>JAJJWX010000904.1:1200000-1879403 GCA_023529315.1 Papaver bracteatum
TCTTATTAAGGAATGGAAAAATGGGTGAGAAAATGGGAGGAGGTGGTAACCGTTAACGCATGGAATTGATATTCCATAAAAAAAGAGTTTCACCATTAACTCCATGTATTTACTAACCGCATCATCCTTATCAACTATTTATGATGGGCGTAGTGTACGCCGCACGCTGTAAACCTCCAAACCAATACCCAAAGAGGATCCCCCAGTTCGTGATATGTGTTGATGTCTCGAATGTTTTTGTGGAAAACATGTAGCATATTGTTGTTGCATAGCAAGTCGAGCTTGGGAGTATTACTAGCTTGGTGACCTTCGACGGTCGAGATTTTTCATCTTAAGAGAAAAGGTATTCGTTGATCGTCGTACGCTTTCATTTTTTGGTGGCCGCATAGGGAAGGACAGCATGGTGGTGCGGCAAGGTTGGCATGCCTTGGCGTGTCCAAACTATGGTTTCAGGCCAAAGGTTACCATGCGTTGTCTGGTAACCTTGGACGGCTAGGATTTGCTCGTCGGAGTGGAGGGCGACCGTTGATTGTTGCACGCCTTTGTTTTGGTATCCGCATAGGGAAGGCCAACATGGTGGCATGCCTAGGTTGGCATGGCATGCCTTAGCGTGGCCAAATTAGGGTTTTGGGCTAAAGGTTACCATGCATTGTCTGGTAACCTTGGATGGCTAGGATTTTCTCCTGGGATTGAAGGGAGACCATTGATTTTCGCACGCCTTCGTTTTGGTAGCCTAATAGGGAAGGCCAGCGTGGTGGCGCAGTTAGGTTGGCATGCCATGCCTTGGTGCGGTTTGGCGTGGCCAAACTAGGGTTTTGGGACAAAGGTTACCATGCGTTGCCTGGTAACCTTGGACAGCTAGGATTTGCTCCTGGGATTGAAGGGCGACCGTCAATTGTCGTACGCCTTCATTTTGGTAGCCGCATAGGGAAGGCCAGCATGGTGGCGCGGCTAGGTTAGCATGCCTTGGCGTGGCCAAACTTGGGTTTTGGGCCAAAGGTTACCATGCGTTGCCTGGTAACATTGGACGGCTAGGATTTGCTCATGAGATTGAAGGGCGACCGTTGATTTTTGCACGCCTTTGTTTTGGTAGCCGCATAGGGAAGGCCAGAATGGTGGCGCGAATAGGTTGACATGGGGCCATGGCAAGGTGCATTTGGCATGGCACGGTGGGGCCAAGGGCTTGGTGTGTTTGGATTGGCATGGTGGGGCCAAGGGTTTGGCATGCCATTGGCACATGGCACGGATAGCATGGCTAGGGCCAAGGTAAGGTGTGTTTGGCTTGGCATGGACGGTTTGGCTTGGCATGGTGGGGCCAAGGATTTGGCATGCCATTAGCACATAGTGCGGCTAGCATGGTTGGCATGCCTTGGCACGGTAGATGTGGCTGGCATGGTTTGTCATTGGCACGGTGGTGCGGCTAGCATGGTTGGCATGCCTTGGCGTGGTAGATGTGGCTGGCATGGTTTTCCATTGGCACAGTGGTGCGGCTAGCATGGTTGGCATGCCTTGGCACGACAGATGTGGCTGGCATGGTTTTCCATTGGCGCAGTGGTGCGTCTAGCATGGTTGGCATGCCTTGGCGCGGTGGATGTGGCTAGCATGGTTTTCCATTGGCACAGTGGTGCGGCTAGCATGGTTGGCATGCCTTGGCGTGGTGATGTGGCTGGCATGACATGCCATTGGCACATGTGGTGTGGGAATTAGGGTTTGGCCTATTGAAACCCTAATTAGTATTAAAAAAAAAAGGTACTCTGGTAATTTTCTCGCAGACATATTAAAGGGTTCAATAAATGCACTCAGCGGAGACATTATTACTCAAATTTTGTGACGCCACTGTCCGACTAGGGTTTTAAGATTTTAACCTTAAGCTAAAACCACCATCAACACCAATAAATTATATGATACGTAATTCCAGGTAACCATTGCTCTGGTACCCAAGTTCCAATGTAACAATCCCTATAATCCATCGTAATTTCAAAAATTTCTTCGAAAATATATTTCAACCCAAATTCAAAACAACAAATATCTGAGTAAGGATTTCCCCACACAAGTTAAAAAACTAAAAAACATTGGAGGGAAACTTTCCCTCCCAATGCTAAAGTGAAAAATATTAGAATGATTTTGGAGGGAATAAAATTAGGATATCATTTTTTCCACCCAATTTCAAACTACTGAAAATACTGGTTGGATATTTTCACCCAAACTAAAGAGACGAATTTCATTTATCTTTTAATAAATCTGTACTTTATTAAAAAAAATGCAAGAAATAAATTATCTAGAACTTTCTTTCTCTTCTCCTTTCAGAAAATCCTCTCTCTTCTACATCTCCTCACCATTTTCTTTCTGGAACTCTCCCCTTTCAGAAACTGCATTGAAGTGTTCTTCTTCCTTAATTTGAAGAAACCCTTTCTCTAGGTGAGTTTGAAGAAACCCTTTATCTTATGTATTAATTTCACTTTTATTAGTTTGATTTTAAGTTTTAGGGTGTATTTTATTTTTAGTTTTAGTTTTTTTTCTCGATATTTCTATAAAAATAACCTTTCTCTTTTCAATTTCAGGTTTCTTTTTCATCTAGCTAGTTTTGATTTTCGTCTTTGATTCTTCCTTGTTCATTTCTCTCTCGATCATTCCATCTATTTATTTTTTTTGTCTGATTCAAATAGAGAGAAGTTAAAAACCTCATTTTAACGGCTTATGCAGTAATCATTTCTTAACAACTTCTGATTTTTATTTCATCAAAGAGTAGATTAGCACTTATGGTTTCTGTCTCCATTAGATTTAGACACATGGTCCTTTTTCTTTGATTTTCTGAAGAAAAAATTAGGGATTTTGTTATGTCTGCAATTGCATGTGTATTTGAGATCATTTTCTGGTCCGATTTCAACTGTGATGGTCAATCCTAAGTTGGAAAATGAGGATTTCAAAAAACAAATTGAATTTTCTAAATAAAAAATTAGGGCTTTTTCTATAATGCAATTGAATGTATATTTGAGATAATTTTCTGGTCTAATTTCAACTGTGACGGTTAATCCTGAGTTGAAAAATGAGGATTTAAAAAAATAATTCCTTTGATTTCATAGTGTTGCCTATTTTAGGTTTTATTTTATTAACGTTATGAATGTCTGTTTTAAGCTTGTTAAAAACAATCCAAAAGGGTGAATAAGATTTCACCTTTACTACAAGGTTATTGAAATAGGTGTTCTTATTGCGTCATATCTCTTCATCTATTTTCATTTTTGTTAGATTTTGGATATTTACTATTTTATGCTAAGATTTGGTCTAGTTATTATTCTCATTCAATTGTTTTATGGGTTTGATTTTTTTTCTTCTCCTTGCTGTTTCTATGGGTCAAAAACTGAAATTAAAATGGGGCTTTATTGCTTACAGAGCAACACAACAAGGAATAAAATCAAGGGAAAGCTTATTATCTACAGGAATCCAACACGCGGATACAATTCGACAACGGTTTCACTGCGTTGTTACTGGGTGTTTTTCTTGCAGTGCTGTAATTTTTTCTCAAGTTCGATTTTGATTTTCATGTGATTAATGTTTTTTTTTATTCTTTTTCTGTAATCATTACGATGAGAAAACGAGGAGGATTATCACAAAGATCTAGTGAGCGAGTGGATCCCTTGCACAATTTTGTGCCAGAGAGAAGTCCAATTGCAAGACAAAATCCATCAACAAATGGTAATAAAATATATATACCTTTGTTTCTAACATTTTCTGTTCCACTCTATTCAAAGATCGATGTTGGAATTTGGGGTTTTTTATGGATCAGAAGAAGTGAATATGGTTAAGTATTTCATTTATCTGTTCTTGTTCATGTTGTAGTCACATATTCAATTTTGTTTTTTCTATAGTGTTTACATTAGGAAGAGCTAGAGGGGGATTATCACAAAGTTTTGGGGTCAACAAACGGTAATTGAATACACATTTTTTTCACATTTTCTAAGTTACTTTATGTTGATTTGCTAAATTATGTAAGTGGTTAATTGCAAGATGGAAATTAATTCGCAAGGGAGAACAATAACAAGTGTACATGGAATAGATCTTCCAAGGGAGCAATAAAATGGCAGTACTCCAATAAGATACTCCAAACGATGACTAAGAATTGCTTTTACACCCTTATCTCTTCCATCAAACCGACGGGTAACTCTAAACGCACCTCAAACGCAGAATCATGTGAAACATTCCTTAATACTGGAAGGGGACAATACTTCAAGTTTTATGTGAAATAAGGAAGTTGTACATGATAGAAGAGGGAAGTTTCCTGATGTAGACCAACATACTCCCTTACTATTTAGATCCTTGTCCAGTAAGCGACAGTTACCTACAGGTGAAAATGCAGCTGGACAACCACATGATGAAGACTGATTATCTAGCCCATCAATCTTTATATGTCAGTGCAATTCACTACCAAAAAACTCGGGACTTCACACTAAGAAACACCACTGTAGACATCCATCGTAAGGGGCATCAAATATACATGACCAGTCCAACCAAGGAGATGCAGTTTCTACCAGAAGGCCTAATAGTATGTAATTCTACTTTATTTCTATTTTCCCTCACTATTTAGATCCTTGTCCAGTCAGCGGCAGCTACCTACAGGTGAAAATGCATCTAAACAACCACATGATGAAGACTGATTGTCTAGCCCATCAATCTCTATATGTCGGTGCAATTCACTACCAAACAACTCGGGACTTCACACTAGGAAACACCACTGTATACATCCATCGTAAGGGGCATCAAATAGCCATGACTAGTCCAACCGAGGAGATGCAGTTGCTACCAGAAGGCCTAATAGTATGTAATTCTACTTTATTTCTATTTTATCTTTATTATTTCCTTATAGTATGTAAGGTAACTTCGTTTCTATTTTATCTTAATTATTCATCATCTTAGTTGATTATTATCTTATTTTGGAATTGATGAATTTAAACAGATCCCAGGGATCCAACTATCCTTCATGAGCTTTGTAAAATAAAGAAGTTCGGTGATAGTAACCCTGTAATTCTTGTTAATTCCCAGCTGAATTAGTGTTTGAATCGTCTTAATTTCGGTATATTTGGATCTTTAGTATGTACATTTTGCTCTGTTAGTTGCTTTGCTATTTGGTAACTGATTTAGTTACTGACTGATGGTAGGGAAAAATGAAAGCAATGAAATAGCAAGTGGAAAGAAGATATTTGACATGTCATTGGAATACATATATCACACATACATTCCTTCGTCGAGTTATGGCAGAAAAAGGCGTCATGATAAGGACAGTTATGTGTTCTATTATTCAAAAACTGAGGAACAACTGGCTGAAATGCATACAAAGCTGGATGCAGCTAACTCTGAAAGAGCAAGACAAGCAATGGATATTGAACGATTGAAGAAACAGTCTAAAATCAAAGGTACTAAAGTTATGCAGCTCTTAAATTAGGTTTTTGTGAGTTTGGGTCGTGAGCCCTTACCAGAAGATGCACTAGTGAGGAAGAGGAAGGTGTTTATGAAGATGTAGATAGGTAATATGCCGATGAAGAACGCTTGTGAATGAGGAAGCTGGGCATGGTAACATGGAGGAGGATCAACTTTTTGATTGACCAACTCATGGATGTCGGTGTAAGTACTCACTTAATCGTTCTTGTTTTCATATGAATGTGGTTGACAAAATACATTATCAGACATATAACTTATGGTTAGGGAATGAAGTTTTTTTGGGATATAAAGTATATATGTTTGAGTCATATATATCATATTTTGGGATGAAATCTTGATGTAAAGTCTAGCTATATCTTTTGAAGTCATATTTTGGGAATGTAGATGTCTCTAGTCATTTTGGGATGTAATATCTAGCTCTTTGGACAATGCTAGGATGAAAGTAGCTTTTAGAAATATTTTGGATTCTGATGATATATATAATTTCTAATTGAACTATTGCTATGTTATCTTTTTTATATTATTGTTTTGAAATTACATTATTTATTAACACAAGGCTAGCTATCTGCCCTGAAAGCACCTGAAGTAACTATTATTGTTGAGGGATGAGGCTTTGAGCGACAACACTAGTGACAAAATTGCTGGTAGTTTAACAATAAAGTCCTAAAACCTTAATTAACATATTTTGCAATTAGTGAAACCCTTAACAAACAACACAAAATACCTCAAACAACTGGTCTTACGCTGGAAGAGCTTTTCATCAACGTCATTAACCAACCCCAAACTTGGTGCGTAGACACCTTGTCCAGCCTAGGAGAAGGCGGTTACACCCTTGAACCAACTGAAGAAATAACGGTTAGACACCTTGACCATCATATAAGAAGGCGGTTACACCCTTGAACCAACTGAAGAAACAACGGTTGGAGACCTTGACGAGCTAGAAAATGGTGGTTACACCCTTCAACCAACTAGCTTATTGTCGTCAGATGATTAAAACTCTGTATACATATTTTGCTAAGTTCGCTAAAAATAATTATTTAAATATTCAGTTTCTTATAATTTTCTCGCTAATATAATTTCATAATGCATGCTTGGGTTTAGTCTTTTGATGCGCTATGCTTAAGGTATACTACTGATATTTGCGACTCTATGCTTATAATAGGTGATGTCAATAAAATGGAAGATAAATAAATATTTAGAATTATGCTTTTTCCAGTAATTGGATAAAAGTAGTGGTGGATACATGTTGATGGGTAAAAACGATTTACTAGTTTTTGAGGAAAAGTGAAGAGTTGTGCGTATTGATGGATCCTCGATTAAGGAAATTGCATAAACCTTTAACAGATGCATTGCACGGGAGTGCTTTGAGTTTGATATATCAATTAGTATGACTCCGTACTAAACCAATACAATGGTCGTTCAAGAGTCAATTGGTCACAAAGAGGGATGAGGGTCCATCTGTATGAGTGAAGCTGAGAATTGTGTGAGATCAATGATGATTGAAGTATTGTGGATGTGTTGGAGACTTTTGCAAGTTTCATGAACCATCGGTGAATTCTGATCAGATTGATTAAGTTATGTTCAGTTGTATTCGACTGAGATCCATTGAATTGAGTTAAGTTTTGTTATCAAATCATAGGCTGGTGAATTTATTTATATTGCAGAAGTAGTTAACACATTGATCTCCAGTAAGTGTGTCGGTTGCAGAGGATTGGAATAATGTGGGAGTGGAAAATCGTGGTTGAACCAGTTCCACATTGCGTGGGAGACTTGGTTGATTTCCATCCACTACTCTGCTAACTCCTTCAACTGCTAGCCCGACTAACTCACATTTCCCATCGTGGATGTACTGTTACATAGCAAGTGTTGTATGCCGCCAGACCAAAATCTTAATGAATATCCCCCCATGTGACATGATTGATGTATCATGTATATGGAGTCTATAAGGAATACATGTATTTAATTGGTCAATTGTTGACTTGGCTAGTCCACGAGTCTTAGCCTTGATGAGTCGAGCATATTTGACGAATGTGATATGCTCTGTTACTCATGAATTGAGCATAAGGTGTCTACTGGGACAGCAATAATGCATAGACATCGAGTTTGATGAATTGTGACATATCATTGTGTCGGCTGAGGCATCAATGATAATCAAATATTTTGGTTTGATGAACGTAGGTCCGATAAGATTGTTGGATCATGACCTACCCTGATATGTCAAGTATTTGGCAGCAAATCAGATATTGCTGAGTTATTATATAATTCCCATGTCAAGAGTTGTCGAATGACGTAGAAATTAGAGTATTGGACAAATATTCGTCCAAGTCCAATGTGATGTTGCTTGAACAGTCGAGCAACAGAAATATTAATAGAAGGACCGAATATTAAATATTAATTAAAATATTGATATCTGGATCAATATGAAAATTATTGACATTCATCGGAATTATCATAAGTCTGAAACCTTAATTTTGGAGAACCTTGGATCCAGGAGATGGAGGACTGTCCAACATGGGTAGACAAATCGACCAACCAATAGGTATGAGGACGACCATTGGTGGTGGACAGACCGGCTAGGCGGTGTACAGAGGATTTCCCAACTGGTGGAAAGAGGATTGGAGGATTATTCAAAAATATATGGAGGATTATCCAAAATATGGATTAAGAAATGTGGGACGGCTGACCATGGTGATCAAGTGACCTTTCATGGTGGTGAACGGGCCACCATGTCAACGTGCGTCCATTCCTGAAAATTTAGGTATTTTTGTTGAACGTTTGTGCAATATTTTGTATTTTCAGAAGAGTTTGATCTTGACTGAAACTCTCCATTTTTGCACAAATGAGAAAGTAGGGTTTTGCACGAACATCCAATATTTTTAGAATATTAAAATAATGATATTTTAATATTTATTGGTGAAAAAGACCCAATGGTCGTGGGACCATTTGACTTGTAGGCTTTTTTGAAGAATTGAGCAATATTTGGCAAAAATATGGAAAACCAAGAGTTTGCATGAATATGGAAATCAAGAGTTGTAGAATAATAATAATAAAATAAAATGTAAGGAGGTGGGGGACCCGCCGCAGCATGGCCGGCCGGTGGGCCCGGTCCCATGCGCCTTTTTTATTATTATTTTTCCTTTCCTATTTTGCATAGCTCTCCATACATCCACATTAATTCGTCCATATTTTTGGGTGCTGGTTCGTGCATTATTACTAAGTACACCCACACCATTTTCTCGGGACTTACTCGATGGTGGTTCATATGCCCAAAAGGTGAATATTTATCACTAATCCATGGAATTCAGCTGAGAAAACCCGTGAATTAAAGTAATAAAATGTTGTGAAGAAAATTGAATATTTTCTAGGAATTTAATTGATGAACTGCACTAGAATTAATTAATTGATGACTCTATACTAGCAGACAATCTGTCTAGGAACATTATATTATTCGAGAATCGAGATTTAAGATAGTGGAAGCATCATATATACTCGTCCTGAACATTTATTCAGTATAGTCAGCGAACGTTACGACATCCTAAATACATTGTTTCTCTATGCTATTGGTCAATCCATCTAGGAGCCATCCAATCATTCTAGATTCTATACGGAAGTGTGTACTGGAATTGCTCAGTATAAATGACGAAATATGCAGAATATTGAAAGCTCAGCTGAGAGGCTTTAGTATCACATATTCATGCATGCTCTGAAGAGGCTACACACTCAGTCAGAGATCATCGTGACATGAGATTTCATGTCTAAATTCTAAAATATGAATTTCATGTATTCTCCTTAATCTAGGTTAAAAATATATAAAATTATAATTTTATGATTTTTGCCTTCGTCAAAAATCCACCATCAACAATACCATAAAAATCTAGTTACACACTCTCTCATTGTACTTAATTATTTTGGCTTATCTTTCTTATTATTCTTTTTAAATCAGAAATTAATATCTCTTTGGTTAGTTTATTAGAAATATTAGTCATTGGTATTTGCGTTTCTCCCCATTCGACTAGTATTTGCCACTTCTACATTATAGACGTCGTGCGATTGCGATTATTATATGTAGGTTTCTAAGCCTATAAAGTTTCTGAGAGATTGATCCATAGATGATATCATCAACAAAAATTTGCATGACCTAAGGGTCAAGGTTGATATCATCAACATATAATGTCCACAGTGGTGAAAAAATTATCTAAGGAAAACATCTTTAATGTTCAGGGTCAAGGTTCTAAAAAAGCAAGACACCTACTGGACACCTAGGATTTACACCTTTTCTACCAAAATTTAATCTTTAATGCAAGGATCAAAGATTCATGGTGAATAAGAAAAGGGATAATTGGTGCTTGGTACTCGGGTTTAGACCAACACTAGTGTTTGATCTAACATTTGTCCAACGTTAGGGCTTGGTACCTAGACTGGATGTTGACCCAAGTTGACTGTCTTGACCTAACTTTTATTAATTTCGTAAATAAATAAATAATGAGTTTACATTTTTATCCCTGAAGTGGGTTAAGATCCAATGGTCGGAAAAAAAAAGTATATCTGAAGTGGGTTAAGATTCACTTGGGAATCGATGGTACCCCAAGAATCCAGACTCACGGGAGAAAACTTATTCTTCCCGGTATATTTGAAGTGGATTATAGTGATGAAAACCTAGACTTAACGACTCAGTCACATTGTAAAATGACTCGGATTCCAAATCAAAATTTTTGATATGCCTGAACTTATTTCCACGGCGCCGAGTCGCAATAGCGATCCTTAAACACAACACCATCAGTATCCAAATCATGAAACTCGTCTTTCCATTCACGGTCCCCGTAAGAAGCAACGACAATGAGATTTCCTGAGCGCGACAAATTCAGGACTCCTCAATACCCAACTGAATCATCCTGCAACACCCATTCTCTAACCTTAACTGATCAATACCAGTAACACAACATTTTCTGCAAACTTCAATCAAAATCACGGCCCAACATCTTGTTTTCTTCAATCAAAATCACGGACCACCAGATTCTTCTCTTCTTTCCTTGGTTTCAATATCATCAATAGCATCAACTTCCCTAAAACTTCATTAAATCCACCCACTTCCGATCCTTGAATGCCGATTTCAAATTCAACTAAGACCCACTCTTAAAAAATCATTTAATTTCAAAACTCAACGGCATCAACCACTAGCAGAACTCATTGCGTTTTCCTTTATCTTAACAACAATTCTCAACAACAAAACCCTAGTTTTCTGAATAAAAAAATACCGAAATTTCTGAATCAAACAAAACACCAAATTACCGATTAAATCAAACCCCCAATTTCACTAAATGGAAACCCTAATTTCTGAAACAAACCCCCGATTTCACTAATTGGAAACCCCTAAATACTGAATCAAAGAAAAAGACGTTGGAGAATGAAAGATATGAAATTGGAACAGATAAATATTAGTGTTCATCAATAAATTGATGATGGGAAGAAAGAGACAGGGAAGGATGAGACTTTGGTTGTGATGGTGGTGGTTGCATCTGTTATGTGAAGAAAAAGAGACAGAGAAGGTGATGGCGGTGGTCGTGGTGCGAAGAAAGGTTGAGAAGATGATAATATAAGTAAATGTTAGGTAGAAGGTTATTATAGTAAAGTGGTCTTTTAAAATCATTTAATTTAATTATATATTTTTGTTTTTCATTTAATTAATAATTTCTAAACATTTAACCTGGTCAACTGTAGTCAACGTCTAGTCCAGGTACCAAACCCTAACGTTGGACAAATATTAGACCAAAGCCTAGTGTTGGTCAAAACCTGAATACCAAACACCAATTATCCCATAAGAAAAATGATATGGATGCCATTTAATAAGAGGGAAAAGAGAAAATTATATAAATTTGTTTGTGCCCTAATTTTAAGCGAACCATCGTGTTCACTACTTTTCCAATTAAAAATTATTTTTAGATCTCCTTAACCCCTAGCCTAGTATTAGAGTTAGAGATGTACTTAATTATATAAATTATTTTTATTTGTTACTAAATGGGATGACTTATTAAACTATAAATAAAAATTATTTAGACTTTCATATAGATGACCTCGACTCTTGGTAACGGAAATGGTTAATGCCGTGGACAACTGGAAATAATATTGTTAGATCATTGCTCGGTCGAACTCGCAAGCGTTGTTATCTCAAGCTTGTTTATCAATTTTAGTTGATCAAAACTATATACTTGATTTCTAGTCTACTTATAGTTATGTCTCGGATTAGGCTAGAAGTGTGTAGTTGAGCTTTAGACTTCACGGCGTTCACCAATTGAAGAAGAAGATCCACTGAAGAGCTTGGAGGAACTTCATCAATAAAAGGTATGTGGAGACTAAAATTTATCTATCACTCAGAAGTTTATTCTATTTTATCTTCTAATGAGACTAAGTCGTATAGCTATATAGACTTTTACATTATACACATTTGATATTTTGAGCCGAGTTTATCTCGGTTATCTATTTCTCAAAATATGTGTTGGAAGCTTTTAGCTTTAGCTAAGTCCATCGTATTCTTGACGAGTTTAGTTGGAAACTAAATATTAAGTCAAAAGATGATCATGTGAAAATTACCTTGAAACATCTTATATAATTTGTGTTAGACAATCATTTGATGTCGACTTGGGAAGTTTCGTATTGATCGATTAATTACTTGCAAATTACTTGCAACTAGTGGTATATGTGAGATTACCATTGTTGTCTTCCAAGGATGTTTCAATGATTAAATGAGAGGTTCTAGATATAATACAGGTTGTATGCTTTGTATACTAATTGTGCAAGTGTAGTTCAGGTTCGGAACTATTGTTCACAAAATCTGTTTGCGACCTGGTTTACCTGTGAAAAGGTCCGGAGCTTGTGTTCTCGTACCATGTTTGCGAACGGGATAGACAAGGCCAAGTCTGGAACTCCTGTTCGTGTATGCTGTTTGCGATGATTGGACAAAGCCAAAGTCCAGAACTCTTGTTCCCGTGCTCAGTTTGCGAACATAGTGGTTATGTTCTAAAATTGGTAAAGTGTGATTTTCATACTCATGAACTCAGGACTCGTTTGCGAACTAAAGACTCTGGAACTATACTGTATTAAGATTGTGAACTAGTTTTACAAACCGTGGCATTATGTTCATGAATTGGTTCTTGTATAAGTACTTTGTATAATTACAAACCAAACCGATTTTGCTTCAAATGGTTCATATACATAGTCCTATAAGATGATGGACATTTGAACAACTCTCTTGAAACACACTTAGATTCATTTGATTATCTATCATTATTGATTGATCATCATATTTGATCTAGAACTATTAGATGAATATGGCTAAGTTATAAGTGTTAATATGGCTAACATCGGTTAACTATTATTGAGCCAACAAGGTATACACGTTTGGGTACGGTTCATCCATATCTAAATATAAGTATACTTCATTTGTATGTATCAAGCTTATACCATCTAACGGTGGAGATTGATTACTTAATCTCTAAGCAAACTTAGCTTGAGTCTTAAATCAGGAGTTCATCTAATTGTGAATATTGAATGCTTTGTTACTAAGCTATCTTAGCTTTGATTGTAAGCAACCCTGATTTGAAAGATTATATAAGGGAGAACTCTAACATCTAGGAAACCTAATCCCGACACTTCTGTGTGTCCTAGTTGCAAAATAGAGTCGATTCTCCTTTAACCTAGGTTTTCCAAAACCATTATTAGGTTAACAACTTAAAGACTTCATTTGCGATTCGTGAAGCCAGATCCAACTATTTTATCTGTAGTTGCGTATTATGATCTTACTTATTCTATCATATTTAGTTTTATCTTCTCAAATATTTACTCGAGATTCATCTCCTATAGGTAAGGTATAAAAAGTAATCACAATAGTTGTTCATCCCAGACTCTTATGATTCTGCAATAACTTCTTCTGTTAATCAGTTAGGTTATTTTGAGGTGACTAATATTTCTAGGCTGCTCTTTGGGAGTATAAGACCGGATTATTAGTTGAGTTTCCTGTTCACCTTGATTTATCTTAATACGGAAACAAAACCAAGATTCAACATATATGTGGGAGACAAATATGTTTATAAACCTTCGACTTTGGGTCGTAGCAAGTCTTAGTTGTGGGTGAGATCATCTAAGGGAAACAAGTTAGGAGAGTCCTGCTGGGTTTTAGAGACTTAAGGGACACGACTGTACCTTAATCAGCGTGAGACTTGGTTAGGTCTCAACTACATTTCGGTCCAAAGTTAACTTGTAGTAGGCTAGAGTCTGTAGCGGCTTAACACTACACCAAATTCCTGGATTAATAACAGAACTGAGCCATTACTAAAAACAGTTGTAACGACTCCTGGGCGTTACAAAACGGGGCGTTACATTTTTTTCGTAACGGCAATATAGACGTTATGAATTTTGTTGTAACGGCTCTGGACTGTTACTAAGCTGCACGTGGTAACAGCTCTGGGACGTTACTAATTTTTTTCGTAACAAGGACGTCGTAACATCTTGGAGCCGTTACTACATGGAAGTTTAGTAACAGTCCAGAGATGTTACTACATGGAAAATTAAAAGGGTTTATAGATGTTTCGAATTTATTCGTAACAGTAAAAAATTACTGCCATCCAACCTTGACTTGGTCAAAATTGGTTAGTATTGACTAATTTTGACCAGGTCAAGCCTAACTGGCAGTTCATTTTCTGCCGAAAATTAGCCGAAATTCTAAATTCAATACATGCATACATTCATCATCCACACTCAACAACAATTTCTTCTATCTATTCATATCACATTCATTCAATTCATATCAGATTTATATTACAAAAGAACTGAAATTTCTCTAAGTACCTGTAGGACCAGAATATCGCTACAACGATATTCCTGCGATATTAACAACGTCTCTGCGAGCGTCACTATCAATACTTTAACAACGTTTCACGAGTGTCACATAATATCCAAAGGAAACTGACGATGGAAGGAATAAAAGAAGAATATGTTGATCCTACGATGATCATCATTCTTGCGATATAGAGAGTATCATAGAGATCGCGATGAGATTACAGAATAAATCTGAAATAGGAGGAGAACTTAGATGTCACCCATTATGTAAATCCCTATATAAAGGGCACGATAGATACAGAAAAGGAGGATGCATTTTTTAGAGTTGAAAGAGTCTTTGAGGAGAGAGAAACTTTGAGAGTGTATTTGTAATCTTGATTTCTTCCAATTCTGTAAATATTTCTGAAATTTGAATAGTAAAAGTGTCATTTAATCTTTAAAGTTTAGTTGATTTCTAATAGATTTCTATAGAATCTTAACAAGGGTGTAGTGTGGGAATTTCTCCTTCCATATATCAGACTTTTCTCCATCACCAGATTTCTCTCTTTCATCATTATCATCACTATCTTCATTTTTATCAGATTCTTCTCCTCCACCAGATTTTTCTTCTTCGTCATCATCATCATTTTCATCCTCATCAGAATCCTCAGCTTCGCTATCAGAGATGTTAAGATTTGGGACTACTGCGGGAATCTCCTTTGCAAGGTCAGGATATATGGAAGGAGAAATTCCATGATCATTGCAGACCAACTTAACAGAATCATTACGAACAACAATGAGAGATCTATTGAAGTTCACGGTAGTAATGTCAAATTGCTCCTTCAATCGAGAATATTTCTTATTGCGAGAAGCAAGGGTATTTTCAAGTTCTCCAATTTTTTCAAGATATCTTTTTTCAGCTCTTGCAAGAATATATGACAACAAGTTATAAAATTTTGTAAAAAAGAATAATAAAAACAGAAAGTTGGCGAGAAGAAGAACAACAAACAACCTTCTCTTTCAGAAATCATATCTCTAATTAAGTACGATTGTTCAACTTGAAGGCTAACATTTACATCTAAATCATTCCTGGCATTATCAAGAACCTTCGCAGCCCAAGCAAACTCATCATTGCTATTAATGAGGAGACGAGATCGAACTTGAGTCTCCCTCGCAAGAAGATCTTCATTCTCGCGGATAAGTTTATCTCTGTCCATTTGAATGTCAAGGAGGGTTTTATGAAAGTCTGCTAGGGTCTTGGATCCCTTTTTGATGGCAAGATTTTTTTCGTCAATAAGATCGCTATTTTTCTGTCTTAATTTATCTATTACTTTCTTTGAATCAAGATAAAAGCGCTTATATTTGTCAGTCAAACCTAATTTGAATCTGTGTTCAATTTTTAAGAGATTAAACTGGGATCTAAGTTCATCTATGGAAAGGGATTTAATCTTATCATCTGAGAAATTACTTAAGGAATTGTTAAGACAAGCAAGAATAGTATGATCATCTATAGGTTCGGGGAAATATTTAAAGAGTATAGCCTCGTCAGTAAGACCATAAATATCTGCAAGATTAAAGTGGTCGCCTGAATAAGCTGCGATAGAATAAAAAGAATTACGAGAGAAAGGAAATCAGTCATACCATAGAGTTGATGGTTAGCTCTATCAAGATCAGAGATCTTTTGCTTATCAACCGAAGCTTCAGCCTCCAGCTGTTTATTCTTCTTGCGAAGCTCAATAACTTCAAGTTCTAATTTTTGTTTATCCTGGGTAAGTTTAGCAGCTTTCTCTTCAGAGCTGGCACATCTTTTATCTAAGTCAGAAGCAACAGCAAAAGAAGCTCTTCTAACCTGCGAAAGAAGAATATAAATTAAGATATACCGATGGAGAAAATATATAAACAAACTGAAAAAATGAAAACATACCAAGGAACCAAGAGAATTCCAAATACTGGGAGTCAGCGATCTTGAGATTCCTTGGAGAGAATCATTATCCACTAAAATAGAGGCATCTCAAACTTTAGCGAGGGCTTGGGATGTTTTATCAATAATTTCATCCTCATCATTAGAAGTTATGATGTGGGAAATATCGCTAAAAATTCTGGATAAATGAGTCATTGAAGAATCAGAATCAGAAGAATTCTTTATTGAAGGAAAACCGCTAACATTAAAATCCTCGTCAAGATTAACACTTGGATTTTCCAGAATTACTTGAGGAATTGAAGAAGAATGAGGTTGAGTTTTCCTTTTCTTTAGTGGAGGATCGCTAGATTCTTCATTTTGATGGGTAGAAGACTTTCCCCTAGAAGAAGTAGAAGATTTCTCCCTTGAAGATTTCCCAGATTTCTCTTTTGAAGATTTCTCCTTGGTTTTTGCGGGTATTAATGGTTCTAACTCTTCGATTTCCTGCGAGCACAGATGAAGATAAGAAATAGGGGCAACGATATATTGTTAAAATTTATGAAGAGATATTTCTTACTTCATCCGTGAAAGATTTCAGAGCCAAGAAAGTGTTAGGTTTCCTAAGAGTTTGATAGCTGAGTTTCATTCTATCAATCTGAGAAAGATCAAAATAGTTAGCGAGAATATAAAGAAGACAGTAAATGATAATAATATAAAAAAGTTGAGAGAATATACTTCTTTAGATTTTTCAGCCCAATTAAAGACCCAAGGTTGATATTCTGCAAGACTCGCGGGAAGTTCGCGAGAACCAGAAATATAAGGACCTTCAAGACATAATGGAAAAATGAACCACTTGTCATCACTAGAATGGCGAGGACCTTGGTTGGTAGATGTATGAAATTCAATATCCAGCATAAGAGCTTTGTCACCAGCGACCTTCTCTTTTTTCAGACGAACACCCCAGCAGGTGATATCCCTCTTCATAGGGACTATACTATAATTTACAAAGAAGTTGTCCACAGTATAATCTGCAAGAACAATGAGGACATCTTTAAAGGGAGAATTTTTTGTAGATTCAGGGTAGCGAGTTCCTTTATTAGCGCCGCGAGAAGCATATTAAAGCATCAATATGATGCAATCTCCACCTAGATGATATACCGCTCGCGAGAACCTCTCGTCAGAAATTATTTGATAAAATAATGGAAGTTCTGGGTCATAGAGAGGAATGGGAAGACCAGCTTCAAGTTTTCCTAGCGATACTATGATTTTTTCGCGAGAACATTGATCATCAGTAAACAATTTAAGAGAAAGTTCAGATCTAGAATCCTGATCTGGAATTAAAGATAAGTTAAAACCTTTAATTTTGAGTTTTTCGCGCATCTCATAAAAGGCCTTCAAGTTTTTAGAACCAGCAGCAACCATCTTTGAGTATGGGAATGAAAGAAAAAGTTGAAAAGAAGAAAGAAATCACGGCAGTAACAGAAGCGCAATTCGCGGAAGAACAGCAAAATTTGCAGAGAGAGTATGAAAGAAGAACAAAGTAAAAGAGAAAAAGGAAAAGAAAGAGAAGAGTATTTATAGAAGAAGAAATTTCTTGAAGAAGATGAAGGTAATTAATGCAAAGAAAAGACGTGGTTGGTCAGATCGCAGCGGTTAGAGAAGACGTGTCAAAAATTTATTGGAAGAAAGAATTTGTGAAAACAGCTGGCGAAGGACAAGAAACGTGTCAGAACAAGAAAAGATCGGCAGTTATGGCATTTTAAAAGGTTCTCATGATCTTCTCTTCCTCGCAGAAAAGACATGAGAAGAGGCAAGATGTAGGACCAGAATATCGCTACAATGATATTCCTGCGATATTAACGACGTCTCTGCGAGCGTCACTATCAATACTTTAACAACGTTTCACGAGTGTCACATAATATCCAAAGGAAACGGACGATGGAAGGAATAAAAGAAGAATATGTTGATCCTGCGATGATCATCATTCTTGCGATATAGAGAGTATCATAGAGATCGCGATGAGATCGTAGAATAAATCCGAAATAGGAGGAGAACTTAGCTGTCACCCATTATATAAATCCCTATATAAAGGGCACGATAGATCCATAAAAGGAGGATGCATTTTTTAAAGTTGAAAGAGTCTTTGAGGAGAGAGAAACTTTGAGAGTGTATTTGTAATCTTGATTTCTTCCAATTCTGTAAACATTTCTGAAATTTGAATAGTAAAAGTGTCGTTTAATCTTTAAAGTTTAGTTGATTTCTAATAGATTTCTACAGAATCTTAACAAGGGTGTAGTGTGGGAATTCCTGCAACTACAGTACCAAACTTTTTGCAATTTCTCTTAAGTACCAAACTTTTTTTTTTCTGTTAAGTATCAAAATTTCTAAGGAAATACATGGAAGGGCTTCAAACTTCTAAGGAAACACAGAAACTTACTAACTGCCTACAAAAGAAAACTTGAATAACCGCAACTTACAAATCTTGAAGCTACTTTGTTCTCCACCCTTGCATCTAAGCTTTATATCCTTTGCAGGCTTGCTTTTGTTGAAAGCTTGGGTCAGTGAGAAAGAGAAGAATCCAGACCTGTATAGTTTAGAGTCGAATATATGAGGTCAGTTAAGTCAGCCACCAGACAATTTTTATCTACTTTCTTTTGCTAGTAATTCTTAGAGCAAAACCTCAGAGGCATCTACAGTTAATCAGTTATAAAATGATGAAAATAACAAGGACTGGGTTCATTGATTTTTTTTGTTTTATATTTGTTACTATAGCTAACCTACATTTAACAAGAAAATAACCTCTCAAACCTTGACTGTATCAACTGGAATACTTACGGCACATCAAACCGTGCATGTTCAAGTTTCAATATTCAGAACGAAATACAAAAAAGTGACTAGACCCATCATGAATGATTTGGTAGACAGGATAAGCTAACCTACACTTAGCAAAAGACACTCCAAGGACACATCAATTCATCGAACCAAACCCAACTAGATACAAGAGGCATCTAATATTATCGTTAAGCTTGAATTTCATGAACACATGGGACGAAATCTTGGAACATATATGTTCCTACAGCTGAAACTAACACAGTCCTTCATACATCAATAACAATTAAATTATACCACATTACAACTAAATACTCAGAAGGCTGATAGTAACTTACAATAATTCGTCCCTCGATCCTTATATCCTTTTGCTCAAACAACCAGATTTGAATCTTAGCTTTCTGCAAACAACAGATATGCAATAAATACCCATTCGGTTTTCATAATTCCAGGAACTGCTTTGTCCAATATTTTCCGAAATCTCTCAGTAGAAAATCTCCAATTAGTAAATGCACATTACTAATTTGTATTCTCTAGAGATATACATTTAATTTCTGGTAATTAAAGAATATAAAACTAACAACCTTAATTAAAAGATTCTTAATTTATTTCAAACCGGGATCTCCTTAAGTAATTAAGGAATTTCTTTGAACAATAAAAAATAAGAGTTATTGTTCGTGTTCAAAGTATGTTGACATCCTTTCTTTGTATATCCTATTTCATATTTACAATCTTGGAATCGATTATACCACACTTTCAAACAAGTTTAGAATTGGTTCATCTGTATTCCAAGACAACTATGTGATTGATCAAATACTAAATCACATTTATGGAAATCACTTGGATCAGTTATACCTTAATATGAAACACTTGTGATTGGTCACACAAGTTACCAGGACCGATTACATCAGTTACCAGGATCAGTTACATCAATTACTAGGACCGGTCACCATATACTCATGGTATTGCTTGTGATCGGTCACACCAGTCACTAGGATAGGTTACACCAATTACTAGGATCGGTTACACCAATTACTAGGACTGGTTACACAAATTACAAGGATCGATTACATAACTCTTTTCTGATCGGTCACACCAATTACAAATATCGATCATACCATCTCCGGTGATTACTTAGGATTGGTTACACTAATTAATCAAAACTAGTCATATCAAATCATAAGTTAGGCATTGTGATTAGTTATACTAAGATACATAACAAGTTATGAACGGTTCTACAATCTCACACATATTGGTAATCAAAAGATATGCAATGAATAACAATACCAATAATCCTAGCGATTTCCCTTTCGATTCATAAACAAGTTCATGAATGTACTTCCTTTAAACAAATGTAAAACATTATTTCCTAGGATGCAATCTTCACCTTTACCCATACACATAATCACAATAGCATTCATAAGATTATGTCGATGTCATATCTACGAAGTTCAAAAGATAAGCATTATACTTTGTAGTTTAATTCCTTAATACTATGATCATATGATCATGTCTCACTACTAGAGTAAAATATTCATACACAGCTTCGCAGTTGTGTTTTCAATATAACACGACTTGAAATATACGTTAGGAATAAAAAATTTCAAGTCAATATTACTAACCTCAAGAGGTAGGATGATGTCGTCGTTATACGTCGTTACTTATTCACGTTCATCAAGTCTTCGAGTAATACTTGTATGTCTCATATTCCTAGACTTTCTAGTCTAACCTATCCGAAGTTGTCTCTAGTACATAATCAAACGACTCTTAGATGAGTTTTAATTAACTAAAATATGACAATCAAACTTGACATACCAACGCTTGGTGGGTTGAACCGAGCTATGCTCTAACATCGATGATAGTAAGTTTTATGATGCTTTTTCACATCAAAAGGTATTTCCTCCAAAAATTAGAATAAAAAGGTGGTTTAACCAAGAACGTTATTCATTTGATGTGCATAATTCTCATACTTGTGTTAATTAATCACAAGGTTTGAAATCTTACTCATGAAAAATACTACTGGGTAAGATGTGCTAATGATTAGGTATAGTTGATGGCAAAAATGTTCTCTGATTAGTTGAGATATTTTTGTTTTTGATTGATAGCTAGACTATTACCCACAGACAACGCTGCATAAGTATTTTCGTTGTTAAGTTTTTCTTCAAAGTGTGTACTTGTTAATTTTAAAATAAAATAAGTTGTTATAATTTACTTGTGCTACTCTTATGCTCTAAATTTTTCTCTTGTGAGAATATAAAATTTATTGAGCTAAGATATGTGAAAAAAAAATTCACTTAGCAAAATATTGTTGTATTTCCGTTTAACTCTGTGGATGGGACTTTACAGCATTCATAAGTTTCCTTTTGTGGTTTAAATTTGTGTTCGTACGGGTACCAGTTTGATACATGTCACGAACCAACTCTAAAAACCCTAAAAATATTCCCTGTAAAACCGTTTACATACCTATCCTATTGAGTTGATTTCTCTCACTCTAGGTTTTTTTTTTTTTGTAAAGAATGTCATCTCCTTCTCGCACTTGCGTTTTTATGAAAGGTTTTCTTGATAAGGGTATCGGTTACGGATCCAAAGGGAAGAAGAAAAGAACTCTTGTAGAAGTTGATGATGTCGAATTTCGAAACTCTAAAGATCATCCTGATGTCTCATGTTATTATGCATATACTCATCAAGATGTAGAGCATAACGAGATGGTTTCTGCTGAAGTTTTTCATGATTTTCTTAAATGCTTTGAGGAAGCAAAACTGCAGATCGTTAATACTATGAAAGGTTTCGATGTGTTACGAACTGAGTTGAAAAGGGTTAATTCTGACCTTGTTCTCATGAAGACGCATGTTAAAGATCTTCCCAATGAGGATATCTTATCCGAAGAAGCATTAGATGATGTCAATCACAAGCTCAAAGGTCTTAAAACTCGTGAGGGTTCCGAAAGTGTACTTTAATTTTAGTTTGTGTTCATTTTTTGGTTCTTTGGAGTTGATTTTATTGTCTAGGAAACTTCTTGTGAGAATTTATTCTTATGTTTAAGAAGGATAACTAGGGTTTGTAATAGCAAGTATTGTGATTACACATAGATATTTCAACGATTTTCATCTTGCGATGTTTTTAGATTTATTTATTTAAATTCTAAAGTTATTTGGAAGATGATTTTTGCAGTATTTAATCTTTTGATTTTATATATTGCAATTTCTTATGAGATGTATGCCTTTATGTTCGTGAACTGTGCTAGTATCTCATAATTGCTCAAAAGTTAAGTCTGTTATGTCTTTATGCAAATATTGATAAAATATAGAATGATTTTTTGAAAAATTCCGCAGTATTGATCTTTCCCTGATCCACTTTTATGTGAAAGTACTATATGGCTTCGTAGTTTTCTTATGTTGAGTGTTTCTGATTAAATTAATCAATAAGATCTCCTTGTGGTTAATTTATTCGAATTTACTGGATACAAATCCATGTGATTTGTTAATGTCCAGAGATATCCTTTTTTTTTTGTAAAAGTAAGGTCGCTCTTGTTGTTCTATTGGGAATGACCTCAAATGGGGGAGAATTCTTATTGAACTTGTGCTTAATTGCCATATATCTATGGGGAGTGTGGCCGTGGAATATTGTAGGAGTTATCTTGTATCTTTATAATCTCCTTTATGAATACACTAAGTTTCGACTATGTGAAATCATCTAAAGAAAGTTGATATGTACTCTTTTAGTCATGAATTATCTCTTTGAGAATTTCATTATGATCCTGTAGTTTTCGTACATTTGCCAATTTATGTTGACAAAAGGGGGAGAATTATTTGGTAGTTCACACTACACACATATGTTTTACGGATCATTATGTAAGGGGGAGTGGTTTTCATTGTAAGATTGAATTATTGACTAATAGGGAATGATACAAATCACCATAGTATTATTTCAAAGTTGTTATGCAATTGGACTTTGATTTTGTATACTAACACTATGACACTATACAACAATGATTGAACATCTATTTTCTTATTGTTATGGATACGTATCTTCAACAATAATGATGCTGAGTTAAACACGTTCATAATCGCTGGAGTACATGGAGCAGCGAAAAATTCAAGGAATGTTGAAGAGCCAAGGAAATCAAGCATGATGGATGAGAAGCTACAAAGTTTATTTATTTTGTAGTCCATATATATGGATAATTTTGTCACTAAAATTGACAAAGGGGGAGACTGTTATAGCACTGCTCGGTTGAACTCGCAAGCATTTATATCTCAAGCTTGTTTGTCAAGTTTCGTTGACCAAAACTATATACTTTATTTCTAGTCTACTTATAGCTATGTCTCGGATTAGGAAAGAATGTGTAGTTGAGCTTTAGACTTCACGATGTTTGCCAATTGAAGAGGAAGATTTACTGAGGATCTTGGAGGAACTTCATCAAAAAAAGGTATATGGAGACTAAAACTTATCTATCACTCAGAAGTATATTCTATTTTATCTTCTAATGAGACTAAGTCATATAGTTATATAGACTTTTACATTATATACATTGATATTTCGAGCTGAGTTTATCTCGCTTAAATTTCTCGAAATATGTGTTGGAAGCTTTTTGCTTTAGCTATGTTCATCATATTCTTGACGAGTTTAGTTGGAGATAATTTATTTGTTGGAAACAAAATATTAAGTCAAAAGATGATCATGTGAAAATTACCTTGAACATCTTACATGATTTGTGTGAGACAGTCATTTGATGTTAGCTTGGGAAGTTTCGTATTGATCATTCGATCACTTGAAAATTACTTGAAGCTAATGGTATGTGTGAAATTACCATTATCGTCTTCCAAGGATGTTTCAATGATTGAAATGAGATTACCATGTCTGGATCAACACGGTATGCATACCTAGTACACGAACGATATTGTGATGATTCAGGTCCGGAACTCTTGTTTGCTGATAGGTGTAGAATACACCCTATTTAATATCTATTGTTTATGCTTTCTCTGCTATTTTTCTTGTGAATTATGTCTTTTACGCATGTTTTCGAGTTATCAGGTACTCTGGAGTCGCACGGAGGAAAATAAGAAGATATCATTCAATTTGATCAAAAAGGGCAGAAAGGTTATTTCACAGGCAAATACTATATGGAGCCCGATAATGGTTAATAGGCAACTCTTCTTGGAGGAGTACTAAATACATATCAGCCAAGGCTAAGGGGATGCTAGTTGGGTGGTTCCTACACAATTAGGTGGATAAATCCAACCCACCTCATAACCCTACGTTGAGAGATTTTTCTCATTCATCACATTTCAGTTTCTCTGAAAATTGCAAGGGATCGAAAAGGTGGAATTGGAGTTGATGTTGTTGATGTCAAACTCAGATATGGAGGAGGAGATCAATGAAGCTGTTGTGGTTGATTGATGTCAAATCAGGGTGTTTGGTACTAAGACTGTGAAGAACAGATGAAGATTTTAGGGTTTTTCGAATTGAGAAAAAGGGATCTGGTAAACGAGTAAATGGGTTTTGCTGTGACTTGAGGAATTAGAGATTGAAATGGAAAATGAAGAAGAATTAATGGGGTTCTGGTGATGAATTCAAGAATGGATTCTCACTGTGATTGAATTAGTGGAAATTATGGTGGTGATTTGAATTATAGAAGAGCTCGTTCTTGCTGCTATGGGTCTGTCTATTGATAAACAAACAAGGAGAAATGAATGGGTGTCGTTGCTGTTATTCGAATCACAGAGAAGAAATCAAGGAACTGAAAAGATTGAAATTAGAAGATGGGTTCGAATCTGAGAACTCCTGCGATGAAGTTTGAAGGGATCTGACAGCTGTTGTTGTTGTTGAAGTCAGAGAGGATGAAATTGAGATGGGTATGGACCAAATGCTGCAGCCCATCTCAAGAATGGCATTGCAGGGAACTGAATGGAAGGGACTGTGATAAGTATTGCTGGTTTTGTTGTTGCTTAGTTGATTGCATCTGCAACTGCAATAAGAGTACAAGTTGGAATTCTGAAGCAATGATGCTAGGTTTGTTAGAGAGTCTTCATGAGACAAGGTGTTGTAATTGGAAGCAAAGAAGGAGAAGTGCATATGGGTATGCAGAGAATGTTGTGCTACTATGTAAAGAATGAGTCTTGTAGTTGTGGTTTGTGCTCAAAGTGGTTCTGATGCAATTGAGTGTAGAGTTTACAGTTCTGGTGTGATATTGAGGTTGCAGGGAATGGAGTTACTGCAGTCAAAATTATAGAAGGAAATGAAGCTACAGGTGATGGTTAGAGATGGAATGCAGCTGTAGGTGAAGCAGGTTCTGGCACTGTGATTGTATTGATGGCAGTGAGGAGATGGTGGTACTGAAATTGCAGGGATTGTTGCTGTGATTCAGAGGAGATGGGAATCGAATGAGGAAGTATTGCTATTGCTGCCATGGATTATCAATTGTTGCTGTGTATGAATGAACTTGGTAGATGTATGTGTTAGGCTTGTTACAGGGGAGTGGAGAATGGCCTGAAATACGGTCTGAAATATTGTGAATCAGAGGAAACTCTGCTTGACTCCCATCTGATGAGTCAGCTCGATGACTCGGTGAACGTAACTCGGTGAGTCAGCCGAGTAAGCCAACTCAGCCCTGATCAAGAGAGCTGGCTAGAAGCTGACTAACTCTCTTCCTTGACCTGGTTGACTAACGAAGACTGTTAGTTTGACAGTTATATAGAACGGGATCTGACGGAATATTCCCTTGCCAGCAACAGAATCTCAGGTGATCGACAGAGAGCTTTAAGCCGAATTTCGGCGAACTTCCGGCTGAAAACCCAATTTTCCGGTTACGAATTTTGGACATAATTTTACATGGGTTTTTCTCACACATGGGCTTGGTGGACCACTTGGAGATGGGTTTTGAGAAAACCTAATATTGGAAGGAGTATCCTTTATGGAAATTGAGAAACATATAAAAGAGAAGACTTTTCTCTAATCTATTATTATCTTTTTTTTTTCTACTTTTTGTTTTCTAGGGTTTAGAAACATGATAGGTTTTCTCTTCCTTCTTGTTATGAACTCCATTAACATGAGTACTTAATTTTATTATTGGTTATGGAATAATTGGATTTCACATAATATGCTTTTTGATATGATAAATTAGTTTTGTCTCCATATTATCGATTATGATTCACTATTTATATTGTTACATGATTTGAATGCTTGTTTGATCGAGTCGCGAATCAGTTGAGTTTGTTTTCATCTCTATTGCTAGATTAGGGTTTGTTATACGCAAAAGTGATAGATTCATGATTACAAGTAGCATGAATATGGTTATAGCTTGTAGTGATGCATCCTTATGATCATATGTGAACCATAACCTTTGTTAAATCGGATTAGTGCGTTTTCCACGTTCGATTTCTTTGATTGTCCTGATTTCATAGAACTTAATGCATCTAGGGAATTAAACTTGATTAGTGCTTTTACACATTAGGTTGTTCTCTAAGATAGGATTCATATTCACATCTTTTAATGTGTTTGTTGATGACAAGAGGAGATTTGCGGGATAAACTTGCGATCAAGGTATCCTAGGGCTTTTGATAAAAGTTGAGATTAAAATATCAATTCTAATTATTATGACAAGAATATGTTAGTGAATGAAGATGAATCCTTAACCAATATTTTTCCTTGCTTGATTTGTTTACTTTTCTTTGTTTGCTTTTATTTTACTTTTACTTTATTAAAAATCAGAAAATCCCTCGTGTTACTTATAGGAAACCAAAGCATCTTGACAAGCTAGTCCTCTCTGTGGGAACGATCCTTTCTTGCCCTTGCTTCATTATATATTTTGAGTAGTAAGAAAGTGTAATTTATTTTTGACGCCTACGACAGCGATCATTTGCGTACCTAATATGCGAACAAATTTACCTGAGAAGGTCCGAAACTCTTGTTTGTGTACCTAGTATGTGAATGGGTTTACCTGAGTTGGGTCCAGAATAGTTGTTCGCCAACCGGGTTAGCTTGACTAGGCCAAGGTCTGAAGCTGTTATTCGCGCACCTAGTTTGCGAACACAATGGTTAAGTTCTAAAATCAGTTTGTATGATTCTCATACTCATGAACCTGAACATTTATGAGTTAAGGAATTCAAATTAACTTTGAAACTCGTGGCTTAATGTTCATGATTTGATTCTTGTATAAGTACTTTTTACGATTAAGAATAAATTTGATTTTGTTTCAGTTTGTTCATATATATTTCTATGAGATATTGAACAATTGAAAAACTCTATTTGAAGCACAATTAGATTCATTTGATTATTTTTCATGATTAATTGATCATCATGTTTGATCTAGAAGTGTTAGATGAACATGGTTAAGACAAAAGTGTTCATATGGCTAAGTTCGGTCAACTGTTATTGAGCCAACTCAATATACACGTTTAGGTACGGTTACCCATATATAAATATAAGTATATTTCATTTGTGTGTAACAAGCTAAGACCATCTAACGGTGGAGATTAACTGCTTAATTTCTAAGTAGACTTAACTTGAATCTTAAATCAGGAGTTCATCTAACGGTGAATATTGAATGCTTTGTTACTAAGCTATCTTAGCTTTGATTATAAGCAACCCTGATTTGAAAGCTATATAAGGAGAACTCTAGCAACTGGAAAACCTAATCCCGACACTTTCCTGTGTCCTAGTTGCAAACTAGAGTCGATTCTCCTTTAACCTAGGTTTTTTCAAAACCATTATTAGGTTAACGACTTGAAGACTTCATTTGGGATTCGTGAAGCCAGATCCAACTATTTTCTCTGTAGTTTCATATTCTGATCTTACTTGTTCTATCATATTTAGTTTTATCTTCTCTAAGATTTCCTCCAGATTTATCTCCGATAGGTAATATATAAAAAGTAATCACAACAGTTCTTCATCTAAGACTCTTGTGATTTTGCAATAACTTCTTATACTAATCAGTTAGGTTATTGAGAGGTGACTGATATTTCTAGGCTGCTCTTCGAGAGTATAAGACAGAATTATTAGTTGGTTTCTATTCACCTTGATCTTTGTATCAAAGGACGGAACAAAAAAAAAGAATAAAGAATAGACATATCTTTGGGAGACAGATTTGTTATAAGTCTTCAACTTTGGGTCGTAGCAACTCTTAGTTGTGGGTGAGATCATCTAAGGGAATCAAGTACGCAGAATCCGGCGTGGTTTTAGAGGCGTAAGGAATGGGACTGTACCTTAATCGGTGTGAGACTTGGTTAGGGCTCAGCTATATTCTAGTCTGAAGTTAACTTGTAGTAGGCTAGTGTCTGTAGCAGCTTAATACAATGTGGTTTTCAAAACTGGACTAGGTCCCAGGGTTTTTCTGTATTGCGGTTTTCTCGTTAACAAAATTTCTGGTGTCTGTGTTATTTATTTTCCGCATTATATTTGTTTATATAATTGAAATATCATAGGTTGTGCGTAGTTCAATCAGTTGATAAATACGACCTTGATTGTTGGATAGAACTTGATTGACACTTGGGCATTGGTCTTTGGTACCATCCAAGTTATTTATCATATCAACCAGGCTCACGGATTTCTATATGTTCGATTTGCTGATTGTTTTGAGATATATAGATAAATCTCTTTAATACTCGACTAAGTCTCACTTTTAAGTCGGTGCTCTCAGAATTATATTGGAGTTTAGTCCATACAGATTGTCGAACGAATTATTGGGTGTGGTTTTTATACCCCTGCTTTTTCAACTTTATAGGTGGTAAATTGATTTTAAAATTTATGAAGGGGATGGGAATAGGAAATCTGGCTGGATTGGGGTATACCCATATTAATTGGGGTATACCCAAATTTGAATGGATCCAGTGCCCTGGCTAAGGGGTGGTAAAATATGCCGAAGTTACAAAACTAACCTTATCAAATTCGGGGTTAACCATATCTGAATGTAAAGGCTAAATATTAAAAACCCATTTCTCATGATTTCGTTCACAGAATCAGAATTTCCTAAATCATAACCCTAAACTATCGCAGAGGTTAAACATCGAAAACCCCATTACTTCACTTGATTTCACAACCAAATTTTTTACAAATCAGAAACCTAATGATCACGGATGCTAACAAGAACTGGAAAAGAAAATTCAAACTCAATCAATTATTGAGGAAGAGGAAACATGAAAAAAATCGATCTACAATGGTGAGATTGAGAAAGTAAGCTATTGAAACCCATTTGTTTTCTTTCTTTAGTTAATTGATTGAATAAATAGGTTACAAAGTCATAAAATAATCTAAAAAAATTAGAAACATATTTGGGTCGTCATTGTATATGGAGTTCGAACTTGATGATTTTCATGTTCAGAAAAAATTGGAGGACAACATGAAAAGTCGTCATGGACGATATTAAACCATGATGACTGTTCATATAGGGAAAATCCTCTCACTATTTATTTCTGAACTTCGTGTGAGTCATCATGGTTGATAAACATTTTTGTGTGAAATTTGCTAACAGTCGTAATGGTCTTGACACGTCGACCATGACGACTATGTAAAATAAAATAGTCATCATAGTAACCATGACGACCATTACTATTGTTCGTGGTGATACACATGTCCGTTATTGTTTTCATGATTTGCTATGTATTTCAAAAGACAAGGATATTATTAAGGTTCGGAGATATAATTGAAGGTTACTCCTGGCACTTTCTTTCTGAATTTTTAAAGCTTTGTCTTTATGTTTTTAGGAAATTTGTACTTCTGGCAGAGGAGGCGAGGTTGTTGAAGGTGTGAAGGAGGTCACTGTTATAACTCCAGTTGGTTAGTTCTTCAACTTAATACTTCACTGATGCTGGTGATTTTCTAGCTTTTCTTACAAGTTCTAATGGACATAAATAGGTGTTATTATAGTAGTTAAATGTTGTAAATAATGTAGCAAATTAATGAAGTCTATAGTTCACATGGTTATGTAGTAGATGTAAGAAATTCACAATGATTAACGATTTCTCTTAAAATTGTGCCAGTACCGTTAATCTATATGTATATGAAACCATTTTTAAGTTAATAGTGAGAAAATTATGTGCCTTTATGGATACCTTTGGCATGCTCAGTACTGTCACCATAGTAGTAAGAGATGGTCACACCTGTGCAATTTATCATATCATCTTGCATACTGTAACTTTATATGCATTTTCATCTGACTATAAAGCATGTAAAGAATTTGGTTAAGAATAGTCGTGGTCGATATATACAACCATGCATGACGACTCTTACAGATTTTGAAAGAAGGAACGGTGTTATAAAATTGACCAGCTTACTCGTCATGGTCCTAACTTTCGACCATAACGATTCCTATAATTTTTTCATGAAAAATTAGGTATTAACTTGTGTCTTCATGGTCATTATTTCCAACTATGGCGATTGTCATGAGAATTTGAGGATTAATTCGTGTCATTATTATCTTAATTTTTCACCATGACGACTATAAGCATGTCGTCATGGTCCTAAATATCGACCATGACGACTGTAACATTTCCGGTGAGGTATTTTGCATTAGCATTTCCCAGGCCACATCCGTGAAATTGGTTGTGGGACTTCAATACACAACTTCCAAACCTAGTCTTCTAAGGATAACCTTTTCATATTAAACCATCTTATTTCTCCCTTTTCATTGTTTCTTTATCTTATATCCTTGCATAATAGTGGTGCATCGATAACCTTATAGTGGTTTGTGAAATGGCCTTCAAGGAGAGTGAACACAATACCTAACTAGAGATCATATCCAAGTATCCTGGGGAGGCCATGGAAACAACCTAACGAAATGTCGTTATGAGTATTCACTGAATGGAAACAAGCTATATAATTTATATTTTGATTAGCAGTGACAATAATGATCTTTTATGAACATAAATATCTTCCTATATGGTCTAATCGTGCTTCTATAAATGTCATGTATTGTCTTGTATATATGCTTAGTTAGATATTGATTTAATTGGCAACATACAAGAAATGATAGTTAGTAGTCATGGATGATTAATTACTACCATGACGACTTTTACAGGTTTTAGAAAAATGAAATTGACTATTACAGCCATTATGATCCAAATTTTGCACCCTAACGACTAAATATAATGAAAATATCAGAGTTAAGGTTGCCAAGGTCCAAATTTTCCACCGTGACAACTCATATAAAACTTTTTGGGATAGTCATGTCGTTATGATCTTGTTTTTCGACCATGACGACTTCTAATTTTGATTTATTCCATGAATATCGAGTGAAAAAGTCGTCATGGTGGAACATAACGATTGTATAATTCTAGGAACCCAAAAAAGAAAGTATGAAAAGTTGTCATGGTTGTATATTCCGACCATGACGGCTGTTGGTATCAGGAAAAAAAAAGATGATAAGAGAAAAATCTTAAATTAAACTAAAACGAAATGAAGTGTAAAAGATATAAAATGATTAACTGTTAATTAAGTAAGGGTAGTTTAGTTATTACAAAAAATACATGGCTAAGGGGCTTCGGAATTTACTTACAAATAATTTTATTTTGTTTTATTCGGTATATCCAAATTAATCTGGGTATACCCCAATCTCGCGAGGGAAATTGGAAAAAACCTTAAAGAAAAAATAAATAAAAAATAACGATACTATCGAGTCCTAATAATGGAAATGGGACTATCGATTTCTTTCCTCCCCTTCTTCTCTTTCCTTTCCTCTTTCTCTGGCGATTGAAAACTCAAAAAACTAAAATTGTTTTCTGCTCAGATTTGTTCCTTTGAGTGCGGATCTGAGCAGGATAAAACCCTTTTAATTCTCTCTTGTTCTAATCTTCTACAATCTCCAAATCTTTTTAAGCTATAAATATTTTCGTATTATTTTCTAGGGTTTTTATAAGATCTGTTAATCTTTGCTTTCAATTTCTTGGGTTAGTATTAAATCTTTTGATTAGGGTGTTGCTTCCTTGTGATTTTAAATCAGTGGATTTTTCTTCACTACTATTGATGATTAAGGATTGGGTTTTTGTTCTTTTAACAAGAATAAAACTTACAACAACAAGAAGAACAACATTAGTTATGGTAGCAACACAAAGAACAACATCAAGATCATCAATAACAAGTTCTACAAAGACTCCAGCAACAACAAAGGCATCAAAGACTCCAGCTACAAGCACAAGCAGTTACAGAAGACCAATTTCGACGAAGAACTTACCGATTCAGGCCGATTTCTCTCTATGAAAACCGATTTATGTTACCCCTTTTACTTTTGTTACTGTACTTTTAGAAAAATCCTTGACAAATGGTTGGATCTATGGGTCCTGTTATACCTATGTCATTTGTTCTACTTTGGATTGAAAAAAACTCCTGAGAAATGACTTAATCAATGAATTCAAACATTTCTACTGATTGTAGATCTGTTTTGTGGCTTGGATGTGTTACATTTAATCCAAACCAGGTCATTCAAACCTACCTTGTTAGTTATGAATGCATGAAATGGTTAGGCTTCTTCAAGAAATTATCTTCTGTAATATTATTGTTAAGTGGCTTGAAGACCTAAGTTGTTTGTTTGGTACTTTTATGTTTGTTGAAAACTCTTTGATCTGTAATGTAATCCATGTAACCGTTCCCGATTTTAAATCGGAAGATGATTATCAATCTATCGGAGGCATGCCTCTTTTTCAAGAAAAAAAAATGCAAATGGTTAAGGCGGTGAACAGTGATCCAAAATTCAGACGGTTTTGTAGTATGACGTGTGTATAACATGGGTTGGATATGATGATGATTTCAGGAAAACTCATGGCACACTCTACACCACACTCACATGTGGGCCCCGATATCTTCCTTTAACCAATCATCTCTCAATTTTCAATATCCTTTTACATTTTCTCAACTAAAAAAATCGTTTTTCTGTTATTATTAAAAAATAGCTAAAACGGAACAAATTTCTTCTTGTTTTCACCGTCTCTGAATCTAACATACAACTACCATTACCTCTACTCTGCTACTCCTAGCGACTCTCTCCTGTTCCTCTGTTTCTCTCTCACGAAGGTAAGCCATTAATCAAACTTAAGCAACCCCGCCGTATACATTTCTCTTTTAAGGTGCTAATTGTGATTTTATGCTTATGTAAATTACTCTGTTTTTTGAATCTCTGTTTTCTCTTTACTTCCGTAGGACCGTAGCATGGATTGTTTCTTCATTTGAATTGACTACTGTACCTATTTTGATTACTTGTGTTTGTTCTCAGTCATCACATATTTATATTCAGCTGAATAGATTCTTAGTTTTGAATCTATCGTGAATCTAGGAACAAGTAACTTGTTAAGATGTGATTCATGTGAATCAGTTTATCATTAATTCATGATTAATGAAGTAATTTTATATCTCTTGGCATTCATAAGACAAGAATAAACACAACGAATTGAAAAATTTATGAACCATGTAAAACTAAATTGCGTTATCAATTTCTCGTCTATTTGATTTACTAATATTGTGAATATGTGGTTTTCGATTAATATCTTTCGAGTATTTCATAAGATTGAGACATATGTGAAGGAAATTCTAGAACACCTTTCTTCAAACAATACAATACCGACGTGCTTCCAAGAATTCCACATAGCTCCTGCCGTTGTGTACCATAAGAACCTTTTCAAATAGTTTTGGCACAGCCGATCAAAAAAAAAAAATAGTTTTGGCACAGCTCCCTGTTACTTGGCCATATACTTTTTTTGGATCTTGCATTCCTCCCACTGGAAGCATAGTGAAAACATTTGGTGTTGTGCAGCGTGCATTTGATTATTGATCAAATTGCTTCGTCTTGCCTGTGTAGCCACATTCAGTTCTGATTGTTGTGCCATGTCTCGATAACAGGAATTCAACTGAAGATCTTGTGCAGAGCAATCTAATAAACACGTCAATACCATAGCCGAAAGGACTTTATGATTTGAAAGCTCTTTCGGAAGTATAATGGTGTTTTCCCAACAATCAATTTGAGGGTAGTTCTATATGATGGCAGCGACTGCAGTTATTGGGTTAAGTGCAGGAAAGGGTCTTTTGAGTTCCTCATTCTATTATTCTGATATCACGGAAAAACTCCATGAGCATGGGTCAACACAGTATCATCAAGTAGCTTCAGGGAAGACTAATTTAATATTTGCAAAGAAGACTTCGGATAGTTTTGGTCCTAATTTTCCATCTAATCAACATACCCAATCCATAAATGCTCTTACAGAACACTTGGAATCTTCCTTTGTACCTTCAACTACAGATGAATTTTGGGGATCACCTGATTTCTTAGAAGAAGAGGATGAGACTGACAGTCAGTCTAGCTCTTCACTGGAGGCCATTCTCTTACTTCAGAAATCCATGCTGGAAAAGCAATGGAACCTTTCTTTCGAGAGGAAAAGAACCGTGGTTGTGCCAGGAGAAGAAAGCAACAAGAATATAGAGGTTGCCCGATCAGGTATATCTGCTCGGCAGCGAAGGATTAGTACAAGGAATAAAAATCATGTTTCTAATTTGATAGTTTTAAGAAGGAAGAAGCAAATCGGTTCTATTGTTAGTCCAGAGTTGCTGCAAAACAAGTTGCAAGGTTATGTTAAGGGCGTCGTAAGCGAAGAATTACTCACCCATACAGAAGTTGTACACCTTTCAATGAAAATCAAGGCCGGTCTTTCCTTAGAGGATCATAAGACAAGGTAAGCACGACAACTCTTCTTTACTTATTTTATGGCATTACTAGCTCGTTGCCCAGCATGATTAATATATCTACAAAAAGAGTCATAATCACAGGGATTCATAGAAAAGTTCACATAAAAAGAAAATCTTCTGTAACTTCAAGTTTGTAACAGTACTTGTTACCTACGATATATGGTATTCGTGTCATAGTTTCTAGGAGGTGTTTCCTAATCTTTATGACGGGGATTCTAGGTTGAAGGAACGATTAGGGTATGAGCCCTCTGATGAACAGTTAGCAACTTCCATGAGGATACCACGTGTGAAGTTACAAGCAGTACTGATGGAATGTTCTTTGGCAAGAGAGAAGCTAGCAATGAGCAATGTTCGTTTAGTCATGTCTATTGCTCAAAAATATGATCACATGGGTGCTGAACTGGCTGACCTTGTTCAGGTGGATTGATTTTTCTTTACTTGCTCTTTCACCATACTCACAGATAGCAATGAGTATCATTACTCGTTCTCCTATTACAGTCTTGCATCATAAAAGAACACCGGTTGTTATCAATTTTTTTTTTTTTCGTCTCTTAACTTCATTTGCTTCTTTTTCATTTGGTTGTAGGGTGGTTTGATTGGATTACTTCGTGGTATCGAGAAATTTGATTCTACCAAAGGGTTCAAAATCTCAACTTATGTGTATTGGTGGATACGTCAGGTGAGATAAACAATTATAAATTTTAGGACTAAATGGTTTTTAATCCTAGTTAAATCTCATTGTTTCTTTACAATCTTATCAACCAGGTGCTTTGGATTACTGGCCTTGTACCTCGTTTACTGATGTATATGTATTTTCATTTTTTCAGGGTGTTTCAAGAGCATTAATGGAGAACTCAAGAACTCTAAGATTGCCTAGTCATTTGCATGAGAGGTTAAGCTTGATCCGTAATGCAAAAATCCGATTGGAGGAGAATGGAATAACCCCATCAGTAGATGTAAGCTAACTACTTTTCTATTTTAAATAACTAAGCACAATTATTCACGTCAATTGTTTCTGCCGATTGCTTTACAAGACAATTCTCAGTCACTCGTTCTAGTTCGTTTGTCTTGGTTAGCTGAGCACTCGACTGATGTAAGACTCAGGTTGATACAAATTTCAGATTTTACTTTATATTGTTTACGGGTGAGTGATTGAAGTGAAGTTTGCTTCACTTAGGATGTCTGACCCTAAACAATTGTACTTAAATTGAGATTCTCTAGAAAAACCTCCCATGATAAAGTACCGTGTTTCCCTTCCATGTATCTTGTTGAGATTGACATGAACTTCTTTCTCTGTCAGAGAATTGCAGAATGCTTGAACATGTCCAAGAAAAAAATTACAAATGCTACAGAGGTACCGTATATTCAAGCTTTCAGAACTCTCATTTCCTTTTTTTTTTTTTTATACATGATGCGAATCGATTCTATCGTTGTTTTACTTTTAAATCTCTTAAATGCAGGCGGTCAGTAAGATCTTTTCACTTGATAGAGAAGCATTTCCCTCAATCAATGGTCTTCCAGGGGAAACACTTCACAGTGTATGTTTATCTACTCCATCATTCTCTTTTAACAGAAATTTAGACATGATTCCTTGAACACTCCTGATTTTAGTATTTCGTTGTTAAACAAAAAAGGTTTTTGTAATTTACAGTACATCGCAGATACTCGTCTTGAGAACAATCCATGGCATGGAGTAGATGAATGGTCACTCCAGGTAAAGCCACATTCACCATATAATTTTAAATTGCAATTCCATGGGTCCAACAATTTCTGCTAGCAACCTTCTAGATGTAGGTAATAATGTCTAACCACTTCCACTAAATGTCTCTTATAATACGTTATCTTCAGGAAGAAGTTAACAATCTCATCAGTACAACACTTGGGACACGTGAGCAAGATATCATACGCCTTTACTATGGCCTGGATAAAGAGTGTCTGACATGGGAAGATATTAGTAGACGGTAAGAGTGAAGTGCATACACAGTTATTTCGCAATTTTTCATTTGAACTTTTCGAGTAGGACAGTGTTCTTAATTCACTATTTTAAAGAAAAATAAAGAAGCCATACTTCCATACCTGGAAAAATAACCAAGACTTGATAATCAACACTGTTATGGTTGGCTGCCCAGAACTCATTAACCTTGACCTTAACCTGGCTTTTAATGGGCACACATTTCTTACCTGTAAAAGTGAATAGTTTAATCTTTTGCTGTGCAAAAAGAAGTTAAATGAGTCTAGAATATGGACAGAAAAGTCAGATTTCTTGACTAGTATATACATGTATTGGCACCCATTAAACTAACAAAAATCTAAAACTCCATCTTTTGTATATTCAGGATTGGATTATCAAGAGAAAGAGTAAGGCAAGTGGGGCTTGTTGCATTGGAGAAGCTAAAAAATGCAGCAAGGAAAAGAAAACTCGAAGCTATGCTGGTTAAGCATTGATTTGGTAATGGAAACGGTTGTAATAATACTAATACATACCCATTAAAATGACTGTATATATAAAGAATTTGAATTTCCCTCTCTTCCAAATTTATTTCTCTCAGAAATAAATGATTAGAAGATGTAAGTTCAGAGACACAGAGTTTATACCCTTTTGTAATATGACGAGATTAGGAAACACATCTTATTCAAAACTTTTTGCTTTTCATAATCATATTTACTAGCATTTGTCCCGTGCGTTGCACGGGGTCAGATTGGTAGTCTCAGATTTAGGTAAAAAGGAAGCAAAACCCAAAGAGTCTACCCTGCAAAAAAAAAACACCAAAGTCTACCCACGGTGGTAAATACTGATTCAAATACATATGGAACATTGGAAATGTACAAAGTAAGAGGCCAAAAATCTTAACATCTGATTCAAAGGAATGTTCATGGAAAACAACAGGAGTGGTTGTTGCTGTTGCAAACTTTACTTCAAATTTTCATTTTTATGGATACTGCAGTATGTTCTCCATCGATTTTTGACAGAATTTACTGAATTTTCGTGGTCCACCTCAACAGAACTTCCAAGTCATTTTTGGAAGGCAATAATATAGCCGAAGTTTTTATATCGTAATTACTCCAATTTTCTCCGGTTATATACTGAGCACATTATCTGCCACGTTAATTATCCTCCAGAAGCCTCAACATCGCTCTCTTCAAATCCCTTGCACCACAGTTGGGAGAGTAACCTTCTCATGCTACCTTTTTTTGCTGAAAAAATTCTGGACATAGATTAGTTCCCTTCTCTCCAATCCATCAGAAGTTTATTTTACGAATAAGTGGACAATCTTTCTCCTACATTCCTGCAGGTGACACATACATTGATCAATCCTGTAGGGACTTGATTTTCAGTAAAGTCTCAATTGAAAGTTTACTACTTACATTAAACTGTCGAAATTAGACAAATTATTTTCATAATACTGTGTTAAAAAATAAACATTTCCATCCATTCGATAGTAAGCTCTATTCTCTCTGTCATTTTACTTGCATCCCTATTAGTTTTGTCAACTTCATCGCAATATTCATCTGCACCCCCATCTTTGTCGTCATATTTGGTAGTTTGTTAGTTTTTTTACGGATAAATGCACATAACCCATGTCACATGAAAGTTTCAATAAGATGCCCAGTTGTAGTTTGCAATTCAAGTGATTAGATAGATGTTTCCAGGGATAATTAAAAAAAATAAATACATACCTCTGTTCTTGTAAGAAGACCACACGCATTATTCTCTAAAATTGTAACCTCGATGGGTTCGCTAAGCTGCACAGAATTGCAAATTATGTTAATACCCACGTCCACTTAAAGTTCCATATAAATACCATAACATTCAACTTACCCATCCCCTAAATGGTAGTGTCGTCTTTATTTTTCCAACTGATATTGGGTTAGTATTGGCATGTTATAGATGCTTCCAAAGCAGCAAACATTAGATGTAAAAACACTAATCCAATCCAGTTAGGAGTCGAAAATGTTGCATCAGAAACCACCACGTACTCCATGTGTTTCTACGATTTTCTTTTTAATATGCGTTGGTTGTACAAAATTTCTTTTGCAGCAGCAATAGTGGATTGTTAGATTAATTAGAATGACAATACAACTAAAAAAGTCAATAGACTAATAACAACAGAGGGAAGCATTGAGATGGTGTACATCAGATGAGGTGTTTCCCAACACTGGGTTGTTAGCTGCAAAAAACTATAAATTCAAGTTTTTTGTTCATTCCAACCTACAAATTCCCAGAAAAATATATAAGCACTAAAACTGGACAACTATCAAGCAGTAGCACCTGACCAACTCAATTGATGAACACCAACTCAATTATTGGACACCAGTAGATATACTAACTTCAAATAAACATCGTCAGTGCATTCAAACCCGAGACCTCTTTGTACAACTACCCAGGTTATGACCAACTCAATGCTGATAGATTAACTTCAAAAAGCATATTAATACCATATCACTTGAGAATTCATAGTTCCCCTCGTTTAATTATCATATAGCACACCACTGGAGGGAGAAATGCTTCCCAAGTTTCTGTATTTACCTTTGAAGCCAGCTCCCATGAGTGTACAAAGGACACCACCATCATTATTATCATCCCAACAGCATTACCTTTCTGTATTCTTATCCTCCGAATCCCAGCAACAAAGAACTCCTCCTATGCAATCTGCCAATGACATCATTAAGAGATGCAACAATGACTTAAAAGAGAAGATCAAAATTTAGATGAGTTCAAAATCGCAAAAACAAAAAAGAATTGCCTGGCTGTCAAAGATTCCAGTTGTTACATCAGTTGCACATTTGAAAGAACGAAAAATGCTAATTGTATGCTTATCGCACTTATTACTTGCCCTAAGCCTACAAATTCAAAATTAGGGCAGAAAAAAAATCCCTTTTAAAAAAGAAAATCAATTTGATTCCTGACAATATGCCGAGCGAAGTAAATACCGTGAGGGATTAATCAGGACATATCATGCCAAACAAAGATATTCAAAGAATATAGAAAGAACGATCATTAAAACCATGACAATACCTGGAATTGATTCGAACTGGTAGACTCTGAGCAAACCCCAATTTCATTTTCATAATTATGTTGACGTTTCAGCTTATATGAACATGATCGAAGTCCATGATGATTACTATGAAAATCAAACAAAAGAGACAAAAGATTTTCAACGGAAAGATAAGAAGATTGAAACCTCTATGATGATATTTCGATTCTATATGTATTATCACCTGCGACATTAGAAAGACACAGATGATGGAGAAGAAAATGAAAGTGGAAGGGATGCGGCAGAAAAAATAAACAAATTAGGGTTTCGTTAAAAGTTTTTATACCACAGTGGCGTAACCTTCTGTTTTCTCTGGTAAATGCTAGCCTGGTCATCTCGGCCCGTATACCTAAGATCACTGTTCATGAGTAAAAAGGAAAAATCAGGAAGATCACTTTAAAAAAAAGTAAAAACCAAATCAAAATCACCGTTGATAAGTAAAAAAGAAACGGACTCATCCTGGGTATGCAGCGGTGTGTCAATCATATCAATCTTATTATATACATATATGTGTTTTCCCTGCTTTAAAGTGCTACATCGAAATAACTTAGATGGAAATCACAAGCAAAGGAAGAAAAGCTAAAATTATGTTTTGCTGAGTAAAAACAGAATAGCAGATTAGAGTTTGTTTTAAAATGGCGGTAGTAGTAGAGAGAATTATATGTTTCAGAAGAAAATATATGATAAGTGGGAAATGAGAGATATCTGGGATCGGAATACATGGATATGTAATACATCCGGGTGAATAGGAAATGAGAGATACGTTGGGTTGAAAAAATGATGGCTAGGGTGGTGCTGTGAAAAACGAAGTCTTCCTATTGGTTAAAACATGTTTGGTGGGGCCAAAAGCTCTAGAATTTGAGCTTGATATCTCCCCCCTCTTTAATGGCAACAAGCCTAAACTGAAAACGCTAACTATTTTTGGTGTACCGCCGTACTTTTTCTGTACCGCCGTATCTTTCGTACACCAAACGTATTTTTGGTTGAAAGCATTTGTTTAGTAACCACCGTTGGATTATCTCAATATCCAACTACATCCGATCGATTCAATTCCTCAGTATAACATTTGTTTTACCCTATTTGTTTACTTTCTTTCTAATCTCATCGATCGTTCTTCTTCTCCCTCGACTCTCTCTTTCTCTCTTTTCTAACATCTTTCTGAGGGAAACCCTATAATCAAAATTCTCGGATTTAATCAATCAACAATGAAAATGATGATTTGAATCAATCGATTCAAGTATAACTCAGTTACATCTCTCTTCATTGACTTAACATTTAAGTTTATTTTGAATTCCCTCTTCTCTCTGAGTTTTTTTTGAATGGTCGTTGCAAACCAAGATTTAGTGGACGAGTTCATCGTGTAATCGTCTTTGATTCTTTGTTAGGTTAGTTTTTATGTGAATTTGATTTGATTATTTACCAATTTCAGTTAAGAGAAGCTTGAATTTACATAATCCTATAATGTTAAAGTGGAACTTTATGTTAATTTTGTTTGAACATTTCTTAGTTGAATAGACTGATTTATCATGTCGGGGATTATCTAATTGATGATAAATTATTTTGATTTTCATCTTCTTCATTAGTTATAACTTATAAGATTTCGAACTCATAATTTTTTGATTGTTACTTCCCTTATGATTTCTTATTAATAGATTAGGGTGAGATTAGATTTGCCCGTTGTTATGTTTTTTTCTTATTGCCTCTGCTTGGATTTCAATTTTCTTATGGATCTGATTTGATTTTAAGCTCTATATGCAGCTCTTACTTGGAAAATCAGTGATTGGTAAGTCTTGATTTTTCTTTACATGATTTTAGAAATTATCATCAGCATTGAATCAAAACTTTCAGGTTAATCTGTGAAATTTTAAAGAGAACTGTTGATTTATGAAATTTGAAGGAAATTTTGTTTTTTTGTTTTTTGGTATTTAGGTCATGACTGGGGAGCTATTATTAGTTGGTATTTAGCTAGACCAGATAAGGTTAAAGCTTTTGTGAACTCAAGTATTGCCTTTACTCTCTCAGAAATTCTAAACATAAACCTATTGAGAGCATGAGAGATGTTTATGGTGATGATTATATTTCAGGTACACTACATGATTTTTTTTGATTTCGGTTTTGTTCGTTATATTTGCTTACAGAATTTACAAGTTATTTTCAACATCCAAAATCTTGAATTTAGTTTTGTGTCATAGGAGCCTGGAGAGATTTAAGCTGAGTGTGCTAGCAGTGGTACCAAAATTGTCCTCACAAAGATACTTAGTTACATCCATCCATATCCACTTAAGGTACCTAAAGACAAAGGGTTCACATCCGATCATCCAGCTACCTTGATGTGGTGGTTAGCAGAGGAAAGCATTTGTTATTACACTAGAACTTGCTGCACTGGGAGAATGGAAAGCACCATGAGTACATGCTCCTAAATCGAATTATCAATGATCTCAAGTTTATGCGATAGGTTGTACGAAATATGTCAGGATGGGCCGATAAGATTCACGTTCTCACAGTTCAAGCTGATGGCATATGATGTGCAAACCCTACATGATCTCATTGAAGTTGGTGTAAAAATTATCCCATGGTATTTTCCACTTCTCAAGTTTGTGCATAAGCTGAGACATTGCTAACCAAAACCATATATAGCTCCATTGATTTAATTGCAGAACTGAGGCCTATCTTACTTTTCAAGAACATTAGAGTTGTACCGATGAATCTGCAGTCTCATCTCTGAAGAACCGCGGGTTGGACCTATTACTCGAGGCTTCCCGCGCGCTCACTGTCTCTACCATGCTTTTGAAGAAGGGTGTTGAATCTTGCAAGAGGGTTTACCCCCGTTTACTGTTGAAAGCATAATGTGCAGAGAAACCACAAACAAAGAGTCCATTATTTAAGATATTGTCCCTGACATGAAGGACTCAGTCCCCCCAGGAACTACCGAACATCATTCCTTCAAACATTCTCTGAAATTATGGATCAAACCCTCAACGAGCTTACCCGGTAAGAAATCAGTGGAGGCAGTTTCAGGTACATACATAATATGCAAGTGTTATCATAAATATTAACTTATTTATAATTTGTAGACGTTTTCCTTCATTTGATGGATCTCTCAAGACTTTCTTTGGTTGCTCATCTTTAAAAGTTACAAATAGAAGCACAGATCTTATTTATATGTCTCAGTTCATTTATTATTTTTTGTAAATCATCTGTCCTCAGCTTCGCGTTGAAGACAAAGCTTTTACATTTGACATACTAATTGAATGGTTATCATCTAGACATCTTAATTTGTTTGTTCCCAGTTCACATGCTTAAAATATTTGGTTTGATTTTTTTTTTTGATTAATTGTGTACATAATCACTACTGTGTCGATTTTTGGAAGGAAACCTGTTCTACTGGATTTGCAATATAGTCAATGGGTAGAATTTTATTTTTCTGTCGGGAAACGGGAACTTAGTGCGAAAAAAATGACATTTGTTGACGTGCAACGCACGTGCACTCCACTTGTAGCTTTTAACCACAACAAAGTATTTTCTCCTGAAACTATCATATTTATGTGTGGAATCATCTTCACGCGTTGGCTTTGCTCGATGCCTTGGTTGGATTTGTACCACGGAATGTAATGAGCTTGAAATCATCACGTTAAAAAAAAACTTCTTTGTTTTTATTTTTCTGACGTCTGCTTTAGCCTTTCGTGGAGGAATAACTACATATGTTATTCCTTTTGATCACCAGCTGGGTTGCACGGACGCACCAGTTTTGGTGCCGAGTCCGCGTCGGATGCTGACTCGACGCGTGTCAGACACTGCACATGTGCGTCCCACGTGATTTTGATGTTGGACGCTATCTGGACACTAGTTGGACGCATATTTTCTTCCCACAAAAACAAATGCTGGTAGCGAGTTTCGAAGCCCAAACCTTGAAATCCCTGAGCTAACCCCTTAACCATCAAACCAGAGCTCCTTTTTTGGATATTATATGTACATGTTTTGTATTTATTCAATATTTACATTATTACAATCATTAACTACTCAAGATGTACGTAATATTTTTTTTTTATTTATGAAATTTATACTCATATACATTTATACTCATATACATTTATAATATATTTATACTTATATATGCGCGTCCGCGTCCTAGTATTTTCAGTATTTGCTCGTGTCCGCGTCACCGCGTCCGTGCAACCCAGATCACCAGTAATAACTACATGTTACTACTCACACTATCTCACATTTTAAACACTATTTTGATCACTAGGAATAACTATCTCATATTTTAAACACTATTTTGATCACTAGGAATAACTATCTCACATTTTAAACACTACTAGAATATAACCCGTGCCGTAACGGCTCGGGATTGTGTTGTTACTAAAAAATGGGAAGTTATTACAGCTTTTATGCCACGGAAAAATAACCCGGCAGTGATGTTGTCTATTTGATGCTCAAAAAAGCAAACCAACCTAAGAACATGCTTCGAAAAAAGAGAAAAAGAAACCTTAGAATTCTACTCCGAACCAAAGGGCTATATTTTCATTAATAAACAAAAATGATTACATTTAGGATGTCATAGAACAGGGTCCCTAACTATTACTACAACGGAACGTTGTACTTGTACCATTCGTTTGTACCTTTTCTCAACACCTTAGATATTCTTCACGTCTTTATGGTACTTAAGAATACGGTTCTCAGACTTGCACACAAAGTGACATACCAATGCTTTAAGCTTGAATAATAATTAAAATAAAGAAACCATTTGACGGAAATATTACCAACTGGGTAAATTTTAGCCAATATAAATGGCATTCCGTTGAGATTTGGAGATCTGCAAGGTAACCCCATCAATATAAGAATATCAGAAAATATGCATGTTCATGATAAGGTCCAATTATACATGATGCATTAATGCTCCACCAATCTTAATGTAAGATACCAAAAAAATTATTGGCTTCAACACACATTCCACAATATCCAGAGGGAAGAACAAAAATATGAAGAGGCTGAATCGACAATTTACAAAATGGTGTTGTACTTCGACGTAATGGCATCAAATTATTCACTTAAAATTGGAATAGAAGGTCTTAGACCATGCCTTGGAGCATTTCAAAAGATTATAAAATAAAAAGTGACCATGTTCAAGTCGTAAATTGCACCTAATATGGAGCTAGGTGTACAGAAATACTATAGACATGTATATATGAAATTTGAGTATTTTGTTTTACTTATGCTGCAACAAATACAATTTACACAAAAAAAAAAAAAAAACTTATGAGCCCCACTTCGTCAAGCACACCATAGAGAAAACACTGTTGGTCATAGTTGAGGTCTCTTGCCGAGATGGCACGTGTTATTTTACATTGCAGTGAGTTATGGGCAAAAAAAAAAATATATACTAACAGTAACAAATGAAATACATGCACGGTAACATGCTTAGATACATGCTTAGATTCACAGTTTGAGCGATTCATAGTTTGAGCTATCAGACAGACGTTATGCTATGACAAATCTGGAATCACCAAAACTCACCCCAAAATGCTCTGAATTAAAACAATGAGTTAAAAAATAATGGACATGTTTATTATGTTATTGTTGATGAATTAGAATCAATTCAACCACCCAGTTAACATTGACTCATTTGTAAGAAATAAAACAAATTGTTGATGACATCTATATTAATGTTTATGGATATAAAGTGACAGAATACCTAATATCTTAAATGGCGTAAAGCAAGAGTTTACCATATCAATCTCTTTTCTTGCTGATTATTCCCTTGTGGACGGCCAGTAACTCGAATCTATGTAGGATGTGCTTGTCTTACTTCTATGAATCTTTCCAATGCTCCGAAGGGCAGCTTTGTAAGCAAGAAAACATATGCATATTCCAACACCTATATACATCGATAAGAATAGTTGAATCAGTAATAGCCACACTGTCGTAGAAACATTAAAAATATGAAAAATCAGCATTAAACTCTATGAAATGTAAGCTGGATGTCCAAAATTTTATCGACTCTTATTAGACAACTACTTGAGATTACTTAAAGGATACCCAAATATCGAAGGTATCCAGGAGGGACCATCCGAAGAAAATCAAACCTCTTATTGCCTGCCAGAGTTGAGATAGTTCCATCATGGACCAACCCAAGATAACCCTCACTGTTAAAATATTTACGATTCATCTGTTTGTTTGCCTCCCTTAAGATATTTTCCCTATACATCCTTGTCTAAGTCAATAAAACATTGAGCTGATCACTGCATTGAACAATTTTTCCAAATAATGATGAGGCTCAATGTGTAGGGGAAAAAAGAAAAGAAAAAAAGCACGTAAATAACAAAACAGGGAATCAGTAAGGATGTACCTATGTTTGACGGACTAAGAAAGAAGCTAATGTTCAGAAAATAAATAAAATTACTAAGAAGCATAACTGCACACTATACATACATTGTTGCAGTGCTCCGGGTTATCTACGGTTCACATGAATGGGAATCAGGTTCCTAGCACATGAATGATAAGGGAAGTGTTAACATTTTACTGTTAGGATTAGAGGATAAAAAGGTTTTACAAATTGTTGTAACACATCATGTTTTACCTAGTTACTGCGTCGGGAACATTAGCTCTATACTTGATGCACCAAAATTAACACTACCTTAGTTCAGACATTGCAACCAAGATATCGTCATCCGCTCGTGTGAATGTTTTAGTAGCAGAGGATGTGCAAACTATATCCTGGACCCACTGCTAATAATGGTAGACATACATTATTATTTCAGGAAGGGTTATTGAAATGTGCAATAACTTATTGGAAAAACACCAAGTTGGCCGGGATATGCACCAGGTTAGGTCCCAATTTTCCAACAAAATTTCAGAGAGTTTCTTTCTTGTTGATGACCTATTGTGATTACTCAAGCAAGGCTTCTGGTTGAGATGGAAAGGGTTTGATATTAGTGAAGGTTTTACGCCATATTATTGGTGTTAGGTTATGAAGATGCATAAAAAAGATTATGTTGTGAGGATACTTCTCAATATTGTTCGCAAACAATTAGTATTTAATAAGTAGAGTCAATCTTTACTGACTGCACAAAACAGTCTTGCACTTTACACGACTTACATGGGTTTTTCTATAATAAAAAAAAAGGCGCAACATTTAATCTACTGAAAGAAACTCTGATTTTAGTTTCTCTAATACATGGATTTCTGGCTGACATGCCCTATGCGTTGTGTTTTCCAAAATCAGCGAGCAAACTTCTAGAGTTTTGGTAATATTAGGAATCAATGTATTCACGGAATTCTACTGATTTCTTTTTCTTAGCACTTCAAGAGGCACGCCTTCATATCTCATCATAATAAGTCCACAGAATGGAAAAAAAAAATGGGTCATATTTAAAAGTTTAAGATTCTCTAAATACTTAATCGCACAGAAAACCAAAAACATAAATCACTTTTTAAAAGAAATCATCCTGATGGTATAAAGCAAGATCCACAACTTACATTCCATGAGAGACTCACATAAAGAAAATCCCACGCTCAGAGCACCAATCCATCACCATCTAAACCCTATAAAATCCAATAAAGTAACAAAATCAAAATTTAGTTTATCCCCAGTCAAATAAACAAATCCTCATATTTAACTCCATTTGGCAAACACAACATTGAGTCAAAATCTAAATATATGGTATCAGTTAACACTTTAACTTACAATTTGCCATGTTTTGAGGATGTCAAATCCACTATCATTTGAGCAATGTTATCACCATCAAATTTGTCCTCTTGATACAAATATATACATGACTTTGGCCGGATCAATAGTGTCTTTTAACATTTCAAGAATATTTGTTAAGGTGGAGTTTCCCTGAGTAGTGGATGGATGCATTGCATTCATTTGCATATATTGCACCTGATTAAGAGAATATAATAACCTACATCACTACTTTCTTCAGTCGGGCATTTCCACAGATATATGAAGTGCAGTTCTGAATGTGTAAACTTTCTGAAACCACCATTACCCATTAATTTTACATAATGGTGAGACTTTTAGCATGACTAACTAAGAATCTTATTCTTCTACTGTTTTCCCCTGCAGAAAGTATTCGGTGGGAGAAAAATCTGATAATAGAGAAAGTATCGTGATTCTTCTTCATTAGAGACTGTTGTTCTATTAATGAGGAAAACATTAATAAAAACCGATACTTAGTGTGTATCATGTTCTTCTTCGTCTCCCAAAATAGAATACTTAGTTTAGTTTTTTGGTATACAGATATGATGGTCTCAGAGTTATTTTCTAATCCAACCAAATATATCAATCAAATAAAAATCTAAAACAAAAATATTCAGACTAAGATAGTAGTTACCTAGTATTCTTGAGAGAGTATGTTGTTGGACTTGGCAAAAAAAAAAAGTATGCTAAAGAAAGAAACGGAGAAACCTGGGAAGATGACAACCTATCCTGAGATTTATGTAGTAACATTTCAAGGGGTTCCTGTAACGTCAGAAATTGATTATCAGGTATGAATCTAAGGAATTGAATGTTGCAAATAATGGTGTTTGATAATGGGCGTCTTGCAAATAATGGCATTTGATAACGGCTTGTGTAACTGGCGAACAATGAGAATTTAATGAGTTAGGTTAATAAATTTTGTAACCGAAGAGGAGAATGAGCGAAAGAAGTGATCTCACCCGTCGGATTAGGGCTTAGAAATGGGCTTCGATTTCAGCCACGATTTGTCTTTTCCATTCGGAGAAAAATAAGAGTCGTTGATAGCTCTCAAAGGCACATTTACAACCGTCAGATGGCTACAAAACCTGTGACGCCCCAGTTTTCAAAACCCGGAGTGCCACTTGGATACCATAGCCGAGGCTCGGCTACTAAGCCCAGACTCTTTAAGTAAATCATTTGGGCTTAATTAATTATGTCCGTTTTAAAAAAAAATTGTCGCAGCAGAATACTCAAAAATTCATTTAGGAAAATCTGTAATTTTCACAAAATGTCCCTTAAGATGTTTTACATTTGGTTTAAAAAGAATCAAATCAAAACCTATTAAAAATTTAAAATGATAAACAGTCAACTCAACATCATACAATATTTTACAGCTTTGAATCTAAGACTAATTACATCTTTGAACAAGAAATTACGCATAAAGAACAAATTTAAGGATCTAAAATTATTCTCTAGGCTCCACGTTGATCAATTCCTTGCCATGCGTCAAATCTGGAATTTTTGTCATAATACGACGTGAGTTGTGACACTCAGTAGGCAAAGAAGCAACAAAACATTTTATGCAATATTTTTCAATTTCTTTTCAAAACAAGTTGCATGGTTAACACCACCACAAACATATGGAAACACCACATCCATATACGATATCCGGCAAGTGGAAACCAATCGTAAGATCTGTGTATAATAAATTTGTATTCAATATGTTTTTATTAGCTTCATTTCTTCATCGTTTCCCATTGTGTTTTATGTAATGTGAAGGTAATGGATGCTAAGTTTTTGTTTGAGGAAAATGAAAAGGGATCATTCAAGTATGAACACTGTTGGGAAATAATGAAAGCCAACCCAAAATGGTGTTCGCAACAACTCACCTTAGCTAATTCATCAAAGAAAGCGAAGGTACTTGGTGGTAACTCAGTTGACACCGGAACTGCATCTGTACCTACCAATGAAGAAGAATATCTAGATGTTGATGGGGTTGATCGAGGGTCTGGAAGGAAGAAAGCTAAAGAGAATGTCAAGAAAATGCATGATCAAAAAGTTGTAGTTGATATGATGGGTAGTTATAAAAGTACTCTTGAAAAACAACACGCCATCAATCAACAAAATATGGAATGGAGGGAACAAATATTTAAAAAGGATTTTGAATTGCGAGAAAAATCTCTGAAATTGAAAGAAGAGGCTCAAAAGAGTAAGCAAAAAGCCTATAAGCGAAAGGAGCAAGAAAGAATTTTGAACACTGACCTTGAAAAAATCCAACCTGCACTGCAAATTGCATATGAAAAAAATGCAAGCTCAAATATTGAAAGAATGGGAGAATGAAGGCTTATTTGGTGATGAGGTCATGAACGATGGTGCAGATATCTGATCTATTTGAACAAGTATAAGTTTTAATTTGAACTAGGTTAATTTGAATATTTGAATTGTTAGTTTTTAGTTTGCAATGTGTTTCTTTTACCTTTTGTCTTGGTCTACAGTTGCTTCCATTCTGCAGTGTGATGCAACTCGACTCTAGTTGTTGGTGTCTTTTACTTTGAACTTCAATTCTGTTTGGTTGTGTTTTTTCTTTAGCCTTTTATGTTACCTTCTTTGTTTTGAAAACAGATTCCTTTTTCAGCGAGTTTGGGTTAGTCGTATGTGTTGTTTGTCACTAGTCAATTTAACTCACAACTTGGGGTACCTACCTTGATCAGAAATTCTTGAAATTTTTACAGTAAGTTACCTATATTGAAATGAACAACATACTAAATTTTCGGCTCAATCCAATATATAGATAATGAGAAATATTAAAATCAGTTGACTGTCTAGGGTTTCAATCCTGCAGAAAACAGTCATAGAATATGCACTCTTTTCAGTAGTACACGTGACCTGATTATCTTGTAATTTTAACCGTGTTTTCATCAAACATCTAAGTATTACCTATAAAAAATTCATCATAATCCAACCAGTGGATCTCAAGATATATCATTAGAATGAAAACAGACCTTCCAGGGTTTACAAGTGAAAAGAAAAAGGAAGTGATCAAAACAGGAGGCACACACCGACAAAATGTGCTAGATTCTTAGATGATAAACAAATAATACAGTATATAACTACATATTGTTAGGGTTGATTCTCAGAAACAATATTAGGGATACGTACCATGTGCAACATCCAATCCTACAACAACTCCTTTGATCATAAACGATGCCTTTATGCAGCCGAACACAAGTGCATTAAAGTAGCTTCAACCTGTATTCAACATTGGTGCAAAATAAAATCCAAACTTTTTGTTCTTATGTTCAAAAGCAAAAACAATTGCATTCATGACCAGACATAAAAGTAAAGCATAAAAACTCCAAAATAAAAACTATTGTTTCTTAGTCTAAACAAAAATTCTCAAGTTTAAAAGCATCTAGACTACATTTACTATATTTAATAGCATGGATATCATTAATTTATAGTAGAGGCGTTGCTTTCAGTTTCAGTTTGTGTATCCCACAAGTGGTTGATGAGATCAGTTTTCAGTTTATCATGTGCTTCGAACTTGTTTCATTCTATACATCATCCTGCAAACAAGAAAGCGATGATCATGCTCTAAATTAACAGGCCTGACTCTTTCTTCTACATGAGGCACCCATCGTTCCGGATCAATTCCTTGAGGTTCTTCATTCTCGATAATCATATTGTGCAGGATAATACACGTCTTCATTATTTTACCAAGGTATTTTGCCTTCCAATTACGCTCTGGGCCCTTCACCTGTTAACAAAAAACAATGAGTCCAATGTGTCGTCAAAGAAGAAAAAAATGCATTCTGAATTGGTAAACGAACATAAAACCAGAAATTTCCCATCTAAATTTTAATTTCCTCACTTGGGAATCAAGAGCATACTTCAGTTCCAAATACCAACTAAGCAAACCTAAACTAAATACATTTTGGAAATTAACCCAAATTGGTTTTACCCAAAAATGTCAATTGGATGTGTTATTTGCTTATTCTGTATTAGTTACTGCAGTAACCAAAATCTGATTAGAAATATTTCTACTTCGACTTGACAAAAGTTACATCCTAAATCAAGCAACTAGGAGTGAATCAAATGAATAAGGATGCTTAATTGATCAATTCCAATCGATTTGGTGGACTATTTGAAAAAGTTTGAACTGATATTTCGTTATGAAGGACATGAAAACAATTTCTCATCATATAGATACATGTTCAAGCAAGCTATTTAAACATGGAGGTTAACAAATAAATCAAGCATAGAAAAGAAGAAAAACATGATCAAGATTTTACCTTAGCCAGAAGCTTCAATATCTATGCCGAAGATGATTGTTCACAGTGAAGAAAAATATTTTGATAAAAAAGGAAGAAGAAGGTGCAGTCTTTGAGATTATCACCGAATATGTTTAATTTAATTTAAGAAAAAAATATTTTTTTAAAAATAAAAATGATGATGTGGCGCTGTACCCGGGGTCAATGAGAGGGTGGAAATATGACTTTCTGCTTTACCTTTGAGTGTGAGATGGCAGCCATGTCATTGTCATTTATTAACCTCCACCCTAGCATTGGAGACAAATTTTTGGTTGGAAAAGTAGTAAATCCTATGTGTCCTGTCTATTTAAGACCTCCACCCCTAGCATCGAAGATGCTCTAAGGGAAGGCACTCCATCTTGTTTTCAAAGCAACCATCATCAAACTCATCCGTATGTAACTGCCCACATAGCACTATGGAGTCAACATACACGATTGATCTATACGACACACTCTAACCCTCTCCACACCAACAACTCACCCCATTATTGTTATTGGTGCGGAGAGGGGTAAGGCTTTCTGCGCTAATATCAGGGCCGCGCCTGATAGGGAAGTAGGCAAAGCCACACTTGCAGGCAACAGAAGCCCAGGGGCAACAAAAATCCTTGTAATGAGGAGGGGTTTTCATTTAAAAAGTCTAAATATGGACTGAATCATTAGTTATATAAATTTGAAGGGTTTAAATTAAATTATCCAAATATTTTAAGTTCTTTTACCTTTGTGAAGAAACATTTCTAGTTTTTTTGGTTTCACCTATTTGCCACCCATACTTTTCTTATTTGCCACTCTCATTAATTGCCACCCCCGCTTATCCTATTTGCCACTCACATATTTTCTTATATTTCCTAAATACTATTTCTTGACTTTTTGTTTACACCCAACAATAAAATTACCCTAACTACTAAATTTCTTGAAAACCCTAAGTTACATACTAATCTCTCACCACCGGCCACCTTCTTCTACACCATCGCTCCCACTGTTCTTCTACTCCATCTCTCTCGCCAATCCCCACCTTTACTAGTATTTTGTTAAAGTTTTTCATCTAACTTTTGATTTTATATCGAAAAGATGCTTTCAAAGAAAGCATGGAATGTTCAAGCAAAACCAAAATCCAAAAAAAAAAGATAAAACTAGACCTAATTAGAATTTTTGAATGTGCGGCTGTGAAATTCATTTTTTTTTATCTCAAATTCTTAATTTTTAATCTTCAACTAAACTACGTTCACATGATATTGACTCAATTTTCATATTAAAATTGATTGGTACACTATATATGCGGAATTCAAAGCAGTCTATATCTTACGCTATATCGTACGCTAGGGTTGTTCCGCACCTTCCAATCGGCACTCGCAGTTTAGTTTAAGATAAATGATTCTCGAAAGAATTTTATCATTCTGAGTATCACATTTTTGGGCGTAACAATAATACATATACAAATCTGCCCAAATTTCAATTTTTATTATGTAATCACCATCTTATACTGCCAACATATCATAATTTAGATGAACTAACTAACTTAGTTAGTATGATGGAAAGGAAAGGAAAGATAAGAGGGAGAAATGGAACCGTGTTCCATGTTTTATTTCTCAATTTTGTTACAAAGGTACATCCATAATGGGAAGGAACTGGCCATTTATAGACTAACTTAATAAGTCGGTAAGAGAGGAAAATGACAAGAATTCATCCTTATCTTTTTCGGCCAGGGAGGTGTAGATATATTTGGAGACTTCTTGATTCTTATGGGCAGTACAAATGGTGGGCCACTAATAAGTGACGTGGTCACATAACACTCCACCTTAGACCACTATCGAAGAAAAAAAACCGTTGCCACGTTACAACTTTTGCCAGAAAAATTAGGAAAATTTAAAACTGGTTTGAGGAAAAGTAAAACACTAGTAGCCTTTAGTGTGATGATGGTAATCACACATATTCTCCCGTCGCCGAAACCGTGTCAGGAAAACCATTTAGGAAAAACCTGAACTTGGAGTGAGATTGGTCATTGCCATGACTTCCGTCAAAATTGCATCAGGAAAACCATTTAGGACAAAACCTGAGTGCCTGCACCAGGAAAACCACTTGGGACAAAAACCTGAGTGCCAGGAAATACTTCCTCCGGAAAATTGCGTTAGGAAAACCACTTGGGACAAAAACTACATGCCTACGTCAGGAAAACCGCTTGGGACAAAACTTGATCGCCTGCTCCTGGAAAACCGCTTCGGAAAAAACCAGAGCGTCTGCGCCTGGAAAACCACTTGGGACAAAACCAGAGCGCCTAAAGTTCATGATAATGCTGACGTCGATACTAATGTTGCCTCGTTAGAAACCTCGTCTGGAAAACCACGTGGGACAAAACCAGACCAAAGGAAAAGAGTACAACGGACGTCGCCCGATAATGGTGATGGACACGCAAATGCTGCCTCGTTAAAACCTTGACAAGGAAACCCAACGGGACAAAACCTTAGTGAAGGAAAAAGAGTACATCGCGTTGAAGTCCACCAAATGATTCTTTGAGTTTACTCCCCCCTGAAGCATGACATCTTAAAGCGGTTGGTGGTGTAACTATTATATGACTTTTAGAAAACTGCTTTACTATTTGCAGCTTATAGAGGATTGACTGCAGGTCTTGTGCCGAGTGCACCACTAACAATGTACACCTCGCATTTAGATCCTCCATACGTTGCACACCAAATTTAGTTTTCCGCTTTAATTTCAGGCATAATAATGAAAAATCCTTTTGTAAACTCATAAATACCATAGAATCAATTTCAGCCTCTAAAATTGTAACCTGTAAAACAAAAGTTGGAAAAACAAGATAATGCATGCATTAAAACCATGTATGGTACTTCTGGACCATAAATTCAACGTACGTATCAGATAGATCGATCACTTCCCTCTTTTCGGGAATCACATGGTAATAGTGCTAATTTAGTAGCACAACAAGTATCATGAGTATCAAGATTGGATACTCTAGTCTATACAGACATGCTATGCTAGCATGATCTCGAACTTCAGGTCGAGCAATTGTTTCACTTTTCAATGACATCTCATAGTTTAGTTCATGCGTGGGTTTTAGCACTATTAAGGGCTCTTTAAGAAGCCAAAAATGATATCATTAAATCCATTTGGATTTTAACCTTATACCAAGAACACATATAAGGATTGTTCACTAATTTCTCCTATGTGGTGATAATGACTTATTTCAAGCCTAACATAGTTCACAAGGTCAGGTAGCTGCCTAATTCAGAAACTCGAATCCTTCAGGGATTCATTACAATAACCAACAAAATGCAATATGAGTCCTTCAGGGACTACCACGCTAAAGTGCATCAATTGTAGGAGAATATTTTAGTTTTCAGAACAAATCCTGGGGTTCAGCAGGAAACCCTCAATCGCGCTTAAAGCAATAATAGTACTCTCTTTGCACTTTATATCAAACACCAACCTGTAATATTCAGGCCTCATGATTTTATAGTGTGAGTCGGATCCGAATATTGCGCTTTTTCGAGAGATTTCATCCTCTATCTCAGTTATAGAGGAACAAATTATATGCCTACCAATCACAATTTAGATGTTCCTCTGCAGAGGGGTACATAACCACTATTGTAAATAGTAATCTACAATCATATAGATCCAACACATTTCTCTAATGCATGCACATTCAATAAAAGTTTCATAGACTGGTACCAGCGCCACTTCAGGGGCATTATTACCTCCTTATTTTCAATAAGGAGTTTCAAACTTAGAGAATGTGGATCATATCCTGACAGTCTCCACTAGCACTATCTGTAGTCTCTTTTTAAGAGAACTACATATTAGAAAAGTGATTGGATTATATTTTAAGAGGCATATATGAGGCGGTTATTCGGGCCTCATGCGAGATGTATGATTTAACCTGCTGAGACAACTTCCCGTGTCTGCATCCTCAAGCAAGTGACCAACAATATTTTCTTAGAGCTACTGCAATTATTTGTTTTAATCATGAGTAATCTCTAACACCTCAATTACATCCAATATCTTGGTGTGAGAATACAAATGAGATGTTTCACGCTAATTCTAGTGGCAGTCGAACTTCTTTGATCAGGATAAAGCTTAACCGGGTAACCTATTTAAATGTCGACATTGCTTACTGCAACCATTAGGTGGTGCATGTCATCTCCATGACTTCAAGGGAAAGCCCTTAAATTTTTCGACATAATACGTGCCATTTTCAGACGACAGTCTTTCTCCCCCTGATTAAGGCGGGAAAAACCTTTTAGGTTATCATGATTTGCACCATCCTTTAATGGTGACTTTTCTCCACCTGACTAAAGTGGGAGACCATTTAAGGTTATCAACCTTACTCTTGCCAAAATTCTAGTGGCGAGTTGTCATGCTAACTTCTGGTAGCATTTTAGCTTTCATGGTCATGGAGGAAACATTACTATCTCATTTATGGAAACTTCTGGTTTCATAATTGCCTGATTTTCAAAGACAATTCAACTCATGATGTTTTTTGTGTGTTAATTAAACCACACAATAAGTATCTCAAAAATAGCTGCAGGCTCGACAAGAGATGAGACATTTCACGCCGTTCCTTGTAACGGCTTACTTCTTCCCCCTAACGGCGGGAATACAGTCTCATCTGCAATAAGACATTACCAGTTCGAGGTTTTAAATGTCTTATGAATAGAAACCAACATATATAGCTAGGTGACGTTATGGACCAAACATGTAATTTTTAAATATATGGTTGCTTCCCAAGCCAATATTGGTGGTAAATACTTAGTCGAGCAATAAATTAAAGATGCTTACACAAAGAACTCAACTATACTGTGTCGAGTACGCACATGTGCTTTTTATTGCTCGATATAATACCAACTGAGGTAAATCATCAGAAGCCTGTAAGTTTACCACCAAAATAAATGGACTTAATTGGAAAGTCGAAAACTGGATATGCAGCCACAAGATTTGCACAAACGGTTCGGCAAAATCTAACATTACGTGTTAATAAGAGACCATCTAGTAGATATGTCTATTAATACAGTAAAGTATTGAAATAATTGTCCATATTGCAGGGTGACTAGGTCCTGCAATTGCCACCTTTCTAGGAATTAATGTTGGTGATTTAGCAATAGGTTACCATAATGCTAAAGTTAATGTAATTTAACAACCAATTGTCTCAGGGGCCAACAACACAATTTACATCCTCATATAACAGAAGCTTCAGGTTCTGTAAAGGATGTCCATGATCATTTTAAATTGTCTACTCATCTTGGTAGAACTTTTGTGTCCATGTTGATCATGCCTAAGCATGAAAAATCGAGGTCATTAAACTACTGGCTAATGACAACGTGGAATTCGACTGTTCGAATTCTCCTATGGCACACCATAAAAGAGAGCCTTACGCTTATTTACAATGTGCTTTTGGCACAAAAACAAATGAAGTAACAAAATACTCCATAAAAATGCTCATTTATCGTTTAAGGTGGTAACGCCAAATATTCTCAAACACTCAACAGATTCTTCAGGAATTTGGAATAATATACGGCATAGATTTTATACCATCAGATTGATACACACTCTTCCGGAGTCGTCTATTATATTATTCGAACCCGAAATGGCATTTCACATTTCCCAAAACCTCTTACAAGGCTACAAAAATGGTTCGAAAATTTGTGTTTGTTATCCCACTATCTTTGAGACAAATATCTCCATCATCCATATCTTTACTGGATAGATTATTTCTGGAATCCATATCCTTTATCAAAGATAGACGAGAGAAAAATAGCAGAATCATCAACAAAAACATTTGGTAACCATGGGCTACTTCGGGAACCCAAAATTTTGTGGCTAATTCCTGGAATCCAACTATTTCGATAGACTGCTTCTGGAGTCTGTTTTATGGATTACTGTTGGAACCCATAAATTTTGGATTACTACAGGAAGGCACAAAATATATGTTGGACTACTTCTGGAGTCGACAACATCTCATGGATTAATTCTGGAATCCATTACTTATAAAAATAAGTAAAGAAAATAAACAAAACTTAAAACAAAGGGCAAACATCAAAATACGTATGGTACTAATATAATATCAACAAATCTCCAATTTCGTCACATTTAGAGTCAACGAAATATTAATTTACAAGTGTGCAAAAATGGATACGCTCTGGCAAAATTTCCTTAATATCAGTCGCAAGTCACTTCAGGGACCGCTGATAGAAACCGGCTAGCACTTTGTAACGGGTCACTTCTGGGACCAACCGGCTAGCAGAGCGCGCGCTTTGTATCCATATTATGCCACACGATATTCCAACTTCCGGTGGAATTATTTCAAAATTTATGGAGATTATCAAAGCCGAGAAAAACCAAATTTACGCTGATAATTTCTCGCTTTACCGGTATTAAAACCGTTAGTACCATAAAATTAATTAATTAAAGCCGAAATTAATATCAGAATTTATGGAACTGAAATTCTCACCTTTTTCGTACTTACCAAAAAATTGCTACCAACCTTGATAACAAATTTTGTAGTTACAGCTTCCTTGATATTTAACGGGAGGAGTAAGGGAGAAATGATAATGAAATGGGCCCCGGTGTGCCAAAAAATAATAATGAGACAGCCTACATGTGATGCTCATGATGGATGTCTTATAAAGAGAGAACTCTTTGTCTCTATCAATCAAGAAAATCAGGGGACCAAAATTAATCCCATGGACATTTGTTTATTCGGTTTTTCACCTTACCTCCTTTTTCTATCAAAGTAACCTTGGATACTTAACATGCATGTTAGAAGCTTTCCAAATAGCAATCAGCAAGACAAAAGTTTTATTAGGAGGATTACAAAGACCACCAACATTATCAGCATCCGAACCAGAACCAGAATCAATAGTACCGTCATCATCAGCATTACCAGAAGCAGGAGTAGGAGGAGTAAATAATCCATAATTAGGAACACAATAATTAGTAGCAGTGAGAATGATAGAAGTACCAGGTATACAATATTTAAGATCATCAACACATCTTAACTCAAAAGAAGCACCACAGATCTGACCTGTGTTAAACAATGAACTACTTAATCCAACGGTTGCCATTCCATAACCATTCTGTTTCAAATCTCCATTAATCAATCAAATAGAACTATTATAACTATCGAGCAATTCGTACTGATAACGTATTATGTAATCACCATCTTATACTGCCAGCATATCATAATTTAGATGAACTAACTAACTTAGTTAGTATGATGGAAAGGAAAGGAAAGATAAGAGGGAGAAATGGAACCGTGTTCCATGTTTTATTTCTCAATTTTGTTACAAAGGTACATCCATAATGGGAAGGAACTGGCTATTTATAGCCTAACTTAATAAGTCGGTAAGAGAGGAAAATGATAAGAATTCATCCTTATCTTTTTCGGTCAGGGAGGTGTAGATATATTTGGAGACTTCTTGATTCTTCTGGGCAGTACAAATGGTGGGCCACTAATAAGTGACGTGGTCACATAACAATTTTGTTTTAGATTGGCTTGGTTGTATTAGTTTGTCGTTATGACAAATCTCCTGACTGAAAATGGTGGTGGCCACTGGCCAACTTTGTCTTCTTCTTCAAGGATTAATAAACTCCGCTAATCATAGGTTAATTCAATTCATCTATTCAACCTTTCACTTTGTTTCTTGATTACTTTTACTGGAAAAATATGTATACATTTCGACAATGATTACCGGCAAAATATGATCAAGTATATATACATTTCAAAAATGATTGGAAATACGATCACTGTTTCTATAAATGGGTTTTTAAGGAAAACAAAGATTGTGGAGAAGATGATTAATTAGAACGGTGATAGTTATAGTCAAATTTAACTTGACTTTTGTAGGTGGTGAATAGGAAAAAGTAGAACTAAAAGTAGAATTATTTTAGAAATTTTAATGAAGGTGGCAAATAGGAAAAGAGTGGGTGGCAAATAGGTGGAACCGGTTTTTTTTATCTTCTCTTCTTTTCGTTCACCTCTACGCTCTACTGTCTCCTTTTTTCTCCTCCTAGTTCCCACATAGCAGATCACAATTTTTTTTTCTTCCTTTTCTTACAAAACCCATAACGATAATTAACTCAATTGATGCCCTAATTGAATGTTTCTATAAGTATAAAATGTAGTGATGTTGTTGTTGTTGTTGTTTTTTTTACCCTAATCGTTTTGCCCTAATTTATGTTTCTATTGTTAACTAACCTCTTGATGATCAATGGGTTTCTGTAATTCCTAATAATTATAATTATGATGCTGGCAACCTTTAATTTGATTAAACGATGTTTAATTTTTAGAATTTGTGTATGGAAAACAATTATTAGTTGAATTTGTGAAAAGAATAAATTTGTGAAAAGAATAATTCCTAATATAATCAATGTATGTACATATTTCATCTTCCGCCACATATCAACAAAGCCACACGTGTCAACAAAGCCATATTTCTTCCCATTTCAATTAACCACCCAGAAACCCATCTTACCAACATAAGATGGTTGCCCATCATATCCAACGGACAAGGATCGAGGTGCACGGGAGCATTGTGACCCTGTGGAGTACCAAAAGACAACCCGAGCATTACTTTACCCCATCCCTAAGAAGATCCAAGATCTACGGCTAGGGGATGCTCTACCTGACGAAGACAAGACAAGGGCAGAGAGCAGCTGTCTGACGGGCACAAATATCCCAACCACCAGCATTTATTGCCTCTGAGCAATACACGCGTCAACCAGTCTGTGGAGGGACCGCGGACTACATTGCACGGTCAAGAAGATTACACAGAGAAACCATAGAACACGAGGATATCTGTGTAATCTGCACAGAAAACAAGAAGATAAGGTTCCAACGGGCCTTATAATGGACCCCATGGGGAACCTCTATAAATACCCCCCTCCCCCCATGAGAGAGGGGAGGATCCGATACTAATATGATAATAGTGGAGAGAAGAGAGAAATATGAAGAGTAGGTAATGCCCCCATCTGCTACGCAGACCTGTTTAGAACTCAAAGTCATTCGACTATTCTTGTAACGCATCTTACACATAGTGAAATACTCAATCCGTGGATGTAGGCCTTAGAGCTGAACCACGTAACTAATCGTCTCATTTACATTCATGCATTACAATTATCCATTCGCAATCAGCTCTCATATATGCTCAATGTTCGAATCTATTGTAATATGTTCACTCTTTATTCTATTGTGTAGCTCTACATCAAGGAATACGTGTGATGAGACAAGGAAGAGTCTTAAGACTCGGAGTTTATGATTCACGCAATTCATATTACCCATCTAATGCGCGGTTCACTTAGCTCAATGTTTTTTAATCCGCGCACATTGTTTGTGAACACGGTGATGTCCGTTATCATTGTGTTCACAATCTGGCGCTAAAAACAGGGACTTAGTCCCGGTAAAAGATTTATCTTCTCCTGTGATTTATTGTGCGTTCTGAGCTTCATTCCCTGTAAATAACAAGGCATGAAACACCACTTTAAGTCTTTCTAAAAACTTATTGGCAGATCTATACTTATTTCTATAGATCTACGTTTTTTACGTATTACTAAGTTTTCTTGTACTTCAAAGGAAAAACTTATTGGCAGATCTATACTTATTTCTATAGATCTGCGTTTTTTTACGTATTACTAAGTTTTCACGTACTTCAAAAGCAAAATTTATAGATAAACCTGTTAATAAATCTGCGTTTATCTCAACAGATCTGCGTTTTTTATGCGCTATTTATAGGTTATTCTTTTTTAAAGACCAGAAATATTAATAAGCAGCACGCGGGTTCCGCAATCTTCGTGAATTTCCCTTTCTTTATGCAGGAAAGCATTAACCATGGAAAAGAGCAAAGATATCGGAAAGAGTAAAACCTCGTCAAAGGATACACCAAGGGAAACCCCAGTTATGACCAGAAGCAAACAGGCAGGCGAAAGACTAAAGACGGTGGATAAAATACAAGACAACGCAGAAATTACCATTCCCATCGAAGCCAGTGTCATCGCAAAAAATGCACTAAAAGCCGCGGCTGCCAAAGCTGAAATACTCAAGGATGGCGGATCCAAATCTACCAAGACAACCACCATTGTACGACCACGGGAACCGCGTGAAGTAGTATCATAATCTGGTGGACAACAACTTCCCCTCGGGATGCCCCCTACCAATGAGCAGAACATAACCCTTACCATTAACCTACCACTTCAAATAGCAGATCAATCTGCGCGACACCTTACGGATATCCCCAGCACACAGTTGGATATAGCAGAGCCCGTAGTCCAGATCATTGATGAAAAACAGACTATAGCTGCGGAAAGACAAATGCTGGCTGGAACACAAAATCAAGGATCAACCCATTCTACCTAGATTATGGCAGAGCTTGCAGAATTAAGAAAGAACCAGAAGATATACGCAGATGCAGTGGAAATCCTGGCACAAGAAAACCAACTTCTCAAGGAGAGGATCATGCATAGCGCGAAGTAGAAGACCAGCGCGACGAGGAAAATTCCAAGGCACCAGCACCTAATCAAGACAGAAGGATAGTAGTTTCCAAAGGGCCCGTACCTTCGAGTTAAAAAGGGCCAACAAGCAGCCAGAAGTCTGACCCCAATTACAATCCTGAGAACTCAGACTACTACGACGGCATAACCTTTGTACCAACACCTTCTGCCATCCATGAGGAGCACCAAGTGGCAATGGAGAGGCTGCGCACTGAGATGATGCTAGAAATCAAAGAGCTCAAGACTAGGCAGGGCAGCGAAAATTAGAGAAAGTAATTAAGGAGGCAAGTACCACCCCACTGACGTGCCATCTTGCTAAAGCTTCAATCCCGCAGAAGTGCTTGGTCCCATCCTTCGACTGTTACTACGGTTCAACTGATCCCGCCGCCCATCTTCGCTATTACAATCGAATCATGGCTCGTTGGGATAACGAAGATTCAATACTGTGAAGATATTTCCCATCAAGCTTGAAGGGGTCCGCGCTATCCTGGGTTGAATCTACCACCGAATTCTATCGACTCGTATGAATATCTTGCAGAGAAATTCCTAGAAACATACATGTACAACAAGGTTGTGAACACCGGCATGGACAACCTATTCTCATTAGAAATTAAGTACAAGGAAACCATCAGGGAGTACACAGATAGGTGGCATAGGATTTTCCAAGCTATTGGGAACGTAGACCCCATGGTTAGCATCAACTACTATAAATGGGAAATGGACAGAATAAGCCCTTTATTTGTAGAAATCCATGGAGGCACTCCAACCGCTGAAGGGGATCTTCGGATACTCATAGAAAAGCATGCAAGACTAGAAGATATCCAGCGTGAGAATCTCAGATCCCAAACCCAACGTAATTCACGCACCAATCATGTGGACCAAGCCAGCGGATCTAAAAGAGGGGTTCCAGAGGCGCATCCCCACGAAGAAAAGAAAGAAAGAAAAGATGACATGCAGAAAGATGATCGAAAATTTGAAGACCAAGTCTACACCAGGTTGAATGCCAGTTATTCGCGCATCATGCGAGAGATCAAGGATAGGGAAGGCCTCGAGTAGCCATGGTCCAAGAAAAAGTAGAATCCAAAAACATAAAATTCAAAAGAATACTGCGAGTACCACTGCTTCAACGGCCACCAAACAGAGAAATGCAAAAACCTCAAAATAATAATTCAAAAGCTAATTGACGCAGGAGACCTGAAGCAGTACGTAAAATGGGATGATAACGAGGATAGGGCCAAAATGGGAAAACAAGTTCAATTACCGGAAGGAAACTACACCCTTCACGTCATCTTGTGTTCTTAAGCTCAAGAACCATTACTAACCGCACAGATTGGGAAAAGACTGAGAAAGCAGTTCGAAGATTACTGTGAGCTTTATAAGATCGACGGGAAAGAAGTAAACGAGCATGAGCTATGGATGGATGCCCCCATGACCTTCGAGGATGATGACATATGATAAGACATGGAAAATTACAGTGATCCTCTGGTCATCACACTACCAATAACAGGGTGCAATGTCAAGAAAATCCTTATAGATGGCGGAAGCTCCGTCAACGTGCTATTCTATGATACGTTCAACCACATGGAGCTCAATGACGAACAACTGTTATCATCATACTACACCATCTACGGTTTCAATGGTTCCGCGACGAAGCCCCTAGGGGATATTGTCTTACAAGTGGACGCATGACCTATGAAGATGGATGCTCGGTTCAGCGTGGTGGACGCACCCTCACCCTACAATGCAATCATTGGAAGAAGATTGATCCACAATCTCAAAGGAGTGGCTTCCACTTACCATCAATACCTCAGATTCCCAACGCCTTTCGGGGTCATGGAAATTAAAGGAGACCAGGTGTCTGCACGGGAATGCCAAAACTTGCAGAACAAAATCAACAATGGGCAGGAAGCACTACGCCAATCCAGAAAATCCAAGAACAAGGAGATTGCCAAAGAAAAATCCATAGATAAATACTTGGCAGAAATCTCTGGAAGAAGTTTCCTAAACACAAACACTGTGGGTAACGCGAGGGCAAGTACCTCCGCGGAAAAAAAGAGTGAGGAGCCTGCCAAATAGCAATTAAATAATGTTCCTCTCCTAGGGGAACCAAATCCCACATTCACACCCATGGATCCAGTGAAAGAAATCAATATAGGTACCCAAGATAATCCAAGAATGGTCAAGATAGGCACACTAATGAATGAACAACGGGAAGCTGCGTTGATCAAACTTCTCAAGGAATACTCTGATATATTCGCTTGGAGATTGGGGGACATGCCGGGAATTGAACCAAAGTTAGTTCATCACGAACTTCGAATAAAGCCAGCCCCCCCCCCCCTTTAGGCATAAGGTGCGAAAAGTAGCACCAGAGTACCATAAAACAGTAGAAATGGAACTCCGCAAACTACTAGACGCAGGGTTCATCAAGGAGGTCAAGTATCCGACTTGTATCTCCAACATGGTCATCGTACCAAATAAAAACGGCGGGGGTAAGAATATGCATTGAATTCACCAACCTCAACAAGGCTTGCCCAAAAGAAAACTATCCATTACCAAGCATCGACCAACTGGTGGAAGCAGTTGAAGGATACGAAGAAATGTCATTCATGGACGGGCACTCCGGGTATAATCAGTTGTTCTTAGCATAGGAAGATCAGCAGCACACAGCATTTTACACACCACACGGGCTTTACTGCTACGTGAGGATGCCTTTCGGACTACGAAACGTAGGGGAAACATACCAAAGGATGGTGGATGCGATTTTCAAACCATGGATTAGAAGCATATTAGAAGTTTACGTAGATGATATGCTCGTCAAAAGCAAGATGCGCAAAGATCATCATCAAGATTTGCGAAATATCTTCCAAGAAATGAGAAAACACAATATGAAAGTAAACCCAGAAAAATGCACTTTTGGTGTAACTTCAGGAAAGTTCCTTGGATATTTGGCGACAAAGAGGGGCATCGAAGTGGATCCTTCCAAAGTCGAAGCCATTGTAGGTTTGACTTCACCAAAGAACTTGAAAGAGGTTCAGAAACTCAATGGTTCACTAGCTGCGCTGGGGAGATTCATATCAAGATCTTCAGACAGATGCAAACACTTCTTTAATATCCTCAAAAAAGGGAGCAAATTCAAGTGGACCGCGGAATGTGAAGAAGCTTTTCAAAGTATCAAATCTTACCTGGCTGAGATCCCTATATTACAAAAACCGGACCCTGACGAGATCTTAGCATTATACATTTCTGCAACCGAGGATGCAGTTAGCGCAGTACTTGTCAGAACCACACCAAAGTAGAACAACCCATCTATTACATCAACAAAACTCTAAACACAACAGAAAGGAACTACACGAAGATCGAGCTACTCATCCTAGCGGTTTTATGGGAAACCCTGAAGCTAAGAACCTACTTTTTGACTCATTTTATTCTCATAACGTGCAAGGATCCGCTAGAAGCCGTCCTCAAAGCGGTGGGAAAAGTAGGATGAATCGCCAAGTGGAATACTCACCTCGATCAATTCAACATCATCCACGAGCATCGGAAATCTTACAAGTCCTGGAAGATTTCTTGGCATATTTTCCATTGGATAATGACGAAGAAATCATGATCAAATGGCGCAAAGAAGCAGGGTTACCAGAAATTGACACAGGAAAAGATCCAACTGATGTATTGGAACCAGCAAACCCAAGACAATGAGAAGTATTTATAGATGGATCAAAGAACAAAGAAGGCGCAGGTATAGGCATCGTAATCACCACTCCAACAGGAGACGGGATCATACATGCTTTCAGGATAGAGTTCAAGGGCCATACAAATAATATAGTTGAATACGAAGCTGTGGTCCACGCTCTTCGGCTGATAATTGAAATGGTCATAACTAACGTGCGCCTGACAAGTGACTCACATCTAGTTATCCGGCAAATAGGAATGGAATATAATGTTTATGACAAAACACTAGCAGCATACATGGAGTTGGTACAAACACTAGCATCTCAAATTCCCAACATCAAATTTCGACATCTAGCGAGGAAAGAACTCAAAAACGCAGATTCCCTCGCTTACATATCTTCAATGCTCAAGAACGAAGATATTAAGGCACTCAAAGTAACCAGAATCTACGAACCCTCAATCAACCTCCAGGAATTTTGCGCAGCGAAGCAAAAGGGCAAAATAGAAGAAGAAATTGCTGATGATGCAGGAGAACTCATCGCAGATGACTTCCAAGAAGATGACATCATGACAAGAGCAGACGAAGACGAAGATTACAGCAAGGAAGAAGATTGGAGGTCTGAGATTCACATTTTCATAAAAGAAGGTACATTACCCTTGGACGTAAATCAGGCTAGAAAAGTGCAATCAAAGGCAGGAAGATACGACCTAAGAGGTGAAATTCTTTACAAAAAATCTTTTCTCGGGCCATTACTCCGCTACCTATCCAGAACAGAAGGCCACTTAGTTTTGAAATACATTCACCGCGGAGACGCAGGAAATCACAGTGGAATGACGTCTTTAGCAGATAAAGCAAAAACCCAAGGGTATTACTGGCCCACAATGGTACAAGACGCAGCAATAATGGCACGCAGATGTGAGGAGGGTCAACGTTTCGCCAAAAGAATCCATGCACCAGCATCAACGTTGAACCCGGTAGATAGTCCTTGGCCATTCGCAAAATGGGGCATAGACAGTGTAGGTCCCTTAATCGAAGGATCAGGGAAAAGAAGATTCTTGATAGTGTCCACGGACTATTTCAGCAAGTGGGTAGAATCCAAGGCTCTTGCAAGAATCAGAGACGCAGATGTCTTCACATTTATCTTCCAAAACATCATTTGCAGGTTTGGGATACCAGCGGAAATTGTCTCCGACAATGGCGCGCAGTTTCAAGGGAAAAACATCGACTTACACTTCGAGACTTTCAAAATTCGAAAGAACAAGTCAACGCCAATCTACCCTCAAAGCAATGGTCAGGTAGAGGCCACAAACAAAACCCTCTCTCTCATCCTCAAGAAACAACTAGACGAACACAAGAAAAGATGGTGCGGGCAATTACACAATATTTTTTGGGCCTAAAGAACGACCCGAAGATCAGCCACTGGAGAATCTCCGTTCTTGCACACCTATGGAGCTGAATCTGTCATCCCAACAGAAATCATCATGCCAACAACGAAGACTGAAGCATGGGAAAATAACCTCACAGCAGACATGATGCTAGAAAGGTTGGATGATTTAGAGGAAAAAAGGGAAGCATTATTACAAAACATGGAGAACTACCAGCGGAGACTAGCAAGAGAGTACAATAAGAGGGTCAAGCTTAGAAATTTTATAGAAGGACAGTACGTGATGAGGACTATTCCCCAGTACCAACGAGAAAAGAAGTGGGGAAAATTAACACCAACATGGGGAGGACCCTTCGTCATACAAGAAATTGCAGTAAGTGGATCTTATTACCTGCGCAATCACAAAGGGGAAATCCTCAGACACCCATGGAACGAAAAATACCTTAAGCCATACTATCCATAGAAACCAACACAGACATACATCTGCGTGAAGACTACCAGAAAAAGAAAAACAACATTCATAGTCGACATGTTTCTATCTCTGGAGAGGAGTAGCAGACCTCAAAACCTATCAATCAATCAAACCTTTTGCAAATACTGGCAATCAAACCTATCAATAAATCGAACCTGTGGCATAGTATCAAGGCGCACAAGTGTAAATACAACTTATAAAAGCTGTAAATACAAATACAATATATCCGTGCCGAGATTTCATCTTCTAAGGTCTACTACCTATTACCATGAGGATTCCGTCGAAGGAATTCTTCTAAGTGTAACACTACAAACTGAATAAATGCTTTAACCCTCTTTTACCCGTGGATGTAGACACACCGCTGTCGAACCACGTAAATGCTTGTGTTAATTATTACTTTATTTCAATTGGGGAAACTAGTCACCTACAATCTCTCAGGACTTCCCTGTAAGTGTCTATGAGTGTAAAGACCATGGGGAAGGCATCCAGCAGAAAGAGATACCCAATCTATTTTATGACAACGGGTTTACGAAATGAATGTACTTAACAATAGACATTTCATATCCTATAAACGCTGCCTAGACCCCCACCGTTCGGGAATCCTATGGCCCAGGATTAACCAGCAGGGTGACAGGTCTCAAGACGTTCACGAAGGTACATACATCTTCGGGTTCGCATTTCAAACACTTCATCATTAAACACATTCAGTTATATTCCAAAGAATTAACTGCGATGGTACTCAAAATTAAGCATTACAAAAAGAAGTACAAAAATAAAACGATGATCTATTCATAAAAAGTTGATTACAGGTCTAGCAACGAAGGACAAAAAGCAAGAAAACAAACAAAAAATCCAATGTAGTCCTATTATCAACAAAGATCAGTGCCCTACAAATTTTTACTTAGATGAATACACTCCACCAGCTGGGTTGCCCTTCTGTGAAGAAGGTACGCTCCCACCTGAGGAAGGTCCTGAAGAACTAGACGCGGGCGGCTGCAGTTTGGGACGACGAGGATAATTTTTAATAATCCCATGCTCGGCCTTAAGTGAACTCTCAATACTGTCCAACATATTGTTAGTCTCCTCCGCCAGTTGGCAACGCGCCTTATAAGTAAGAACAGTATTCATCATCTCAGCCTTTGATAACGAAGAAGTAAGACTAATCAATTCCTGCGAAGCAGCTTTGGCGACCTCATCCCTTGAAGTAACTAAGCCTTTCTGATAATTTATCTCACCCTCTTGACGCACTACGATAGATTCAGCCATTTCAAGTTTTTCATTTGCAACACAAAGCTTCCCCTCGATCTCTGCAAAAGAAGGAAAAGAAGTTAATACAGAAAAAATGGCCAAATCACACTCGACGATGTAACCATATACCTTCGAATCTATCAGCGGCTATTTCATATTCATTAACAACTACATCGCGGGTTTCATCAAGAAAATCATATTCATTGGACAACTTCCCATAATCCTTCTGGATAGTAAAATGAGCAAACTCACTAGCATCTAAATCTACCTGCTTCATGGAATCCAAATGACGAAGATGGTTGACCTCATGGGTCAATTCCGCCAAGCCTTTGTTAAGGAGATACATAGTCACCTCTAAATTTATCTCAGCCTCAGCTTAACGAGCCACATCAGCTCTGGACGCGGATATGGCCTTGATAAGAGCCCCTGGCTCTACTCTAGTATCATCTCTCTCTCAAGCAAGGCGCTGCATATAAGTCCTAACCACAGAATCCTCGGAAGAGCGGGCCTGCCGCAGCTCCTCCTCCAGGATATTTATCTTAGCCTCTAAAGAAGAGATATGTCCGCAGGCTTCAGAAATATTGTCACGCATCCATGTTAGCGTGCCATTAAACAACTTATGATCGGCATTATACTTGTTCTGCATATCAACTATTTGAACATGCCTCAAGCGCCAAACCTCAGCCTTGGCATCCCATTTTTTAGCTTCGCTCTTTATTTGCTCTACCAACTCCAGGATACGGACTTTCTAGCATTCCCTCTCATTACGAAGCCATACAATCTCTGGCACTCCACCCACTGAAGATAAGAGTGGGGAAGAGAGAGGGGGAACTTATAAAGGATTTCTAAAAGCGATTTTCCAGAAGAAAGAAAGGCATAGGCAAAAAAGTGAACCTGTAAATCTAGAAGAATTCTTGCGAGCATCCTCCAATTCACTACGCACCATGGCCAGCTCAGTACGAAGCCTCTCTTCCTCTTTGCCTTGTTGTTCCTTACCCTTGTGAAGTTTCTTCAACTCAGTTTTCTCCCTACCTCTATCAGCAATAGTACCTTCAGCAGAGGTGAGTTCTTCGTCTCTATGACGCAGCTTACCCTCCAACTTAAGGGACTTGGCCTTGAACAACTGGTATAAGGTGTGATTGCAGTACTCGCTCCTCACTATCTGCAAAATAAAGAAATATTATACCAGGTCCAAAAACTACCTCAACCATCTCATCAAAAAGCAAGAGTAACAAAACTCACCTCTAGCATTCGTTGTTGGGGATACCCATAATGGTGCCCATCAACAATAGTCATCATATCAGCAACAGAAGAAGGAGCGTCAATCACAAGATTAGCCTCTAAGGCACGTAAATTCCTATCCCATGCATCTGCCACCTGATCCTCGGGAGAAAGCTGCATCATCTTACGAGTATAGGCGTCGGATTTCTTCTCACCTTCGACCACATGGGCAGGGTTGGGAACGAACATCAAACACTTCTTCTAGAGCCAAGCTAAGATGGCATCATCACCTTCGAACATCAATGACTCAGGTAAATCCTCTCCAGTAGACTCAGTCGAAGCCCCACCGGCGTCCGCGGTTTTCTGAGTCATCTCCGCACCCGTCTGCGTATGATCCTTAGTACCGTTCCCCCTGGAACATTACCAGCATCCACAACTTTATTCCCCTTATTAATCTCTTGATCAACACCGCCAAGCACATCCCAGTCATCATTTGGGGAGAGCAAGTTGAAGTTATCAGCCAAACCGAGGGCAGCATTCACATCAAATCCATCTCCCGCGGAATAGATCCTTCCGAAGGAGAATTCTTGGGATGTAGCATTATCACCAACTCCCTGGCTACCTGGTCCAAGGTTTGCACCACCAACACCGCTGCCACCAGTGGGAGTAGTTTCATCACCTACACCCTGAGTAACATTCTCATCACCATCACCGCAGCCACCTGCAGGTTTAACTCTATTACCACCGGGGGGATTCTCTTCGCCACCATCACTGTCATCAGTATGAACACTTCCTTCAACAAATTCCTCACCATGACACGGAGGGGAGGTACCAGTACGCTCATCCCTATCAGACATATCCTCATCCTCCTCAAGCTCAGTCACATGATTGTTCACCTCTTCGTGGACCTCCGCTTCCTCCTGCATAGCAGTAGAAGATCGCTTGGGGTTAATCTTATTTTTCTTTGGCTGAAAAACGATAGCAAGGCACAAATCAGATTCCTTAGTCTCAAAAAAAAAATAAAAATTTTGTTATAACAACACAAGGCATAAAAATAGGACCATACCTTGACAACCGCGATATTCCGCGTCTGAAGATCAGTATCAGAACTCTCTTCATTATCTCTGTCAGCAACATCGCAGGCATAGTTGAAATTCATACCCTCAAAATTCAGAATCCAAGGGCAGAAATCACCATAACGAGAAGGAGGGACTTCACGCACCTTGCTATCAGCAGTTGGACGCCATCCTTGCGAACCAGGAACCCACCCCCAAGCCCAGTGCCCAATAACTTCAAGAACAGTGGCATGCCATTCATAATCATGATCCTGTTTGATACGCTCACGCGAAGGAAACCTCAGTTTATTCCTCGCATTCTCCGTACCAGGGACATACGTCAGCTTTTTGGCACCGCTCTCCTTACTAAGAAGACGAACCTCACCTTCTTTAGCAGCTATATTCCGAAGACTCACACTCCATGGCTTGCGGTTCCGACTGTTAACATAATCCCCAAAGGACTTGTTGAAGTTCTCAGGAGTATACCACTCTCTTTCATCAGGGTTGGGAACATAGCAAGTCATCATTGTTTCTCCCTTGCTATGAAGATAACATTCCCTCAACGTACGGAGATAGTTCTCATGAAGTTGAGAAATAGAGCGACAGTGGGTATTCTTCGAAGAACCCTCTCTACGAGCCAACACATCATAATAAAAGGGATCCCCGGACATGTACAAAGTCAGCATAAGACCCTCCTCGAAGGCCCCAACAGTAGTCATCAAATGCATTTCATAAAATCGATACTTTGATATCATATCATAAGTAAGATCTTCATCTGCGGCGTAGAAACGAACCTCGAAAAATTGAAGACCATGCTTCTGTTTAAACGCTTCCAAGTCAATGTGTTTAAACGTCACCCTCTTCTCCCCAATAGAGACGATGTGTATCTCTTCACAAATATCTTCTTCATCCACGGATTTAGGCGCAGATTCTTTAAAAGGATTGATGTAGTTTTGAAAGTGGTAAGAAAGGGTTTGATTCTCGGACTTAATGAGATTCGGTTTCAGACGTAACAAGAGAAAACACTAAAAATAAAGATAATATATATACAAAAGATTGTCACGATAACGAGAGATACTGGGACTTCGGATTCCACCATAAACTCATTCATGTGATTCATAGATTTATTCTAGACAATTATAGCTCAAATAGAATATTGACTCTGTTTCTTTGCCAAGGTAGATTTTTGAAAAGCAATGATTGTAAATATAAATCATGGGATATCAAAAGACTTAAACTAAGTATAACCCATCAATTGAAATCACAACCATTCAATAAAAACCATAAAACAATTAATAATCCATGCAAAAATTCATAAAAGAATTAAATATAATTACCACACGCATGAAATATGGATTCCTCTGTCATCCTAGTGTTGGGGTTTAACTCCTCATATTATTCACGTGCTCAAAATAGTAGTTCATAGCTCAAATAGGTGAAAAACAAGAGAAAACTAATAAATCCGACAGTTTGCAACGTTGTAGTGGCGTTACAAACAACTGTTACAAAGGGTGTTGAACGTTACAGAGAAAAGATGACAAGCTTTTGAAATATGTGATATGTTGAATTATGACACTTCTGTTGTGCTGTTCAAATAAGTCTGCCTTTGATAGTCTGTTCTTCGTGTTCTTGAGAACGAAAGTTCTGAAGCGTCAGTTCTTCGTCTTCTTCACCTGCTGCTGCTGCAGCTCTGCAACTACTCGTTCTTCTGCTCTGCAGCCTCCAAATAGGTCCCCAAACTCCCGACTATCCTATTTTGGACTTGAAACAATATATTTATACACTACAGGGTCGAGAAATAACTCACAACAAATCTTATAGGAATGTATTTTCTTTGCACCCAAGTCACGGCTATTTCCTTCTCTTCTTTACGTAACATTTCCTGTTTAATCCAGACTTCCCAGATTTGGTAGATATCTTCCCAATCTTTGCATAATTTCCAAACAATTCACGAAATTCCGAGAATAATTCTTTCTTATGTCCCACGTAAAACCAAGAAAACCCGACAACACTCTCTTCCCCTGTTTTGCATCAAACAGATGATCTGGCCCATTTTGATCGATCGTAACAACCATACAAACCCTGTCTATCCAAGAGAAGTCCAGCCCATCAATATCTCGAGTTGAATCTCCCTAAAACAACTCCAATTATCCAGCCCTAAATCTGTCCCGTGAGAAATAAACTTTTCCCGCCTTTTTCTGCTTTTGAACGTGAAGGAGACAAGATAACCCCTATCCAATACTGGGGTGCCAATAGCTGTAGGGTATGAATAACAATTAAAGTGCCCCTTATCGAATGGGTGTCCCTTATCCAAAATGAGGGTCCGAATAGCAGGTGTCCTTCATATGTGCCTTTAGCAACTTTTCGAGCCGAATTTTCCAAAAATGGTTATTTCTCCAAAATAGCTACAAAGACATAAAACACCATAATAAGAACAAAAATGGGTACTAACAATATATACAATTGAGACCAAAATAGACACATAAATGCATCTATCAAGGATCTTGCTCTGAAGTCTTCTCTTATTATCCTGGGGCACATCCGCCTTCGAAACGACCACTTTCGATGACTTTACTTTTTGTTGAGGTGGCGAAGAAGGCAGAGAACCTGGCTGAGACAAGGAGGGAGGTGACATTGCACGCATAGGGGGGACATTTAATCCCTCACCTTGAGGAGAGGCCCGCGGTTTCTTTGGATCTCCATGCGGTTTCTTTGGATCTTCACGTGACCTCTTTGAATATTCACGATATTTCTTCGGATCTTCACGAACAGTAGAAGAGGGGTGAGAAACTGCATACCGTGAACTAGGGGCATCTTTAGGACGATCATTCTTCTGCGTCCAACCCTTCTGTGTACCACCTTTCTGCAACTCTTCGGGTCTAGCCGAAGAATGCCTGTGGTCAGACGAGGATTGCACATTTCGAACCAATGTATCACCTTGGGAAGATCTGGATAAGCCTCCACCTTGAGAAGAAACATCAGGATCTCTATGAGGTGGAGATCTGTGCGTACTAGGCGGAGGAGTTTGATAAGCAGCCCGCAGCCGGTCTGTCATATCTTCGGAACACAAAAACAAGTTTTAAATCACGCGGATACAAAATAAAGATCAAAAAATCAATATTTAACCAGTTCGTACACAGTTCTTCACAAAAACCTAATTTCACCCAGTTCATATAAATTTCAACTAAAGAACAATCAAACCAAAACACATAGTCCGAAACTCAGAAAGAAAGATAAAAGGAATCATTAATACTGTTTCTGATAACGAACAGGGGCAACACACACATGCATATCAAGAATTCATACGGCTACATAGGTGTTCTTCATCATAAACATCACAAAAAATAACAGAAGAAGAAAAAGAACAGCAACAGCAGTAGAATTACCCACTTCAAAGAACAAACAAGAAGAACAGCAACATCAGCACCAACCAGCAATTGCAGCACCTACGAGTGGCTGCAGCAGCAGTAGAAACAACGAAACCGAAGAAGAACAACGACAGCAACAGCAGAATGAAATTAATGGCAAAGAAATAAAAACAAAGAACAAATATTTGTTCAGGAGAATGAAATTTATGAGTAGAGAATTTTCACATTCTCTCTCATATTTCTAGGTGCTAAGAAGAAATAAAACTGCCCCACTACTCAAGGAGAAGTTATTGCATGAAGTTAATACAAATAGTGGGGAACATGCCCTAAAATCTAGGAAAGAGAAGATGAAAAGAGTAGCACGGTTTTTCTTCCCACTTTAATTAAACACCAGTAGGAGGAAACGGGGCAAATTGTATGTACATATTTCATCTTCCGCCACGTATCAACAAAGCCACACGTGTCAACAAATCCATATTTCTTCCCATTTCAATTAACCACCCAGAAACCCATCTTACCAACATAAGATGGTTGCCCATCATATCCAACGGACAAGGATCGAGGATCACGGGAACATTGTGACCTTGCGGAGTACTAAAAGACAACCGAGCATTACTTTACCCCATCTCTAAGAAGATCCAAGATCTACGGCTAGAGGATGCTCTACCTGACGGAGACAAGACAAGGGCAGAGAGCAGCTGTCTGACGGGCACAAATATCCCAACCACCCGCATTTATTGCCTCTGAGCAATACACGCGTCAACCAGTCTGTGGATGGACCGCAGACTACATTGCGCGGTCGAGAAAATTACACAGAGAAACCATAGAACACGAGGATATCTGCGTAATCGGCACAGAACACAAGAAGATAAGGTTCCAACGGGCCTTAGAATGGACCCCATGGGGAACCTCTATAAATACCCCCCTCCCCCCCATGAGAGAGGGGAGGATCCAATACTGATAGGAGAATAGTGGAGAGATGAGAGAAATAGGAAGAGTAGGTAATGGCCCCATCTGCTACGCAGACCTGTTTACAACTCAAAGTCATTCGACTATTCTTGTAACGCATTTTACACATAGTGGAATACTAAATCCATGGATGTAGGCCTTAGAGCTGAACCACGTAACTAATCGTCTCATTTACATTCATGCATTACAATTATCCATTCACAATCAACACTCATATATGCTCAATGTTCGCATCTATTGTAATATGTTCACTCTTTATTCTATTGTGTAGCTCTACATCAAGGAATACGTGTGATGAGACAAGGAAGAGTCTTAAGACTCGGAGTTTATGATTTACACAATTCATATTACCCATCTAATGCGCGGTTCGCTTAGCTCAATGTTATTTAATTCGCGCACATTGTTTGTGAACACAGTGATGTTCGTTATCTTTGTGTTCACAATCAAGTGATCTGATGGTTGGTATGCTCCCTACCACTGCGGAGGTAGGGGTTCGAACCCCTTAATTGCCAGAAATAACTCTTTATAAGGAGTTAAGGATGTAGCCCAAGACCACTCTTCCAAACCATCAACAAAAAAAAATTTAGGGGGCAAAAAAAAAAAAGTTCACTTCGGGGCAAATTTTCCCCGGGAACGTCCCTGCCTCCTTGTATTGTACTCATTAATGACGCGGAGAGGGATAGGGTCCTTCGCACGATCTCCTTTCGACCGTCAGAATCATCTTCACTCACATGCGCAGAGTGGGGTGAGACTCTCCATGCTTGCCACTTTTCTCTTATCAAATCAACGCGTTGATGTGGAGGCCCCTTTGCCTCTCCAGGTCAACGCTTCCCTTACTTTCTTTAGTCTTCTACTCTTTTTTTTCATATTAGTTCTTGAGGCCACGGGTTACCCCACATTGAGCATCTGATTTCATGCGTTGGACCCTTAATAGTCAAGAGCCGTTATTAAAAACAAGGGAAAATTAGGCTAAGGCCCCATTCATGGATAACCCATAATATGAGGCCCCTAATTAAAAGAATTTTAAATTTAGGCCCGAATTAAATTAGAAGTTGAAATGACTAGATTGACCTTCGGTATATAACCATCTAATCTAGCTTTTTCTCACACAGACCACGTTATTTTTACTTTCAGAGAGAGAAAGTAGATCTCGTCACCTGAGAAACTAAAATCAAAAAATGAAAAAGATACTAAAACCGATCGAATCAATTTATCTTCAAGACGAAAAAAACAGAAGAACAGGTATGTTTTCATTCAGATGTTGATGGATTTGTTGATGATTTTGCATGTTCGGTTTTTTGAACAGATTAAACTCGGATTAAACTTTTTTTCTTCTTCTTCTCGTTTCAATTTTGTAGAAGAAATACTAGAAGAACAAATCATTCAGATTCACAGTTATTTCAGGTATATTCTGATGTTGTATTGATTTGTACACATAAGATTTCTGTTGTATTTGATTTTTAGGTTTTGATTTGAGTTTACATTTGGATTGATTTTTTTGAGCAGATGAAATGTAAAAGGAGACTAGTTTCAGATATTTGGGGTTCATCAGGGTTCATGAAGTCACTCTCAATTCTCTCCTGCTTGTAAGTATTTCCCAAATTTTAATCTCGATTGTTTGTTTAAAACGTGTTTTCATGATTTTCAGATCCATATACGATTATGGAACAAATCGAGCAAAATCCCCTAGCTTTTAGTAAAATTTTTGATGGAATTTCGGTTGTATTAAGTAGTGATTTCAACTGAGAATTAAGCTCGGTATAAATTTGTTGAATCAACTATTGCATCTGGAGATAAACAACTACCTTGTGTATCTAGAAGTTAGCTTGTGTATTTTTCTTGTGTAACTACAAGTTACACATGCAAATGTGCCTGTGTAACTACCAGTTACACATCCAAAATCTCACCACTGACTTCTATCTGCATGTGTAACTTGCGTTTACACATTCAATTAGCTTATGTAACTTGTGTCTACACATCCAATTAGCATGTGTAACTTTCGTTTACACTTCAACTTAGCATGTGTAGCTCCAAGTTACACATCCAAGTTACATATAAAAAGAGCTTCAAGTTACATCAGGAACGTTTCCTTCGATTTTAACTATATTTTATATTTATTAATTGTTGATTAAAACATTTCATGTTGGTATATTGTTTGATATTTGTTTATTTGAATTTAACAATGTTCTTATGGTTTCGAATTTAAAGATGTTCTTCTTATTGTCAAAATTTGGCTTGTAATATGATTTTGCTTTCTTTATCTTCTTCATCTAGGATATCAACTCGAAGTTGTTACATGAGAAATTCTATGTTGATCAGCTTGTATTTCTGGTTATGACGCTATTCATAATTTAAAAAATCCCATCCATTTAAATTTTAACTGTTGAAATGCCATGTGAGACTTACAATGGGGCAAACCTAAGGCTTAGGTAGGTTAATTCTTGAACTTTGGTAGGCTTGGTAAAATCTTCTTACAAGTTTTTGGTAGATGATTACTCATTTGGTGGTTGTTTCTTCCTGGTACGTTCTGAAAGTGTTATGGTTCTACTTCCTAAAATGCCACTGTAGTTATAGTGTGCTATACAAATTTTTGATAATTATGATTGAATCCTTTCCTATCCATGTGTGAATTGCTTATGTTTACACAAGCAATATATGCATGATGCTTGTGTAATCAATAGTTACACATCCTCATGGATTGTGTAATCAAAAGTAAAAATTCATTTATGTTGTGATTTCACCAGATGCTCATTCTTTTATTGACAACTGATGTTAATTTTTTTTTACCTTGTACAGTTTTATTGTGGAGCCAATACACTCTTTCAACTCTCCAAGATCAAAAGAAGAATGAAATGAACATGGATCTCTACTAAATAGGGAAGCGAAAGGGTTAGAGGAAAAATCTTTTTATGACTGCTCATTTTGTGTGGTAGGAGAAAATCTAAATTAATTTGTTTATGAAGTGTAACTTGCAGCTACACATGGATATGACTGCTCATTTTGTGTGGTAGGAGAAAATCTAAATTAATTTGTAAAGCCTTTTCATTCAATTTTTTTATGAAGTGTAACTCGTAGATCCATGTGTAACTCGCAGTTATGTATCCATGTGTAACTCGCCGCTAAACATTCATATAACTTGTGTTTCCAGACTCTTGAGTATGTTTTTTTCTTCTTCAACTAGCATGTGTAACTAGCAGATACACATCTCATTAGCATGTGTAACTCGCAGCTACACATCTCATTAGCATGTGTAACTCGCAGCTACATATCCATATTGCATGTGTAACTTCCAGCTATACATGCATTTGAGTAGTGTAACTAGGAGTTACACACGCAGATGACTTGTGTACTGAACAATTATGGAGTCTACTTTCGATGTAAAAAACAAACCGACACATAATGGTAAATAACTAATTAACGTTATTACAAATAAACTGCAAAATTCTGCATCATTAAACCAACATATTCTTATTCATTTATAAAGATCACAGATATGATTACTTGTTTTTGTTGTTGAAGTAGCAACAAATTAGTGCAAAAATGAGCCAAAAATAGGAGATAAGATAACAACAATTCGAAAGTTGGTGACATGATCAACGAAATCACCGAATAATATCTCCCTGGACATCAACTTGCTACTATCTCCCTGAACATCAACTTTCTACTTCTTAGTTGGCCCCTTGAAACAATTTAAAAAAAAAAAAAATCTGAAAAAAGAACAACACAAGTATGCACCGAAATACTACATAAACAGTATATCAGTCAACAACCCTTGGAATGATGTTCAGGGAGATATCAACATGCTTGTACTCGGAGTGATGCTGCCTTGGATTTTAATATATCATCCAAAATCCCTTGGAGTCCTTTCGATCTTCCTGAGTGTATCATGAACAAAGGAAGAAAGTGAAGCTAGACGATTAGACAATGTAATTTGTACATATATCTAGGCTGAATTTATGGATGATGGTAGCAATAATTTATCTCCTTAAAGTTAGTCCTTAACAAATATTAACAGTATACTTGTGATATGATGCAGTATCCCCTGCCAAACGAATGGAAAAGTACATTTTTACCTCTATTATTAGCCTTAATTCTCTTGAACAGATAAATGTATCCTAAGACCCCCATGATAGTTGCCACCAAAATGAAAACAGGTATTGCGATCTTCCAAACTAACTCCTTTCTCTTTCTGGCTGAAAACATTTCAAAAAGCACATAATATTTCATTGTAGGCATAGGGCTAAAACAACATATTATTATGAAAAACAGTACACATGCAAAATGAAAGTGTAACCAGCAAATACACATCCTAAAAGCATCACAATTACACATCCAAAATGCAAGTGTAATCAACAATTACACATCCAAATTGTAAGTGTAACCAACAATTACACATCCTAAAAGCATGCGTAACTAGCAGATACACATGCTAAAAAGCATGTGTAACTAGTAGATACACATGCTTACACCAACACATAAGCCTGGTTCTTGAGAGACAATATCCCCATTTGATTAATAAATTAATTCACAAACTATAATATGCTTGTACGACCCCACATGAGCCATAAATTCACTCATTCCTTTGTAGGCAGTTTAAATAACTAATTTAAGGTGACTTATTTAGCATCTAGATTACGTAATCATTAGTGGAGGAAAACGGAAATTTCTAGACTGAAGAGCAAGACCATCAACGACAAGATATCCATTTAGGACGATCAGATAGGCAAAGAGGATCAAATTTCTAGGTTATATGTATATTTCCCACCATGCACACCATGTCGTGAATCGAAGAACTAAAGGTACCCGCCCCATTAGAATACAGTAACGATGACCAAAAAAGCATAGTTCCATAAAAACCAACAGCTCATAAGTTATGAGTATATTCAAGCGTGGGCATTCAAGAGTTATTCTTTAACCAATTCTACATCTATCCAAGACTGTGAGATCGAGGAAAATTGCCTCACTCTTCGCAAGCAACTTGATTGATCTCCTTAGGAAGAACAATTACAAACAAAACTACATCAACAATAACAAACAAAACTTACCTAGATTCAAAATAAGAGAATCGATTACACATGCCGGTAGACAAGCTTTATATTTCAGCATTTTCATGAAATAGATGTATTGTGTGTACACATATATGGCATGCTATTTGTTGTCTCATTGAAGTTTATGAGTAGTTTTAAACTCATTAAGTTACTCAGAAGTCATATTCATGTGTAACTAATAATTACACATGATATATGCATGTGTAATTTCCAATTACACTAGGAACATGCATGTGTAACAAGGAGTTATACATGCATCTCACTTGTGTAATTTGGAGTTACACATGCATCTAGAATGTGTAACTAGGAGTTACACATACACATTAGGCTAGGGAACTAATGATTTTAACATCCTATAATCTGCCATAACAATCTCGGGAACAATCCTATCAAGCCTAACTTCTCAATAAAATGACAAGACTGTAACAAAAGAAATATTACTGCAATACGATTTTAGATTGAAATTCAAAGTATAATAACCAGTATTCAATCAACATACAAAGTAGGAATTCATTCTCTATGCAAAGACAACTTCTACATCAAACTAATACACATAGTGTAAGATAGAGATGCAAACCTTGACGAAGTTTCTAAGCGTTTTGGTAGATCCACGAGTGGAGGTTAAAACATAATCAATAACGGCAAAATGCAAAACCTTCTTAGGAACTCTAGCAACAACAATACCAGCACCACGAGGAGCAGGAACCATTCTTACAGTAACAGAACCACATTTCCCAGTAACCAGCAAACTTTAAAACCTTCTTATTAGGAACTCTAGCAGCAACAATACCAGCACCATGAGGAGAAGGAACCATTCTTACAGTAACAGAACCATATTTCCCAGTAACCTTACACGGAATAGTATACGGTTTACCAATATGGTTATCCCAATAACCTCTTCTAACAGGTAAACCATACAACTTAGCAAGAATAATCCCACAACGAATAACAGTAGCAACTTCTTCACTGCATTTTACTCCCAAACCAACATGACCATTAGTTCACCATATAGCAGTGCCTACACTATGCAAGTTTAGTGAACAGTAAAGCAAATGGCTCAGGCTTAACTCAAATTAATTCTAAATTTGCAGCATTTTAAATCAAATTACTATGAAGCCACAACTGTAATATCTTGTTTTAAGAGCTTCGTTTTTTTATCAGAATAAGAGCTTGTTCTACCTATAATGATTACCTAATGAATAATAAAAATCGAAGACTAAAATATCAAAATAAATTTCATATCACATAAACCCCCATAAAAGAACCTAGCAAATCAATAACTGAAATTAGCTAATTACCTGTGACGACCACCACCACCATTAGCACCAGCAGGAGAAACTTAAAATGGTTCATCCTCCTCACCATTTGAATTCAAATCCCCCTCCAAATCTGCTCAAATACCACCACCTCTACCACCAACGCCTCCTCATCCTCCTACAGAACCTACACCTACACCACCAATACCACCACAGATTCGTTAATCAAACTCAACATTCTTTGTTTTTGATTGTAATCTATAACCACCATAATACATACGAATAGAACAAGGATCTTACTTCTACTATGAAATATTCATACATACAAAAAAAAATCATCAAATTCCTAAAAACATACTTGTTTCATCAAATTGAATCAACCTAATTCGGGAATCTTCGTCAATCAAATCAAAATCACCTAACCAAATACACAAAAACTGAATCAAAAAATAAAAAGAGATCAAAGGAAAACAACAAAAATGAATTATTAAAAATTTGCCCTAGTAAATCAAAATCGAAATAAAAAATCAAACAAATCAAACAACTAAAACAACACAATCAAAACGTATGTAAATTCAAAATACGAGAATCGTCTGATTGAAGAAAAATCTCGTGTTCTTCTCACCAGATCTGAATATATACAATCAAAAAACAAAAAAAACAAAACCTAAACAAACTAAAAATGGAGAACAAAGAATGACGAAAACATGTTGAATCAAATCGAAAACCTTACTTGAAGTAGCTGTGAACAAATGAAACCTAGATTCAAATTCGATTGTTGGAATCGAATCGGTAGATGCTAAATCTACTCACCTCAAATCAACACGGATCTGTAAAATGAAGACGAAGAAAAATCCTAGAAACTATCGCAGGAGCTCTGGAAGTTTATGAAAGAGAAACAAAGAAATGAATCTAGTTTCTGTTTCTAAAACAAGGTATATATTCGGAAGGCTAGTTTCGGTATTTGTTATTTTCTGATGATGTCAGCTTTTGGTAAGATTTCAAAACCTGGCCCCAAAAATAAAAGTTCTGGGCCTAGAAATATTAAAAAGTAAAAGTATGGAGTTGATACTGAATGATCCATTTAGTGGGGGCTTCAAAATATTGAACCCATATAGTAGGGGGTTCTAGTATTTTTCACTAAAAACAATAGTAACTCTACATTCAGTTCGGGAGAAATCCCCAAGTAATCACCAACGGACACAAAAGCATCACCCGAAAATGAGTTATTTGTCCAAAAAAATTTAAAACACGGTTCAAATGAATGAGTAAAAATTTTTATGGGTGAAATGGACAAAAAAAAAATAGCAAGGATGAAACTGGATTCATCCTGTCTTAAACTTAAAAAATAGCAATGATGAAACTGGATGCATCCTGTGTAAATTAAAAATAAGAAAAAGTACTGCCTATTTTTAAATTTTTGTTCATTTAAACAGTATCTATATCTAACTGTCCTTTTCACCCAATTTTTTTTTTTTAATTTTGGTCTTTTTAACCAATTTTGTGAAACATCAAACATGAGTCTTACTTTTACACACACCAATCCCATGGACCATTGAATTTCTCTTCAGGAACTCTCACGTTTGAAAGCTCGGTATGGAACTATATTAAAAAGGGTTTTGTTATCTTGTGTACTCATGCACAAGATAAGAGTCAATCATTAGCCTTGGAAATAATAAAAAATAATAAAAAATTATGAGAGATAATATATTTTGCATTAGGGAAAACAAATATTCATAGATTTTTTGAATTTTTCTTCATAAAAGTTCAAATTTTACCTTCTTCAACGCAAAATACATTATCTTTTATAATTTTTTATTATTTTTTTATCATTTCCAAAGTCAATGATTAGTTCTTATCTTGTACATGAATGCACAAAATAACAAAACACTATTAAAAATCTTCCGGATACTCTATCCTTCTAAGCACGGGTTGTCACTCAATTTACTGATGCTGGTGACACTCAATAAATATCCCCTTCATTACCCGCACCCCAAATTCTGAAAACCTCGAAATAAACAAAATCCACCAATGGCTGAAGCCATAATCTCCAAACTCTCATTTTTACTCTCGAACCATTTCCTTTCCTCTTCCTCTTCTACTTCAACTCGGTTGAACCCATCCCAGTGCATGCTTAGCCGGTCCGGTGTTCGTGATTACTCCCCACTGAAGAACTCTGGTTCCAAGCAGCAAATAATCCTCTCGTGTAGTCAACATAAAGTTCTCCAAAGGTAAAAAATCAAGAAAAACACAGAAATTTGAAAGATTTTGTGATGTGGGCTTTAAGCATCTGCGTTGATTGTCAATTCTTTTGCTAAATTTGTGTTGACCATAATCGATGTACTTAGAGCGTAGTTTGTGTTTTGTAATTTGAACATTTGGATTTCTGTTTTTTCTTATCGGATATCATTTGTTTGTGTCCTGTGGAATATCATTTTCCCACTTTATGGTGGGAAATGACACTCGCAATAGGATAAGATTACCATGTGGGGAGATGTGCGGGTGATTCACGGAAATGTGAAATTCATTATGGTCCTTCAGATATAGTATTCTGTTTGTCAAATTTTGAATTGTGTTTGCCTAATTCTGTTTACTTGATGCAATTTGTACCCTTTATGTAAATTCAATGGTGGGTTCCCGAAATGCGATTCCATTCAGATACATTTGATTTTTCTATTGAAGTTGTATTAAATTAGCAAGTTCAACTCCTGATCTTGTCTTCTCTTCTTTGATGTTTTGGCTGCAAATTTTGTTATGGATCATAAAGTCAAGAAGAAGCAAATAAGGAGGTACACAATGCATCACCTGGACAATATTCTGGTGCCGGATGCGAGACTGATGAGGATACCTTAAATAACCTCGGAGGTTAGTTTATAGTTATACGTTGGTTTCTGTTTACCGCTATATCTTTATGTCATTTGTGGTAAAAGAAAACCATAATTACGAAATCAACAAGAAATAGAGAGCAAGAAAATAGGCCACAGCAGCCCCAAAATTTTACTATTTGAATCTGAAATAAGACATGGCAGGCATTTCCATGTTTGTGATGAAGGCCGGCCTGCCATTATAACTTGCTTGTATTTGTAGGCGGTTGCAGAAAGAGGAGGTTTTTCGTCTCTCTAATCCTGGTTGCTGCAGCTTCTGCTTTCCCAATGACCAATACCTCCACAAACACAATGGCTGCTGCAGAAGACAACCAGCTCCAGCAAACACTAGAGACAGAGAGGTACACAGATGCCAATGAGGGTTTCACTCTCCTCAAGCCTTCTTCTTGGATGAAGGTCATTCCGCCTTCTCTCTCCATCTCTGTGGCTCTTAATTATCTAACCTTGTGTGGTTAATGCCATGGATGCATATATGTGTATGATTTTCGTAGTTGGTTATTGTTTTAGGTTGAAAAGGCTGGGGCAACAGTTTTATTTGAGGATACTAACAAGAAGAACAACTTGGGGATTGTAGTTAGCCCGGTTCGCCTCTCTTCTTTAGGTGACTTTGGAAGTCCCAAATTCGTAGCAGATAAGCTCATCCAAGCCGAAAAACGCAAGGTAAAGAACACACAATCCATCTATGTATCTCTTTCTCCCTTCATAACAGCTGTATCTACCCTTATTTGTTTGTTTTGTTAATGCTTGCTATCAATCCCTAATCTTGAATACATAATCACGTGAAATCATGACTGATTTGCAGTAGACACCCTGTGAATTCGATTAAAGAGAGTGCAAATAATTGCACTTACTAACTACAAATATGTGCACCTTCTAGTACCAAATTTATACTAAGCCAACTGATAATTATTTCAAACCAATGACAACTCGATAACTGTATTTAAAAGTTCCAGTTTGGCTGTCACGTCTAAGAGGAAAAAGCCCTTCATTGATGAAGCTGTTTCCTTGTTATAGGCTGGGTAATAGCTGGAGCAACTTGTTCTTCCTAAGTTCTAACTACCCTGATTCAATATATTTCAACTAAATTTGACAAGACTTAACATACTGACCCAATCATCTACACAATGACTTACTAAAATATGGTTGCTGGTTGCAATATCTATGATGTGTTGTTAACTGTGTCACTTGGTCGTTTATACAGGAAAGTACAAAGGATGCTAAAGTCATAGGAGTTGCTGAGAGATTGGGACATGAAGGCCTACAAGTGTACGAGTTTGAGTACATGTTGGACAGTTCTAGAGGAGGAGTGAAGAGAATATTCTCAGCTGCATTTGTTGCTTCAAAGAAGCTCTATCTCCTTAATATTGCTTACGCGGATCCACCCGAGAATCCTTTAAATACCAGCAGCAAAATGATTCTGGAACAGGTTCTTCACTCTTTCGACACATCAGCAGCAGCAGAAACCATGTAGGCATTGTGGAGACCATTATCTTGGTCCATACACCTTCACCCTCATTCACGCCATTTTAATGCCAAGAGGTAACAGCATTATATGTTTCATTTTCGATTTGTTTTCCCTTTCTTCCGAGTATTGAGTTTTAAATGTTTTCTGTGAATGCAGTTTGGAATAATTATTTGCCAGACAGTTTGTGTTGGAGTATAAATTGCCAAGGCAAAAATTGGAGTGACAACCCCTACATGCAGCCATTGAAGTATGGATACTTCATTATCCACAACATCATCTATCGTATGTTGTTGTATGATAATGCCATCCCCTGTTATAACAAAATCATACCGAAGTAGCACCAACTTACCCAATGGTTACTGTTACAAAATTTGATTTGTCCATAGTAGGTACGAAATTAGTGAGTTTTAGTTAGTTACTTGGTTGAAGAAGTCAGACTGTGAACCGGTAGGTTGATTATTTCTATGCATCTATTGGTTCATATTGTACTCCAAAGTATAAAATCAAAAGTATTAAAAAAATAAATACTATCCTAAAATGATATTCTTTAAAGTCATCATCTGATTTGGGATCTTAAGACTGCTGGCTCCGCTCGACTGAGACCATTACGTGCGAGTTATCCGAATGTTTTGGCCATGTAGTGTATAGTCCTTGATCTTTTACCGTCAAGTAGAATTAGAGCAAAAATAAAATTATAAATAATATCTGCGGCAGACTAATCTGTTTCTACTTGTGCCCGGTTTTCTCATCTAAACTTGTGTTCCGTCGTACGGTGGAAAATAATGCCGAAACTTGCGTGTTGCATAAAAGATGATACGAGTACCTGGAATTCATTTCTTCTATTGACCCATTTAATACAAAATTTGATTACAAGTATATAGTAATTTACATTGTTTACCCAACTGCATTCTATGGCATGGGAATACCTGATACTGTATAATTCAGACGTAATAATAGAAGTATTTGACAAAACATGTGTTACACTCAGCTATGAGAAGTAATTTGGGGTCTCTAAAAGGTAATCTGCGGAAGCTTGTCTCTGACAACTATAACTTATTTGTTTATATGCAAGCCAACAGATTGAATGCTGATTTCTGGTTGTTGGTGATGATAGTTCTTCATCCTCTTTTGTGATAAATCCTGGAGTGAGCAGCAAGCAAGAACCTACAAAATCTGCACTTATAAAGCAGAAACCCTAACAGCCAATTTGCACCCATAGATCACATATAAGATAAGGAGGCACTCTGCAGACTCGTACTTCAGAAACATTTGTGAAATTCCATCAATTTTGCGATAAGAACTCAGATCTGAACAATATACCAAAGATCTTTATGCTGTAATGCTTGCTCCGTCAATGCTCTGAACCAGCTCAGTGATTTTCCACCATAGTCTCTGCATAAAGCTCAATAAATTATTAGAAATTAGAATACTACTATCATCCATGACCTGTTGGATAAACAACGATGGAGTTTTTGAACAAAGTAAATAGCCAAAAGTAACGCATAAGTATTTTATTGAACTACTCTGAACTTACAATGGCTTGTGACTGATGAGGCAGATGATACTCTGGTTGGTAATGCAAGAGATGATGTACTTGCTATACCTTTATATACCGAATGGAAATAAAGCCATCCTCCAATTTTTGTATAAACTCCAAGACCCATAAAACATCTTCATATGGCAGTTTTATTCTCCCTTCTTAGTTGATCTAATATTACCAATGCTTGGCACTTTTCCCCTAATGACTTTCCTCAAGGAACTTGATTTCTTACTTGGTCTCACAAAACCTCTTTTTGATTTAATTTTTTCTAGCTTTTCTCTTCTACCATCGATATCAGCTTGAATAGCTTTTTCCCTTCTATCCTCTGACAATAATGCCAACCTTGAAAATTTCTTAGGTCTAACTTCCCCCAACTGCTCATTTATTTCCTTGAGGACGGGAACAAGGCCAGTCCTCATGAAATATCCCTCATTAAGCTGCATTGAATTCGACTCGGGGAGAGATGGGGCATCTTTCAACTCAAGGTCGGAGCAAAACGGAGAGTCCTTCAGCCACATTCGAAGGGAATGGGCTTTTGCTACAAGGAGTCCACTCCGCGTTTTACAAGGAAGGAATGGGGAGCCAATCTCCCAAAGGTATGCCTTCAATGTGTTGTTTAGTGAAACCATCTTGTATTCCGCAGTCCCTGTTATCAAAACAACTGATTTCGGGGATTCAGGGGAACCTTGTAAAGATGCATCCTGTTGGATCAAAAGTCAGTAATCCCCAATGTATAATCATTATGTAAACAATTTGAAGCATATGAGTAAAACCTCGAAAAACTTTCAAACTACGAACTGAGGAAGATCAAACCGTCACATCATTAAACTTGGGAAGCGAGTCGAAGAGAAAAAACAACAACTTGCCTGCATGTGGTCGAGCCATAACGTAAGACCAACTAGAGCAGCACCAGGGGATAGCTTTCGAAAATCAGCTCCCCAGTCCTTGTCAGAAACTCTGCATCATAAGTGTGCTTTATATGTTCATTGATATACGTTTAGTGAATCTGACTCATTTAATTCCAAAGGACCTAGATTGTGCATAACACTACTAGCAACAGAGTAACTCAGGTAGGGCTCCAGAGATTAACCGAAAAGGGAATACTCGCTCTATCTTCAACAAGTTTCAAATATGGATGGACAAATATAATTAATACTTCAAATCTATCTGACACGATGAAACTTATAACCTTGAAGGAGATGTTTCTTTTAAGCACCAGAAGAACTCAAGTCAGAGGTGTCGGGCATACCTGAAAATGTTATGGCGATAAACTTTTCTTTTGATTGCCAGTTGTAAAACCCATGAAGCGGTTGCTCGACGCTCAAATGCCCACAATAGATCCTCTACTGCATTCACAAAGTTAAATGCAGCATTATCATCCAACGGACCTAACTGCTCGAGTAGATTGTCCACTTCCACAACTAAAGACTCTTCTTTTCCTGTTAGAAGCCTGCAGATGCACTATCTACTCAGGAATGTATTTCCAGAATAAGTAAACAACGAGAATTTTTTCTTGGGAACTATACTAATGTAGGAAACTATACTAATGTAGTTGCAAGAAAGCAAATGGATTATGTTACCTAATTGGGAGATCAAACCCAGTATCAGCGAGTGAATTTAGGATGACCATGGCTTCACTTGTTCGCTGAGATAAACTAGCAGCTCTGATGAAGCAAGTCCATATTCTATTATCTGGTTCTAGACCATCCTTCCTCATCTCATTTAGCTTTTGAATACCCAAGTTATAGTCCCCATTCTTGAAATATGCATCAATAACGGAACTGTAGGGTAATGTACTCAGATCTAAATTCAAAGTTTTCAAACTCTCGAGCACACTTTCAGCCTCCTTAGGTTGTCCTGCACTGCTATATGAGACCATAAGCAAGTGCATAGTGGCAATTGTAGGTTGCACATCATTCTCTTTCATTAGGACTAGTAAACTTTCAGCCTTTAAATGGTTGGCAGAATCCCTGTATATCTTCATCATTATATGATACATTGACCGATCCAATTTGCATCCTCTTAATCGCATCTCTTCAAAAAGATTTTCTGCTTGTTCCCATAGTTGTTGCTTACCATATGCTGAAATTAGGCTTTTATAGGTATCCATCTTTGGACTCAATCCTTGTCTTTCCATATTTTGCAACAGGGATAATCCTTCTCCTGGTCGAAGATCTCTCGAGTACATCAATATTAAAGTATTGTAGGTATCCTCGTCTGGTGTAAATCCTGCTTCCTGAATAGTTTGGTATACCTTACTTGCCTCCTTGAAGTCCCCGATCGCAGTATACATTCTAAGCAGTGAGTTGAGGATTGAAAGATCAGCCTTGAATCCAGCTTCTTCCATCTCCGTGACCATCACCTCAACATCCCTAACTCGTTTTCCTCGAGACAACAACCCTATCATACTCCTATAAAGATGCATGGTTGGTAAATATCCAGCTGCCTTCATTCCACTGTATATCTTTTTTACCTCAAATATATTTCCTGCTCTTGCAAAGGCATCAAGCATCATAAGAACAGAACTTTTAGATATCTTAAAACCCATATCTTGCAACTCTTGGATGACCACATAGAGCTCGTCTAACCTCCCATCTACAATCAAAGCTTGCATGAGGCCGTTAATAGATTCTAATGTAGGAGAAGGACCATCTCTCATCATCGTACTAAACACAGCCCTAGCTTGCTCATAGAGACCATTAGTAGCATAAGCATGTATAAGTGCATTCCAGATTTTCCGATCAACGCTGGACTTGTTCAGTCTAAGTCTTCCTACCAAGCTTTCTGCCCTTTGGCATAAATTCAACTCTCCATATGTCTCAATCAATTCAACATACACGGAGAGTTCATCAAATACAATCCCAAGACTTTCAGCCTGATCAACTAAATGGTGAGCTGTTTCAGGGAAGCCCAACTTACAGTACATATGCACTAAACTCCGATAAAGATTTTGCGAAGGTTCCACACCATAGTATTTCATGTCGCTATATATCTGTGAACCCTGGGCAAAGGATTCTGAACCTACACAGGACTGAATTAGAGATTCATAAACAGAACAAACCCCATTAAACACATTAAACCTTGTTTTGTTGTATTCTTCCAGTGCCGCATCCAATTGGTCATCCTTGCAGAGTATTAGAATTGAAGCTTCAGTTATCACATGATCAAATCTGGGAGCAAAACCCTTTAGAGTATCAAGTAAAGCATGAGCTTCTTGACTCCTGCTTGAGGAGCAAGAAGAAACCAAAACAGATAACAATGTCTCACTATCTGGTTCATATCCCTGACTAACAGCCAATCTCAACATTTTAGCAGCATATTCATGACATTCCCCTTTTATAAGAAGAGAAGAAATAATCTCTGGGCTCATTCCACATACCTCTTCCATGTCTCTCACCACCCTCTCAACCTCGTCTTCTTTGTTCTCCTTCATTAGAGCTTGGACCATGACCTCATAGAGGCCTTGATCTGGCTTTGATCCATCACGGACCATCTGCTCATACAATTCCATACCCTTCTTTGTCTCACTAAACCTAAACAAAATATCCATCATGACAGAGTATGCCAGATGGTCAGGTTTAATTCCAGACCTAACCATACAATCAAATGTCTCTCCAGCCTCAACCCGCATACCAGCCTTGGCGTACCCACAAATTAAAGCGCTGAAAGTCCGCAAAGTTGGTTTAACTCCTGTATGTAACATCTCTGACATCACATCCGCTGCCTCCAAAACCCTGTTTGCTTTACCAAGTGAATCAATCAGCACTGTGTAAGTAACTGCATCAGGATTACATCTTGATAATTTCATATCCTTGTATGTCTGATATGCCAAGTCATGCTGGCCCCACTTTCCATACATGTGGATAATGGTGTTATATGTCATCTCATCTTTAGCAAACCCTACTTCTACCATCTGTTCACAAATTTCTCTCACTTTTCCAACATTCCCCTCTCTAGCAAACGCGTAAACAAGAGAATTATAAGTAACAGCATCCGCAAAAAAACCTTTCGACTCAAGTTCCTTAAACAGCTTCTCTGCCTCTCTAGCCATTTCAAATCGGCCATAAACTGAGATCATCGCGTTATAAGTCCAAAGATCAGGTTGGCAGTATGACGCCTCCAAATCATTGTAAATTATCACTGCCTCTTCTAAATTTGACCCACGAGAACAAGCACTGATCAAAGTGTTATAAGTAATTATGTCTGGGCGTACACCCGATCTCTTAACTTCATTAAGAAGTTCGATTGCTGATCCCGGCAACATAGAACCCGACTTTGCCCGGGCATTTATCAGAGTGTTGAAACTAACAAGATCCGGCTCGCAACCCCGTTCCTTCATTAATTTTAGCAGTTCTTGGACCTTAGAGAACTGACCTTTACGCGAGTAAACACCCATCATTGCATTATAAACTTGAATAGTATCTCCAGACTCTGCCCTAGTAAATAATTCTACAGCTAAACTCTCTTGATTCGCCTTTCCAAGAACAGATAACATAGTGGCAAGCATTCGAGCATTTGGAGAATACCAATGGCGAAGATTCAACCATTCATAAATCTCCAAAGCTCGATTCCAACTTACCTGCCCTACCCATTTCACAACAAAGCAATAATCAGTCGGAGACATTTGAACAATCCTATCATCCAGTACATCCGCAACAAATTCATCAGGTTGTAATCGAAGAATCTTATCCGTTAAAATTTGCACCCTTTGTCTCCAATCTTTTGCCCTTTTAAGAGCTAACTTTGTCATTTTCTTTGCCCTAGTTCTGCTAGGTCTTCCTAATGCTTCAAGGGATTCATCATTCATATCCAACAAATTCACTGCCTGTGTTTGTGTTTCTTTCTCTAAATTATCATTATCTTCGATAGATTCTTGATTTGAAGGAGGTAATGTTATAGATTGGGTTTGGGTATTTTGAAATAATTTTTTAGGGTTTTCATCTGTGAGTTTTAAGTGAGGCCATCTTGTTGATGGTGAAGCTCTACTATAAATAAATATTCTTTGATTCTGTTCTACATTAGTAGTAGTAGTATTGGTAGGAGAAGATGACAACGGAGAAGATGACGGTTCTGATGATGAAATTACTGTAGTAGTTCTATAACGTACCTTATAAGTGCGAGATTTGGAAGATTGATGATGCTTAATGTATAGAGAAGAGGGGATTGTTGGAAGGGTGAGAACCCCTGTGCTTTGCATAGTTAGGGTTTCAAGCCCAGATTCGAGAACTATTTGTTTTGATAGAATATCAGAGAAGAGGGAGAAAACGAGCGGGAACCTAACGGCCACAGGATAGACAAGATTAGAGAGAACTTCGTTTACCACCCTTGCGTGTTTTTTTTTTTTTTTTTTAAGAACAAACTAAGTGGGGCTTACAAGCCTATGGAAGGCTCTCCCAGTTACATCACCATACAAAACAGTGCATAAAAAACTAGGAGGAACATCAAACCAAACATCAGTCAAAGCATCATATGCAGCCTTTTTAGCCAAAACATCAGCCGTAAAATTACCTTCCCTACGGAGATGTTGAAACACAACCTGATCAAAGTGTGATGATAGTGCCCTAATATCCCTTAAAAGACATACACATAACCAATTACTCGCACTATACTGCTTACATGCATTAACATCAAATTGAAAATCACTCTCGATAACCAACTTAGGGACTCCCAACTGCACCACAAGTTTCATACCATCTTTGATAGCCCACGACTCAGCCACATTGTTTGAGTACATTGTTTGAGTTGTCATATATATGTTTCGTGAAAGCTGCCATAAATTGGCCATCAGCTGCACGCAAAACACCTCCAACATCAGCTTTACATGCATCACCTGAAGCCCCATCTACATTAAGTTTAACAAAACAGTTATCGGGAGGAATCCAGTGGATATGACAAAGGGACTTGTTCTCAGATTTTGGGGCAAGAGATAACACTTGAATATATTCAGCTGCAGCATTATAAGTATCCACAGTAACAGCTTTCCAATCAAAGTGTTTTTGAGAAAAAAACAAAGTTGTTTCGAGAGCACCATATCTGACAAAGGATAAATGGGAAAAGAATAGCCCAACAAACATCATCAGTTGCAGCACGAACTGAATAGTCTCCACAATCCAGTCAAGAGATACACTAGAAGACTGAAGGTTAATCCTATAAGCATAAGAAAGAGCCAGCCATTTGGGAACAACTCTGTGACAAGTGAGGAAACTATGGGATAGAGTTTCCTCTTCACGATGACAAAGGGGACAAATACTGGAAATATCTAGTCCCCTAAGTTGCAGATTGGCCCGTACTAAAGTTCGACCATGAGCTAGTAACCACAAAAAATGCTTAATGTGGGCAGAGCACTTAACCTGCCATAAAGTCCGCCATTTACATGCCAAAGAAGAAGACACATGTTCAGGTCGAATTAACCAATTGTAACAAGCTTTGACAGACACCAAACCATCCTTGCTATGCGGCCAAACTCTAAAATCAGGAGAAGGGTTAACCTCAGCCAAAGGGATATCTCGAATTTGATCCAGTAATTGGGTTGGGACAATATGCTTTATAGCAGAAAGATTCCAAGCATGAGTATCATGATCAATAAGAGCTGAAACTTTCATAGAAGGATAAGTTGCATCCACACTATCAATGAGTTGTAGCATAGGTTTATCCGAACACCATACATCACGCCAAACATCCACTTGTTCCCCATTGCCTATAGCCCATTTGAGTCCAACTTTAATAATCTCCTTACCTTGCAGTATACTTCTCCAGCTCCAAGAAGCACGAGAGGGTTTAGAAGCCTCCCAAAAAGATGTTTGTCGAAAATATTTAGCCTGAAATATTAAGGCTACCAGAGAGTCAGGAGAGTTTGCAATCCGCCAAGCAGTCTTGGCTAAAAAAGCAAAGTTATGACACTTCAAATCTCAGATACCAAGACCCCAAAGCCATTGAGGTAGACAAACCTGCGGCCAACCAATAACATGTAATTTATGCTTGCCACCCCTGTCTTTCCACAAAAAATTCCGCCGAAGTCTATCCACTTTAGTGAGGATAAACTTCGGAATCTTTAAAGTGCACATCAAGTGATTCAAGGAGGGGTCAAGTACAACTTTAATAAGCACATCACGACCAGCAAAATTCAAAGAATTTTGCTTCCAACCACTAAGTCTGTTGGAAAGTGCACACTAGTCACACAAAGCTTCAACCAGTTGATCCAAACATCATTAAATCCCAGAGCTTCAAAAACCTTAAAAACAAAATTCCATTCAAGGCGGTCATATGCCTTTTCAAAATAATTTTTCAATGCCATCCAAGCCTTGGAACCAGACTTATAACGAAAGGAATGGAAAATCTCATTTGTTATAAGGATGGAATCAAAAATAGAACGATCTTGAACAAAAGCACCCTGATTCACAGAGATAAACCGCGGAAGATAAGGCTTAAGTCTATTGGCTAAAATTTTCGAAATAATTTTATAGCAGAAATTGCATAAACTGATCGGACAAAAATTCTTAATATGAGAAGGATTCTCCATTTTGGGAATTAGCGTGATAAAGGTACGATTAAAATCAGGGTTGAAGATACCTTTAGTGAAAAAATATTGAATCACACTGATAATGGATGGTCCAATAATATCCCAATAGGTTTTATAAAAAATCCCTTGTATACCATCAGGACCAGGAGCTTTTAAAGGACCCAATTGGTCAATGCTCTGAAGAATTTCATCTACCGACACACAGCGAGTAAGCATCTCATTATCAGTAAAAGAAATAACACAAGGAAGCAAATGCTCGAAATCCACGGGATCAGGCGGATTGCTAGAGGCAAATAAAGTTATAAAATAATCTGTGATAAGTAACTCAAAACCCTCATCATCAACAATCCATTGACCAGAATCATTTTTAAGGAAAAAGATATTATTACGATGGCGACGGACAAGAGTAGCAAGATGAAAAAACCTGGTGTTCTGATTGCCACACTTAATCCAGTTAATACGAGATTTCTGAGCCCAAAAAATTTCTTGAAGCCGTAACAACTCCAAATATTCATGGAGACAACGAGCTTCATGAGCCTTATTATCCAAAGTGGGAGACTTGGAAAAGATATCTTGAGCCTGACACAACTTAACTCTAGCGGAAGAAACATTCTTATGAATATCCCCAAATATATTATGATTCCATAATGTAGCCTCAGTAGTAGTTTAAATTTTTGGGCCAAACTAAGATGAACATCAAAAGAGAAATGAGAGGCCCAAATCTTATTCACTAATTGTCTAAATCTCAAGTCTTGTATCCATATAACTTCAACTCTGAAGGGGCATCGACGAAACTTACATTTAGGCTTAGTATCTACCAATAAAGCACGGTGATCAGAATTATAAAAGTGGAGATGCGATACCTGAGCAGTGGGAAATATAAGTTGCCAACGTTCATTGAGAAGAAGCCGATCAAGCCGTTCCTGGATATTCTTTCCATTAATTTGCTTATTGGTCCAAGTGAAACGAGGTCCGGACGGAATTTTATCCAAAATATGGCAATCATCCATAACAGTATGTAACTCTTTAAGTTGTTCATACGAAGGAATGGAGCCACCTTTTTTCTCAGCACATCTAGAGAGCACATTTAGATCACCAATAATCCCCATAGGATAATTAAGTTCAGAAATGAGTTTAAGTTCCATACAAACCTGAGTGCGATAGTGGGGGTTAGTTGATGCGTGTCGTAACCACAACAAATTAATCAAGATATTTCCCACTAATTATAATATAATGGAAGTCAAGTTCGTTCCCACGAAGAGCAGTGTAATTGATATGTTATTTAGTTCAGCGAAATAATAAAAGAAAAGGGTGTTTGTTGAATAATTAAAATAATAATAAACAATAAGATGAAAAGATGATTAGGAGTCATTCGCCGTTACCAAACGTTGACTTGCATAGTATACTCGTTTACCTTTCGTAAGAATCATATATCACCAACCGTAGAATAGCATCTAGCTCAGTGCTATCCCCAAAACTCCTTTTACCACGGATACAGAAGCTCTCCAATATCAGATTCTATCCAACCGAACCACCAAGTAGTAGCTCACTCAAGGTGTAATCCAACCGAACGCTTTAGGCTTTGTGAATTAGGTTGATCCCAGTAGTTAAACTCTTAGCTCAAGGTTCACTTGCTGATGTTCTCTTCACTCGCAATTGCTCCACAGAATCCCTCTGCAAGGTCTCACGATTTCTACTTGTATAAAGAGTTGTTTGACTATTACACTTATCTCCCAACTTCTACTAGCATTAGAATGATCAAAATATTAATCTAATTGTACACTTGGACAATCTAGTAATCAATCATAAACCCTAAATATAGAAAAGACAATCGATAATATGATAAAAACTTCGAATAAACTTGTATAATAATTAAGCTTCACGCCCGGAATTTTGAATTCATCCTAATCAAATAAAGTTTAGACTCTCATGTTACACCGTTTCTTAGTTTACCCCTAAAGGGGTAAACCCTAAAATATGAATGAAGAACAAAGTGTATTCTGAGATGTGTAGATATATGGAATTTAGGTTAAGAAGTCTCTTTTTATAGTCTCCAAGTTGTAGAAGCGCCTGTGCTCCAAATCCTGTGCTAAATAAGTTTCCAAATATCGCCAAAATTCCAAATCAAGTCACGTCCAAGGTCTGGTCGTGTACAAGAGTACTTAAAGTATAGCTAATGGGCTTGCTATAAGAACCGAGAAGTCCAGCCCATTTCAAATCTCAACTCCATTTGGCTTGTCAGTCTTCCGGAACTGACAACCTATATTTCTTCTCTTATTACGGCTTGGATATCCCATACGCAACTTCTTCTGGATCTTTTTCCTCAGATTTCTTCTTTTCAATCACGGCTAGATTTCCCATACGTAAACTCTACTGTGTCTTTTCTGTAACTTTCACGACAGTTTTACGGCTGAAAATTTCCATCCGTAAACTACCCTGTAAAACCAAAACACTTCTCGCTGTCCAACTCACAGACTCGAGCTCCTCACTGCAATTGTTCATCTCTCGAGCTTTGCTAAATCCCATATTGCAGCGAGAATATCAACAGCTCTGTCTTCATTGCCACGACAACGTCCCATGCATTCTTTTCAAACTTTCACCATCAGCAGCAACCAACTCATCCACGTACAACTTCATAATAACTACCAATAAGATCAACAACATGTCAGCATGAAAACTCTTCTCTATCTCTGCCATTAATGGCTTTCTCCATCTTATCACGGCTTCTTGCTTCAGTTTCAATGACAGCGACAAGAACCAACACAGTGCAACCCTATTCGATCATCAAGCTACTCCTCCATCGACCAAACTCGTCATCTCCTTGTCAGTCCATCTACATCTTCAGCCTCATTCCCGGTGATACACAACTACACCTGCTTTACTCCATTACCAACTATCATCAGCCCGTTCCTGTTTTCTTCATTACTGCCAAGCTAGCATCAACAGCGTCTCAGGCTCCACCTGATCATCACTTCCCTGATATACTATAAGCTCTAGCTCCTCCATCACTCATTGCACGTAACTGCCATCAGTATCAGCAGCTCCGTTGTCAGCTTCTCGTTCGATTCATCCATGGAAGCAACCACAGTTCACAGTATCTCCTTCCACTTCCTTCTCGGCCTCGTATCCAACCCAAACCTTCTCTGATCTTTACCGAACTCTTACTCTCCAGCTTCTACCATGCATCACCATAGTTCAACTCCATCCGTGTCTCATCACTAACGGCCGTCACAACCAGCTCCTCTCAGCCACAGTTCAACTCCAGCTAGCTTCCTTGAAAGCAACACCACCAACTGATAACAGCATCACCTGCAGCGCTGTTCTCAACTTCTTTCTCCTGATCATAATTGACTAGCATCCATATCAACTGCTCGGTCCCAGCTCACTTCTTCTCCCTGAAACACTCGTCGACAGCAACAGCACCTTCCATCACTACGAGCTCTGCCTTCCATCTCGATCCAACCATCATTACTGCCTTCGAGCTTCTCAGTCCATCTTCATCAATGATAGCAGCCAATCCCCATTTTTTATTTTCATCGCCGATGGCATCAAACACTGCAGCTCCGTTCATCATCAATATCACTCACCAGCCAATCAATAACAACACATTTCCTTCGAACATGAAATGGGTGAAGATGAAGTGCCTGATCTGCATGGATGGTGCTTTTAGCAGTATTTAAATTCCAGCTTTCCCCTTTTAAAATATGTGACTGCGTTTAGCAGTTTCTTTGAAACCTGACTACCCCTTAACAGAGTATATGCCCCTTAGTAATCTTCATTCCAGCTTCATTCTTGTTTCGCCCATAACTTCTTCATATGACATCGGATTGACCCCATTTTTTTGCCATTGGCTTCGTCTTTTCGTCCTCTTCAATGTGATGTGATAGCAAAAACTCTTAGAGATGAGCTCTACTTGGTCTTTGGCCTTATCAACTTGTAGCTAACTTCTTTTATTGAGTGCCAATTCACTTATTTTTGGATGATTCACCTAGCAAAACATAAATAAGAGAAAACAAGAGTAATATACAATAATTCGCAAGAATATATATCAATTACTAACATGGATTCGACACTAAATATATGCAAAATATGCACTTAACATTAGTGCTAGCATAAACCGAGGAGAGAATCCAAGGTTTAACTCCCAGCTCACTAACAACAGCGTGAATAGCCCAACGAGACAAAGAAGTGACTTGGATATCTACACCATCACCGTTCCATAACATACAAATCCCACCTGATAGTCCTTGTGAATCAACAATAGTTGTGAACACGAAGACTACGTAATGGTGCCAACATGTCCACAACCAAACTACGCATGTACGGGGTGCATGCATTAAGGTATGAATATAGTGCAAGATGCCTAGATAGATGTTCATTCATTGATTCCAAACCCCGCGGGTTTGTCATGATCTTGTCAACATCTACCATTATAGATCTATGAAAACACATGGATATGAGAATATACCAATACAAAAATGTAAATGAAACAACTATTTATGTGGTTCAGCTCTAAGGCCTACATCCACAGTGTCCTGGGGGAGATTTCACTATGTGGTAAACGATTACAAGAACAGTCGAAAGACTTTCGGTCTCTCTGGAACCCGAAGGCTCATGCTCATACTTACTTCTCACTGATCTCTCCTTCCCTCTTTCTTCCTAAATTGCTCGACCCCCCCACATGTAACAAGAAGGGTCATATATATAGCTAATCTACATGGGACCCTTATAAAAGAGCTGTTGTAATCTTATCTTCTTGTGTTTTGTGCAAAGTCCGCGGACCTCTTGGTCATCCCGCGGCTTCTATGCTTTCTAAGATCCTCACGCTGACCAATCTCTGTCTCCTTCGTTAGTTAGTTGTTGCGTGCCCTCTGAGCAGTACTAAATGCGAGTGGTTGGGGCGGTCCAGTCCGCGGAATGTGGTGTCAGTTTCCCTGTCATGCCTGTGTACCATTCATCTTTATGACGTGGCCTCCACGTGGGCTTGCTAGTGCACGTGGCGAGGGAGATACATAAGTGTACTTACAATTTGCCCCTCTTCTTATGACTGGGTGTTGTCATCTATAGTCAGAAGAAGAATCTGGTAGTGCGCTTTTTCTCCCTCATAACTTCTTCTAAAAAGACGTTATTTGTATTTATTGTGCACGTTTCCCATGTCCGGCCGTAATTGTGTCTCGGGTGGTGGACAGTTTCTTTTGATACTTTAAGAGAGAAGATAATGAGGGAATGTGAATTAAATTCACATTCTCTGTTTTATTCCCTGCCCCCTTTCCTTCTTCATCTTCTTGACTTTTTTCAAACCGCTTTTTGTTCTTTTCTCTTTTTTCGCCGCACCCTTTCGTCAAGAACCCTAATTTTATTACTGCTACTGCTGCTGCTGTCGACGTCTTTTAATCATCGAAGTTATTGTGGTTCATGTAGGCTTTTTCAACTATTCTTCTCGCCATTTTTGCTTCTGTGGAGTTCTCGATTTTTAGTGATGGATCATGATGGGGTTAAATCCCATGCATGTCATGGATTCGAAGGCTGCCATTGCTGGGCCGTGTATTTTATCGGCTTTGTGTTCGATTCCTTTTAAGTTGATTAATGATTTGAGAGCTCATGTGGTGGTAGATGAAATCTAGGGTTTTCTTCGTGTTCTTCGCTGTTCTTGAGATTTCCTTGACTGACTAGTCCTCCTATTTGTGTTTGTGTTCGCAGATATGTCCGAGCGTCCGCGGGTACCTTATCAAACTCCTCCGCCGAGTCCCCATAGATCTCCTCGGGGAGACTCTCATATCAGGGATAGGGAATCTCCTCCCTCTGATCAGGGCAACCCTCGGGATAAGCGTCCATCCTCATCCTCTAGCCAGAAGCCTCCGTTCCAGAGAGGTGATCCGCCTCGGGGGTCGAGATACGCGTCTTCTAAGAAGCAGCAGAATCCGCGCATTGAACTTTTAAATGTGCAGCCTCTCCGTACCATTCCTCCTCCGCGGGCTAATCTTCCTCCGTCTTCGTCTGTGCCTGGCCCATGCAAAACAACTAAGATCCAGCCTGCGAAGAGGAAGGCCTCAGAGATGGAATCTGTGGGAGACGTGGTTCCTCCTAAGAAGAAGGTAGCAGATTCTGCGGAAGATGTTGTGGGGGATGCTTATGAAGATGACTCTGCTGTCACTTTTCGTCCTCTACCCATGGGTAATAAGAAGTTCACTTTCAGGCACATAGACCTTGAAGCCTTCAAAGTGAAGCACGGTCTTTAGCACTTCCAGGTGAGTTTCTATGCCCCTGATAAAGATATAACCTACGAGATGGTTATTAATTATCAGTACGATGCTTTTCATCTGTTGACAACCGTGGGCGCTTTTGAGGATGGTTTGATGTTGCCTCTGTATAAAGCTGGTGATGATTTCTACTACCGGGTATTATCTAGCCGCGGTACTGCTAAGAAGAGTCATAACCGTGGGGTGCAGCAATTGACGGGAAATTACCTTCGTCATCTCCGAGAGTGCTATCTTCGTAGCAAGGGGCAGACGATGATGAACTGCTATGATCCTAACTTAGAAGAGGAGAAAGGATGGTATACTCCTGAAAACTTTAACAAGTCCTTTGGAGATTACGTTAATAGGAAGACGCGTAAGCCGTGGTCTGTGAATCTGCGGAATATTACTCCTGTTAAGGGGGAAATTCGCCTTTTGAGCGAAGTAAGTGACTCCAAGATGGCAAGGATTCGTGGTGCTGAAGGTCTTACTATTCCTGCTGATGAGAGGATCAAGCGTGATCATGATTATGAATGGTCTTCCACCGTTCTTGAGGTTGTTGGTCCGTGGGCCTATGGCTGGGTTCCTGGGCCCCATGGTTGGCAACCTAGTGCTGACAGCTCCTACCGCGAAGCCTCTCCTTCTCGTTACGCCCATTATTGCCCTTGGCAGATGAGTTTCGAAGGTATGGATTTTGATTATAGCCGTGATGTTGATGACGCGGATGACGAGGATAACTCCGATGCTAACCTTCTTCCGCGGAATGCTAATGTTGCTAAGGTATGTTTGTATTCTTCGTATATATGCCCCTTCCTTTTCTTAAGTAATATGGATTATGCCAAGGAAAGGAGATACTCAAGGCTATTTATTATTATGTCTCACAGGTGGTTAGAAAGAAAAAGATCAACCCCAAGCAATCGTCAAATTCTCCTACTGGAGACTCTACGCAGTTCGAAGATGTGAGCAGTCCAGTGAACGCTGAAGAGGATGTATCTGACGAAGAGGAGTGGATTGAGACTTCTCCACCTTTGCAAGAAGGAAATACTGCTGGTGGCGTTGGTGATCAAGCCACAGGTGGTGATGGTGGTATTGTTGATGAAGCCGTTGGTGGCGGAGTTGGAGGTGGCGATGGTAATCAAGTCCTCGGTGGTGATGGTGATCAGACCACTGATGGAGCAAAATCTACTGGGGTTGTGGACATGGAGGTCGGTCAACAGCAGATAGTCACGGACAAGGGAAAGGGAGTTGCTTTTGTGGATAACAGTGATAAGGACGTGGGTGCTTGTGGTGAGTTTTCTTTTGTTAATGCTCTGTCCGGGGATCAGTCTTTCGATATGGCCGCGGCTATGGGACTCGTCTTGGATTTTAGTATTCTTTCTCCTGGTGATGACTGGGATGTTCTTAAAGGTAGCGGTGGTGGTGGCGCGACACCTGTGTCTGGTGCTGAGGTTCCTTTGGTTCATCCGGAGGGTTATGGTGTCACCTCCTCCGGTGTTGGGGGTATTTTGATGCAAGGCCAAACTAGTGCCGCACTTGGTGTGAATTCCTTGGGTTCTCCTTATGATGATTTCCCGCAATCCTTAATCGCGGATGGTGATGATGCTGTCTTAGGTTGGCTTAGAAATAAGGGTTTGCTCGTCGTGCCGCATCCCGCTTTCGTGATTGAAGGGGAAAAGAGTTCGGGACTCTTTTACTCGCCAAAGATATGGAGTCGACCTCTGCGGAGATTGTAGATGTAGAGTGGAATAAGGATCTTGTGTCCAGCGGGATTGATCTGGTGGTGAATCCTCCTTATCTGTCGTCATTTGGTATGATGGCATGCTTTGATGGATACAAAGATAGTTATCCTCAAAGCAGCGACTATTGGAGGTATGCCCCATTCTTTGTAACCCTTCTCTTACTTGGATATGTTATTCGAACTAATTTCTTTTTGATCCGTAGGTGATGAGGAGTGAGTATTGTAACCATACTCTTTACCGGCTCTTCAAGGCCAAGTCTCTTAAGCTAGAGGCGAAACTCCGCCACCGTGAAGGAGTGCTTTCGAGCGTCGAAGCTGCGGCCTTTGCTAAAGATAGGGAGATAACTGAACTGAGGGATCTTCTTAAGCGCAAGGAGCAACAAGGCGTGGATGAGGCTATGCTTCGTTCCGAGCTAGCTTTAGTCAAGGAAAAGTTAGAGGTTGCTGAGCAGAATTCTTCGTCCCTTTCAGGTTTGAACCTCCCCTACTTTGCTTTTCTGATATTCCCTATATGTTCTGAGTCGTCTCCTTCTTCTCTCCTCCCGCAGTATTGTCTTTAGTATGCGGAGTCCCTGAATTGATGTGGCTTCGTGGTGAGAGAGTTCGCCAAAAGGGGTGTATTGCTGAGTTAGTTGAGAAACTTAAGAGCGAAGCAGTGAAATGGAATGCTCGCGCGGATGTTCATAACGCTATGGCCGAGGAATGGCGTCAGAAAAAATTTAGTTTGGTAGATTTTCAAAATTGAAACGATCACGATCGTGAGTTACTCAACGGGACTCTCTTATGGACGCGGGATAGGCTCGAGGAAGCCCGCGGCCAGATTTCTGCCCTAGAGGTTAAGCTTAATGATATGGAAGAAGAATTGCGGCAAGCACGTTCTTCTCATACCTATGATGTGCGGGTTTACATGCGACGTCTTTCCAAGGAACGAGACGATGCTAGGGCGGAATCTGGCGCTCTTAATAGTGCCTTATCCGCGTCTCGAACTGATGTGGCTCATCAGGCCGAGTATGAGAGGAACTTAGAGGTGACTATGTATCGTCTTAACAAGGGGTTAGAATCGAAGAATGATGAGGTTAACCGATATCATCACTCGAACTCAATGCTTCGAGATGATCTTAGTGCGAGTCAATATGCTCATAATCTCCTGCAGGTAGACTATGATAGGCTTTCGAATGAATATGATTATGCCGCAGAAGCACGAGATTCCGCGGTTAACCACTGTGAAGGTATATGTCTTCGTTATCGAGTGTGCTTTGTGTTGTATTTGTCATTACTCACCTTCTTCTATTATCCGCAGAGCTCTAAGGACAACTTCAAGCTGAGAATGACAAATTTGCCGAAGCTCAGGCTAAAATAGTTCAATTGGAAGGGCAGGTTAGCTACCATCGGGGTCTGGATTCATCTCGAGAGGAAGCGATGAAGCATGCTACTGAGAAGGCGGAACAACTTTCTATTTCCCTAAATCAAGCTGAGATGAGGAGCGTATCTATAGGCTTTGTGGCTCGTAAGAAGTTGGCGGAGGAGATCAACAAGACTCTTGGCGAGATCGAGTTGGATCTCAAGAAGACCCACGGAATAAGCAAGAATTATACTCGGCGTCCCGTGCCCATTCTCCCTTCTGGTTCCTCCGGCCCCTCATCCGGAGGTAGTGTTCCTTCGTCGTTACAGGAGAAACCTGCGGATGGTGCTCCTTCTCAATAGCTCATAACTAGTATGTTGGGGGTTGATCTCAGTTGCTTAATTTTCTTGGCGTTTTTGCTACTTTTCTTGCTAGGTTCGTAATCAACTGCCGTGTAATAAATCAACTTTAACTTCCCAGTCTGAACTTGTATTTTGTTAAATCATGTCTATGTGCTTCATAGATGAAATTCCGTGGATTTTAATCGTGTCTATGTCTTGTAATAGATCAACTTTAATTCCGTAGATTTTGTAATTAAGTAATTCCTTAGATTTTGTGTTCCAGGGAATCGGGATTTGAGAAATTGTAGTGTTTATGCAATCCCGTAGGTTGATATCCTCGGAATTGTCTTGCGACCTGTCACCCCGCTCGCCTAATTCCCGGGCCGGAGGATTGCGAGCGGTGGGGGTCTAGCCGGCGTTTAAGGATATCGCGGCTTATAACATTGCTTGGGTATCTCGTTCCATGGGAAGTCACCCCCCAGTCATACACTTATAGACACTTATGGGGGAGTTAGAGAGATGGCATGTGTATGCGTTGTTCGGGTTGTTCCCGGTGTATCGTAGTGAGTATGTTCCGCGCTTTGTGCGGAACATTCACCTTATTGAAGTACAATGATAGTAACTGCACACAAGTTTACGTGGTTCAGCCCTAAGGCCTACGTCCACGGGGTAACAATAGTATTGACACTTTATTAATATATGGAATGATTTTCAATGTACATTCATATTCGGTTGTTTTGTTGATCTCTTTGTGTACGTATAAGTATTGAGTAGTTTGAGTAAATTGAAATGCGTATGGGTATATACATGTGTCTCATACGGTGTTGGTTATGAGCGCATCGAGATGCGTATAGGTAACGAGTAGAGTTGTGTCAATTGAAGATGAAAATTTGTATTGATTGAAAAGTTGAGGCGTGCTATTCCTCCATCAGAGATAGAAACATGCGGACTTGTAAGTCAACTTTCTTCTTCTGAAATGCATACGAAGGTGATAGATTATGGATAGTATGGTTTGAGGTATTTGGCGTTCCACGGATGCCTGAGTATTTCCCCTTTCAGATTACGCAGATAGTAGGAGCCATTTCCGGAGACGTCGTGTATCACGTAGGGTCCGCCCCAAGTTGGTGCTAATTTTCCCCACTTCTTTTCTCGCTGGTATTGGGGAATGGTTCTTAACACATCCGGCCTTCTACAAAATTCCTAAGTTTTACTTTCTTGTTATACTCTCTGCGCCACTGCTGCCGGTAGTTTTCCATTTTCTGTAGTGCGGTCTATCTTCTTTCTTCGAGGTCATCAAGCTTTTCTAACATCATGTCCGTGGTGAGGTTCTTCTCCCATGCTTCTGTCTTTGTTGTGGGTAGTAGAACTTCCATGGGGATTACTGCTTCCGCTCCGTACGTGAGTAGAAATGGAGATTCCCCAGTAGCCGTTCTTCGAGTTGTCCTGTATGCCCACAGAATTTTATGTAACTGTTCACACCATCGCCCTTTGTACTCGTCTAACTGTTTTTTGAGGATGAGTGCTAGGGTTTTGTTTGTGGCTTCCGCTTGTCCGTTGCTCTGCGGGTATATAGGGGTGGACTTGTTTTTCCGAATTTTGAAGGTGTCGAACAACAAGTCAATATTTTTTCCTTGTAGTTGTTGACCATTTTCGGAAACTACCTCCGCGGGGATGCCGAACCTGCAAATGATATTTTGAAATATGAAAGTGAAGACGTCTGAATCACGAATCCTCGCAAGTGCCTTGGCTACCCACTTGCTGAAGTAATCTGTAGCCACTATTAGGAATCTTCTTCTCCCGGTTCCTGATACAAGCGGGCCCACAATGTCGATTCCCCACCTTGCGAAGGGCCACGGACTGTCCACCGAATTCAACTTTGTGGCTGGGGCGTGGATTCGCCTGCCAAATCTTTTACATTCCTCACAATTTTTCGCCATTCTAGCCGCGTCTTGGATCATTGTTGGCCAATAGTAACCCTGCGTCTTTGCCTTATCTGCAAGTGATCTCATTCCGCTGTGATTTCCTGCATCTCCTCTATGGATATCTTTCAAGATGCCGTGTCCTTCGGATCAGAAAAAACAACGACGAAGTGGCCCTAGGAATGATTTTTTGTATAAGGTTCCGTATCTTAGCTCGTACATCCCTGCTCTGGATTGTATTTTCCTAGCTTGTTTGGTGTCCTGGGGTAGCTTCCCTTCTTGGAGGAAAGAATGGAGTCCGAGTCTCCAATCTTCTTCCCGACTGTAATCGTCGTCCACGTCTGCTTGTTGCATTATATCGTCGTCTTGGAAGTCGTCGAATATGAGCTCTCCGATATCCTCATCAGACACATGCTCCATTGCGGACCTCCGTTGGTTACTCGCGCATATCTCCTGAAGCTTGATGTATGGCTCGTACACTCTTGTCACCTTGATTGCTTTGACATCTTTGTTCTTGAGCATGGCCGAAACATAAGCCAAGGCATCTGCGTGCCTGAGTTCCTTCCTGCGCAGATGTCGGAACTTGATTTTTGGTATTTCGGAAACCAACGTTTGTACCAAAGCCATGTATGCCATTAGTGTTTCGTCGTACATGTTGTATTCGTAGCCTATCTGCCGTATGATTAGCTGGGAGTCGCTGGTCAACCGTACTTCTTGTATCCCCATCTCAATTATCAAGCGGAGGGCGTGGACCACTCCTTCGTATTCTACGATGTTATTTGTATGGCCTTCGAATTCCAACCTGAATGCGTGTACGACTCTATCCCCTGTAGGTGTGGTGATAACGATGCCTAATCCAGCGCCTTCTCTATTTTTGGAGCCGTCTACGAAGACCTCCCATTGCCGTGGGTTCACTGGCTCAAGGATATCGTTTGGCTCCTTTTTCTTTTCAATTTCTGGGGCGCCCGCGGCTCTCCATCCCTGTATGCGCACTTCTTCTTCGTTGTCCAGAGGTAGGTCTGCTAGGAAGTCCGCAAGTACTTGGGAGTGGATGCTGAATTGGTCGAGGTATGTGCTCCATTTTGCTATGCGTCCTACCTTTCCCGCCCCTTTGAGGATGGCTTCTAAGGGTGCTCGACACGGGATACGTATGTCATGCGTCAAGAAGTACATTCTCAACTTCACGGTGGACCATACGATGGCCAAAATCAGTTGTTCGATTCTTGTGTAATTTCTTTCCGAGGAGTTCAGGGTTTTGCTGACATAGTATATTGGCTATTCCTCCTTTGTATGGGTCCTGACAAGTAATGTGCTTACTGCGTCATCGGTTGCTGCGATGTACAATGCCAAAACTTCGTCAGGATCTGGTTTCTGTAGGATAGGGATCTCCGCTAGGTATTGCTTGATGCCTAAGAAGGCTTCTTCGCATTCCGCAGTCCATTCAAATTTTGTTCCCTTCTTCAATATGTTGAAAAAGAACTTGCACTTATCCGAGGATCTCGAGATGAATCTTCCCAAAGCGGCTATGGATCCATTGAGCTTTTGTACTTCTTTTAGGTTCTTTGGGGATGGCATGTCTACTATGGCTCGGATTCTTGCGGGATCTACCTCAATGCCCCTTTTTGTCACCAGGTATCCGAGGAATTTTCTAGATGTTACTCCGAAGGTGCATTTCTCCGGGTTTACCTTCATGTTGTGCCCCCTCATAGCTTCGAAGATGTCCCTCAAGTCTTGGTGATGGTTCTTCTTGAATCTGCTTTTTACAAGCATATCATCAACATAGACTTCTAAGGTAGTACCAATCCATGGCTTGAAAACAGCATCGACCATCCTTTGGTATGTTGCTCCTGCATTCCGGAGTCCGAAGGGCATCCTTACGTAGCAATAGAGGCCGTGGGGTGTGTAAAATGATATATGTTGCTGGTATTCTTCTGCTAAAAATAGTTGATTGTACCCGGCGTATCCGTCCATGAATGATAGCTCTTCGTATCCTTCTACCGCGTCGACCAGTTGATCGATACTAGGTAGTGGGAAGCTGTCCTTGGGGCATGCTTTGTTCAAGTTGGTGAAGTCGATGCAGATTCTGACCCCGCCATTCTTCTTTGGTACAATCACCATGTTAGAGATCCAGGTGGGATATTTGACTTCTCTTATGAAACCAGCCTCCAACTGACTTTCGCAATTCCGTTTCCCTTTGCTTTGTGATACTCCGTGGCTACCTTTCGCACCTTCTGTCTTACCGGGGGTGTGCCAGGTTTAATGCGCAACTCATGTTGTACGATCTTTGGATCTATTCCTGGCATGTCAGATAGTTTCCAAGCGAAGACGTCCGCGTATTCTTTGAGCAGATTCACCAGAGAGGCTTCACATTCTTCATCCATCAGAGTTCCTATTTTGATCTTCTTCGGGCTCCCCTCTGTCCCGATGTTAACTTCCTTCACCGCCTCCAAGGATGTGAATGTGGGTTTTGGTTCCCCTAGGTGAGGAACTTTATTTAATTGCTATTTGGCAGGCTCGGGTTGTTTGTTCGTAGGGGCGTCCTGGTCAGCAATTGATGTTGATACTTCCGTGTTTCCTACGGAGTGCCCCTTGGATAAGCTTTTCCCTGAGATTTCTTCCAAGTATTCATCGATGGCTTTGTCCTTTGATATTGCTTTGTTTCGAGCCCTACGGGTTCTCCTTTTCTCGTCTTCCTCATTGTTGAGTTGCATTTGCATTGCCTGGCATTCCTTTGCGGCAACTTGATCACCCTTAATCTCCATTATTCCTAGGGGGTAGGAAACCTAAGGTATTGATGGTAGGTAGCTGCGACCCCCTTAAGCTTGTGGATCCACCTCCGTCCAATAATGGCATTGTAGGGTGAAGGTGTGTCTACCACACTGAAATGAGCGTCAACTTTCATGGGGCCGGCGTCCACTTGCAGAACAATATCTCTGATAGGCTTCGTAGCCGTACCATTGAATCCGTGGATGGTATGGTGTGATGCCGAGAGTTGCTCGTCATTGAGCTCCATACGTTTGAAGGTATCGTAAAATAGGACGTTTACGGAACTCCCCCCATCGATGAGGATTTTCTTTATGTTGCATCCTGCAATTGGCAAGGTGAGGATCAGAGGATCGTTGTGGTCTTCCATGTCATCTTCAATGTCCTCGGCTTCAAAGGTTAGGGGTGCGTCCATCCATTCTTGATGATCTTCCACCTCTTTCCCCTCCAAATTGTAAAGCTCACAATAGTCCTCAAATTGTTTCCTCAGTCTTTTTCCTATCTGTGCAGTTAGGGTTGGTTCTTTATTCTCTGAGCAGGATATAGTATTCACTGTGCGGTTGCCTTCTGGTAATTGGACTTGTTTGCTGCGTTTGGCCCTATCTTCTGGTGCAGTCTTTTCAACGTATTTCTTGAGCTCCCCCGCATCTATCAGCTTTTGTATCACTATCTTGAGGTTTTTGCACTTCTCTGTTGGGTGCCCGTTGAAGCAGTGGAAATGACAGTACTCTTTGGACTTCTCTGAGGCTGGTGGTTGTTTCCCCTTAGTCCAAGGCCAGTCTAAGTTTTCGCGATCCTTTATCTCCTTTAAGATGCGTGAGTAGCTGGTATTAAGCTTCGTGTAGATTTGATCTTCGAACCTTCTACCATACCTTTTGTAGTCGTCTTTCGGATCCCTTTGGTAACTTTTAGATCCGCTTGCTTGTTCCGCGGAATTGGTCCGTGGAGGTCGTTGAGCCTGCGCTCTTGGGTTCTCCCGTTGAATTTCTTCCAACCTTGCATGTTTTTCGATGATTATCCTCAAATCTCCCTCTGTGGCGGGGATGATACCGTGGATTTCGACAAACAATGGGCTCATCCTGTCCAGTCCCCATTTGTAACAATTAATACTTACTACGGGATCTACCTGTCCTATGGCTTGACATATCTTGTGCCACCTATCCGTGTATTCCCGAATGGATTCCCTGTACTGATTGCAAGCGAGAAGAGTTTGTCCATTCCGGTGTTGACGACCTTGTTATACATGTAGGTGGCCAAGAACTTTTCGGTGAGCCGATCATACGAATCAATGGATCCTGGCTTGAGGTTATCAAACCATGATAGCGCGGATCCTTTCAGGCTGGAAGGAAAATATCTGCATAGTATAGCTTCATCATAGTCCCACCTGGCCATTACCCTGTTGTAATATCGTAGATGGGTCGCGGGATCCGCGGACCCGTCGTAATATTCGAAGGATGGGACTGGACATTTCTGCGGAATAGTATCCGTAGCTAACTGGTGCGCTAGGGGTGTAGTACTATCTTCTTTCATAACCTGTTCTAGCCTTCCGCCTCCTTGCCTGGTCTTGATTTGGTTGATTTCTGCTAGCATTTCTGCACGAAGACTCTCCATCACCAAATAGTGCTCGTCTTGCATGGATGACTGTGCCCTCTTCGTAGGCTGCAACAACGTGTCCTCATCTTCGTCGTAGTAGTCCGAAGTCTCTGGGTGATAATCTGGGTCAGGCCTCCTATTGCTACGCGCACCTATTCGGGGTATGCTTCTTTGGTTACCTGCCGTGGGGGTGCTTTCGAGGATCGCTCTCCGGTCTGCATTCTGCATCGCAGAGTTAGCCTCGTCTTGTTGATTCCCTAGCTCCGCGCTTTGGAGGATCTTTTCTCTCAATTGCTGATTTTCTTGGGCTAGTAAGGCCACCGCGTCTGCATATGTCTTTTGATTCCTTTTTAGCTCTTCTAGCTCCGCCCATATATGCGCAGACTGGTTTGATTCTTGACTTAGCGTTCCTGCCTGAAGTTGGGCTTGTCCGTCGGGAACTGCGGTATTAACTTCTTCCACCAGATGCACAATGGGTTCTACCACCCCGTGGTATCCTGCTCGTAGTTGCGTATTTCACCCATTAACCGGCGGCATCCCGTACGGAGGGTCTTGGATCACCGAGCCTACTGCTGCATGTTGGGGCTCATTAGGTCTGGTTGTAGCCATCACTTTGGAGACGGTCACTTGAGAAGCTACCACTGTAGGTGACGCATCCTTTGCCGCCGCAGCCTTCTGTGCTTCCATTGCAATGATGCCCGCTTCTGAAAGTAATGCTTCTTCCGCTCCGTTCTGCGTCTTTCCCCCGGCTATGAGTCTTTCACATGTCTGTTTGCTCCTTGTTATTATTGGCATAGTCCTAGGCGTCTCTTTTGATGGTACCTTCGATTTCCCTACGTCCTTGCTCTTTTCCATCGCAATATTCTGCAGATAGGGCACGGAGATAAAACGAGGCAAGATTCACGGGTTAGTTGTTAGTTCATGGTACCCACAAGTTGGATTTTTAGCGGCAAATAATGCATTCAAACTACTGACCATGCGAATAGTATGAAAAAACGTGGGTAGATGTACCGACTCGATTGAAATAATGGGGTCCAAGGGTTGTTATGAGGCTACTGGTAGAAAATAAGTATATAAAAAAAATAGTTAAAACATAAGTCCGTTGGTCCAGAGGTTATAAAATGCCCTGATCTGTTGGTAGAAAATACATTGGTCACAAATATGTGCAAAAAGTAGCCCAAAACACAGATCTGCCGGTTAAAAGTCGTAAGAGGCCCAGCTCTGTGAGTAGAAAATACAAAGAACATAGATATGATGCGAAAAATGAGTTTAAAACGCAGATCTGTTTATAAAATCACAGAGAAAGATAAATCTTTTGATCGGGACAAAAGTCCCTGTTTCTAGCGCCAAATTGTGAACACGAAGACTACGTAATGGTGCCAACATGTCCACAACCAAACTACGCATGTACGGGGTGCATGCATTAAGGTATGAATATAGTGCAAGATGCCTAGATAGATGTTCATTCATTGATTCCAAACCCCGCGGGTTTGTCATGATCTTGTCAACATCTACCATTATAGATCTATGAAAACACATGGATATGAGAATATACCAATACAAAAATGTAAATGAGACAACTATTTATGTGGTTCAACTCTAAGGCCTACATCCACAGGTCTGGGGGAGATTTCACTATGTGGTAAACGATTACAAGAACAGTCGAAAGACTTTCGGTCTCTCTGGAACCCGAAGGCTCATGCTCATACTTACTTCTCACTGATCTCTCCTTCCCTCTTTCTTCCTAAATTGCTCGACCCCCCCACATGTAACAAGAAGGGTCATATATATAGCTAATCTACGTGGGACCCTTAGAAAAGAGCTGTAGTAATCTTATCTTCTTGTGTTTTGTGCAAAGTCCGCGGACCTCTTGGTCATCCCGCGGCTTCTATGCTTTCTAAGATCCTCACGCTGACCAATCTCTGTCTCCTTCGTTAGTTAGATGTTGCGTGCCCTCTGAGCAGTACTAAATGCGAGTGGTTGGGGCGGTCCAGTCCGCGGAATGTGGTGTCAGTTTCCCTGTCATGCCTGTGTACCATTCATCTTTATGACGTGGCCTCCACGTGGGCTTGCTAGTGCACGTGGAGAGGGAGATACATAAGTGTACTTACAATAGTTGAGTGAGTAAAATCCAACGCACTAATCAGCTAACTAGCACGATCTCCTCCAACCCGAGTTTCTAAAACGATAAATATGTTTGGTTTATAAGTTGCAATTAAATCTCCAACCACTCTATTAAATGAGGGTTTAGAATCCCCCTACAATTCCATGTCATAATCTTCATGAGAAAGGAGTTAAAAGTATGATGAAGACTTAAGCTTCAGTAGGAGTGCTTTCCAGTACCTCTCCACCTTGTGGTCCAACCATACTCTGCTCTGCAACATGGCTTCCTGACTCAGGCTTGCTCATATTGTATTCTTCAATAGTTTGTGCAAAGGATTGCTCGAGTCCCAAGATGTTAATATCTCCATCTCGAACCTCGTGAGACCGCTTGGTCCTCTTACTAGGGCCATGGTCTCGATGGTGGGTGGCAGGATTACTTTGAGCGTGCATTCTGCGTGCTACACTTTTGAGACGCTTCTTATCCCGAGTGCAACCTGTTTCAGAAGCTCGAGAACTTTGTTGCTCATCTGATGCAGTTGCTCCGTTAACAATCACCGGTAATGTCGCCCCCAATTGTTGGTCCCCTCCTGAGTTACCCATGAAATCAGATCCACAACAATCCATATTTCCATGAAGAGATGTGGTGAGTCTCGCGAAAACGGAGTCATCATCTCTTCTTGAACTACTATTTGTTCTTTGTTTCCCATCCGTTACATTTTTCCTTTAGCTTTTCCCTTATCTAATAGGGAGTTAGTAGGAACCAACTTATTGTTATCCATCGCTTCTTTGATAAGTATCCTATTAGTAGACTGTGAACTAAGTAAAACAGTTTCCTTTCGAATATAAATAGGACCATACCTATTATTCGCCTCACTCCGAGCCGTCTGGCCAGCATTTCCAGAACCTTCTCTAACCTGAGAAGAGATTTTCCGGCAATTCCGCCGATTATCAACTAACATCCATGGACCAAATTGATCATGAGTGTCACCCATGGCCATTGTTTCTGATTTATGAATATACATATTAGTATTTGACCCTAATGGAGTTTTTGGGTTTGAAGGACAATTAATCTCTGAGTGAGTTTCTCTCCCACATTTGAAACATAAATTAGAAATACCTTTGTATTCAATCTGTTGCGATGATTTACCAACACAGATTTGTGAGACCAAAGGTTTGTCAAGATTTAGTTCAACACAAATCCTAGCATAACGACCCCTCGTAATGTTTTCAGTAGTGATATCAACTTTGATTGCAGTCCCAATCGAATCCCCAATCTGTTTGAGAATTTCTCTATCATAAAATTCAGGGTATATTAATTATATGTCCTTCTTTTTCAAACCCAACAAATATATTGTTATTCAATAATAAATATGTACGTACTTTTTTATAACCTTATCCATTTAATATTACATTACCTTAATACCCTCACCCATGTAATATTTTTCTTTATTTCAAAATGGAACAAATTTCTTCTTGTACCACTTCACCACCACCACTAGCACCACCACCACCAACATTCAACTACCATTCCACCACCACCGTTCAACAACTACCACCTACCAACCGTCACCACCACCATTACACCAACAACATTCCTCCACCACCACTAGTCTGTCGCCGCCACCACCACTAGTCCGCCGCCGCCACCGTCGTTGCCGCCGCCACTGGTTCAGATATTTTTGTATCAACAACAGTAGTTGATCCATTTCAGTTGGATCAAAAATGGATGTTTATCCATTTCAGTTGGATCAACAGTGGATGTTTATCCATGATGATGGATCAGCAGTAGGCGTCATAAAACTGAAATTGATATACCCTTGATAAACAGTAGAAGTTTATCCATTTCACAGTAGAAGTTTATCCATTGCAGTTGGATCAACAATAGAAGTTTATCCATTTTAGTTGGATCAACAATGGATGTTTATCCATGCTTATGGAAAACTGCTACCATTTCACCAGCTGCAGTTTCAGATCCACCAACAAAACCATCAACCACCATTAATAATCCATAGCAGCAACCACCGCCACCGTAGCTGCCGCCACCATCGGTTCAGATAAATTTGTATCAACAACAGTAGTTTATCCATTTCAGTTGGATCAACAATGAATGTTTATCCATTTCAGTTGGATCAACAGTGGATGTTTATCCATGATGATGGATCAACATTAAGTGGCATAAAACTGAAATTGATACATTTCAGTTGGATTAACAGTAGAAGTTTATCCATTGCAGTTGGATTAACAGTATAAGTTTATCCATTTTAGTTGGATCAACAATGAACCACCACCACCGTCGCCACCAGAACCACCACCGCCGTCACTGTTTTTTGCAGTTTCAGATCCACCAATAATAATAATGATCAAAACAAAAATTCAATGAACCCCCAGAGACAAACACAACACACACAGATCATATATGATAATAATAATAATGATCAAAACATTAATCATTATTCACCTAATTCAATAGGATTTTCACTACGTAAATATTGCTACTGTTACCTCATATGAAGATGAGACGACCTTTATAGATAAATTAATATCGTTGATGTTGAATCCTATCAATATTTTAGGTTTCTTAAGCTATCTCGAATTGGAAATTTAGATCCAATATTTTCATTTCACTTCACTACCACCGCCTCCTCCACCATCAACACCAATCAATTGTTTCTCGATCGATTAACAAAATCAGTACCAATAACAGATATTGGAAAAGAAAAATAAATCTCCGACACTAAGAACGATTAAATAAAAAGTAATTTCAGATTCTACAATGAAAGACATCGGAGAAACAGTGGTGATTTGTGGCGGTGGTGATGGTGATGACCTAATTTGATTGATTCACAAAAAGGAATCTGTTGCCGAATCTGGGATAGGAATCCGAATCACATATACATATGATTTCTAGGGTTATCCATTGATTCATGCAGTGGCGGAGGTGATAGTGGATAAGGTGTTCCTGAATTTATTTAGAGCGGCGGAGGTAATGGAGGGTGAAGTGGTAGTGGTGGCGGCTGTAGTTGGAAAGAGAGAATTTCGATCTCAAGAGAAAAGAATGAAAAGGAATACTTGTGACGCAGGGTAAATATGTAAAGAGGAAATAACGTTAATGGGCCCTAATAGGATTATAGATGTGGAGGGATATATTTATTGTATGATAAGGATAATTGTAAAGCCCATCAAAACAAGGGACATTATTTCAATTACCACTAAAATTCAATTGGCAACTCTGGAACCCTAACCCATACAATTAGTTTCTTTAATGAAGCAAAAGAAGGCTTAAATTCAGGCGACCATCATAGTAATGGTAGAAAATGTCCCCCCACAAACCAAGGTCCCTGATAGACCACTTTGCGTAAATCATTCATATCGGAAAATTTAAACAAAAAGAAATCCTTACCAAGATCTAGTAGCTGAAGATTTCCAGCAGGTTTCCACAACGCCAAAGTTCGATCTTTAAGAAAATTATAGCCCACAATACGACCCATAACTTTCCCTATCAAACATTTTGCACGTAGTTGCAAGAAATCCCACAACACACCCCTTATCATATTTTCTAGATCTAAACATGTTAATCATATAAATATCAAATTTAAGTACTAGAAATATAAATAAACACAAGGATTTTTTACATGGTTGATCAATGTGATCTACATCCATGGTTCTTTACTATGATTGTTGAAATTATATTTGGTTTACATTGAGAATCTCCATTAATGAGTATTTGGAGCTCTAGGTTGGAAGAAGAAGAAGAAGGAAATAATAATAATACAAATTCTAAAACCTCCTCTCTCTCTCTCTCTCTCTGACTTTCCCTTTATATAGGTGTTTACATAGTGGATGACAACTCACATATAGTGGAGTACATCTCATATTCCCCCTATTTTAGGATCCCTTGCTACCTTTTCGCTAGCTCTGCTACCTTCTCGTGGGATAAGGAAATGATTGAATCTCGCACACTAACAAATGAGTTGTGCTATATTCTGTCCCTACATCTTGCCTGTTTTTTCTTGAATATTGCTTGAAGAGCAATCTTTAAGAAAAAATCTGTTGTTGTAGTAGTCTTTGATCTTCGTTGTCGAAGGAACGAGCGAAATAATATTGGACTTGAAAAGTACGTACTTGCCTCTATTCTTTTGTGAAGTTCCGGAGCTTTGCGAAGTAAATAAGAAGTATCATCTCTTGAAGTATTCGAAGTATGAAGTATCCTTGAAGAAGTATAAGAAGTACTCAATCCTAGAAATATAATAAGTATCCGTCCTTGAATGAGAGTAATAAGTATTGCCTCTATTCATGCGAAATTATTACTCCATTTTTGGTGAGGATTCTTGTTGTTCATTAGTGAACGTCCACTTTGGAAATGATTCATGCCGAGAAGATAAAGAACATAAAATGTTTTCTTGGTAATCCATAGTTGCCTATGTTCTTTATCTATGAGGGTAGAATCCTTGAGAAAATGTTGAATGAGCAAGTTGTTTCTTCATTCTTATCTTGCCTTTGTCTCATGTTTTGTGCTCATGCGATAGTATAATCTCTTGAAGTTACTTATAATTGTGCGAAATAATCACATCCTACAAAATAATCACATTCTGCGAAATTATGAATAATTCTGTGATATTATTACGAAATTTTGCGATATTATTCCGTAAAGTTTTGTAAATACTTGTGAAAATCTAATGCTTATGTAATGCTTATGTTATGAAATGTGTATGCGATTTTTATGCCATGAAATGCTTATGTGATGCTTTCATGATGCGAGTGTGATGCCTGTATGATGAGAATGCTTATCTATTGCAATGTATAGCTAATGTTTGTGTTACGTAGCTCATTTTTGCCGCTCTAAAATTGATGTAACTTTATATCGCTTCCATTATTCATTTCTATGGCTTTGTCTCTAGTATATGCATTCCTCTTTGCGTATTTATTGTTCCTCGCATGTTCATTTGCTTGTGCTTCATTTTTCTTGCTTTTATTCTTTTTCCATCTTTAGCTCATTATATCTCATTGTTTTACTATCTCCACTGTTTATTCTTGCACTATTAGTATCGCATAATATAATATAATCAAAATATCAAAGGTGCATCATTTTCACTATCTCAATTTCATTTCTTTATACATGTTCGCAAGCTTGTTTGCTTACATATAATCATCTTTGCAAGTTTATTTGCGTACTCTCTTATGTGGTCTTATTTTGCCTTCCTAGTTAAAGGTCTTATTTCGCCAAGTTTCTTTTTTCTTTGCGACAAAATCGCAGGACGTCTTTACACTTTCATGTATTGACCCATTGATCTTGTCCTATCATTTCTCTAGTATTGTTGCCTCTGCAGGATATTTTTCATGCAACAATATGACAGGCCTAAATATTCTTGCGAACGTAAATCCCCATGACATTGCCGTCTTGCGACGAAATCACAGGACGTCCGTAAACTTGCATGCACTGACCCATTGATCTCGCCTTATCGTTTCTCTAGTATTTTGACTCTTCAGGATTGTTGCACAAATATGACAAGCCTTAATACTCCAGTGAGTAAAAAGCCTTATGACATTTGCGTCTTTAGACACTTATCAACTCCCTAATTGAGGGTACCACCCTTATCTTCCCCCTGGTTTCCCCTTCAAGGAGACGTACCTCTACCATACAAGGTTGGCTCCTCCCATCCGGTCTTAACAACAACCAGTTGTTTTCGCAGCCTCTTATCCCTTTTTCCTATATAGCTTATGGTTACGAGACTGCACCCTAAGTGGGGTTTTCTTCCGGCCGAGTGCATCATAGCCAAGACTTGTCAAGAGTGGTAAAGAAGCTCTAACGCCCCTCGCACTCTTGACTTAACCGTGTACCTCAGCACCTTGATCAATTTATGCACTCCTTAGGAGAGACCTTCTCACCATCGCCCAACCTAAGTCATATGCTTAAGTTGAGAATCCAAGGCGCCTCTCCTAGATGGGCTTTATTGACCCCAAATCTCTATTACTTAGGTTCCAGGGGCGGTGTAACCTTTTCCATGAGCCATGCGGCAGGTACCCCCTTCTATGACGCACTTTAGGTCTTACATTTGCCTCTTGCGAAATTTTAATATCGCGAACTAGGGTGTACGCCATAGTAGGATCGCCCCTTTTTGAATCTTAGATTTTCATTAATCTTAGATTGTCTCTTGCGAAATTTTCGCGTTTCTTTGTTCTTTCATTCATTCATTCTTTCATTTCTTTCATTCATTCTTTCATTCTCATAATATCATATCATTTGAAGCAAAGTAAATATTCAAGAGAAATTCTAATACATTATAATTCTGAAATCTTTGTAATTCTGTGATTGTATCGCGTTTTATAAATCAAATCAAAAATCTTTTATTTTCTGTAAAAGAAATATTCTGGAAAAATATATAAATTGAATTTTCTCGGTTTTTTGTAATTTTGAAATCTTTGTAATCTTGCGATTGTATCGCTTTTTGTCAATCAAATCAAAAATATTATATTTTGTATAAGTAAAATGTTTAAGGAAGTGGTACTTAGCTTTCATGTGAATTTTTGTTGATGTCGTCTCTCGCGAAGTATATGATTTGCTTTCGAAACTCTTGTAGTCCAAAAATGATGCGAAAAATTCGCGAGAGATGGGAGTTAAACCTGCGTCCTCAAGCTCATTATCTCTGCCTCTGACCAACTTTACTGGTTTCTATTTATGAAGTAAAAAATACTATCGTTCTATTATTCTGATCTTCTCTCTAGGCATATTTAGAAAATATGTAAAAAATAAGAGTGTCGAGAGATTTGAACTTGCGTCCCCAAGGTCTTTCTATTCACCTCTAGCCATCTGTGCCAACCTTCTCATGCGAAATATCCATGACCTATCGCTTCTTTTCTCAAACTCGAACCATATGTGCGAGTTCCTATTTGTGACTGGGAAGTACAATTCGCAGCTCTTTGTATAAATTTTGTCTCTTCGTCTTTTCTTCGTCTCTTCTTATGTTTCATATCATACCCTAAAATCCGATATCTTCTGTGATTCTTTTCAATATTTCCGCTGTCCTTCATGTGGGATATCGTGGCCTTCATTTTATCTAGGACTTCATTGCCTATATCTTTTCTTCCTCTTTATTTGAATTGCAGATGTTCTCCATCGCCTAGAGTTAATAATGAAATGAGCTGTCGCGGGTTTTCTACTTCGCTTGATGTTTAGTCATGAATCTTCATGAATTTTCTTCATTCTAGTATTAATTGATGATGACTTCTCCTTGCTGCTGGTTTGACGTTAATGCATCCTCCCTTTTGCTCCATTATTCTTGTTTTCATGACCATTCGGTTCGTTGGTTCGGGTGCACTCTCTCTTTCGCTCACGAGCTAAAACTTATGAGGTTTGGTTAAGCTCAAAGCCTTTCATTATCCTTTGGCTATTCCCGTGCTTCACCCTTGCGTCTCTGGGATATTACTTCCTTTTAGATATCACCGCTCTTTGTTTTTCTTCTTCAAATATGATCTCCTGTTTACACTTGTGCATTTTCTTCGCATGCACCTGTAATATTACCTCATTTGTAGAATCACAAAAGTAAATCATATTCCTATCTTATTATTTTGCCTGATGTCTTTATCCTGCGAAGCTGTTCGCCTGATGTTGTTCTGTTGCTCCCATTTATTCGCCCGTTCTTTCCTTTGCGCATTTTTGGTAAGTTGTATTCTTCTTTGCTATGTTCTCATCACTGCGAAATAAACTTTGGTTATTTTTCCATCGTGTTGGAACAATGCTTCTCGCTGGAATGATGTTTTTCCTTTGTCTGCAAAACTTCTTATGAAGATAAGTTTTTGTCTTCGCCTGGTCCACTTTCTCTTTTTGAGTTTCCCATCCTTATGCGGTGTCTTAGCTGCAAACAAAAATCATGTGATAGAACCGCTCCTATTCAGCATCCTCCTGTTTACGCTTTGCATACTGTCTTCTCCTTTAATGTATTTTACATCAAATCAACTCTCTCTAATTTGAGTTCTTCGCGCTATTGAGTTGAATCCACTTCGCGCTGCCATGATATTTCCTGCTCCTGCGAAACATCCTCCCCTACCAATTTCTTCACCTGTGCGTCTTAAGACCGTTGATTCCTTCTTTCGCCTTTTGTCTTTGCAGCGTGCGAATTCTTTGTCATTTGTTGTGGTTGTTCCTATTAATAATTTATGATGGGAATATCTCCAATCACGCATTGCTGCGAACAACAAATCAACTCAATGAAAAGTCTAGAGAAGTTTGTGCTAAGCCTTGTCTTGTCAAGAATGAAATTATCACCGAAAATTCGCTTGGCTTTGTTGATGGGAAAATCCCCAAATCAATTGAAAATTTTAAATACTCATCGCTTTTTAAATTAATCAAATGGGTTTGCAAAACAAACACTTATGATCGTAAATCTGTGGCCGAAACTCATATAAATCATGCCTTTTAATAGAAAACCAAGCTTTTGGAGATGAACAGGTTATAAATTTTGTAAAAATCTTTTCAAAAGTTTTCTTTAAATCCATAGATCTAGACGTTTTAAGAATAAATTAAAGAAGTGAAAAGAGGATTTATCCTTTTATATGTATTCATTGATGTATTTTTTTTTTCTTGTATTTTGTGTCTTCACAATTTCTTCGGCTCTGTTTATGTTTGTCAATCTCTTCTTTTTTCCTGAACTACTAAGGTGCGTTTGCTGTATGAAGATGTTGATACTTTTCTGAAACTTTATTTTTCGCCTAATGTTTCCAAAGTTGTCCTTGTTGATCACATATCTAATTAAATTCATCACTAACTGTAGCTAATTTCTTTGATTCTCCTTCATACCAATAAGTAGCAGGTCCCTGTTTCTAGCACCAAAAATGTAGTTGCAGGAAATCCCACAACACACCCCTTATCATATTTTCTAGATTTAAACATGTTAATCATCTAAATCTCAAATTTAAGTACTAGAAATATAAATAAACACAAGGATTTTTTACATGGTCGATCAATGTGATCTACATCCATGGTTCTTCACTATGATTGTTGAAATTACATTTGGTTTACATTGAGAATCTCCATTAATGAGTATTTGGAGCTCTAGGTTGGTAGAGGAAGAAGAAAGAAATAATAATAATACAAATTCTAAAACCTCCCCTCTCTCTCTTTCTCTGACTTTCCCTTTATATAGGTGTTTACATAGTGGATGACAGCTCACATATAGTAGAGTACAGCTCTTATTCCCCCTATTTTAGGATCCCTTGCTACCTTCTCGCAAGCTCTGCTGCCTTCTCGCGGGATAAGAAAATGATTGAACCTCGCACACTAACAAATGAGTTGTGCGATATTCTGCCCCTACATTGCCCATGGGGTACAAATGCGGCGTCGTGTTTCTGGTGAAATTTGGATAATAGGAATCGAAGAATTATCCATAGCCATATCTCTGGAAGCAGAATCCAGCTCTATAAATTGATAATCAAGGTTTCCCAATAGATCTTCATCATAACAATAAGACCAAGGAGAAAAATTGGATCTGACAATATTTGCAAAAGAGAGTTTGCCGGAAGATTTTAACTAAGATCTAGTAGTATCATCATCCATAACTTCCATATAATTATTACTCAATCCTTGTTCTAATGGAGAAACACGAGATCCGCCAAGATCAAGCAATCTAGAAGAGAAATCAGATTCACGATGAATCCGATATTTGTCGTGCACGGTTCCCAAGTTACTGCTCATTAAGTCGGTTTTTTATGTCACTGAGTACATACTACTTAAAAATAAACTTGTTTGAGAGTTGGCCTTCAGAGGAGAGATGCTAAAGCTGTAAAATGTAGAGCTTATTTTCTCTATGGTTACTATACCCTTGCGTGGTTCGTTCTTTTACTACCTTACGTTTTTTTTATTCGGCACGGCTTTGCCCAGCTTTTCCGAGCAGACCCGGCTAACTCGACCAACCCACTGCTGATCCAATCGACGTCCCAACGACGACGGATAATCAAAGCTCTATTTACGGAGGAGATTGGAGAAAGTGGAAATTATATAAATACCCTTCCTTTTCATGGATTTCACAAATACCCTTATTCATCAATAATTATACCCCTCATTTTCTAAAATGTAATCCATTTAATTTTGAATCATATAAATAACCTTTCAATATTAATAAAAAAAATTGATGAAAATGATTTCATTTATTATCTCACATGCTGGAAGTGGTGGTGGTGGTGATGCCGGCGATGGAGGTGGTGGTGCAACCAGATTTGGGATCAACTTTTGTTGTTGATACCAGATTTGGATCAACTTTTGTTGTTGATACCAGATTTGGATTAACTTTTGTTGTTAATACCAGATTTTGGTGTCAACTTGGGTTGTTGACACGTAATCTTGACCTAACTAATTTCCGAGTTTTCATTTTTTGTAAAAACTTGGGTTGTTGACACCAAATATGATATCAACTTCGGTTTTTGACACCAAAATTTAGTGTCAACTTCGGTTATTGATACAAAAATCCGGATCAACTTTGGTTGTTGATACAAAAATCTGGACCTAACTTATTGTGGATGGGGAAAAACGAGTCGCTGGTTTTTTAGGAAAGTGAAGAATCGAGCATGTTGTCGAGACTCCTTGACCGAGCAAACTTCTTAACCTCAAAAAGATGCACTGCAAAGGGAGTGCTTAGATTCGAGAGATCAATCTATAGGACTCCGGCCTAAACCAAGTCAATGGCCATTTCAGAGTCAATTCGGTCGCAACGAGGGAGATGGGTTGATCTGTAGGAGGGAAGCTAAGAATTATGTGGGATCAATGATGATCAAGGATTGTGGATGTGTTGTGGGTTTCTGCAAGATGGATGAACTGATGAATGTTGCGTTCGAATAATCTCTGGTCGATTGATAGAATTTCTGAGAGTGATTACTCGAAAAATTTTGGATGATTGCTGATACCTAGTGATCATCCGTTGTTTTCAATCATGGATTCAGAGACTTATTTATATTGTCAGAGTTGTGAACACCTTGATCCCTGTAAGTGTGACGGTTTCATGAGTGGAAGAGTGGGCAAGTGAAATATCATGGTAAAGTCAGTTCCATGTCATGTGGAGATTTGATGGATCATGCACCCACTACTTTGCTAACTCCTTCAACTATTTACACATCTTACACACATTTCTCGTCGTGGATGAATCCACGTGCTGTAGGCCGCCAGACCAAAACCCTAGTTGTTATCCCCCAATTTGACGTGATTGATGTCTCGCGAATCGTGGAGTCTGCATGACAGACATGTATTTAGTTTGTCAGTTGTTGACATATTAGACAATGAGCCTAGGTTTTGTTGAATAGAGCATGTTTGACAAATGCTCAGCGATTCATGAATGTTAATGTTGCTCGTCTGAGCAAATATTGTAAATTCGACGAGTTGTTGAATATTAATGAGTTACTGAATATATGTGGATTATTCGAGCAACTGAGCAAGTATTACTCGATTCGACGAAATACTGAATATTGATAATTTGACCTGCAATTGAGCAAGTATTGCTCAATTCGACAAATTACCGATAAATTACTAAATATTGATAGATGGATCAATATTTGAGCAACTGAGCAAGTGTTGCTCAATTTGACGAAATATTTATTGGTGACGTGACTCAATAAAATATTAAAATATTGGTAGATTACCAAATATTATATGATTAATTCAGATGCTGGTAGCTGAATCAATATAAATTCATTAGTGTTTGAATCTTGCTCAGAATGATGATTCGTAAAACATTTATTCGAAACCCTAATTTCAGATCATGGTTTATGAATCCCTGAAAATAGGTCATGAGTGATAGAGGGACCGACTACATGGGATGATGGGTGTCCATGTGGTGCCCAGTGCTCGAGTGAGCATACACCAGGGTTCTCAGTTAGAGGGTTGGTGAAAGAATGATGATTAAGTGTCGGTTTCATCATTTACTAAAATATTGCTGGGTTCAGCATTAGGAGATAAAACCTAAGTATGAAATATGGGGGACCGACCAAGAGAGAATGGGACCATCCCTTGGTGGTCACGGGACCGACTGTTGGTCGTTTTAGAAATCCCCAGGTTGGTTAAAGAGAGTTTGGGCCCAATACGAGCAATTTAGCAAATTAGGTCAGAATTATGAAAACGTGTGGGACCGGCTTTGTGTAAGCCCTAGCAATGACCCTGGTCAGTCAAGAAGGCATGCACGCATTTCCGTGGTGTCCGTGTCTCTGTACTGGGAGTGTCAGTATTTTCTGACGTACATTCGAGCAACATTGTGAATTTTCAGAAGAGTTTCATCTTGACTGAAATTCTTGGTTTTTGTTGGAATGAGCATGTATGCTCAATTGATCAATATTTTTCAAATATTAAAATAACAGTATTTTAATATTTAAAATTGCTGTGAGGGGCTAGCCGATCGTGTGACCATGTTGGCTTTTGGTTTTTCATGGTCTCTCCACATAGTCAGGGAACGATGAAGTGTCACCGACGTCCTGAAGGCATTAAGTTCTCAATCTACAGAGAACCGCCCAATTATGTTATTCTGCATAGATTTCATGATGAAATTCCAAGGATCGAATTGCTCAGCTAGTGGAGATTTTTTCGAAAACATATTCATCATGGCTTCGTAAAATATGAATCGTTGCATGCCGGAAAGCCATGTCGAAACATGCCTCATGATTTTACGGTTTTGCCCTTTATTGAAAATCCACCATCAACATTAAGTCCACTGCTTAGTGGGGAACAGTCATGTTCCGCAGTAATGCATTAAATGGTGATTTTCAGTCGATAAGATCAGTGGTTGAACTCAGTCTACAAAGGTATGCTCAGAATCCTCGGTTTGCTATAATGGTGTCACGTACGTACAAATATTTGATTGAGGATCCTAATAGCGTGATAGAGCGTTATTTTGTGGACACAGAGAGGTGAGGTGATGCTGATTTGGTCAGTCAAAAGCCTAGTTTTGGTCAGTTTAGCGCTCATGGTCCCAAACCCAAAAGAGGAAACCCAAGTATTTTAGGTTTTGGAAATAAAACTAGTATAAAAGGTAAGTAACCCTAATATTTTTTGTTTTGATCGATTGAGCACCTCCATCTCTTTATTGTCTTCACGAGCAGATCAGGAAGGAAATTCCCGCCGGATCCAGTACCGCCGTTCGCCACCGCTCAACCTCCGTCCAAGTTCCGGCCGGCACCGGCATGTAAGTCAGTGCAAAAAAAAAAAGTATGTTTCATGAGTTGTTCACAAACCAAAAAACCCTATAGTTGCAAGCATGCGTAGGATTTATGAAGAATTTGTTTTTGGAAAACGTATGAATGCCTGTTTTCGTTAGTTTAGGAAACGAACAAAAATCCCTAATATGGAAGAGATACATAAAATTTTGTATAGACATGGTATAGTTGCAGTAGTGAAAGTTTTGTTTATTAGGTTTCATGAAAACCCGATTTTTTTTTCAAAGCATGGACTTTGCAAATACTTTTAAGAATGTAGGTTTGTTCGTAAAAGTAGTAAATAACGATCCTTAGGGTTAAAGGAATTTTGAAGAAGCCTGTTGTTCATGATAAAAATTTATTTATGAACCTGAAAAAGCGGGGGTCTAACAACCACACCCAATATTTTGATTAGCAATCTGTATGGACAAACTCCAATATACTTTTATAGAAAATCAACTAGACTGTTAGACTCAATCAATAGAAAATATATCAAAGAGTTTATTATCTCAATCTCCCAATTTGATCTATACTCAAGCAAATAGAAATCTGCGAGTCTTTATCAAAGAGATATAACATGGATGGTACCAAAGACCAATTTCCAAGTGTCAATCAATTTAAATCAACAACCAAAGAGGTCGGATATTCTAATTGATTGAAAAACGCACAACCTGTATTATTTCAATTATATAACAAAATATAATGCGGAAAATAAATAACACAGACACCAGAATTTTGTTAACGAGGAAACCGCAAATGCAGAAAAACCCCGGGACCTAGTCCAGATTAAACATACACTATATTAAGCCGCTACAGACACTAGCCTACTTCAATCTAACTTCGGTTTGGACTGTAGTTGAACCCAAATCAATATCACACTGATCCAAGGTACAATTATGCTCATACGTCTCTGATCCCAGCAGGATACTATGTACTTGATTCCCTTAGCTAGTCTCAACCACAACCAAGATTTGCTACGACCCAAAGTTGAAGACTTTAATAAATAAATATGTATCACACAAAAAAGTCTACAGAAATAGATAAATACGTCTCCCACGAATATACCTACAAATTTTTGTTTCATCTTTTGATAAATCAAGGTGAACATGAACCAATCAATAAAACTAGACTTATATTCTCGAAGAACAGATCTGCTTTATCAATCACCTCACAATAGTCTTAATCGACGCAGCGAAAAAAGATATTGTGGAATCACAAACGATGAGACGAAGTATTTGTGACTTCTTTTATATCTTGCCTATCGGAGATAGAAATCTCAAGCCAATTATTACAATTTTACTCATACAATAGAAAGATCAGATCACACAACTACGATAAAAGTATTATCGGTCTGGCTTCACAATCTCAATAAAGTCTTTAAGTCGTTAACCTGGTTTTAGAAGAAGAAAACCAAAGGTTAAAGGAGAATCGACTCTATCTTAGCACAACTAGTATCACACAGAATGTGTGGGGATTAGGTTTTAAGTTGCTAGAGTTCTTCCTTATATAGTCTTCAAATCAGGGTTTGCAATCAATGTTAGCTTAATAACAAAGCATTCAATATTCAATGTTAGATGAAAACTTGATTAGATTCAAGCTAATATTTATCAACTGTTAGATCAAAAACATAGCTTGTTATACACACTTGTAATGCACGTTTCTAGGCTTGTGTAACCTTACCCAAACTTGTACATTAGTTGGTTCAACAATAGTTAACCAAAAGGTTAGCCATATGATAACTTTCATATCAATCATGTTCTTCTTCACCATAACTAGTCCAAATGACTCAAATGGACTAGTTAGAGAGTTTTTCAATTACTTAGATCTTTATGTACTACACAAGACACAATTGAAAAAAAAATGATGTGATTCACTCGAATTGATTCATGAACTATAAAGCCAGGGTTTGCAATAGCATTCCTTAGTTTATTAAGATAAGTCCACAAACATCGTTTTTAGACATAACCTACTCAAGTTCGCGGACTGGGTTCGCGAACTTAAGTTCCCGGACGGAGTTCACAAACTCCAGCAGAAATTCCCGGGTTTGAGAACTACGCCAGTTCGCGGACTGAAGTTCATGTACTACTCCGGTTTCACTTGATCAACAAAGTTTGCAAACTTCGGTTCAAGCAATAAAGACTTATACATATATATGTTACCACAACAATGCTTATATCCTATAATGGTTATATTGTCTAAACTCTCATTTCAATCATTGAAACATTCTCAGAGGGAGTTATATAGTTGTTATTCACAAACTATTTTTCGTTAGAGCAATTTCCAAAATGATTGAAACATAACATGACTTTCGTCACTAGGTAAAGATGAACTTGGCTAAAGCGAAAGCTTTACCAACAAATATTTCGAGAAATAGATAAGCGAGATATACTCAGATCGAAATATCACATGTGTATAATCTTAGTCTATATAGTAATACGACTTTTGTCACAGGATAAGAGATAGAGTAGATAGAATTTTTAGTGATAGATAAGTTCAAGTATGCACATACCTTTTAGTCGATGAATATCCACTGGTTCCTTGAGTATTCCTTCGTCTTGTATGATGATCGCCACGGAGTTCTTGAGCTCAACTACACTTTCTATCCTAGTTCGAGACCTTAGCTATAGTAAACTAGAAATCAAGACTTTATAGTTTTGATCACTAACATTGACAAACATGCTTGAGATATCAACGCATGCGAGTTCGACTGAGCAATGCTCAAACAGAACCTTCAAAAATTTATTTAGAATATGTAGACCTTTGCAAAATAGAAAAGACCCTCGTTCCATAGACGTATGCTCAACTGAGCAAAAAGTTTTTTTTTATATATATATTTACGTGAGTTATCATCTCAAGATTTTTTTTTTTTAAAATACGTGACTTATTCACGTTTTTAATAAAGAAAAATCAAGCTTTGATTTATGAAAAATTGTTGGTAGCAAACAATATTTCTATGAGTTGATGAATTCGTAGTATATGTGTGAGTTTGGTGATTTTATAGTGTAGGTACACTTAAAAATTAGCGAATATTCACATGGAAGGTTATTTGAATTATTCATAGTTTCGTGAAAAGCTAATGTCGACTTTAAATAATAAGTTTTTTGCTCGGCTTTGCAGGATTGAAATAACGAACAAGTTTTTGAGGTTTTACGCTGTTATCACTAAGTTTGTGAAATCGTAAATAGGTAAGAGTTTAGAATTACTGTTTTTTGCCGTGAATTCGCCGTTAGCATACCTGTAATCCCATGCTTCTGGTTGCAGACAATGATGACTTCCAGTAGCAGTGATTATGATCATGGCTATTCTTCCATCTCTTCTAAAGAGGATTGTAAAGTTTCCACACCCAAATCACGACCTAAGATGAATCGTACTGAGAAAACAAAGCCTAGCGCACCTCTCAATAACTGTAGAGTTACTTATGCTGAGCTCATGAAGAGAAAAGTCTAGGATGGATGATCATCGGCGAAGAAGGGACCGAATTCGGTGCATGATACTAGCAGCTGAGGAGAAACTTCGATCTCGAGCTGACGGTGTACCCTCTGATTGTGATGCTTCGTAAGATGAACCCATGTGGGTACCATGAGATCTCAAGATTCAGCCGGACTGGCGTACCAGGGAGATTGAGAAAGCTGTCAAGGCTGAGAGTTAAAAGGAGGAGTACTGGGATTCCAGCGATCTTGATATTCATCCAGACTTCGTCAATGGCCCTGATAATAATTTTGATGAAGAATTTGAAGAGGACTCTGCAAAATACGACGATGACGAATCTGATAACTCTGAAAAATATGATGATTCCGACTATTCTGATGATTAATCTTGCTAATGAATCTCTCTGAGATTATTTATTTTCCGTTGAAGTAGATACTTTCTGGTTATTTTAATAGCTTGGCTGTAAAGATGTTTCCTTAGATATTATTATTTTTTTGAACCGTAATTCCTTGTAGTATCTCTTTTCTGAATCTTCCTCATATCTCCAGTCGATGGACCAATGTCCACGTAGACAATATTACTCATGGAATACAATCACATGAACTGTCTAGGAAACACATGGCCTGCCAGACAATCAATCAGTAGTCATAATGTTGAGATTTAGGGTTTCAGTAGAAATCGCAACAGACTTGTTTATCTGTCATGCATATGATTTGAGATTTAGGGTTTCAGTAGAAATCGCAACAGACTTGTTTATCTATTATGGTAGTGCTTTTATGGTTTTATTTAAACAGTCGACCATCTGCTTCCTTTGTGTATTATCAGAAGAAATTTTGATCACAATCCCACATCTTGTCACCATGTACAGAAGAGGTATTTCTTCCAGAAGTGAATCTTGCACAAAAAATGATGTGGCAGTATCCGTCTCGGTGAGTTACATATCTTTCTTATCTTTGTTCGATCAGGGTGATTGATCAGAAAAAAATTTTTGTTGCAGGATAGTCAGAAGAATTAGCATTCCTCCTATAGGTTGAGACCCAAACGAACTGTCAAAGCTCCTGCTCGGTACATGTCATCTCATGCTGATGCCGGTACATCTGTAAGTAATTCCATAACTTCTCGACTAAAGTTTTACCATGCTCAAATATCAATAAAATTAAATACTCTTTCGCTCCTCCGCAGGTTGATGTTCGTGTTGTTGTCGATGCTAGAAAGAGGAATAACTAGAAGTCCATGATTGTGGTTGATGATAGAAGCAACCGTGTTGACGAAAAATCTACTAATTCCGTGGAGACTGGGGGTTAGAGTTCATACTCCTGAGTATCCAACAGCTGGACTCCCATTTGAGGCTCCCATGATCAACAATTGCCCGAATAATGAAGTGGTTGGTGGATTCATCATTCCCAAGTGTCACGCGCCCCTGTACACCAAAATTTGGAGAAGGTACGGGCATATTGCTATGACCAGAGTATAGAAAGGTTTTCTACCAACCCTCCTGACTACAGTTGCAGGGTTATTACTGATCATTGAAGAGATGAACCAGATGCATCTGCGAGATGTCAAGAATCATGAACTGCACAAATGGGATGAGATGATTTCCAATTGTAAAACTCTGCAGTTTAACATAGGCTGGATTTTTCATCGGCTCGAGATAATCAAAGTTCACAAGGCGGCGGCTGCTGCTGATGCGATTTCTGCGACTACTGCCATATTGGAGGAGGATAAGATGCTTGCCTTGGAGTCAGCAAGAGTTGAGAAGGCGGTCCAGGACTTGAGAATAAAAACCAAAAATTTCCAGAAGAAGCTTGACATAGTTTTCTATAGAGATTATCCTTTGTTGGATGGTTTGCTCTGAGTGAACATTTGAGAGAGATCTTTTTTTTTTGTGAGATCGAGACTTGTTTAATAAAACACATGATTGGAGGAATTTTTGGGAGATTCATGAAAATTTTAAATTTTGACTGAATGAGCATGATGCATACTCTTTGAAGGAATAAAATTACATCTTGAAAATTAACACGTGATTGTTTACTGATCATTTAGGCGTAGTACGCCTTGAGCCACTTGCCATTGATGATGTTTCCCTCCACTCCTCCATTAACAGCTAAGATTTTGTAATATTCGCTGGACACTGCCTTGATGATTACATAAGGTCCTTCCCATTTCAGAGAGAACTTGGCAGCGGACATGTCTTGCTGAATATGTTTTGCTGTTTTCAAATCCAAATCTCCTACTTGAAATGTTCGAGGTCTTACCAGTTTATTGTAGGCCTTGGAAACCTTTTGTTTGTAGGTTTCCACGTATTTTTCCACCTTGGCTCTTCTTGAGTCGAGCATATCCAATTCAGCAATTCTTGAGTTGGAAATTTCGGCTTCATCCCATTATACTCCACTGGCCGCTGCGATTCTTGCAGAGGGAACCCTGATTTCGGCCGGGAGAATGGCATCAGCGCCATAAACGAGAGAGTTTGGTGAAGTCCCGATTGAGCTTCTTGGTGTGGTTCGGTAGTCCCACAAAGCCATGGAAAATTCCTCATGCCAGGTTCGTGGATTGTCATGAACTGTTCGGCTGAGAATCCGGATCAGGGTTTTGTTGGTACTCTCTGATAAGCACGAAAATGCTACATTTTATACCCATATTTATATTAACTAGTACTCGATATTTTGGCTAATAACATTGTTTTAATGCTTTTGTAGAAAGTACAAATAAATTCGATCATTTGGGGATTAAACACCTAAATTGCTGCTTGAGTGGCGTTCGCGACAAAAGCATCAATGCTGCATTCACCACTTCACTGTGCCAAGAAAACACAGAGCTTAATGGGCTGTGGGCTAATTAACTACTTAAAGTTAGTGCACCACATAACAAGTTTACTGCCAGAAAATGAAACAAAGATTTCTCTGTGTACGCACGTGAAAGTCACCAAGAAGTTGAGAAATAGTGGACGACGTGTGTCCATCTTTCCAGCCATTTCATTCGAACGTGATTATCTAACATACCTTCTCTTACTCACCAAACGGGAGAAGCAAACTCATTTAGTGCTGCAGTACACACGCTGTTGGGAGAAAACAAGCTGCTGTTGCAGCCGATGGATCTTGGACGTGAATGGGGCTGCTGGAAGTGATGGTTTATCAATGGAACTCAGGAAAGAAGTATTTCAGCTGCCTGAGATAAGAAGAACCGATGGGTGAAGTGGTATTGGTCTCGAATGGGAAATGCAACAACTCTCAGTACTCGGTGTAGAAATAATTGGCAGCCAGCAAGTTAGACGAACAGAACTGGTGTTGTGATCATATTTAGGTTGTGTAGATGAACTCAGGAATGGAGCTGTAGCCTTGAGATAGATAATGGTTGTGTTATGGTTCGACAACAACTATTGCCATCAGTGCCATCAACTCATGGCTGTCAATAATGGATCGTCGACGGGAATAAAGTGATTGTTTGGTTGCGGAAATGGTGGTTGTAGATGGTCGAAAATTAGGAGCAGCTGGTATCTTCTACGACTACACAGAGATGAAGGAGACAACTCGAGGTTAAACAGCAAATAGAGGTTGTTGTAGCTGTCATGAACGATGGAGATGCAGCGAGTTACCGGAGCTGTGTGCATTCGATAGTGAGGCACTGCAGCAGAGAATTGATTCGATTAGAACATACATTGTTGCTCCACCGGCTTTGTACGACACAATAGCCTAAGTTCATTAATTCATGTAGGTTACAATTTTATGTGTTGGTGTTTGATAATCCATGCTTAGGTTGGATTATTTGATGGGTTATGCTTAGACGAAGCAAATAATAATTGTGAATCTATAAATTATGTTTTCGATAATTCCCTCGTCATTATAATTTGATAGGTCATGCTTAGATAATTTGATGGGCTATACTTAGGAGATGCGAGTTTATGATCAAAAACATATATCAATAGTAGGTGTTGCAATAGAACAAAGAGGTATACATAAATTCGGATTTGAATTCTTTTCGGTGCGAAATATAAATAGTAGTGGAATCCATAGACCCTGGTTACCGTTTCTCTTATTGTTTGATTGGTTTAGTTATTATTTTCTTCTTTGAAATCTATTTTCTAAAACGCATAAGTTTTCTTCTTGGTTAGTTTTCTTAGAAATATTGATTAGAGTATTTCCACCGGTCCCTGTGGGTTCGACCCGTACTTGCCTCTGTCTACTAATTAGACACCATGTGATTGCGGTTATTAAATATAGGCAATCCCGAAAGCCTACCAATTTTTGGCACCGCTGCCGGGGAGCGGTTGTGGAATATTGTAATTAGTATTTTTTTATTTTGTAAATAGTTAAATTTTTATTTTATTTTTGTACAGTATGTTTATTTCGTCTTAGGATTTCTTTTTCCTTTTGACTCTTTTTGTGTTTTAGAATTTTATTTCAGGAGTCTTTTTTAGGATGATGAATTCTTTGCACGAGACGTCATCTAAGATGACACTTGCAGAATATAAGCGTAGAAGTTCACATTCTCAGGAGACGTCTTCTGATATGACGCTTGGGGAGTATATGCATGGGCAACGGTATGGAGTTTTTGCTCCACATATGGTGAGTGAAGAATCGCCTTTAATGATATATGAGAAGTATTACAAACACACACTGCCTAGTCTGGAACAAAGGTTAAGAATTTTGGCATGCCAAGAGTTATATGCAGATGATGATTTAGAGGAACCTGTTTGTACAAAGATACTATTGTTGAGTCTAACGACTTAGAGACAATAGACCTTCATCATGAGATACCTTCTAATCATTACAATATTGAGATTCTAGTTGCAGTTAATGATGAGTCGATTCATGATATTTTTGTCCCATTGAGCTCCTCTTTCGCTGATCCATCTTGTGATTTTATAAATACAGATGTGAATGTTGAACATATTGATATTGGTCAGATAACTTGTACCGATGATTTTGAGCCTTTATCTGTTTGTTTAGCACACTTTGCTGATTCAGATGACCCAATGCTTATTGATATTGTCAATGCATTGCGACATCCAATAGTTAATCAAGGTAACTCACCAACTGAAGTTATTTCCACGGACTTAGAACCAGACTTAAGAGTTACTAATTTTGACAAACTTGAATCACTAGATGCATGTTTAAACCATTGTGTCGATGATTTTGTGCCTTTTTACGTTGTCAGTGCATTGATTCCTATAATTTATAGTGAAGGTAATGTGTGGACTGAACGTATTTCATCTGATTTAGAGCGTGTTTCCGAAATAAAAACTAATATGTTTGTTTTCCATGAGAGTGATATGCTTATCTTGACTAAGGATTGCTTTCTATTGAGAATGGATTTACACGTTTGTTTTGAGGTTTATAGTGTTTGCAGGTTCACATTTGCAGCTGACCTGATTTGTTGGATTGATCCCCAAATTTTCAGACTTTATATATATGCCTTGCAGCTTACATTGGTGTATCAACACTTTGTTGAGATTGTTTGCTGGCACAAGTAGGGAAACAAATACCTTTTGCTTCATGGGAGTCAACCCACCAGATTTGTTCCCTTTACTCTTATCTTTATTTTTATTTGCATTTTAGATTTCTCACCTTAACTTCTACATTGGATGACTCAATTACATTGAGGCAATGTAATATTTAAGTGTGGGGGAGTGGCATTTTCATTATTAAAAAAAAATACATGATATGACCAGCTGTAGAGCGGGTCTTAAAAAAAATTGAAAGAAAAAAAAACGATGACCAGCTGTTTAGCGGGTCTAAAAAAAAAATTATAGTTTTTTCTATGACAAGCTGTGTAGCGAGTCTACAATTAAAAAATAATCAAATAATGATAAGCTATTTAGCGGATCTTTCTGTCTAGCTATTTAGCAGGCATCTTTATACCACTGTTTAGTGGTTTCATCTCGCTGTTTAGCAGACATTTCTCGGTCTTGTTGTTTAGCAGGTCCGTCTAGCTGTTTAGCAGACAACACTCTTTATATCCAACTGTGTAGCGGATTTATTCTTTGTTTTGCTCGAGGACTAGAAAAATACTCTCCGCTTGTCCGTTTCCTTGGGGATAGTATGGTGTGGAGAAAATCTATTTGATTCCGTATTCATAGAGCAATTCTGCAACATGTTTGTTGGCAAAAGGAGTTCCATTATCCATGATGATATGTTTAGGAATGCCGATATGCATATGATGTACTCTTTGATGAAAGATGCAATCGTGACTCCGGTGGTGCTTCGAAGAGGAATATCCTCGACCCATTTGGTGAAGTACTCCGTTGCTGTGATGATGTATTCATGTTTCTTCGAAGATGCTAGATTGATCTTTCCGATGATATCCAGTCCCCAGCTATAGAATGTCCATGGACTGCTCACATAATGTAATAGGAGACAAGGAGTGTGAATGAGGTTACCATGAACTTGGCTTTGATGACATCTCCGAACATAGGTAGCCGCGTCATCTTCCATGGTTGGCCAGTACTATCTCTCATGGATTTGGAGAAACAATTTCTTCTTCCCTTGATGTTCACCTTCATGCATTTCATTCAAGATTGTAGGAATTTCATGTTCAGGAAACACCTCAGTAGATTCCCACCGAAGCTTTTGTGATACAAAATCCCTTCCAAGTAGACAAAATGTTTGTCTCTCTGTATGAGTTTGATCGTATATTTATTCTCTGACGGAAGATCGTTGTCACGAAGATATTTTATGTAAGGTTCTCTCCAGTCCCCAATGTGGTGAATTTTTAGAACCTCCAATTGATGAGGTGGTGTCTGACAATTGGGACAAGACCCTTGTAACTTTATCGACTGAGTTTCCATGGAGGGCCAATAGTACCCGAGTATTTGAAGTCTTCTGTAAAGTGTGATCACCAGGGTTTGCCCACATACTTCCTCATGTATGCGTTTGAGTTGCTCGTTTGCTTCTTCATCTCCAAGTCATCGTGATAAGGATCCATCTGGATTGCGATAATACAATGCTCCTGTAGTTTCAGAATAACCTACAACTACACCCTCAATAGAATTAGTAAAAACTCAAGAAGTTCTTGATGATGAATGATAATTTTCTTATTAATTCTCTTAGTTGATTACATAGAATTCTCAAAATGGAACTAGAATAGTTACAACTTTTTCTATTCTCTTTCCTAAGATAATTTCTTACACTCATTAAAAGAACCTCTCGAATTTTACATTTGAACTCCTATTTATAGTAAAACTTATGCAGATGTATATGAATTGTGAAGTATCGCAATTCATCCTCGCAAAATTATTTCATCCTCGCAAAACTTCAAATTTCCCCGCACTACTTCTATCATCGTATCATTTTATAACTCTTTCCTCCTTTATTTATTACGATACTCGTGAACTATTATCTTGCGATATTCAGTACCTACATCTTGCCTCTTCTCATGTCAATTCTACGAAGAAGAAATGTCATGAGAATCCCTATTCTCGTAAATTTAGTGTAGTTATTACCACCCATCAAGTTCGCAACACGTCTTTTTACTTTTCCCTTACCTTTTTGACACGTTTCTTCGTAACCGTTCTTTTCAACCGTTCACGCTTACTCGTATTAATGAGTTTCTATCTTCATCAAACTCTCTCTATTTATAAATATTATCCTTTGTTTTTGCTTTTTATTCTCTTATCTTATTCATCTTCTTCACAACTTCTGCCTCTGCAATCTCTTTTATCTTTCTTCCTTTCTATTTTCCATCTTATATTCAATGGCACCAAAGAAGAAAACTATTGAACAGATTAATGCGGAACTTGATGATAGGGACCTCATTCTCTCTGAGATTGAAGGTTATGATAATAAATCTTCTCTCTGTGTGAAGCTCTTTACCAACTATGTTTGGGATGATCAGAAAATGTTAATCTCACGAGGTCAAATCCTCGCAGGTCTTCCTCTTCCTCTTTATGATGTTAACTTTCCTCTATTCTATGAAATTATTTCCCACCACAATTTTTCTTGTGCCATTTACCAATTGACTGGTGATTGTATTCGCCTCTTAGTTGAATTCGCAAATCGTGCCGCTTTTGGGAAATCTTTGTATTCAGTTGATCTTAGGAAACCTGGATTTAAAAATATGGAAATTGTTGCTGCGAATTATACAGTTGAGGGTTTCTTCAAAAATTACACACTAATTCCTGCGAGGAAAGAAGATAATCGTTGGGGTGTTCGTCTTCATCGTAAAGCTAATATCGCAGCAGATGATCTTCTCATGCACGATATTGATTATGCTTCAGGAAATAATAAGACACCTCATCGTTCTAATGATGAAGATTGGTATAAGTACCCTTTAATATTATCGGGTTCTTATATTTCTGGGATAGTAGAACTTCCTGCGAACCTTCGTAACCGCCATTATCAACCTTGGGTTTTTAGAAATGTATGTACTTCCATCTCCTTATCTTTTTGTTACCCTTTAATTTCAAATGAGGTAAGAAACACTCTTGTATTTTTCTAAACAATATATTGTTGCCTCTGTTTCTTATCCTTATTTGAATTTGCGGTGTTCCACTTCTTCCCGAGATTTTGCGAGTGAAAATAAGAGTTCTACTTCTTCTAAAAGGTTTACTGCAAGACAACAAACTATTCGTTCTGCGAAGGTTACCCAAGCTTCTGGTAGTCAAGATGATGCTCTTCGCAAAGGGAAAAGGAAACTTCAAGATGTTGTTTACGAGAGGAGGAAAAAGAAGAAACTCTCAACAAAGTCTCATTCCAATGTAATCTCTTCTAATGAGAATATTGAGGAAGATCTTGGTGATGAAGATGATAAATTTCGAGAAGGACTTTAGTTCTAATTCGATACCCTTTCTGACGAAGGAGATGATGATAATGATGTTGATGAAGGTGGAAATGAAGATTGCAGTATCCCAGAAACTTTTGCCTCAGCAATGGTTAGCATATCTGAGGCTTTCCTCCATTCTTCTCGTGGATTAGGAAATTCTCCTACAGCGAATGCTCGCAAACTTATTGTGAAGGCTAGTAAAGTTCCTACTGTAATTGATAATAACTCCCTCAAAGGCATTTCAAGATTCGTCTCTCCTGCTTCATTATATGCTTTAGGTAGCATGGTAAGTTTTTTCTCTATTCCTTGTTTATTTCCCTTATTTTGTTGATTTCTAACCCCTTTTTTCTTGTTTAGGTTGGAAGAGTTAGTTGTGCAGTTTGCTTCCGATTGGGAAAGACGTCATTCTATTGCTGAGAAGAAAACTTTGAATCGTTGTAAGAAGTTAGAGGTTGAAAATTCAAATCTCCGTCAGAAAGTAGAGGATTTAAGTATTGATAACGCAGAATTAATATCCCGTCACAAAGATAATTCACAATCTGCGAGCATCGCAATTGATAATTCTTCTCTTCTTGAGGAGAATAATCAATTAAAGCTTGAAAATTCTTCTCTTCGTAATGATAAGAAGCAATTAGAAGGTAAATTCTTTACGATGGTAATTATTTTGATTACTTTTCCTTCGTAATTTGCTAACCAATTCCTTAATTTCTCTCCTTGCCACAGAAAATTATGCGAAGATGAATAATGATCTGGAAACTATCCTTGCTAACCGTAATAAGAAAATTTCTGATTTGAGATCTCAGCTTCTAATTTCCCAAAGATAACCATAGTTTATATGTCAAGCGTTTTCGAGCTAAGATGACTCGCAAGATTTGCGAAGATAATGAAATTCCTCTCAAGAAGTACCATACGCTCCTTTCCGAAGAAATTCTCAAGATACTCCATATCTGGAAATCTACGATAGTGAAGTTGAAGATGATAGTGAAGTTGAAGAAGAAGATCATTTTGATGGGAATAGATCGCACTGAAAAATAACTTCACTCTTTTTTGTATATCTGTTCTGTAACTTCACTCTTTTTTGTATGTCTGTTCTGTTTCTTTTCAATACAACACTTTCTTCTTGATTGCACTTTTAATCAATCCAACAATTTCTTTTTCAAAGCTTAATTTGAATTAATCTTTCTTTGATTGATTGTTTCCCTTATTCGCATAACTTGATCATGTGGAGAGAAATAATATATCTTAAAGACTTAGCTTAGTATTCCCCTTCCCCTTATTATTACTCTTCAAATGATCAACTATCGTTGGAAGTATTAAAATATCCTTCTCAATTTATCTTACGAAATTTCGTCTTATTGTGATTATGAATAAAAAGTCCTCCCTTTGAAGTATAAGAAATATAAGCCTTTTTCCTTTTGCGGAATGTTGCGAAGTAAATAATAAACCTCCCATTGAAGTATAGGAAGTATGAAGTATATGAAATATGAAATACCCTTAAGAAGTATAAGAAGTTTTGAAGAAGTATTAGCAGTATTCAATTCATGAAGAATTGCCCAATATATGAAGAAGTATAAGAATTATTACTCACTGTATGAAGAAGTATAATAAGTACTTAACCTTCGCAAAATTAAATATCCGTTGAAGAAGTATAATAAATATGATATATTCTTGAAGAAGTATAAATAGTATTGAATTTGTGGAGAAATATTCAATATATGGAGAAGTATAAGAAGTATGTAATTCTCGTAAAAGTTTACGAGTATGAACTTATCTTTATTTGATTGCTATCAAAATCGCATCTTTTGTTAAGTCTTCGTGAAAATTCTTCAATGATGTTATCTTCTTTGATAGGACTTCTTGTAAAAATTCTTCAATGATATCGATGAAACTGTCTTCTCTTCAAAACTTCATGATGTATATTCTTATAAAATTTCTTCAATGATATCGACAAAGTTGTCTTCTTTTCAGATCTTCATAATGTATATTCTTGTATAATTTCTTCAATGATTTTTATGTAATGAATTTCATTAATTTCTGTGGTCTTATCATGCCTTCCTAAGTAAAGGTCTTATTTTGCCACCTCTCTTGTAGTAAATTTTTGTATTTGCGATAATATGACAAGTCTGAACATTCTTGCGAACATACAACCTCGTGACATTATCGTCTTGCGATGAAATCGCATGACGTTTTTACACTTTCATGTAATAACCCATTGATCTCATCTTAACTTCTTTGTTTCATTCTGCGAGTTCTTTTTGTATGTTTTCCTTCTCTCTCTCTCTTTTTTTTTTTTTTTTTTTTTAGAATGCTCGCAGAACTTCATTTGTTGCACAAATATGACAAGCCTTTATGTTTTCGCAAACAAGAAGCCTCGTGACATTTGCGTCTTATAGCACGTATCAGCTCCCTAATGGAAGGTGCTGCCCTTTATCTTCCCCCTGGTTGCCCCTTCAAGGAAGCGTACATCGACCATACAAGGTTAGCTCTTCCCATCCGGTTCTGCCAACAACCAGCTTTTGATCGCAACCTCTTATCCTTTTTGCCTATAGGGCTTATAGTTACGAGGTTGCACCCTATGGGGTATCTTTGGGCCAAGTGCATCATTTGCCAAGACTTGTCAAAAATGGCAGATGTGGTTCAACCTCACCCTAAGACTCTTGACTCAACCGTGTACCTCGGCGCCTTGATCGTTTTATGCACTTCTTGGGAAAGACAGTATGCCTTAGTCGCCCAACCTAAATCCTCTTACACCGCATTTTATATTGCGTAATGTCGCTAGATTAGGTGAGAATCCAAGGTGTCTAACCCGGATAGGTACCCCATTATTGGGTTGTACCCCTAAAATTTTACCATGTACTAAGGGCCCTTGGTGGTGTTCTGGTTACCCTTATCCACGTTTATAGGTACCCCCGTAAATGACGTACTTTAGGACTTTGCCTCTTACGAAATATAGCTTCGCGAACTAGGGTGTACGCCACAAAGGTTTGCCTGTATAAGATTTTCTGCGGCTCTCTTTCTTTTTTGGAGGATGATCACAGATTGCGGTCTTTTATTCGCAAATTAATGAAAGTTTAATCGCAATATAAATTTTGAAATTCGTAACTTTTCCCAATTTCCTGCGATCAAACAATATTCGTAAAATTTATCACGAAATAAAAAATTTTGTTTTGCAACATACCTCATTTCCACGAGCAAACATACTGATTACCTTCTTGTTTTATTATTTTCTTTCTTCTTTCTTCGCAAATCACAACCCCTTATTATCATCGTAAATTTATTATATGATTATCATCGTAATTTTATTCTCTTTTGCCTTAATCCTCCGCCATTAAATTTTCAGTTCTTTTCACAGCCTTTGCTCTTTTTCTCCAATTTTCCTTCTCAGTAGTTTTTCCTTCGCAAACTTCTACTTCTGTATCGTAACATTTCTTTCCCTCAGCCCAATCACCCTTGATAATTCCAATACCCTTCATATGAGGAAACTTTATGCACTGATGTAGAGTGGAAGCTACGCCTAGAATTCCATGAAGCCATGGTCTTCCTATCAAAGCATTATATGGTGATTCGACATCAATAACGCAGAACAGAATTTCAGTTCTCATTCCACTTAATGGAATTCGCATGCTCACTTCTCTTTTGGGATTGTTAGCAGTTCCATTAAAACCATAAATTATGTAAGTAGAAGGTATTAAATCTGCATCTTTCCCCCCCATAGTTTTGTAAGCAGAATAGAAGAGGATATTGACAGAACTTCCCGTATCAATCAAAATCCTATTAAGACCAATTGATTCTTCCTCCATATCATCTTCGTTTTCTTCCATATTCATGTAGATTGCTAATCTTACTACCAATGGATTATCATGTGCTTCACAACCTTCTGGAATTTCAGTGGCTTCAAAAGAAATTTCACGTTTCTGCCAATCTTCAAGTCGTAAAATTTTTGCGATGTTCATTACTTCCTTTCCTTCACCATCCCTCGCATATAACCTGCTTAACACATTATCATGAAAATCCTCTATGGTTTTATATGAATGAACAATGGAATTACAGAAAAAATTCCTTGCTTTTGATCCCACTTCTATATGTAGGGTTTCTTCTCCCTTTTCTTGTGATGTGTTCTCCCTGCGAGTTATGGCTGGAGCCTGTGGTAATTGTTGCGACTGTGACTGCTTAAGTAAAAATTAATTTAGTTTTCCTTGATCAATCATTCGCAAGATTATCCTCTTGATATTATGGCAATTATTTGTAGAATGTCCATGAAAATGATGATATGAACAAAATTCATGACTTCTTGGACCCATTGGTGGTTCCTTTCCCATGTTCCATGGAGTTGGTATATGCTCTACCAGGATAATTGCTTGCCATATCTTTTCTACACTTGTATTCAAAGGTGGAAACTTTATCTCTTCCCTTACCATTCTTTGACCTCCTTGACCGTTGTTATAATTTTGTCTCTGGTTCCCTTGTCCAAAATAATTTTTCCTTTGTCCCCCATAATTTTCTTGTTGTTGATCTAATCTTGGAATTTGGTTATTTCCTATTCAATTATAGAAATTCCTCTCTCTATCATACTCTTCTTTATCTCTACTACCCATTGCTACCATTTTTGGCTGTCTATCATTGATTTTCTTCTCTTCTGAAATTTGCGAAGACGTTTGTGAGGATGTTTGCGAAGTACCTGCTACTACATTGATTATTTTGGGAAGTAAATTTGCTCCTCCATCTTGATTGCTAGTGTTTGCTACTGGATATGATTCCATACTGTTTTGCTTTTCCTCTAGTGTAATGTATTCTTCTTGCAATTCTCGTAACTCTGTCATCATTATGGAATTCTTTCTTCTGAAGATTTGAACATATAATTGTTCAGTCTTGCGAACATCGCATTTATGAAGGACAGAATCAAGTATATCTCATCCACGCGCCCTGCCATATCACTACACATAGTCTTCCATCGTCTTACCAAATGCTTCAAACTTTCACCCACTCTTTGTTTTAAACCAAATACATCTTCAATACCAAGCCGTGAAGAGTTATTTGTGATATATGCTCCAAGGAAAGTTGCTTGCAAATGACTGAATGACGTAATAGTGTTCTTAGGGAGTCCTTCGAACCACTTTAAAGCTTCCCCTGTTAAACTCGATGCGAAGTACTTTCATAACACAGCATCATGATTCTCCCATTGTAACATGCATCTTATGTATGCTTTAATGTGCTGAATAGCACATGAAGTCCCATCAAATATACTGGTAAGTGTGGGCAAATTGCATTTTGGTGGAATTCCTACCAATTGTACTTATCTAGCAAATGGAGTCCTCGCAGCTTCTTCTATTGCTTCATCTAATTGCCTTCTATCTCCTCCTCTTCTATTGTTTATCATCCCTCTCATTTCTGCTAATTCTCGAATGATCCGTGCATTTTCCTCAGAATTCTCATCCATTGGTCTTTTTAATGCAGCTTCTCTTCTTCTACGTTCTTGCGCTTCCTCCCTTGCGATCCTTCGCATTCTATCATATTCTTCATTAATGTTTTCATTTGCATAATTTTGCAAATATCTTCTTTCTAAATTATCATAATTGTTCAGGCGCAGAGTATCTTGGAATTCTTGTTCTTCCCTTTCTATTCTTCTCATTCTTCTCATGCGAATATCAGGAATTTCTTCTTCTTCATTTCTCCTCCTTCTGTGATTTATTTCTTCTTGATTTGCTTGTACTCTGATTCGAGAGTTTGTTTCATTCCTCTCCACTTCTGTTTGTTGATTTACAATTCTTCTCTTAATTCTTTCATACTCAACATTTTTTTTGTTACGAGCCTCTTCATATCTTCTTACTCCATTCTCGTTATTGTTTTGATGTACTGCTTGTTGTCTCTCAGTTTCTTCCATAAGTTGTTGTTCTTCCTCTTGATTCTGATTGTTTTCTCTAGGATTTGGCCTTATTCGTAAATTCTCCATGTTTTGTTCGTGGTTTGGTATTAAAATGAAACGATTCTCTTGATTTCTTTCACCTTGATTCTGCGCTTGTTCTTGCATATTATTTTCATTATTGATTATCGGTGAATTTTGTCCTTCTCTTTCTGTTCTAACATTTGATCTTGCAACACTTTGAGATTTCCTTCTTTGTAGCATCTCATTTTCCATCCTCAATTCTTGATTTTGTCTTGTTAAATTGGCACGTTCTTCAGCTTCGATCATTCGTTCTTCTTGGATTCCTTGTCTCAATGTTTCTAACATCTCCCTTTCTCTTTCAAGAATTGTTCCTCCCATCAACCTCCCATTTTCTCTGATTTGTGGTTCTCTATCTTCTTCTTCTGGTGTATCAGTTTTCCAAGTGTGCATACTCACTCGATCATGATATATTATTTGTTGAGCTTGATTTCTTCGATTACTCCTTATCCTACTAGGTTCTCCAGTTATATTTGCTTCTCCTCCTGCGAGTCTTACAGTTCTTCTTACTTCAGTTAATGGTTCTGATGTGTTTCTTCTTCTTGTCATTTTTCTGGTACAGGAATTCTTCAAATCCCTGTTTCTAGCGCCAATTATGTAGTTGCAGAATAACCTACAACTACACCCTCAATAGAATTAGTAAAAACTCAAGAAGTTCTTGATGATGAATGATAATTTTCTTATTAATTCTCTTAGTTGATTACATAGAATTATCAAAATGGAACTAGAATAGTCACAACTTTTTCTATTCTCTTTCCTAAGATAATTTCTTACACTCATTAAAAGAACCTCTCGAATTTTACATTTGAACTCCTATTTATAGTAAAACTTATGCAGCTGTATATGAATTGCGAAGTATCGCAATTCATCCTCACAAAATTATTTCATCCTCGCAAAACTTCATATTTCCCCGTACTACTTCTATCATCGTATCATTTTATAACTCTTTCCTCCTTTATTTATTACGATACTCGTGAACTATTATCTTGCGATATTCAGTACCTACAGCTCCATGTAGTAGAAAAAAGTTCTTCAATTCCTTGAGACTGATTTTCCCGTCGGTAAGAGAACTGCTCAACTCGTGAATAATGGGTGCTCGCTAGTCATTCGTTTGGGTATCTTTAATTTGAGTAAGCCAAGTAGATGATACAGAATATCTCTGTACCATGATGGATTTCTATGACCCTTCAAACTGTAGTTTGGATGCTAAAGTTGCTAGAAAATCAGCATGTATATTATTGGTGCGTCCAGTATGGGTGATAGCTGCATCAGAAAAATGAGCTAATAATTGTTGTGCCTCAGCTCTGAATGGGGCGAGTGTTACTTCTTTGAGAGAGTATACACCATTCATTTGATTGATCAACAACTTTGAGTCTCCTCTGATTTCCAGGTGTTTCTCTCCTGCTTTCTTGGCCAAAGACATCCCTAGGAGAAAGGCTTCATACTCCGCTGAATTGTTGGTGCAGTGGAAATCCAGCTTAAATGAATGTGAGAAGACTTCACCGGATGGAGATACTATCACAATGCCCGCTCTGCCAGTATCATTGCTCAGATTAGCGGATCCATTAAAATATAATAGCCATGTTTCTTCTTGAATGATTGAGATTTCTGGAAACTTACCAGGTACTTCTTCATGCAATATCATGATATCTTCTCTAGGGAAAGCAACAAGTAAGTCTGCAATTGCTTGTCCTTTGATTTCTTTTGGAGGGACACATGCTATGTCGAACTCTGACATTTGAAGTAGCCATTTTGCTGGTCTTCCAATCAAAGCAGGCTTTAACAGTAAGAACTTTATAGGATCAGCTTTGGCCACCAGCACAACTCTGTTTGATAGAAGACAATGCATGAATCTCTGAATTGCGTGGACTAATGCTAGGTATGCTCTCTCATTCTTTGGGTACCGGAGTTGGCCATCCATCATTGTACGAATTAAGTAATAGATAGGGCGTTCGATGCCTTCTTCATCTTCCTGAGCGAGGAGGGCTCCAGTAGAAACATCACTGGAGGATGTGTAAAGTATTAATGGTCATCCTTGCATAGGAGATATCATGACAATAGGTGATAGTAATATTTGTTGTATTTTCTGGAACGGCTTTTGTTGAACGGTCGTCCACGTAAAATGTGCTCCCTTCTTCAGCAAAGGAGTGAATGAAGCAATGAGTTGAGCCAGTACAGGGTTGAAACGCTGAATGTAGTTTACCTTGCCCATGAAACTCTGGAGTTCCTTCACAGTTCATGGAGGAGGCATGGTAGTGATAGCTTTCATTTTATCTGGATCGACCTTGATTCCTTCTGCGGTGACTAAGAATATCCAGGTGGGATGCTTGAGTATTTGATTACACCACCACGTCATCGACGTAGTCTTTCACTTGCTTGTGCATCATGTCATGGAATATTGCAGTCATGGCTCACTGAGATGCGGCTTCTGCATTCTTCAAGCCGAAAGGCATTACTGTGTAGTGGAAGTTTCCAATGGGAGTTTGGAACGCAGTCTTGTTAGCATCATGTTCATACATCTTGATTTAGTTGTATCCGTTGTAATCGTCCATGAACGAAAACATGTCATGAATACTGGTTGCATCAACAAGCATATCAATGTTGGGTGAAGGAAAATCATCCTTCGGGAAACATTTATTCAGGTTCCTGAAATCTACACAGTATCGGATTTGACCATTCTTCTTTTTTACTGGGACAACGTTCGCCATCCACGTTGGATGTTGAATGGGTTTGATGAATCTTGATGTTAGTAGTTTCTGGATCTCCACCTTGATTTGCTTCTCAACTTTGTGTCTGAATTTCCTGGGAGATTTCTTGACAGGTTTGGAACCAGGAGTGATGTGGAGATGATGAGTGACAAATTTATCATCTAGGCTGGGCATCTCTTCATACGTCCATGCAAAGATATCTTGATACTCTTTCAACAAGCTGATCAATCCTTCTCGTTCCTCAGAGGAGATAGTATAACTGATTAAAATCGGCCTTGGGTTTTCATCTGTTCCGACGTTGATAGTCTCAAGTTCGTCAGTTGTGGAATCTGTGCCATATTGCAGCTACCGTGGTGCATCTCGAACTTCTTCATCGGGTGATTGCTCATTCTGGAACAATTCTTTGGGGTGGGGAGACTTTTCATCGACCTCCCATGTTAATTGCTAAACTTTCCGACATAGATAAATGACTCTCCCCTCAGCATCATAATCAGTAATAAAATTGGCCTTTTTGTGAGCTGTACCTTGACCTTGACGACGTTTGAGTGGCGTGGTGGACGATTTGACGGATTTAACACCCGCTGATGATGGTGTGTCAGTGTTCTCAATTGATTTCAAATTCGGGAGTGAAACACTGCAGATCTTGTTTGGAGGTTCGGGGATACTTTTTGGAGGTTCCAGGAACTCAACATCATAAACTGGAGCATAAGGAGACACTGAAGCCGGGATGCGGACAATCTTGTTGTTGAACAAAGTTTTCATGCATTGATGGTACGTTGAAGGAACAACCTTATTGTCATGAAGCCATGGTCTCCCAAGTATCATGTGATAATCCGGGTCTTTCTCAATCACATGAAACTTGACAGTTGAATGAATCGGTCCTACTTTCAGATCCACATAGATATATCCGTACGTGTGACTCTGGTTCCCTTCGAAACCCGTCATTAATATAGGATGATGAATGATCTTGCTTCGCGGAACTTTGGCCTCTTTGAGAGTCTTCGTAGTGACCAAATTGGTAGAAGCGCCTGTATCGATAAGAACTCTCCTGAATTTAGAATCCTTAATAAAATCAGTTACGAACAGGGCTCGATTATGTCCTTCATCCGCCATTCGGTCTTACTCAGTAAAGGTGATGTTGTTGATTGAAAGTTCGAATACCATGAATACTTGTTCAACCAACTGGGATGATAGAATGTCAGATGATATTTTGTTGAGTACATCAAACGTGTTCATTCGCTGATCCCTGGAGAAGTGTTGGAGTTCACATAGATTCTCAATCAAATGTGTGACTTCCTGATCCACCGGGTTTTCATAAGTAGTGAATCTGTTGATTCGAGGATGATCACTGGTTGAGGGGTCAGCTACCGGTGTTGGAACTTCCTGAGCAGGAGCACCTCCCAAGTCAGATGTCAGTCTGATGAGGAAGTTCAATATGTTATTCATCACCTCTTTCATCAGGTACATGTTCCTTGTATGAACCTCCTGTACTCGTGCCAACTCGATCAAAGTCGGGATTTCTGCATTGATAGTTCCATTGAGTAGAGTGCTGGAATGAGGAACATTTCCATTCGAAATATTCTGACCGGAATTCGAAGTTGTTGAGTTAGACCTAAGACCAACCATTTTGTGAAAATGAGAGATTGCAACCGAGAGATTAATCTCCCACTGTGGCCGCCAATTTGTGGATGGGGAAAAACGAGTCGCTGGTTTTTTAGGAAAGTGAAGAGTCGAGCGTGTTGTTGAGACTCCTCGACCGAACAAACTGATTAACCTCACACAGATGCACTGCAAAGGGAGTGCTTAGATTCGAGAGATCAATCTGTAGGACTCCTGCCTAAACCAAGTCAATGGTCGTTCCAGAGTTAATTTGGTCGCAAAGAGGGAGATGGGTTGATATGTAGGAGGGAAGCTGGGAATTGTGTGTGATCAATGATGATCAAGGATTGTGGATGTGTTGTGGGTTTCTGCAAGATGGATGAACTACTGAATGTTGAGTTCAAATAAGCTCTGGTCGATTGATAGAATTTTTGAGAGTGATTACTTGAAAAATTCTGGATGATTGCTGATAGCTAGTGATCATCCGTTGTTTTTAATCATGGATTTAGAGACTTATTTATATTGTCAGAGTTGTGAGCACCTTGATTCCTGTAAGTGTGACGGTTTCATGAGTGGAAGAGTGGGAAAGTGGAAGATCGTGGTAAAGTCATTTCCACGTCGTGTGGATACTTGATGGATCGTGCACCCACTACTTTGCTAACTCCTTCAACTATTTACACAACTGATGCACATTTCTCGTCGTGGATGAATCCACGTGTTGTAGGATGCCAGACAAAACCCTAGTTGTTATACCCCAATTTTATGTGATTGATGTCTCACGAATCATGGAGTCTGCATGACAGACATGTATTTAGTTTGTCAGTTGTTGACATATTATACAATGAGCCTAAGTTTTGTTGAATCGAGCATGTTTGACAAATGCTCAGCGATTCATGAATGTTAATGTTGCTCGTATGAGCAAATATTGTTAATTCGACGAGTTGTTGAATATTAATGAGTTACTGAATATATGTGGATTATTCGAGCAACTGAGAAAGTATTGCTCGATTCGACGAAATACTAAATATTGATAATTTGACGTGCAATTGAGCAAGTATTGCTCAATTCGACAAATTACCGACAAATTACTGATAAATTACTGAATATTGATAGCTGGATCAATATTTGAGCAACTGAGCAAGTGTTGCTTAATTTGACGTAGTATTTATTGGTGACGTGACCCAATAAAATATTAAAATATTGGTAGATTACCAAATATTATATGATTAATTCAGATGCTAGTTTCTGAATCAATATAAATTCATTAGTGTTTGAATCTTGCTCAGAATGATGATTCGTAGAACATTTATTCGAAACCCTAATTTCAGATCATGGTTGATGAATCGCTGAAAATAGGTCATGAGTGATAAAGGGACTGACCATATGGTATGATGGGCGTCCATGTGGTGCCCAGTGCTCGAGTGAGCATACACCAGTCTCAGTTGGAGGGTTGGTGAAAGAATGATGATTAAGTGTCGGTTTCATCATTTACTGAAATATTGCTGGGTTCAGCATTAGGCGATAAAACCTAAGTATGAAAGATGGGGGACCGACCAAGAGAGCATGGGACCATCCCTTGGTGGTCACGAGACCGGTTGGTGGTCGTTTGGGCAATCCCCAGGTTGGTTGAAGAGAGTTTGGGCCCAATACGAGCAATTGATCAAATTAGGTCAGAATTATGAAAACGTGTAACGTGTGGGACCGGCTTTGTGTAAGCCCTAGGAATGACCCTGGTCGGTCAAGAAGGCATGCACGCATTTTCGTGGTATCCGTGTCTCCATCCTGAGAGTGTCAGTATTTTCTGACGTACGTTCGAGCAACATTGTGAATTTTCAGAAGAGTTTCATCTTGACTGAAATTCTTGGTTTTTGTTGGAATGAGCATGTATGCTCAATTGATCAATATTTTTCAAATATTAAAATAAGAGTATTTTAACATTTAAAATTACCGTGAGGGGCTAGCCGGTCGTGTGACCATGTTGGATTTTGGTTTTTCATGATTCGAGCAAAATTTGAGAAGTTATGACGAAATCATGATTTTTGCTCAAACCAAGGAGTTTCATGAATTTAGGAAAATAATAATTATAAAAGACAAAGGATTGCAAGGTGTGGGACCATCCACAGCTAGGGCATGGCCGGCCGGCTATGTTACTCGGTCCTACAACACTTTTCTAATTTTATATTATTATTCTTCCTGAAACCATGATGTTATGGAGAATCCATGAGTTTTGTTAAAACGTAGGAATTTCATGAAATTGGGGAATAATAATTATAAAAGGCTAAGGATTGTAAGGTGTGGGACCAGCCACAGCTTAGGCATGACCGGCCGGCTGTTCGGTCCCGCACACCTTTCCCTATTTTATGATATTATTTTTCATGAATCCATGAAGTTATGGGGAATTCATGAGTTTTGCACAAACAAGGAAAGTTGCTAAATTGAAGGAGTTTTTCATGAGTTCATGAAAATAATAAAATATGATAAAATAATGGAATATACATGGGACCGGCCACATCTAGGGCATGGCCGGCCGGCCGGTGGCCTCGGCCCCTGGGCGCCTCTTATTATTTAATTATTATTTGTTGCTTTCCCCTATTTTGCGTAGGATTCCTTATCAGTCCATATTTTTGGATGCTCGTTTGAGCATCCGGGTGCTCATTCGTGCATCATTGTCGAGTACACTTACACCATTTTTTTGGGGCTTACTCAGTGATGATCCAGATTCCCGATGGTTGAGTATTTATTGCTAATTCATGAAATTCAGTGTAGAATAATTCATGAAATAGAACAATAAAATGAGTAGTTATTTATTATCAATTCATAGGATCAGCAGTGGATTCGACCATGAATTCGGAATAATAAAACATGCATTACCATTCAATGGGATCGTTGATTCGACCATAGAATCGGAATAATAAAATTATTTATTACCATTCCATGAGATTAGCAATGAATTCGATCATGAAATAGGAGCAAGTCGTAGATTCAACCATGGAATCAGAACAATTGTTATTTCCATTCCATGGGATCAGGCCGTGGATTCTACCATGGAATATGAGCAATTGTTATTGCCATTCCATGGGATCAGATCGTGGATTCGACCATGGAATATGAGCAATTATTATTGCCATTCCATGGGATCAGGCCGTGGATTCGACCATGGAATATGAGCAATAATAGATCATTCTGGGAATTCAATGGTGAATGTCACGGCAGAATTAATCTAATATAGAAAAGATATTTGCCAGTTAAAGCATCACATCCATTCTGAATGGTGCATAGTCAGGGAGTCACAGGTGTTGTTTATGACCTGAAGACGTTACTGCTCTCAATCTGCGGAGAACCGCATGAATATATGCACGGTCTCTCCACATAGTCAGGGAATGGTGAGTGTCACCGACGTCCTGAAGGAGTCCGCCTCCCAACTATTCTTCTATGTAGAGGTGGGTCTCTCTCCTGCAGTCAGGGAACAGTGAGTGTCACCGACGTCCTGAAGGCGTTAAGTTCTCAATCAACGGAGAATCGCCCAATTATGTTATTCTGCATAGAGGTCATGATGAAATTCCAGGGATCGAATCGCTCAGCTAGTGGAGCTTTTTTGAAAAATATTCATCATGGCTTCGTAAAATATGAATCGTTGCATGCCTGAAAGTCGTGTCGAAACATGCCTCATGATTTTACGGTTTTTCCCTATGTTGAAAATCCACCGTCAACACTTATTTCTAAATTTTCAATTTTGTCATCAACTTGGTGGCAACGGTGGTAGATTTGGAGGAGATGGTGGTCGCAATTGCGGTGGCAGTGGTGACAATGATTTGTGGTGGAGTTGTGATGGTGGAATGTTGGTGATGGTTGTGAAGTGGTGGTGGTGGTGGTGGTGGTGGTAGTGATGGTGATGGTTGTGGAGTGGTGGTGATGGTGAATTGCTATCGGTGGAGTTGGAGGCGGTGGTGGAGTGATTGAGAAAGAAAATTATTGTTTTTTGATTAAAAAAATATTTGTGTAATAGATTACTAAAATAATTTATTTTTAAGAGGATAAGCTTTTTTAAGAGGATAAGCTTTATCATTAGTATAAAACAAGGTTTGGACAAGTTAGCCTTTGTTAGTGGTGGTCAGGATTTGTCCAGACAAAGATAAATCAAGGGCTGTGGTTCCTCAGACCACCCCTACATATCGCACGTGTGGCGTTCATTACAATATTATGAATGAAAAATGAGCACTCAAGTCAAGATATGGAACTTCAAAAATTATAATGGGGAGGTTCGAACTCATGACCTATTGTGTCATAAGAGTGGCCTCTAACCAGTGTTCCTCCTTGGTTGGAATTGATAGAAAAGATAAATCAACAGTGGTGCTTTGTTCAACTTAAATACCATAATTGCTTTATTAATTAGTGTTTCGCTAATTGCACACAATAAATAATGTATTCATTATAAAGTGTTTCATTAATTAGTGTTTCACTAATTGCTCATAATAAATGACTAATTATTTTTTAATTATAAATATTTTCATAATTAAATATAATATTTATTTCTATTAATAAGTAATTTTGATAAATAATATCAATAGACATTTTCTGCGACAATGAGTAGTACAAGAGATGGAGTCCGGAAGATTAGTGGTGGTTAAGGGCGGAGCCAAGAACAATTATATTTATTTTTGTTCTTTTATCGTAAAATTGGATACAAAGTCCATTTTTCACATGTATCCAACTTGCCAAGAATTTTTTCTCCCTATCTCCCCAAAATCCTGGCTCCGCCCCTGGTTTGTGGTGGAAGAAGTAGTGACGATGAATGCCGGTGAGTAGTGATGGACAATATTAATTTTATGTTTTCGTTACAACATCGATAACATCGTAGTGTGGAAGATGTGGTTGGTTATTTTTAACACTTTTGATAAATGAAGGTACCATATATTTCAGGGATGATATCATACAAGACAATATTTTCATGATCGTAGTTGGATCACCCAAATGGTACCCCTGTTATCTTTGGTACTATATCGTATAAATCATGATTTTTTAATGTTAAAATAAAATTGATTGCAATACAAAAAAGAATATATACACGGAAAACAAATAATGAAACTAATCAATTGACGAATTTTTGCTCAATCTAAACCTCATACATGTAATTTGTGATTGAAAATTAGAATTGCGTCCAACAACCTACATGGGATGGGAGGCAGTGATGGTGGCAGTGGTGGAGTCAAAAATTGACATTGAGGAAGCCTATCTTTTTTTAAAAAGAAACATGTAAACTTTGGTGGACTAAACCATATATGGACAAAGTACTATTTACAAAATAAACTAAAAAAATTATGTAGTTATTAAAAATTTAAAGGGTTAGAGCCAGGTTAGTCAACCCTTGGCTCCGCCACTAGGTGGTGGTGGATTCATATGGTTTTATGGTGGTGGTGGGTATTGGTGAACAAAAACATATTATGCTAATTTCGTGACGCCACAAAATGTGTAATGTTATATTATAAAGTATAAAACGTGGTTGATAATTCTAATGTTAAAATAAACTCGATAAAACACATGTCCATTTTAAAAAATTGGTGCAATCAATTGCCATGTTATGTAATAACTAAACGAACGACACGAATCAAGATCAGAACATATGAAATTATTTATTATCGATTTTTTTATGTAAAGAGTGGTCAGGATTTGTCCTTGGCAAAGATAAATTTACCGCTGGGGTTTGTTGAACTTAACCATTTTTAAAGGTTTTATTAATTAGAGTCTCATTGATTGTTCATAATGATTAATTAAATTTATATTATAAATGTCCCTTTAATAATTTAACATAAATACATAATTTTATTAATAAATAATTTTACTAAAAACTATATTAATTCTAATAGTGGTAGTGGAAGTAGGGTTAATATAAGTGGTGGCGGGTGTTTGTGAATGGTGGAGGCGGTAACATTACTATTGGTGGAAGAAATAGTGGCGGTGGATGGTTTTTATGGTGGTGGGTGTTGGTAATAGTAGTGTATAATAATAGTTTTTTATTTTTAGTGAGTTTTATTGACCAAGTAAAAAAAAAAAAACTTCACAAAACATGCAACATTGTATTGTGAAAGATGTAATCGGTTGTTTTTAGCACGATTGATAAGGACAAAAACCAAATATTTCGAGGATGATACCGGAACGTATAAGACAATATGATCATGACTGTTCGATAACCCTTATTATGCAAAGGCAATTGGTGTACCCGCGTAAGAGAATATTATCCCTCTCTCAAGTACTATTACATTCTTTTTCCTTAAAGACCATCAATGTCGAGTTGTTTCCCGACAACTACCTACAAAGACAACAACTTTCACTCAATTCCCGATATAAAACCTTATTGACCGGGAAAATGTATTTGCATTCTAAAATATTTGTTTGAAAATTATTTTTGTTCATCAAAATCATCATAAAAAACTCTAAATCATAAATCTAAATTTCGCCTCCGAAGTTTATAGAATATTTTTTATATTTTACATTCTGAAATCATGCGACCTCTTGATGACAAATCAACAATATCAAATTACGGATCAATATGTGTAGGTTTCATTCACTGGGTTAGAAGGTAGAGTAGACACAGATGGGTAGATGACACAATGCAGAACATGACTGATAATACTTCAATAATTTGGTCAAGAGAGAAGGTCAAAAATTTAAGATTAACTTTCTATATGACTAATTAGATCGGCTTCGATAGGAGCTGACTAAAATATGGATTAATAATAATTTTCACGTAAGACAATTGCAAAACATAGTTTGGCTAACTCTGCCTATGTAAAGAGTGGTCAAGATTTGTCCTTCCTCAATGCTATGTTTTGTGAGAAGAAGGTGATATCGAAGATTGAGGTATAATTCAAATCTATTAGTATCATACCATTTACAACTAGATGCCTGAAAAAAATTTGACGTGTTGTTATTATTATTACAGGCAAGGGATACATTTATATTGACCACACTTGCGCAAATAGCTCACTTCGCAAATGATTGGTGTTGCATGTACTTTCTAGAATGCAACGAGAAATTTGAGGAAACAAGGCACCAGAAGCAGTGTTCGGAGTATTTTGGATATAGTAACTTAGACCTGATGTAATACTTATGTTCTTTTTTTTTTAGTTTTTCCACAATCTATTTATTTAATAAAAATGAACATTGCAAATACATAACATCAACAAAAATTAGACAAATTACGTTTGACAATAATGGCTACTAACGGAAATGGCAAAAGAAAGGAATTGGTGTAGAAGAATTGTTGGATATACAATGGATTACTTGATACGAACGAAAGAGGTATAACTATTTCGATTCTAAAATCACATAAAGTTCACAGTAGAAGATGACATCAAGTTTAAAGTTAGTAACAAACATAATATGGCTAACTAAAATGTTAAAAAAAAAGATATATAAACTTAGAAATCCGAGGGACTTGAAGATGCCAATTTTGAAAAACTACAATCTTAGAAAGCAACGATCCACAATACCATAATTATTTTTTAATAAATATTCAACGTAGAATATGTCAACTTTTGGTAAAGGATCTATTGACAACCTATTAATTTGAAATAGGATCAGGGAGTACAATATGTGTTCAAGGTTCTTTATGAGGTAATGTGTCGCCAGATTGTATTCCAAGTGAAGGTAGGAACATACGGAAGTGAAAAAAGTCCAAGACTTTTGAAGTTACCAAAGCCTTCGTTAAGACGAATTGCTGGGCACAATACTTTGTAGAAGATTTAATGGCAGAGATTCGCATATATACAATCCCCTCGAAAAGGTAATGGGTACACATTTTAAACATCGTCATCTAATAGTTTATATCATTCGTTTGATGCAAAAAAATACTATTCTCTGCCTATTGGGAGGATCGACAACATGATCATGATAGATGAGTCAGCTGGAGCGAAATAGGAGCATGTGGAGACTTTTATGGACGATATTGATTAGTTTATTTCACTGAGATGAGCGCTGCTGACGATATATTTCCAAAAAATATTTAAACTTCCATGTTCATGTAAAGAATTATCTCATTATAAGCAATGAACCTAAATAAAAAACGTGTTTGGAAGTTAAGATTATATTTCTTTCGTTTGAGAAAATCTTCGGCGGTAAAATATTAAAGGATAAAAACAAAGGAAAAAAGAGAGGAAAATCCCAACTATTTTTATGACAAACATATATTAAATCATAAGGAGTTGATAAGTATTCGAGACACAAATTATACGATATATTAAAAATGAACCAACATCATGGACCGTGCCGTTACGGCACGGGTTAAGGGCTAGTATATATATAAGAGGAAGGGGTATATTTATAATGTGATAGGGGTATTTTTGAAGGATTCAAAAACTAAGGGTATTTAATTAATATACCCTTGGAGAAAATGGGGAATTTAACCCTTCATAATGAGAATCGACCTCTTTATTTTATCATGGCTAGTTTGGGGCCTAGTGTGATTATTTAGGGACTGAATTTTTTCAACCAATCTAATGAGAAGGATATAGGGTGTCTAAGATATGATAAAATACTAAATTAACCTTTAAATAAACCTTAATTATTCTAACACAAATAAAAAATACAAAATCATGATCACTTAATTAACAAATAAAAAAATCATTAATCAAAACTATTATTTTTTTTCTTCAATTTCCATCAAAATCAAAACTAGAACCTAATCAATCACAAACAACAATTGAATTCTAATTTCTTTTTGGGTTTTGAAAAAAAAAACTCGAAAACAAACAATTCAAGTGATTGAGTTAAATCCCTTTAATCCATTCCTTCTAAGAGGAACTCAACAATGATTTAACTCTAAACTTTGAAAGTCACTCATCAAATTTTCTATAAATCAACCCAAAATCGGTTTATGTGTGCACTATATTATTTCGATTGTCGTTGATGTTACAAGCAATTTGTTTATGTTGTACATCTACATAACCCGATTCTGGGTTGATGTGATGAACATCAACCACAATCGGTTTACGCTAATGCACACATAAACCGATCTGGGTTCATGTTCGGTATTGTAGAGAAATCAAGAATCGGATTATCCGTGCATCTATATAATCTGATTGTGACTGTTAACTTCTATTATTTATTTTTTTATTTGCAATTATAGTCGTTGGTCCTTTGTGTATATAGAGAGGATAATCTATTCTCTATCATACACTACCTTATTCAAAGAAATCTTTCTTCATTGTTAGTTTTTTTTTATTTGAAGATGTCAAGTCCATCATCATCAACTACCAATTCAATCGAACACATACTTAGAAGATGCAAGCGAACAACCACATCAATTGCGGCAATGGAAGAATAGATACCAAAAAAAGCAAACAAACAACAACAAACACAACTTCGTCTTCATCACCTAACAATATATTGCATTTAATAATTGGAGATTTTCTATTGAGAGATTTCAGAAATATTGGACAAAATATTTCCGAGAATTATGAAAAACCGATTTTAGGTATTTATTGCATATCTTGAGAATATTTTTGGTTTTGGAAATTCCTTGGTGTCCAAACATCCTTGGTCTATAAATACCCAAGTTTGCATTTCTAGAAAACTATCCTAAGACTTAGTCTTATGGGGTGCTAGTCTAGCACCTAGATTAGCAATCCACGTCATCTAGCAAAATCACCTAAGTCATATGGGAGTGCTAGTCACTGAAACAAAACAGCACCGATAGCTGAACCATTCAGCGTTACTACCTTTCGCGGAACAATCCAGCGCTTGCCGGTCAACACAGTCAACGCGCATAACCATTCTGCGCTTTACGCTGCATAGTTTAGCGTTGTAGAAATCGATCTAAACCCAATAGTGATATTCTTCTTCTTCCTCATCTCATTTTTTCCACCCGAAAAACCTCCAAAATGCATGTAGTAGATCTAGCAGGATAGGGATTTTCGTTACAAATCGGACCGTGGGTTTGAAGAACAACACCCTTGGAGTTATTTGAGATTAGTTTGTAGCGAATCCGTCCACGAAATTGATTTGGGTAAGATTGTAAAACTTTATCTTTTTTTTCCCGATGATCATGATTTGTTGATGAAATTGATATGTTTAGATGATTGGTATTTGTTATTTAGATGATTTAGATGATATTTCTAGTATTGTATGATTTAATTTGAATTTTTGTGAATGAAATTTGATATTGGTGAACTTTGTGAATGAAATTTGATATTGATGATATTTCTAGTATTGTTGATTCTGATTTTATTGTTTCAATTGGTCGCATTGGATTTTGATTTTTAAACCACAATGTTGTTAGTTTGCTTAATTTTTGTTGAATCTGATTTGGGGTTTTTATTGTTCACTTGATTGAATTGAATTTTTCTTTTTATTCCATAATGTTGACTTCATGATTTATTTTGTTAGGGTTATAGTTTAGTACTACTTGGAAATGGTTTCCCAATTTTGAATTTATAGGCAGGAGCTTTAGCAAATTAGAGAAAACAGAGCCATTTAGGTGATGTCAGTGGATAGCTTGGGGAGGATTAAAGCATGTTGTTAGGATGTAGTTGATAACTAGAGAAAACTTCTGTATCCAATGAATTGGCTATGAATTACCTAGGATAGTGCTTGAATTCTCGACATTGTAGACTCAGTGATAAAGAAAACTTAAGCAACCATAGTGCTTGCTCTTGCTCTAGTATGAACTCAGCTAGATATTGTTTTTTGGTCATTGTTATCACCTTGTCGACAATTTTCTTTGAAGATCATTTTGTTTAATTAGTATTTTTGATGAAGCTAAATTTGCATGAATTATGAATTTGTAAAATTCGTATGATTATGATGAAATGATAAAATGTGGTTGATTAAAGTGTGAATTTTATGATTATGATGCAAATGATAAAATGTGGTTGATTCTTTTTTTCTTTTGTTATTGATTGTAGTATGAATATGGAAGAACATTTAGATGCTTTGGAAATAGTTTCGGCAAAGGGAGATAGGCATGTATCTAATAATTTGAGTGATAGTCGAACTATAAACTTTAGAGTCAGTTTTAATGAGGTTGAAATGTTATACAAAATTGTAGTGAAAAATTATCCGATAGCGCAAAGATATTGTGATAATTGTGGGTTTTCTTCTGTCTTTGAGTTTAACTTTTCAAATGCGGATAGAGGTTTAGTTAAAGCCATAGCTGAGAGATGGCATAAAAAAACCAAGAGCTTCCATTTTAGAGAATTTGAGGTTGGCCTCCTTCCTTTAGATTGGTATATGTTAACGGGAATTCCCATTGGTGACCCTACGAAAAATCAAGTAGTTCTGCCGGTATTGGGTGAGCTAACAGTTGCTACTTTGGATGATTTGTATTTTCAAGATTTTAAAGAATTTGATAATTGGAACACTAAGCAAAGTACAATATCCCTGGGTATCTTGAGAACCTACATTAAAAGTAGAGAAAACACCAACAATGTTGAATGTGCAGATGTATTGACAAGAGCATTCTTTCTTTGGTGTTTTGGTCATTTTCTTATTGCGGGTTCTAGTGGAAGAGTAGATAAACATTGGGTTTTATTGCTGGATAATTTGGATAAAGTTGAGGAATATGATTGGGGTTTAGCTTCCTTAGGTAATACCTATAAATTTCTTGATGGATGGTCAGAGAATGGGAAGGATTTATCTGGCATGGTTATGGTACTTGAGTATTGGTACTATTATTACTTCCGCAACATGCAACCTTTGCTTTGTCAAACACCTTCCGGAGAACACTATGATCTTTTCCCAAAAATTAGTCTCTTCAAGAAGACTAACATTAAATCAAGGAAGAGAGGCCAAAGAGGAGGCCAAAAGGATACGAAGAAACACTCAGTGTCCACTGCAAGAGCACAAATTGACACTAGAACCAGTGCATTATGTATTTGGAAACCATGGATACGTAGTAAGTATTCTGAGGGAGAATATTATGAATATGCTCCAGAGTGAGAGTTGTGTTTTATGACCTAGAAAAAAACCATAAAAGAGTTAGTTGTTATTTGGCTGAACAATTCCATAGGAAGATAGAAGGTGTGATTGTAGTCCCACGAAATCCTCCAGATTTGGATAGAGTTGGAGACAGGGAGATTGTTGGTGTATTTGTAAACATTATTTGGCAGTTAATGAGGATCAATATAACAGGTGGTGGAAGACGCATAGTGTTAGAGCTTATATCACTGAGTCATACCATTCACAAAATGCCGATGAGATAGCAGTGGGTAGACAAGATGTTCCTATACATTTGTTACCTAGTCATCCACCTTCTAACCTGATACCACAGACCTATACTTATGAAACACAGAATGAGACCCTGTCACAATTGATGGAGATATATTTCACTTTATAATTCATCAATGCAGTTGGTGTTGAAGAGAGAGTAGAAGTACCAAGGCAACATTGTCTGTATAACTTTTCTGCGATGGGTTTGACAAAGGTAAGTTCATTTACATTTGTATGCATTTACATTTGTTTGCATTTTCATTTTAAGTTTCTTGAATGCAGCATCACTAAACCTATGTACTTTATGCTTGTAGGATCAGTGCTTCAGTTTTATGTCACAACAATATGAATTCTATAGTGGATCTCATCAAGTAGTACCAAGGGAGTCAAGGCGCATTTATGTCTCAAGTTCATGTTCCTCATCCGACAGATCTTCTTCTTCAATACCATATGCATATTCCTCACAACCAATCAATCAAGAAGATCTCACATTGGGAGGTTCATTTAATCAATAGCCTTCAACTCAAGGATGTTACCATCCTAGTCATGAAGATGAAGCAACTACATCACACAATCAACAATAACCAATCAACCAAGGAAATGAATTTACTGATCCGTTGTTGTTTGATACCGAGCCTAACATTTTTTATGAAACTCAATACACCCAACCAACCCATCGCTACTTTGAGTGAATGAAAGTACTTGTAGTATTTTATGAAAACAAATGAATTGTGGTTTCTTTTTTATGGAGTGTTTATGAAAACATACGGATTGTGGATTCTTTTTTATGGAGTGTTTAAACATATGAATTATGGTTTATTTTTTATGGAGTGTTTATGAAAACATATGGATTGTGGTTTCTTTTTTATGGAGTGTTTATGAAAACATATGAATTGTGGTTTCTTTTTTATGGAGTGTTTATGAAAACATATGGATTGTGGTTTCATTCTATTTTTTTAATGGATTGTCTTAATTTTCTTATATTAGGTACATTATGCAAGGAGCTTTGAGAAGAATTTTGTTCGGTCTTCCAAATGATGAAGATGATACTGAGCAGAATGTTATAGCAGTAGCTACGCTTTTGGAGTCACAAAGGAGGCAAGGACTACATTAACCCATCCCAAATGAAGTAAAGGAACGTCAGGTGGTGCACAGAAACCGTGTAGATGTCGATGCAAGGATGATGCATCAATACTTCAAATTCAGGTGTACTTATGGGCCAAAAAAGTTCAAAGGTCGGTTTGCTTTGCCTCTTCCCCTTTTTCTGAGAATTTTAGAGTAAGTTTGTGATTTTGACCATGATTTTCGTCAAAAAACCGATGCTTGCGGTATTCCTGGTCATTCTCCATATATGAAAATGATTGCCATGATGAAACATTTTTCCAAAGTAATTGCACAAGATTCTCTAGATGATTACACACAAATGGCAGCATGCACTATCTACTTTTATGCTAAGAAGTTTATGGATGAAATTATTTGGATCTATAATGGCTGATACATGCGTCAACCTACTGCTCAAGATACTGAGAGGATTTTGGCAGAGAATGAAGCTCGTGGGTTTCCTGGGATGCTTGGTAGTGTGGATTGTTTTCATTAGGCATGGAGAGCATGTCATGTGGATCAGGCATGATCCTACGTAGGCTATAAGTCAATTCCCACGATTGTTCTGTAGGCGGTAGATACATGTGATAGATGGATATGGCATTCCTATTTTGTTTTGGGTGGACAGAATAATGATTGTAATATCTTGCATGCTTCGGGTTTGTTCGATAGAGAACTTAATGGTGTAGCACTTCCTTGTCATTAACAAATCAATGGAAGAAACTATAGCATGAGGTACTACCTATGATATGGAGCATATCCTATGTATGGTTGTCTTGTGCAAGCATACAAACCCGCCTCAAACAATTCAGAAAGTCTTTTCAATCGATATCAAGATGAAAAACGGAAAGACATTGAACGTGCATTTGGTGGTCTAAAGGCTAAGTTTGGTATTATATTAAAACCATGTCATTATTATAAAAGATCGGATATGAACGCAATTATGAGGGGGTGTTTGATAATGTACAATATGTGTGTTGAAATAGAATATCGCAATGAGGAATGGGGGAAGATCACGGGACAAGAACTTCAACCGCCAATTCAAGGAAATGTAAGGCTACCTCCTCAAGTATTGTACAACCTGGCGCGTTGGGCGGAACTTCACGAAGAACTCACTACGTACATTTGGCTACGACATGGAGATGGGTTGAGAGATGGATATGTTCCTGGTATAGTGATGGATGATGCCTTACCGGAAGTTCATGAGGGTACAAGTGATGTTAATACCGATGAAGACCAATATGACCTTCAAGAAGATGGAACATTTTATGAGAATGGAGAGTAAATTTCATACTCCATATTTCAATCAAGCACATTTTCATTAAGTAGATAATTTAATTAGTTCTTGTAATATTTAACTAGAACTTCATAAATACTTCTTCACCCACGATTACAATTACATTACATATTTAACTAGAACTTCATATTACTTCTTAAATACGTCTTCATATTTAAATAGAACTTCATAAATACTTCTTCATGCATATCCTTCATTACCAAGCATCTCCAAAGCGGTGACATGAATGAAAAGCATTCCATATTCCGGTTGGTATAAAGCCATAGCATCTTCACGATTACCATTTGATGTCCTTAATGAAATGACAAAATGTTTGCAATAAGTCTTAATGGTTGATAGCTGAGTTTGTAGTTGTTTTTTGCATCTTTCATTAGCATTACCATTGATTATCACAAATTCTTCAACAATTGTCCCCAAAAGGAGTTGGTTGTTTGAGACTTGTCGAGAGGATTTATGTTGATAATCTTGTGAAAACTTCTCACCAAGTCATTGTCTTCGTCAACTGAGAATGCAACCATGCTTGAATTTTAAATTAAAAATTTAGGAGTAGAAGAAGAGAGTGAAACTTCACAAGTTTGGGGTGGGGATTTCGAGTTAATGTATTGATTTTATATAGAGAATAAATTATATGAGTTTTGGCTGCAAAATGTAGCCATTAAAAGAACCGCAGAATCAAACAGCTTGAGGCGCTGAACCATCCAACGCTGCGCTCGATCAACCGTTAGATCAAAAACTAGTTTTTTTTTTCTCAACGGCTAGTTTTTGATCTAATTGCTCATAGAGCGCAGCGTTGGATGGTTTATCACCCCACGCTGGACAATTTTGCGCTGCACGCTGTACCATTTAGCCCTTCTCTTCTCAGCCATCAGATCAAGATAACCGTTGCATTTTCAACGACTCAGATTTAATGCTCGTTTGAAACCACAACAACTAGATTTTCATGCTTCCCTATAAATTGAGAACCACTTCTCCTTCATCCCTCATACCAAAATCAATTGATTCTTTTTCTTCTTTATTCATACAAAATATGGCACACTTTCAAACAAAAGAGGATGATGCACTAATTATCTCTTGGATTATAGCAATTAACGATCCGATTAGAGGAAAAAATCAAAATAATTCACAACTTTGGAAGAGAATTATGCTAGATTTCGTTAAAAGATGGCTGGAAGGTATGAATAGGGATAAAAAGTCATTGCAATCAAGATGTAACACGTTGAGAGGAAAAGTGAGGAAATATGTTTCATTCATAAAACCTTACTTCCGCAATAAACCTTCGGGATTGAATGAACAAGATTATATAAGTACCATTAAAAAAAATGATGTATTTTTTTTCTTCCAAATATATTTCATTCATTCATTCATAAGACACTAATATATTTTTTTCCACAATACCGCGAAGGAACACAAAATTATCAAGCAGCACCCGACAAACGTTGGATACATAAATCGGTTTTCCAGCTCCTGAAGACCTATCAACCATATTACAATCCAGTGTTGAATAGTGATGTTGGACCTAGTCAAGCAACTCAACCTAGTACTTCATCTCCAGTAACTATGGATGAATATTTAGAGGATATGGCAAGGTTTGGAAGCTCACTATCTACCCAAGGTTCTGATACCTCAGACATATCGCGTAGAAGACGCTATTTCGAACAAACGGATAATGTTAGAAGTGGCGGAAGAGATAAGGCAAATAAAAAGGCCTATGAGACTAAAGCATCGGAGAGAGCAGATGATAAAATGGACAAGCTCATACAACTTCTTGAAAATGCACAAGCACAAAGGGTGGAAAAGTATGAAACCGAAGAAGAGTTCCTTAAGAAAGATTTGGAAAACACTATAATCTTGGCATAAACCCAACAAAGGGAATCCGACTTGAAGATCCTACGCCAAAATTTGAATGAAGTACAAGAATGGGAGATACCCCTTTACAATAAATGGAGGAACGGGATTTTGGTTCGTAATGGCTTTAAACCAATCCCCTAAATTATGAGTGATATTTTAATTATTAGAAGTTCATTTTCAAGTTTGAATTAGAAGTTAATTTAGAAGTAGGATTTCAATTTCAATGTACTTTTTAAATTTTTAGAAGTAGGATTTCAATTTCAATGTACTTTTTAAATTTTTAGAAGTAGGATTTTAATTTTAATGTACTTTTTAAATATTTGGAAGTTAGAAGTTGAATTTTAATTTCAAAAAACATTGTAACATTGTTTTGCAATGTAATCAAAAAATTTCTTAGTTTGCCAAATTTTAAGATTTTGAAACAAACAACCATTGGAACAAATTGTCAAACTTTTCAAAATTCAAAATTTGAAAACATAATTGTCTGGTGGTGTAACATGTATGTGAGAAAACAAATAATAAAAATAGTATAAAATTTAATTATTAAATGAGTGAAAAGTAAAAAAAAAAAAAAAAAGGCCAAGCGTTGAATGATGCAACACCAGACTGTAGCGTGTTTCCATTCAGCGATGGGAAATGGCGCTAAACCATTCAGCGTAGATGCTTGGAATATTCTTCCGAGCGTTGTTTCGTTCAGTAAAAAGGTACTTTTCCTCACGCTGAATCATTCAGCGTAACTCTCTAGCATGCTAGCTCAAATGCTAGCAACTGGTAGGAAAGAGAATTATTGTTAACTTTTTTGCCACGTTTTTTTTTTTGAATTGCAACACTTATGTGCTAATCTAGCACCTCCAATCTAGCCCATAAGACTAAGTCTAAGGGCTAGGCAAACTTCATATTTTTGTTGTTTCTGGTGGAGCCGTCTATCCGGAGAGGAAAGTACCCTAGTTAGGCGAAATATCTTACGACCGCTTGTTTAAATATTTTTGTGGGATCAAGAAGCTCTACGAGTTCCGTTGGTGGGAAACTAGATAATTGCAGTTTATTTTAGTTCGATTAATTTGATTGACTAACGATTGTTGAACTTTGATTGCACCGAGTTTGTTTATTCTTGAGAATCTTCTCTTCTGATATAAGATTCACTCAAACTAGATCGAAGTATCGACGAGATTTTTAGAACTGTTTGTAGATATAAAGACATCTTGTGATAATCCATTGTTAATAGACTTTGTTCTGTTCGTGATTGATCACAAGAGATTCAAGTGGTGTTGTGCAGGTGTTTATTGAAGATTAAAGAAGATTTCTTATTTGGTTTCTATATCTTTAGGTGTGCACAAACCTTGATCGGCTGGGATCCAACTATAATCGGATTTATTCAAGTGATTAGTTTTGTAAGATTGGAATCACCTTATAGTTTCTTGTTTGAACCTGTATTGATTGATTGCAAATATGAACTCTGCTACTTCGGTAGTTGTTAGACAGATTGATCTGACTAGGAAAAGGAGTTTATTTGTTAAACGTAAGAGCCTTTGCATATGACTTGAGATATCTTTATCTGAAAGAATCAAGAGAGTTGTTACCAAACAGATTTGTTGTTTCTTTTTTGTTTGGAATACGATCCAAAGGAATTTTTCCAGTGCGTGCACTTATTGAATGCCGGGAGTGTAGGGGTACTGAAGAAACTAAGTGAACTAGGTTTAGTTATTTGGTCTCAACTATACGAAGTTGGTTTACATTTTGTATAGCGGCTTAATTCTGAGAGTATTCAATTTTGGTCTAGGTCCCGAGGGTTTTATGCATTTGTGGTTTCCTCGTTAACAAAATATTGTTGTGTCTTTTACTTTTCTATTTCCGCAATTATAATTGTTTATTATAATTAAAAGTAAAATAAACAAACATTAACTCTGTATTACTTTATAGTGATCCTATAGAGTTTGGTTAAGTCCGAACCTATTATCATGGTAATCACAGTTTGGTTGTTGTATTGTCTCGTTTTTGTATCCATAGACGATCACACAAAGTGTGAATAAAGATTTGTAGTATTGTCTCGACTTTTTCCATAGATAATCACTTTTGGTCAGAGGAATTATAGGTGGATAATTTAAAGATTTTGGTGTATTTGGGTACCCTCGTCTTTTCAATTGGTATCAGAGCAGGCAAACACAAAAATATCTAAAACTCTGTGTTTGGTGTGATCCAACCTATAAGATATAAATCTATGGATGATTCAGTTAACGTTATGTAAGAGTATGAATACTCAAATGTTGAAGATGTTACAACTTCGTTGACTCATGATCCAGGAGTTACGAAAATATTTGAGTCTGTCTCTGATGGAAAAGAAAATTTTGATAAAGAGTTGGTAAAACTCCTAAAGCCAATAAGATCTCTGTCTACACGGATGTTAATATTAAAGACAGAATTTAATCTTCTTAAGCATGGGATCATAGAAAAAGATATTCAACTAAATATTCTAGCCAAAGAGAATATGGATCTCACTGTCAAATTAGAAGCTCTTGGTATATATATTACTCAAGATCAAGAGACTCATCCTATGACTCTGGCTAATGATTCTGTTATAATTCCTTCTGATGAAGAAACCAAAAGTCCTTGTTCGACTTTTAGATATTGTGATAACAAAACCGGTTTGATCACATCTGAAACATATTATGATGATGGTAGTCTACCTAACTACATCAAGTCGGGAGAGAATGGGAAACCATCTTCTACATCTACCGATGATCAAGGGAAATCTTGTCCAAAGGAAATTTTTAACCGATTTCATGAAATGGATCTTAAGGAATACAACTTTCAGTCACTTGATAGGAAGCTTATACTTCTTCAAAATACAGTACTAAAAGTATTGAAAGAATTTTTTCGTCTTAAAAAAATGAAAGATCATTCCTCAGTATAAAGACAGATTATACCTTCACCCGACAAAATAAACTCAAAAGAATTAGAAGTAAAAGTTGATGATCGCTTCTGGAAAAAGGTTCCTCCTCACTCATGGAAAAATAGTCCTGGTGTACATGAAGAACGACTCCAGAAGAAAGGGAAAGAGAGAATCTCTGCCAAATGAAACAATCAGGAATTTCCGATAATTGTTTCAGATAATCATACTGATGTACATCATAAGTAAATCCTTAGAATGAGAAAATCTTATGAAAATCTCATTGACAGAATTAAGAGAGATTTATCTATCTCTGAAAATTCTCACATCAGTACTGTTTCTCCACATGATCATACCGTTAGATCAAGGAAGGATCATCTTCTTGGGAGAAAACACTTTGGGCAGAAATTTCCAAAGAGAAATATGAACCATGTTTCTGATACTCACTATAAGCAAGAAAAGGCTTACTCCGATGCAACCTAATTGTATGGGGACTGTGCACTCTCATCCTAGTTCGTGCTCATAACTTTTGGGATGAGAAGCAAAAAAAACAAGAGCACAATTTTTTCTTCGTGTTTTGTATCAGAAAATTATGTGACAATCTCTGGATAACTGCAAATCCATTTTTGTCTAGAATTTGTTCATGTTTACCATGATCTTCCAAAAATAGGTTTTATTTGAAATTTTCGAATTTTAATATACCTTCCAGCAAAAGAAGTTCAGAAAAAGGAAACAAAATATATTATGTGTATATTTGCGGAATTTCCTAAGTATTTTAGGTCCGAAAATTGTCTCTTCTTAAGAGAAGCAATCTCTTGCTTGTATTAAGAAACCCTGATTAATCCTTATTTAAATACCTGAGCATGCCTCCAATAACTCGCAGTGTTACAAAAGTCAATAAGGAGGAAGCTCAAAAGGTTAAGGATTGTTAAGGAATCAATACATAAAGGAAGAAGAAAATCATATCAAAAATCATGTGTAATTATGATTCTGATAGTTCTGTTGGATCCCAAGATGAGTCATGTATGTTGGATTACAACCTTCAAGATCCAACAAAAACCAAGTGTATACGTTCTGATAGTATGATTGACTATATCCAAGGTTTTGAAGAACTAAGAACCAACCTCATAATGGCGATCCGTCATCAAGATTGGTTCAAGGATAGGATTGAAGAAACAAAAGCTGATCTTGTTAATATGAAGGTTTAAGTTGAAAATCTTGAGAAACAGGAAGTGGTTGCAGACAAGTCCCTCGAGACATGTTTCAAGAGTTTGATATTATCTCAATTATTGTATAAGATCTATTTCTGAATAAAACTATCTATTATTAATGAAAAAAATTATTCTTTTATAATTTTTCTTGTGATAGTTTTTTCGATTACATAGCCTGTGCTTGAATGATTTATTTTATTGCTATGTGTTTATGTGATGTTTGATTTAGGTTTTCGTAACCTTAATATTCGATCTCATATGATGTGAACCCTTATGGTTAGTGTGACTTTTTGATTTAGCGGGATTAAGTTCTAGCCCATGTTGGTAGGCTTTATCAAAGTAGTTGCGACTGAGATTCATATATAAAAAGTCACAATGTGTTGAATAACTTTGTGTTTACATGAGTTGTGTTTAACATAAACATATGTGTTTCGGGTTTTCAACTTTTTCTATTGGTACGCATTAGTTAAAACCGATTCAACCTTTCTCTGGTAAAATTTGCTCTTGTTGTTGTTCTTTTGTTCTTGCGGGAGAATGACAACATAATGGGGGAGAGTTCTAACTTGAACTTGCGCTTAATGATATATCTTTCTGGGGAGAAGAGGATACGGAATCTGAGGTAAATAATTTGTTATTTAATCATTTTATTGTTTAAGAAAAGCATGATTTTATTGCATATATTTTTCTTTTGCTTAACAAAATTTCGGTACAATTGATGTTTATTCCATGATGTGTGTATGGATGTATGTCTATGCTTGTTTCAAATACTTCCGGTTAAGAGAAATAATTGTGCAAGTCAATTTATTTGGTTTGTATGTATTGTTTATGGCTTAAAAAAATGGATCATTTGTTTAGTCCAATTCGATTCCGGATAAGAGAAACTAAGTTAATTATGATCTTAGTTAGACTTATGAAAGTAAAGGATTCGGTTATTCAAGTATAATTGAATTCCTTGACAAGAAATACTAGTTAACTAACCTAGTACTTGTCTTGTCTAAAGTGAAAGGTCTAAGTTATTGTCTGAATAATTAGAACCTGGTGAGAAAAATAAAGTTAATTCTGATATTTATTTTGATATTATCGAAATAAGCAATTGTATTTGAGCAATCGGTTTAGCAAGGGAACTAAGTTTCTTAGTCAATTTGTTAAACTATTAGGGAAAATTTCTTCGGGCAATTGTTTCCTTGATAACATATTAAAACCAAATTACTTGTAGTTTCGGTTTTGATATTGGTTATCTAAAATGATATGTGAAACCTTCGTGCTTAACTCTTATAGGTTGTACAAGTCTTTTAGATTTGTAGGATCCTTTCGGTTTGACCTTTATTTTCTCAAACCTTTGTCATTTTGTGACAAAAATGGGGAGAAATATATAGAGTAAATAAGTGATTTGCAATCATTAAGGAAAGGAAAATTGTGCTTAAACGTTATATCTAACGAAAGAGCAAAGCATTGACTAATGGGGAGCAACATATCATATTTTTATTGTAGTTATCTTGACTACAAAAGGGGAATAACAAAGATGTTCGGATTGAAAATCTACCTATCTTGCCTATAGGGGGAGTATTAGCTTTGGTATTCAAATATCAATAGCGGCATTTATGGATTGAATATAAGCATGTTATTGTGCTGTTGAAACTTAGAATCAAGCGTATGTGTAATGAATTCTTGTAATTTGTTTATCCATATGTATTAAGAGTTTTGTCACTAAAATTGACAAAGGGGGAGATTGTTAGAGAATAGCTCGGTTGAACCCACCAAGCGTTGTTATGTCAAGTTTGGTTGTCATATTTTAGTGAATCAAAACTCATCTAAGAGTCGCTTGATTATGTACTAGAGACAACTTCGTATAGGTTAGACTAGAAAGTATAGGATTATGAGACATACAGGTATTACTTGAAGACTTGACGAATGTGAAGAAGTAAAGAGCTACAATGACGACATCATCCTTCCTATTGAGCTTAGTAATTTTTGATTTGAATTGTTTCATTCCTAACATATCTTTCAAGTCGTGCTATATTGAAAAACATAACTGCGAAGCTGTGAATGATTATACTCTAGTAGTAAGACATGATCACATGATCATAGTGTTAAGGAATTAGGATATGAAGTATAACGCTTATCTTTTGAACTTCGTATATATATGACATCGACATAATCGTATGAATTCTATTGTGATTATGTGTATGGGTAAAGGTGAAGATTTCATCATAGGAAACAATGTTTACATTTGTTTAAAGGAAGTACATTCATTAACTTGTTTTATGAATCGAAAGGGAAATCGCTAGGCTTATTGGTATTGTTATTCATTGCATATCTTTGGATTACCAATATGTGTGAATTAGTAGAACCGATCATAACTTGTTATGTATCTTGGTAAAACTAATCACAGTGCCTTACTTATGATTTGGTATGACTTTTATTAGTGTAACCGATCCTAAGTAATCACCTGAGATGGTATGATCAATATTTGTAATTGGTGTGACCGATCACAAAAGCAATGTGTAATCGATCCTTGTAAATAGCGTAACCGGTCCTAGTAATCGGTGTAACCGATCCTAGTGACGTGTGTAACCAATCACAAGTAATACCATGAGTATATGGTAACCGGTCCTGGTAATTTACGTAAACGATCCTAGTAACTGATGTAACCTGTCCCATTAACCATATTGAGGTAGAACCGATCCTTGTGTTTGGTGAAACCGTAAACCTATGATTAGTGATTTGATATTTGATCGATCACATAGTTTTCTTGAAATATAGATGAACCAATTCTAAACTTGTTTGGAAGTGTGGTATAATCAATTCCAAGATTGTAAATATGAAAAAGGATTTACAAAGAAAAGATGCCAACATACTTTGAACATGATCAATAACTCTTATCCTTTATTGTTCAAAGATATTCCTTAATAACTCAAGGAGATCTCGGACCGAAATAAATTAAGGTTGTTAGTTTTATATGCTTTTAATTACCAGCAATTAAATGCATATCTCTGGAAAATAAAAATTATTAATGTGCATTTACTAATTGGAGATTTTCTAGTGAGATTTCAGAAATATTTGACAAAACTGTAGGACCAGAATATCGCCATGATATTATTCTTGCGAGATTTACAACACTTCTGCGAATTTGTCTGTGAGTTCTTCAACAACATACTGCGAGTCTCGCAGAATGACTCAAAAAATGACATAGCAGATAACGATAGCTGAAACATGAGAAGAGCATGACAATTCTGCGAGGGTTATATCATCTGAGAAAATTAGCATTATCACTTCTGCGAGAAAGCCGCGAGTCAGATCCGAAATTAAAGGACAGCTTAGCTGTCATCCATTATGTAACTACCATATATAAAGAGACCCAGTAGATTCAGAAAGAGGGAGATGAATTTTTGAGTGTTAAGAAAGTTTTGAAGAGAGAGAAAATCCAAGAGAACGGTTGTATTCTTGATTTCTTCCATTTCTTGTAAACATTTATGAGAATCAAATAATAAAGTGTTGTTTTTAATCTTTAAATATGTGTTGATTATTGTGAATTCTTGTGAAGGGTGTAGTGTAGGTTTTCCTGCAACTACATTTTTGGCGCCGGAAACAGGGAGGAATTTATGATCATTTGAAGAAAAAGATAAAAAATGATATTGTGATTGGAAGGAATTTGGAATAATTAGTGAAGGATCTTTCGCAATTTTCAACAGTTTACTAAGATTAATGTCTAGAAGAAGAAGAAATACATCAGAACCACCAACAACCGTAAGGAGGAGCAAAAGACTTGCAGGTGGAGAAACAAATGAAATGGGAGAATCTTCAAGAGCAAGAACAAGAAGAAATAAAACAAGGGATGATGGAGAAAATCAGCTTCGACGGCCAAATCAGCAAACACCAATGCAAGATAAAGCTGTGGATTATGATAGAGTAAGCGTGCATACTTGGCGATCAGATTCAATGGAAGAACAAGAAGATCGATAATTAAGAGATGAAAGACGAGAGGGAAGAAATCAAAAAGTAAATGGAGTATTGATACATATAGATGACGAAAATGAAACAGTGGAGGTTTTAAGACAAAGAATACAAGAGGAAAGGAGATTAGAAGCGGAAGAACGTGCAAATTTGGCAAGGCAAAACCATGAATTGAGAATGGAAAACATGAGGTTACAAAATAGAAGATCAAGAAGTACAACGAGATCAGGTTCGAGAAAAATCAGAAGTGAGATAAGAAGAATATCACCTATAACAAATATTGAAGAAGAAAATCATGATCCAAATGGAGGACGTCACGAAATGAGAGAAATAAGGGAAGATCGTTACATACCATAAGGTGAAATTCAACAAAACGAACAAAACAACATAAGGCATGAGAATGAACAACGTCAGGCACAAAATAACCAAGATGGCGAAGAAAATCAAGAGGAAAGAAGGAGGATATTGCATGGAAGAGAAACTCTAAGAAATCAGCAGATAATTGAAAGAGAAATCGAGAGACATTATGTTGAACAAGCACGCTTAGCTTGTGAAAGGGAAATATTAAGAGCAAAGGTGGAAGAGCAAGAATTCCAAGAGGCAATTCACCAGAATAATCATGACAATCGAGAAAAAAGACGCGAACAAAACCACAATAATGGTAATATTAACGAAGAATACGATAAGGTACAAAGAAGAGCAGTAGAAAATCGCAGAAGAGAAAATGGGAGATATAATGGTGCGCGCATTCATGAAAGAAATGAAAGAGAAGATAGCGGAGAAAGACAAGAAGAAAATAATGGAGACAGAAATCAAAATCTCGCAACACAAGATAGGCAAGAACGCATGAGAAAGGAATCTGCACTGAAAAGACCAATGGAGCAAAATTTAGTTGGGAATGAGCAAGTTTTAAGAGAGTTAGCAGAAATGAGGGGAATGTTAAATGATAGAAGAGAAGGAGGCAGAAGGAAACTTGATGAGGCGATTGAATAAGCTGCAAAAACTTCATTCACTCAAGCAGTACAATTAGGAGGAATACCCCCAAAGTGCAACTTGCCAGCATTAACTAGTATTTTTGATGGATCTACATGTGCCATTCAGCACATCAAAGCCTATGTGAGATACATGCTACATTGGGAAAATCATGATGCTGTGTTGTGCAAATATTTCGCATCAAGCTGAACTGGTGAGGCACTAAAATGATTTGATGGTTTACCCAAGAATACTATAACTTCTTTCACTCATCTACAAACCACATTCTTGGGGGCATACATAAGTAACAATTCTGCGCGTCCAGGAATTGAAGATGTGATTGGATTAAAACAAAGGGTTGGCGAGAGTCTGAAACACTTAACGTTAAGATGGAAAACAATGTGCAGTGAAATGGCTGGTAGAGTGGATGAGAGATACCTCATTTTATATTTCATTAACGCTATGTTCGCAACCAATCTACTATATGTTCAAGTTTTCAGAGTCAAAAATACCATCACAATGATTGAGCTGCGAGAACTACAAGAAGAATACATTACTTTGGAGGAAAAAAAAAAGAGATGGAATCATATCCAGTCGCAAACACCAGCTTAATAACGGCCAATGGAAGATTACTTCCTAAGATGATTAATAATGTGGCGAGCACTTCGCAGCTACCACAAGAGATAATAGTGATTGATAATCAGCAGAAGTTAGTAGCCATGGGAAGTTGAGATTAAGAGGAGTATGAAAGGGAAAGGAATTATTATAATCGCGGTGGAAATAATAAAATTCAAACACTTGATCAGCTGCAAGAGACTTATGGTGGTCAGAGGAAAAATAATTATAGAGGGCAATGGAGTCAGAAAATAATATGGGAAGAAATTAAGATGCCACCTCTAAATGCTAGTATAGAGAAAATTTGGGAGGCTATCATTTTGATGGAAAATATACCATCACCCTAGAATATGGGGAAAGAGCCACATCCAAATAATCGAAATCAAGAATTTTTTATTTACCATCATTTTCATGGTCACTCAATAAACGATTGCAGGAATGTAAAAAGAATAATTTTGAGGATAATTGATCAAGGAAAGTTAAATCATTTTTTAGGACATCCGCAATCTCAGCAGTTACCACCAGCACCAGATATTCGCAGAGTGAATACTGTAAAAGGAGAAGAAACATTTGTGATAGAGGTTGGAGCCAAGGCGGAGAATTTGTTCTGTAATTCCATCATACATTCATACAAGACTATTGAGGATTTCCACGACAACGTTCTAAGAAGAGTCTTCGCGAGAGATGCGGATGGAAGAGAGATAATGAATATTGTGAAAGTCTCGTCATTAGAGGAGTGGCAAAAGCAAACTATTTATTTCACTGCACAAGAAGTACCAGAGCCTGGCGAGATACATGACAACTCACTGGTGGTAAGATTAGAAATAAATCCAAAACAAGTAGAAGAAAAAGATAAAGAAAATGATGATGGTGAAACTGAAGATTCTTAGGCCATTAATAGAGTTCTAATAGATACTGGAAGCTCAGTTGATATCTTATTTTATCATACTTACAAAACCATGGGTGGAAGAGACGAGGATCTGATACCATCAACCTATAAGATCTATGGTTTCATTGGTACTGCAAACAAGCCCAAAGGGGAAATTACTATGCATATTCCATTAAAGGGGCTATCTTCCAAAGTTCAATTTTGTGTTGTTGACATAGAATCACCATATAACACCTTAATTGGCAGGCTATGGTTACATGGGATTCTAGGTGTAGCGTCAACTTATCACAAGTGCATTAAGTTTCCTCATCCCAGCGGTGTTGGAGTTATAAAGGGAGATTGGATTGAAGGAAGAAAGTGCTATGAAATTGACATGGAATCTTGTGAAGAAAGAGCTGCGAGGAATAGAAATTAGAAGCATAACATCAAACAGAAGACAAGAAGTGACAAATTAATGGTTGATAACAGAACGGCGAGAAGATGGAATGTTGCAAAGTCAACACACACTAAAATCTATTGATGGCAAGCGCCTCGCAGATGGAGAGAAAATAGCAAAGCGTAACAAAAAGGAAGGAGTAGGAAGTAGTAAGTAGAAAGGTAAAATTTCTCAAATCATGAAATTCAAGAAATGTATGAATGGTTTGTTGAAGAAAATATTTCAAAAGAATATTTCGTTTCAATGAAAAAGATGAAATTGAAAAATCATACAAGATCTGAAATGCAAATAAGAGATAATCAAAGAATAATGACATAAGAATGGGACGAACCTTTATGGCGTACACTCTAGTTCGCGAATAAAATTTCGCAATAGGAAAATGTAAGAACTAAAGTACGTCATATAAGGGGGTATCTGTTTGCATGGCTCAGGGATAAGGTTATACCGCTGCTGGAACTTGAGTCATGGAGAGCTTGGGTCCATCTCCATGAGAGATACCTATCCAGGAGAGGTACCTTGGATTTCCAACTATATATAAAAATTTATACCCTGGTTGGACGACCGAGGGTCTCTCCTAAGGAGTGCAGAATATGACCAAGGTACCGAGGTACACGGTTGATCCAAGGGTGCCCAAGGCGTACGAAACTACCCTGGTCATTCTTGGAAAGTCTTGGCTATAATGCACTCGGCCTGAAGAAAACCCCACTTAGGGTGCAGTCTCGTAACTATAAGCCATATAGGCAAAAAGGATAAAGCGGCTGCGAAAACAAATGGTTGTTGTTAATACCGGATGGGAGGAGCTAGTCTTGTATGTCCGATGTGCCCTCCTTGAAGGGGCAACCAGGGGGAAGATAAGGGCGGCACCCTCCATTAGGGAGCTGCTAAGTGTCTAAAGACGGCAATGTCATGGGGCTTTAGGTTCGCAAGAACATTTAGGCCTGTCATATTGTCGCGTGAAAAATACCTTACAGAGGAAACAAGCCATGACAAAAAGTTAAGATGAGATCAATGGGTTTTTATATGAAAGTGTAAAGACGTCCTGCGATTTTATCGCAAGACGGAAATGTCATGGGGCTTTGTTCTCTTAAGAGAACTTAGGCCTGTCATATTATCGCAATAAATTGAAAAAACAAGGATAAGACAAGATCAATGGGTTTTTTCATGCGAATGTAAGGACGTCCTGCGATTTTGTCGCCAAAAATAAAAAGTCACTAAATAAGACCACAAGAGATCATGAGACTATGCAGACATGACCTGCAACATTTACGCAGAGGTTGAGGAAAAATTTACAAACAGATTTCATTCAACATTAATCTGATCAATCTTTCATATTACAGATGAATAACAGAGGCAAGTATGGGAATGAACAGAATGATAAAATTATTATTCATCTTTATATGGAAGATTCATGCAGATAGTTAAAAATTAATAATCATGTTGATTAACCATATTGCAAAAAAGAATTATTTTCTAATTTATACAGATAGAAGCAAAAGAAATCTATACATCAAGGAATCTTAGAAGCTGGAGAAATTCGCAGCAATATCACAAGATGAAGGAGATAAATGTACAAATATTATAAGAAGATTAAAAAGGAGAAACAAAATTAGTTAGATCCATCATCATCTTCGTCATATTTTTCTCCTTCTTCGTCTTCACCATCATCTTCTCTATATCCTTCATCTTCGCCAGATTCTTCGGCTTCACTGTCAGATATAACATGGTTTGGAGTATTCGTTGGAACTTCTTCCACGAGGCAAGGATACAAAGAGTGAGAAATGTTATGATCATCACAGACTTTCTTGACGAAGTCATTGCGAATACCAATAAGGATATTACTAAATTTCGCAGAAGTGATCTTTAATTGGTTTTTTAATCTTGAATATTTTTCATTGCGAGAAGCAAGGGTTTTTGCGAGCTGACCCTTGTCGGCTTCAAGTTCTTCAATTCTTTCAGAATATCTCTTCTCAGCGCCTGCGAATATATAACAACAAGTTGGAAGTTTTGCAAACAAAACTATAAATACAAGAAGTTATTAAGGAAGAACAGTTAACAACCTTCTCTTTCAGAAATCATGTCTTTAATTAAGGCCGCTTTTTCAACATGAAGACTAACATCTACACCTAAGTTAGTTCTGGTGTTATCAAGAATCTTCGCAGCCCAAGCAAATTCATCATCATTATTAATAAGAAGATGGGAACGAATTTGGTTTTACCTTTCAACAAAAACCTTTTTCTCGCATATAAGTCTATCTCTTCCAATTTGGACTTCAAGAAGGGTTTTATGAAAATCCGCTAAAGTTTGAGCTCCTTGTCTGGATATACGATCTTTTTCATCTGAGAGATCACTGTTCTTGGCCCTTAAAGTTTTAATCTCTTCCTTAGAATTTTGGTGAAAGCGTTTGAATTTGCTAGCCATGTTTAAACAAGATCTATGGTCAATTTCTAAGAGACGAAGTTTAGACCTGAGTTCATCTATGGAAAGAGAAACAATTCTATCATTGGAAGGATTATTCAAAGAGTATTGAGAAGCTCTAGAAGAGAATCATCATCTATTGGTTCGGGAAAAGAACGAAGGGTTGAAGCCTCATCAGAGAGACCATAAATGTCTGCGAGAATGGTAATTCAAATAAGAAGGAATAGTGGAAAGTAGAAATATGAAAGAAAAGAGGAAAATTCTTATACCTAAGAGTTGTTTATTGGCACTTTCAAGATTGTATACTTTGAGAATTTGATGAGAAAGTTCCTTCTCTAGTTGTTTATTCTTCTCGCGGAGATTAACAGACTCAGATTCTAACTCCTCATTCTTCTTGCGAAGAACAGTGTTCTTCTTGTGAAAGGATGCACACCTTTTATCCAAATCTGAGGCAATAACAAAAGAAGCTCTTCCAGCCTGCGAGGGAGAACAAAAAATTATCAAGATAAACGTAAATTAAAATCTTGCGAAGAAATGAAATTATACAAATATGGCGAAGAAATGAAAACATACCAAAATGCTTAGTGAATTTAAGAGGCTGGGAGTCACTGATCTTGAAATTCCTTGATGAGATTCATTGTACATTAATATAGAAGCATCGCAGACCTTTGCGGGAGCTTGGCATGTATCTCTAAGAGCATCATCTCCCACACCAAGCATAGTGTCAGAAAATATGTTGGATAGCTGAGACATAGAAAACTCAGGGGGGGGAGGATTCCCTCGCGGAAGGGATATCAGCATCAAAGTCATCATTATCAGTATCATCATGAGAACTTTCTCCATTAGAATGAGATGATGAAAGGGAAGTAGATTGGATTTTTATTTTCTTTGAAGGAGGAGCAGTGGATTTCTCTTTGAGAAGAATAGTAGATTTATCCTTGTGAGAAGAACCTTCGCTTTTCCCCTTAGTCTTCGCGATCTTCACAGGTTCTATTTCTTCAATAACCTTCAAACACAGATAAAGGTAAGAAATAGAGGCAATAATATATTGTCAAGAATCATAAAGGAATATTTCTTACCTCATCTGTGAGTGATTTGAGAGCTAATAAAGTACCAGGTTTCCCTGATTTCTTGTAACTAGCCTTCAATCTGTTAATATGGAAATATTAGAGTAGTCAGCGAGCGTATACGTACGAATATGAGGAAAATAAAAACAAATAAAAAATCGGGAATATACCTCCTTATTATTTTCAGGCCAGCAGAACGTCCATGGTTGGTAATTTGCGAGACTCGCGGGTAAAGTATGAGAACCAGAAATGTATGGACCTTCTAATAATAAGGGAAAAATATACCATTTGTCATCACTGGAATGGCGAGGGGATGTATTGTTGCCCGAATGCCAATCAATATCCAACATAAGAGCTTTTTCTTCAGAAACATCATCCTTATTTTGTAAGCGGACACCCTAACAAGTGGCGTCCCTCCTCATGGGGAATATGTCATAGTTTGCGAAGAAATTCTCTACAGTGTACTTTGCAGGAACAATTGGAACATCTTTGAATTTAGAATTTTTTGTGATATCAGGGTAGTGAGATTCTTTACCAGCACAACGAGTAGCATACTCAAGCATTAGGCGAATGCAATCCCCACTCAACTGATATACTGCCTGCGAGAACTTCTTGTGAGAGAGTATTTCATAGAATAAAGGAAGCTCAGGGTCATAGAGAGGAATGGGAAGATTATCTTCAATTTGACCTAGCTAGACTATAATTTTCTCGCCATTACATGGATGATCAGAAAATAATTTTACAGAAAGCTCAGCCTTAGGGTTTTGATCAGCAATGGTAGATAAAGTAAAACCTCTGTTCTGAAGTTCTTTTTGAATTTTCTCAAAAGCTTTCAAATATTTACGACCAGCTGGAGGCATTTTATTAGTATGGGAATGGAGATTGAAAGAGTAAAAGATTGAAAGAAAAAATTGCAACAGTAGCAGATCCGGAATTCGCGGAAGAATAGTAAAATTGCAGAGAGAATAAAGAAGAAGTAAAAAGAAAGAGAGAAAAGAATGAATGAAGTATTTATAGAAGGTAAAGATACTTGAGAAGATAATTGTATTCAATGCGGAGAAAAGACGTGAACGGTTGGAACGTATCGGTTGAAAAGGACGTGTCAGGAATTGAATGGAAGGAAAAATACGTGTAAAAAATCTGGAAAAGAATGCAGAAATGTGTCAGAACAGAAGAATGTGAAAAGACGAATAGCTGCGGTATTTTATTTCTCATGATCTTTTCTCCTTCGCAGAAAAGGCATGAGAAGAGGAAATATGTAGGACCATGATATTATTCTTGCGAGATTTACAACAGTTCTGAGAATTTGTCTGCGAGTTCTTCAACAACATACTGCGAGTGTCGCAGAATGACTCAAAAAATGACGTAGCAGATGACGATAGATGAAACATGAGAAGAGCATGACAATTCTGCGAGGGTTATATCATCTGCGAAAATTAGCATTATCACTTCTGCGAGAAATCCGCGAGTCAGTTCCGAAATTAAAAGACAACTTAGCTGTCATCCATTATGTAACTACCCTATATAAAGAGACCCAGTAGATTCAGAAAGAGGGAGATGAATTTTTGAGCGTTAAGAAAGTTTTGAAGAGAGAGAAAATCCAAGAGAACAGTTGTATTCTTGATTTCTTCCATTTCTTGTAAACATTTCTGAGAATCAAATAATAAAGTGTTGTTTTTAATCTTCAAATATGTGTTGATTATTGTGAATTCTTGTGAAGGGTGTAGTGTAGGTTTTCCTGCAACTACAAAAATATTTCCAGGAATTATGAAAAACCGATTTTGGGAATTTATTGCATATCTTTAGAATATTCGCTTGGAAATTCCTTAGTGTCCAAACATCCTTGGTCCATAAATACCCAAGTTTATATTTCTAGCAAACTATCCTAAGAGCCAGGCAAACTTCATCTTTTTGTTGTTTCTGGTGGAGTCGTCTATTCGAAGGGGAAAGTACCCTAATTAGGCAAAATCTCTTACGACCGCACGTTTAAAGACTTCTGTGGGATCAAGAAGCTTTACGAGTACCGTTGGTGGGAAACTAGATAATTGCAGTTTATTTTAGTTTTCGATTGCTTTGATTGACTAACGGTTGTTGAACTTTGATTGCACCTAGTTTGTTCATTCTTGAGCTTTAAGTTATATTAAAAAATTGAATAATAGTAGCTTACTGAATCACCGACATTCCTGCAGAAGATTTATGGTGGCATTTGTAGGCCTCATTTACCCTGCACTGCACATTTTTCAATACTTTACCATATTGGTCCATAAGGTCGCCTAACTATATAAGTTGGGATCGATTCATAAGATATTTAAAACCCTGATATATGTCTTATTACAAATGAAACTGTATTCCCACCAATGGGGGTGGGGGCGGGGTAAGCCGTTATAATGAACAACGTGAAATGTCTCATCTTTTGTCGAGATTACAACGGTTTATGGGATACTTTGTGTGTCGTTTAGTTAACACCCAAAAATTATCATAAATAGAATTGTTTTTGAAAATCGGACAAAATTATGGAACCATAAGTTTCATAAATGAGATAATATTATTTCCGCCATGAATAATCATAACATATTTTCTAAGGTATGAACTTTGATGTGTTCGAAAGGGTTAAATATAAAATAAGTTATTTATAGACGATAAATTAGCATGGTGCAACGGTTTGGTGCACGATGTTTCATGTTTGAACCTTTCATACTCATTTATTTTTCTTAACGTTAATTTACATTCGTCGACTGAATAAATGAATCTGTACAAGTCTTAGGAAAATCAATTTATTGGCACAATCTGAATCGATTTAAGATTGGTTGACACGAATCATACGAGTCAAATCGTGACTCATACGAGTCTAAAACCATGCCCAAAAGGATACCCTATATGTGGATGGGGCATGTTGAGGATTAAATAGTCCCACATTGACTAACCCCTCAATATAACTTGAAGGGTCTACTCCGCTCATTGCAAATCGGTTTTGAGCTAGATGACACATTATAACACTTCACATATTTAGCATATTTTACTATTTTCATCTAGTAGTTTGTACAATTGGCATATTTACCATTTTTGTCTAGTAATCTTGGTTTTATGCAAACAACTTATAAAAGAGTAAGAAGCATAAATTAGGAGAAATATAAGCACTTACAAATATTGATTACGTGGTAAAAACGTATAAGTTAAGTACTTATCACTTGACACCTACACTATATCCCTCTGGGCTTAGAATAAATATAAAACACAGTACAAATATCGATATAAGGAAATGCCTACATATATTCAGTTGGAAGACCATCATTTTCATCAGCGGGACAACTTATATGTGAAAGATTTGATTCTTCAAAATTCTGAGAGCTGCGATATAAGCATAGTGATATAAGGAAATATCATAAACTGTGTTAGGCACATGCTCCCTATTTTTATCTGCATCATCATTCACATTTTTTGGATCATTTTAGGAGTTTGTTATTTATTACGTCAGGTGCGTTAAGAGCAGCTGATCCATATTATAAGCTTACATAAATTATTACCTGGATCTTTATTATCGTCCACAGTTCTTGGTAAACATTGTTGCTTGACTGATTTTTTTACTGTTATTGGCATGCTTGTCATTAAGTTTTTCGTTTCGCTTTCTTCCTTTCATGGAAATGATATTAGGTAGCATAGTAGCTAGGGATGCACAACGGTTGGTCAGTTCGGTGTCCAGGAAAAACCGGCAACCGAACTGTAAGATAATTGGTTTTCAAATTCAAAACCCTCGCGAACTGTTGAGTGTCTGGTTCGGTCTTTTACTGTCTTTCTACGGTTTTGACCGATCCAAATTTTAAAAAAGAAAAAAAAATCTACCTACAACTTTAAGTTCATAACAAAGATTCAAGTTCGATCTGCATCTCATCATTCACATACAGACTTAAGAATTCAACCATTAAAAAAAATTGAATCAAGGTTTTGAATAAGCTTAAGATTAAAACTTAGTGAACAAATTTCATCAATCAAAGTTCAAATGGAAACACAAATAACTCCATTAATTCCTGCCTTCAATCTTCCTTCCTTCTCCAACTTCTGATTTTCTTTCCAAACATCATTAATTTCTCTTTGAAAACTTAAAGTTATCATGAAAACACCCAGTTTGAAAGCCTTGGTTCCATTATCATGATTCATAAAGACCAAAACCTAGGGTTTATTGAATCCGATATTAACGGTGATTATTAATTAAAAACTTTATGTACTTTTTATTTTCACTTCCTAATAAAATTAGCATAACAAATCTCTACTTCAAAAAAAAAAAAAAAAAAAACCTCAAATCTCAAATCCATAACAAATACTGTAACATATATTAGTCTATATGGTGTTGATGGAAAAGAAAAAGAAAAATAAAAATAAGGAACTGCTGGTTATTATTGGTGTAGGAGAAAAAGAAGATAAGTTGTGTGGTTTTGACGGTGATGAGGTAGCAGTGGACGATGATGGAGGTGGTGATAGAGAATGAGAAAAGAGAAGAAGATACGTTATTTTTGGCTTTAGGGCTTAGGTTAAGTGAGTTATATTAATATAGATACACGGCTAGGATTTAATTACAGTTTATATCAATGGATATCATTACCCCGGTTTAAACGGTTCGGTTCGATCGGTTTGGATGGTCAAACTGTTTACTGAACCGAATATTTAACGGTCCTGGAAATTCAAACTGTGACCGACCGTTGTATGAATGGTTCGGCTCGGTTTCGGCTCAATTTGGCGGTTCGACTCGGTTTCTATGCAGCCCTAATAGTAGAAGGTCTATGCTTGCACTCTCCCGTGCAATGATCAATGGCCTTGTAATGGGAACAAAAGGAAGGCACCTTTTCAAAATCAAAGTAGGTCGTAAAAGTAAAACCATCTCGCTCCACTAGAATCTTGTTAACCAAAGGTATAGAGAAATCAATCTCCACCCGAACTTTGCGTATTTACAAAAAGTTTCGTTTAGAATAACAACATCCATGGGCATATGGTCCCAACAACAAAAGTAACTTAGAGCAAGGTTTTCTTCTTCCAATATTCAAGACTATCTCCGCTTATCGTCTAAACTTATGCGATGGACGTTGACCACTAGGGTTGAAATTCTTAGTCTATTGCTGGAAGTGCATGAGGCCAGGCTTAAGATAACATGAACCAGTAATCCAATATTCAACATATCTTTATGCGATGTGAAAAAAACAGTAGAGACCTTTTTCTAAAGGTAAGATTTTCCATAATATATTTCCGGCAATACAACGTTGAACACAAAACGAATATCATCAATTCAATAAGCAGTAGATCCCTTAGGAAGAACCAAACATCCAATAAAATTATTTCGATCATCAACCCCTTTTATATGTATTTATCCTCTGAGATTTTGATTAAAATGAGATTACTTTTTATGCAGGGTTTAAAAATCTGCGAAGGTGAAAATTCAATAGATAGTAAACCAGGAACCGTGGTTGCATTAAATTTAGGTATCACAAAAGGTATTTTTCGGTGATAAACAAGGATCAAGTAGCATGACATCCAAACAAGAGCTTAAAGAATCTATGGTTGTTTCGAGAGAACCCTAAATTCACCTACTTTCTTCTCCTACAAAACGAAGCTAAACATCTTTTTTCGCATAACGCTTTCTCTGAAATAAGATGCTTAAGTCCTCAAGTTCATGAGCAAAAAAGTTTGCTCTAGCGCTGCTAGATCATTTTTGATCTAGCAGCACCAAGTCCAAGCATTTGTCCATTTATGAAGTCACCTAACTCATTCTTTAACCTTAGTTATATCTGAATTAAGGTTAAGTGAATGCAAAGGGAATTTTGTTTTGGGGATATGACTGCGCCATGGCTTAAAAATTTGTGAAACTGACAATCAAACATTCTCGATATTAGATAGATATGAACTTGGAAATTCTCCGAGGGATGCAAGAATTACATATTTGTTTGTTAAGTGACTTCTCAGGTCCATTTAAGGAAAATATTATTTATCCAGGTTGTAATTTTTTTTTTGATCAATAAAACGATATAATTTTATATAAAAGAATAAAGAATTACAATACCTTCGAAGCACAAATGCCAAAGGCGAAAAGAAAATAACTAAGGTTTAGCAGCAAAGCGATTATTTCCGAATTAATTCTTCCCATTTGAAGACTAAAGTTTCAAAACTAATACCGCTAAGAGCCTTGGATGCACGAGACCAATAAAAAATATTTGCCTTAATTTCTAAAATGATCTTTTGAGCGTCTTTCTCTTTTGCCTCTACTTCAAACATTCGTTGATTCCGCTTTTTCCAAATGTTCCAGCAAATTGCATAAGGTAGAATGTTTCACATAAAATTCCCACTTCTTGTGTAGTCTGTTCTATTTCTTTTTTTGAAGGCATCCTTTATGTCGGCTCCCATAGGTCTTTCTTCTCCAAAACCAGTTAACAAGATGTCCCATATAGCATGAGCTCCGAACAATATAGGAATAAGTGATTTGCAGTCTCTAAATCTTGCTTGCACATACAACACCTGTTTACCAACACTCGCCCTTTCTTTTCTAAATTATCTTGAGTTAATAAGGAATTATGATGGACTAGCCAAGTAAAGAACCTAACCTTGGACGGAACATTATTATTCCAAACAATTCTGTGAGGGAAATCCACGAAAGAAGAGGAAGGAATTAAGGACGAGTAGCAAGATTGTACCGTGAAGGCTCCGTTAGATGTCCACTTCCATCTTCGCTGGTCTTTGGCTTCATTTAGTGTCACATTCTGCAGCTTGTTTGACAACTCTCCCGCTTCTACAATCTCAAAATCGGACAATCTCCTCCGCAAATCCAGATCCCAATTTGAATGCCATGCACTTTCTCTGGACAAGAATTGGCTGACTACATTGTTCTTCTTCCTCGAGACATTGTATAGGTTAGGAAAGGCTAGTTTCACCCAACCACAGGTCTTCCCAAAATCTGGTTCTGTTTCCTTTACCCACTTTGTGTTTGACCCCTTTATAAAAACTATCTATCCTATTGGTAACTCCCCTCCAAATCCCGCTGCCATACTTCAACGTTGTAGTCTTAGTATCCCACTTCAGTTTACTCTCTCCATACTTGTCCTTAACTAGTGTTCTCCACTTTGCTTCGGGTTCCTCTTGGTATCTCCAAAGCCACTTGCACAAAAGAGCGTCATTTATGATGTTCAAATCTCGAATTCCCAGCCCTCCCATTTCTTTGCTCTGAAGAATTTTATCCCACGCAACGAGACAATACTTCTTATTTGAATCTGTGCAATTCCACAGATATCTCCTCATGATTCCATTTATCCTTTTTGAAACTGACTTTGGCATGGAGTAAACCGACATCAAGTAAATGGCTAAAGATCTCAACACATGTAGAATGTGTACAAGTCTTCCTCCATAAGAAAAGAACCTCCCACTCCATCCTAGAAGCCCTTTTTCAGTCCTTTCAATCACCGTATCCCAAATAAACTTGCTTCTATAAAACCCTCCAGTTGGCATGCCAAAATAAGTTATTAGCAGAGCTTCTAAATGACACCCCAATCTAGTAACTACTACATCATCACAAGAAGTGTTTCCGATACTAATTATGGAGCTTTTAGCAGGATTGATCCCCAAGCCTGAACTGATTTGAAAGCAGATAAGAGTGGCTCTGATAACTTGGATTTGTTCCGCAGAATCATTTGAGAACAACAAGGTGTCATCTACAAAGAGCAAATGGGTCACCTGTGTACCATCATGTTTAACCTTGAAGCCTTCGTATAGGCCATTATGTTGTAACTTTACTATCATTCGAAAAAATCCTTCCATCACCATTGTGAACAGAAACGGAGATAATAGGTTGCCTTGTCGTAACCCTCTCATGCATTTAAACATACTTCCTGGACCGTCATTGAATAATATTGAGAAATGTGGAGTCGATACACAGGTGTGGACCCATCTTATCCATTTGATACCGAACCCCATTTGCTGCATCACAAGATCTAAAAACACCCAACTGACCTTGTCGTAAGCTTTTTCTACATCCAGTTTGAAAAGCCAACCCGGCTTGTCTTCTTTTGTCCTTGAGTCGATACACTCATTTGCCATGAGGATGCTATCTATAATCTGTCGCTGAGCCACGAAAGCCGTCTGTGAATCAGAAATAATCTTGGGGAGAACTCTTTTCAATCTGTTAGACATGACATGGGTAATGATCTTATAAGAAATGTTTATGAGGCTTATAAGCCTAAAATCTTTTGCATCCTCTACACTGTCTCTTTTTGGAATGAGGACAATAAAAGTATTATTTGCGCGCCAGTCAATGAAATTTCTCTCTTCTAAAAACTTCACCATTGCTAAATAATCCTCCTTAATTATCTCCCAAAAATGAATGTAGAATTCAACCGGGAAACCGTCAGGCCCAGGTGACCGATTAGAGTCCATCTCTTTCATTGCATTCTTGATTTCATCTTCAGAAATTGATCTTTCCATTTGAGCACTTTCCTCCCCCTCTAGAGATGTAAACTCCAGAGCCTCCATAAAAGGTCTGTTCATATTATCTTCCTTGTACAACTCTGAGTAGAACTGATGTAAATGATTAGAGATTTTTGTTTTATCTTCCGTGAGATCGCCGTTGATTCTTAGACACCCAATGTGTGAAAAAAAAAGATGCGTTTCTATCTCCCTCTTGAATCCATAGGTCTTTGACTTTCTGCTTCATCCTCTTATCTTCTAAGTTTGCCCAACTATTGTAGTCTTTCTTCTTGTTGACCCTTAGAATTCTGTCATTCGTTGTTTCTACCCCGTACTCTTCTTTAGCATCGAGATTTTTAATATCAAAAAGAAGATCATCCATTGTCTTGCCCACTTTTCCAAAGGTCTCTATGTTCCAGATGGATAAGAACTCCATGATTCCTTTTAACTTTTTGCAGAAGACAAACCCCGGGTTCCCTGTAAAGTGTAGACTCTCCTACCCTTCTTGCACCAATATGTTGATATCTGTATGTTCTAGCCACATTGTCTCAAACTTACGAGGTCTAGGCCCTGAATCAGCAAGATCCGTGGAGAGCATAATTGGTATGTGGTCCGAGACAGGTCTCGGTTTAGCAGTTTGAATAGAGCCCGGATAGAATTCATCCCATTTATTATTCAGCAGAAACCTATCAATTCTGGTGCAGGCAGGATTTTCTTGAAAGTTTGACCATGTATACTTTGCACCACTCAGAGGAATATCGACAAGCTCAAAGTTTGATTTAAACTTGTTAAAATCCCGCATAGCTCGGGTGATAGTTCCATCTCTATTTTTGTCTTCAAGAGCAGAAGTGACATTCCAGTCCCCCCCAATGCAGCCTGGTACATACCAAATTCCCAGTACTTCACCAAGCTCACGCCATAAAATTCGTCGGTTTTTCCAATCGTTTGGAGCATATACAGAAGAGATAAAGCTGATGGACTGATTAGACAAAGATTTGAACTTACAAGATAAGGAATGGATGCCTTCAAGAGTGTCCATCAGTTTAAATTTATCCCCGTCCCACAAAATACAAATTCCTCCCTTTGTGCCACTAGAAGGAAGAAAGCAATGCTGAATCCATGGTTTGCTCCAAACTTCTCTCCTAATTTGATGTGTAAAGTCTTCCAGTTTGGTCTCTTGAAGTAGTACAAAGTCTGGTTTCCATTTTTTCAATACCGAGTTGATGCAAACTCTTTTCTTCGCGTCTCCCAACCCCCTTATGTTCCATGAGATGATTTTGCTCGTCATCTGAACTTACTTTCCTTAGCTTTGTTCCTCCTCTCGTCCTTTGTTGATGATGGCTCTGAACTGAACATCCAAAAAAGCCTTCTTTTTTCTATGAACGACCTATTCGATCCCTCTTCTGTGATTTCCAATGGAGCGATTACTGCCTCGTCTTCCTCGATGGTGTAATCACTAGAACTGTCTTCCTCTTCTGTGATAAGGTCGACTTGCTCTTTCTCTTCATTTTGTCATAGCATCAGTTGAACCCCTTCCAAAGAATCATCGGAAATCCCTCTGTTAGTGATAGAAATACTTTTGCCTGTTTGAATCTTAATAGGAGGGTAGATAGACTGATTTAGAGTCTGCAATATGTTCTTGAAAATACTGTCCTCGTGCCCTTTTAAAGGAAGACCCATGAGTCCTCCCACCGCTTTTACATCCCTGCGAAGGTTGATTTTTCACGTTCCAACATCATTTCCTTAGGTGTCAATCGGTTGTGCTGCTGATTCTCACCAACCTCGCCTATCAAGTTAGACTCGGGGTCTAAATCAAAGAATTTTTCTTCTCTCCCTTTGTCTTCATTGCTGAAGAAAACTTCTTCCTGGCCGAAGTAGTGTGGAGATTGGGGATCCAATTGGGCAATAGGAATGACGTCTAGATAGTCATTTGAGTGCTCCGCACCTTCAGTCGATTTTTCCACCACTGCCAACTGCAACAGAGCTAGAGAATCATCAATGCAATCCTCAAACATCTCACCAGAATCGTCAATTAGCTTCGCCGTTGGGGTGTACGATTGTCCAATTAAAACAAATCTTCTATCATCCGTGTGAAAATCTTCTTGCCCCTTCTCAGGAATTGGGCCGTTGATGAAGGGAAACATCAAAGGATCAACTTGCTTCAGTTTTAGAAGAGATCCTATTTTTTTGCAGTTCAGAGCTTGTGTAGTTTCAGTCAGTCGAGACTCTTGATGCTGTTCCCTTGGTCCCATCACCATTGTCATAAGAACAACTAGCAACTGATCCTAAGTTTCCTGGTTCCTTATCAACAACGACTTGCTTCCAAACAGTCTTTGACTACTGAATTGATTCTGCCACATCCGTCTTATACTGATGTCCAGAAATTGTCCCTCTAATATTCTGCTTTGTTTTTGATTTCCTTCTTCTTCGTTTCTTCCTATTATCTCCCGCATTTCCATGTTTTTCATTCCTAGCTACAGATGAATCAGCTATTTCAAGAGACAACTTGTCCGACCGGGACCTTTCTGCATGTTGACGCTCATTTGCTGCCTTCGTCCTTTTGTCCCCCCATCAATGACCAATTTGTTTGCCTCACTGGTAGGCGACAGTCCCGAATCTGGTCCCTTGAAGTGAGATGGATTCTGATCTGTTGGTGGCACACCAATCTTCTTTCCCCGCGGGTTTTCCAGTTCATATGGATGCCCCACCGACCTCTCCGGTTGCATTACAAGAATGAGTATGGCGACAATAAAAGAGAGACTCTCTTCTTTAAAAATAACTGACCTAGGAAGATCCTTGATCATTTGAGTAGCTTTTAGTTTAACTTTAATCCCTCTAAGATCACCAAAATCCAAGTCTGCAACCGTTCCAAACTTCTTGAGCAGGCCTTCAACAATTTCATGTGACCACAGGTGAAAGGGAACCCCTACCAGAGAGATCCATGCTATTTTATCATATAAAATTGGGTTAGAAGAGTTTGCCGATGGCCACCATCTCATGAACTTAATTGCTCCACTTAAAAATTCTATACTCTGTTGGTTGATAATCATATCATATTCACTTACAGAAGAGACAAAGAAGATTCCCATATCTGGAGCAAACATTTAGATTATAAATTCATCTTTAGAATGGAATGAAGCTTTAATTCGGTCCTCCACCATACTCCAATCTGTAGGTGCTTGATCAAGCTTGCAAATAATACCATCAACCCACTTACCAAAATCTCTGGCTTTCCCTCTGAAGTTGATATCAACCCCATCGACCAACGGAGTAATTGAGTACTTCACCTGGTTATTGGTGGCTTGAGGACAGTCCATCTTAGTAATGACTGGTGGTCATGACTCTTCCTGGAGATTAAAAGATCCCAAATGATTTGGATTGAGGTTTGTAGTCTTAGCAAAAAGGCATTTATCCAAGAAGTACTGTAATAGAAGAACAAAATTGCTCCACCCGTAGCTATTGCCTCCTTCTGGTATCAGAATACGGTGGACCTTTTCACCTGCATTGCCTGTGAACAAGTCTAGAGAAACATATCTTCCCCTCGAGTTAGTACGGCCTAGGACGAGAAAAGAGGCTCCATTACCAAGTGATGTCCTCCAAAAAGGTTTCGGTGTAGCTTTAAAACCAGCTCTGGCGTCGGCGATAGTGTTGATGAGCCATTTAACTCCATGAAAAGGCATTGTACATCCATTGACATACCCATTTGACCTCTCGATAATTCTAAACGGAGGTTTCAAATCTCTCCAGCATACTTGAATCTCAAAGTTCTTATTGTCGACCTTCAAATACCTAGACTGCATCTCACCAGAAAGTATCTACATTACCAGAAGCAATGGAGAAGATGTAGACTATCGCCTAATTTTCTTTCCTGGAAGTACATTACTCGCACGACGTGTCACAGATTCCACAATTTGCCAACTGTGAAAGGAAGAGTTTAATAACCTTGGCTGGTACGGAGTATGGACAACTCTTGATGGAGGTTTGTTTACTGAATGTTAGACATATCTGGTCAGAGTTTATAAACTTGTCACATAGGGTATGGCGATACGCTAAAATCCAGATAATAACAATGTAAGGATGATCAGATGTTTAAATTTCAAATATAAGTAAGTTTAAAGAATGGGTTAGGTGACATCACAAATGGACACATGCTTGGACTTGGTGCTACTAGAGCAAAACATTTTCCAGTTCATGATGCAATAAAAATCCGCCTACGTGTGATGTGTAAGTTCTGGCAAAAAAATGTTTATCCAATGGAAAACATGCTAACTATACACAATAGATATATTATCTAAGAAAACTCCATGTTTATTCCATCAAGTTTTTGTTATTCATCTCTTCTCTAATTTTTATGTGTCCTTATATTCTTCTCCGGAAGACAAAAAAAAAGGAAAACGAAAACTCAGGTGAAAAAGCGGGGGTCTAACAACCTCACCCAATATTTCGATTAGCAATCTGTATGGACTAACTCGAATATACTTTTAAGAGAATCAACAAGACAGTCAGACTCAATCTTAAATAAAAAGTATATCAAGGAGTTAATATCTCTATCTATCGATTTGATCTATACTCAAGCAAATAGAAAACTGCGAGTCTTTATCAAATACAAGAGATATAAACTTTGATGATACCAAAGACCAATATCCAAGGATCAATCAATTTCCAATCAATAACCATAGGTTGGATTTCACAATTGATAGATTCAACGCACAACCTGTGATATTTCAATTATATAACAAAATATAATGCGGAATAGAAATAACACAGATACCAGAAATTTTGTTAACGAGGAAATCGCAAATGCAGAAACCTAGTCCAGATTGAACACCACACTGTATTAATCCGCTACATACACTAGCCTACTACAAACTAACCTCGGTCTGGACTGTAGTTGAACCCTAATCAATATCACACTGATTCAAGGTACAGTTACGCTCCTTACGTATATGATCCCATCAGTATACTACGTACTTAATTCCCTTAGCTGATCTTACCCACAACCAAGAGTTGCTACGACCCAAAGTCGAAGACTTTAATAAACAAATCTGTATCACACAGAAAAGTCTACGATAATAGATAAATCTGTCTCCCACAGAAAAACCAACGAGTTTTTTTTCCGTCTTTTGATAAAATCAAGGTGAACATGAACTAATCAATAACCTATCCTGAAGAACAACCTATAATTATTGATCACCTCAGAATAATCTAAATCGTATGGTAGCGAAACTAGATATTGCGGAATCACAAACGATGAGATGAAGATGTTTATGATTTCTTTTTATCTTGCCATATCGGAGATATAACCTCAAGCCAATTATTCAATTGAACTTGTACGATATAAAATGGCAAGATCAGATCGCTGTTGGATTTCTTGTGTTTTTAATAACATATATTCTCTATTATTTTGTTTGGCAATGTCATTCTTGTCAGTTTATGTCAGTTTGCAGGTTTACTGTTTTTTTTTACAGGAAAAAATACTATATAAACTGTATCAACATATCAATGTTGATGCAAGTCAGGGTATCAACTTTCAATGTTGATGCCCCATTACTGGATCAAGTTCCATTTGTTGAGGCTTGCTGAAATGAAAAAATTTACATGGTTACAAGTTAATTACTTTATATGTGTATTCCTGCAAGCTTTTACTATGTAAATAGTATCAACATGTTAATGTTGATCCAAGTCATGGTATCAACATTCAATGATGATACCTCTTACTGCATCAACTTCCATTGTTGATGCCTACTGAAAAGAAAAAAAATTCATGGTTTTATCTGTATATATTCAAGTTGATACCATGAGCTGAGCATACCCGTAATTCTTACTACCAAGACTCATTCACTTTACTTTATGTGAAACCAATCAGTTATTCATCAATTAATTTTTTGACCCATTGTTTTTTGGTATCAACTTCCATTGTTGATACCAAAAATGTATCAACTCCCATTGTTGATGCTCAATAAAAATAGAAGAAATTCATGGTTTTATCTGTATTTACAAGTTAACTCCATTAGCTGAGCATACATGCAACCTGTACAAGAAACATTCATTTACTTTCATAACCAAACAATTCATTCACTTGATAATCACTTTAGTAACTAATAATAATATTAATTTATAATCACTTTAGTAACTAAACACATCCTCCAAATTGTTTGAGAACATAAACAGACTTTCAGACATAGATATACAGTAAATAAAAGATGTCTTTTCAAACTAACAGTTTAAATAAATTAGCAGACCTACACAGAGCAACTAAATTAGTTACCAGCAAATGTTAAACTACACCTAAGTGTGTTTGCTCTAATCTAATGGTTCAACCGAATCTTGTAGGTTGATAACCTCTTCGACCGAGTATGTAATTTCTTGTACTTGCTTACCATCTAATGCTTCAACAGAATCTTAAATGTTGAGTACCTCTTCAACTGAGTCTGTAAGTTGCAAAGTTCGTTGCCATGCATTCAATTCAGATAACATTCTGGCAGTAATATTTGCTCTCTTCCGATTTATGTTCTCATGGTATTGGACCTTGTTACCATCTAAATCCCAGCAATCTCCACGCTTCACCAAGCACTTCATGAACAAGCATACGTGCATTGCGTAGTCCAAACCATGTTGCGCTGGTACCGGGTAATGGTCTAACTTTGTAATTACCCATCCATCTGTCTCAGCATATTTTATACCCATTTCGTTCAGGATTGGAGTCATAGTTTGTACCATGACATTGTACTGCTCGTTGTATCGTCTGTAGTGATGAATGGTGTTGAAGATCAACCATCTTCCACATATTAACGCAAGAAGTACCCAGTGGAGGGGTTTCCCAGACCTATCTTGTAGACACATCCGTATCATCAGTATTGCTTCATTGTCATCCACTGGGTATCTTTTCCTCAAGTTTATTGGAATCTTAGTTGATTGCACTTTCTGTATATCCCCGCTAGCTACTGCATCCCTCATTATTTGCTACATCATTTTCTTGGAAGTTAGTTTGTTTTTGACTGATAAAAAAAATAATTCATTAATTTGTTCATCATAATTTTATGTAACTAGTTATTCAAAAGACAGATTAAGAGTTGTTACTTATTGTTTATGGGTGAAAACTATTCCTGCTAATTTTGGTAATTTGGTGTGTGGATGAGGAATGAATCTAAACCTTAAACAAATGCACTGTGCGGTGAGTGCTTGTAGATTCGAGAGATCAATCTGTGCAAGTCAGGCCTAAACCAAGAAATGGCCATTCCAGACTTGTTTCGGTCACAAAAGTGAAGGAGATGGGGTTGATCTTAGGGAGGGAAGCGAAGAAGGTGTTGAGAATGTGAAGGTGCTGGCTATGCAGGACTTGTATCAGAAAGCTAAACTGGCTTGCAGGATGTAAGCTATCAGTTACGTTGTTTGAATACGATTGTATCAACACTTGCCTTTGTTGTCTGGACTTGTTCTGTTCTTTTTGAAAAATAGGGCGGAGAACCTATTTATACAAGTCTTTTAGCCTAACCCTCGTATCTCATGGGAAGTGGAGAAAGTGGAGTGATGGAGTAATGGAGTAGTGTGTTGGTGTCACACGACCAGACTTGCCCACTTCTCCGATCATCACTAACCGTCCATGACTTCCTGATACGTTCTTATGACGGCGCGTTGTGCGCTGTAAACCGCCAGACCAATACCCCAGTATGTATCCCCCAGTTTGTGACATGATTGATGTCTTGAAAGTGTGTATCTTGGGACCCACAGAAAGTAGCATGTTGTGCTAGATTGAATAATTGCGTTATTCAGGAAGTTGATACTTGTGAAGTATCGTGTGTATACTGTGCAAGTACTGCATCGAGTATCACTAGTGGAAAATGGAAGTAAAACCACTGCCAGGACAAGAAGTAATATCACTAAAAATGACTGTTTTCATCAGTTGGAATCTAGAAGTGGTTTTTTCCAAAACGACTATTTCTGGCAAAGGTTGATTTCTTTCAAAAAACTACTGTTATTCACATTTACTGGAAACATACTAACAGATACAGTAGTTTTTATTGAGATATTTCATAAAAAAAAAAATAATAATTGATTCAGCTGAATCCAAAGCTGATTCAGCTGAATCAAAAACTAAAAGTTGAATCACAATTAATAATAATGACTTTAAAACCGAATTTCACAAAATTAAATTGATAGGACTTTAAAACTCAATTGGTATTGAAAGTGAATTCAGTTTACAATTTCAACTAAATACTGCGAGTTCCAAGTCTGAAAAAAATATCTAACACGAAGTTGGAAAACCTTAACCCATGTTCCTATTACAAGCTTTACAACCATAAAGTTTCAAAATATGAAGGGTAAAGACTTCACCATCTATGTCTTCATCTTCTGAAAAACTAGCTCTAATCAGGTCCATTGCTCCAGCCCTAAGCTGTAAACAAAAACCAACCAAGACTAGATTAGTTAACAGCAAAAAAATAAAAAAAAATGAGGAAAGCACCGGAACCACTTCAACACATACAAGTATCCACTCAAATTGAAATTCAAAGAAAACATATGATTGCAACTAATTTTCATATGTAAAATATCTCGTCCATAACTCACGAAGAAATTGAGATACTGAATTCCTGATTAAAAGCACACACAGTAAATTGGTAGATGTCTTACGAAAAAAGCACACACAACTAATTTTATAATACTACTGAATTACAATGCCGCTTAGCAACACACAACGAAGGTGTGATACCCACAGCCTAAGAAAGTACTTTACCTCACAGTCTGCAAGTAATTGCTCAAGTGCCCTGGGGAGGTAGGGAAATACAGCTGCTCCTAAAACCTCTACCATGCGGTGAATAAATGACGTGGCCTGCATATTGCCAAAATCAGTACCATGTAACAACAGATTCCTAAACATGAAGCCTGGCTCAAACTCCGGGTTAGAATCCGGAATACAAGTTCTTTTTTCATTTGATCCAAACAACATGCCACACATGATATTCATTCCCTTCAGTTTTCTATTTTTGAGTCTGAACCTATTTTTTAAGCTCAGGTAAAGATAATGTATAATGTATTACCTTACTCCGTAAAGGATCAACCTTAGGAAACACCACAATAATTTGAAGGAGAACATCCAACGTCTACCACAAAGAACCAGAGTAAAAATTAAGACATTTCATCAACTAAAGTAACAGCAACATGTTTGATATGAAAACAGCAGTACGAGGAAATTCAAGTATCTTATGGTGACACATACGATAACCATGTGGTGGCCCAGGTGGTGCTGGTGGTGCAGGCCCTGAGAACCATTAATTACCACCAGTCCTATAATTTATTGCGATAACCATAAGAACCAAACCAATATCACGCCTCAATGCAATATGGTGTTCGGAAATGCTTACTTGAGGCTCTTTATGCCTTTTAACTGGGAAGGAACCCAACCAATAAATTAGTTGTTCTCCACATTCCTAAAAATCATAGCAAAAAGGAATTTAATCAAACAAGATATTTTTAATAAAAAAGGAAAGAAGCGAAAAGGTTTATAGCATGATATTATTATGAATCACTTACAGATTTTCCAGGGGAAGATTTGCTAGGACATCAAGTGTACCCGTGAACTGATTATTTTGCAGATATCTGCGGGACAATCAACAAGCAAACGAAAGAAAGGAGACTACATATTACATATTAATCCGGGAGTATATGATATTATTTCTTACGGTACTAATTCACTTACATGTTCTTCACACTTGGTGGTGCGCTAAGACTCTGAGAAAGGTTTCTATTTAGAGCATTGAAAGAGACATCCCTGGATTACATCAAAGAGGTAGTTAATGGAATACATAAGCTTAAAAAAGCAACGCTCATAAGGAGGAAATACGATGTTACTCCAAAAACACATTAGAGAAATGGAATAGGGAATAGCTCCATTGAAAGTATTTTTGGCAAGATTTCTGCATAAAAGAGTCGTATCTGTAAGTTATTTGGGAATAGCACCATTGTTAAGATACAAAGAATAAGGAAAAAAATGAAAAGAAAGTTCAAGTGAAGGAGTACATACGTTAGCTCGTCACCATCCGAAATATTTATCTTGGCAATAAACACAATCCTACTCTCATTATCGCCAACACTCATGATCCTTGCGTAACAGTTTGGCATACACTGCAAAAAGATAAGTAGAGCCGTTTAGAACTAGAGGCCTGACTGACAATTGCGATGAGAAACAGTTTCTCCAAAAATGTTTTAATGGTCAAGAAACTTCAACACGACAGAAGGAAAATAAAGTCCTAGCAAAATATTGCAGTATACCATATCCCCTTCTTGGATATTTTGACGAGCAAAGAGGCCCATCCATGTATTCCATATCTACCGAAGCAAACCTTATCGTGCTCAGTTTTCTGTATCCACGTATAGAAGTTAGTTAATAAGATGAGAAAAGTGAATATTCTAAGCAACAAAGAAAAACATGAACACCAGGGAGCAGCTATTCACCTGTAAATGGCGAAGGAGATCCTTAAAAGTGTAAAAGGACGCATTCAATGTCTATCCCTTTACTAACCAAATCCGTTGTGACAAGAATCCTTTAATTCCCGTCCTTGAAATCTTTATAGAGAGTCAACCTACAAAGAGACAGAGACAACAGTTTTTCCCATCTCAGATTTTGCTTGCAAAATAACATCCCATAACCAAAAATATCTTGAGAAATGCATTCATGTTGAACTGATTGATAAAAAAAAAAAAAAAAGCAGAGGAACCTCAGTGAGTAAGATTTGATCTCCGAAAGGCGAGAACTCTAATGTAAATGGCAACCAATACATTTTTCGTCTTCAAAAACAGAATTGCGACACTAATGTTATTACCTGCAAATCAAATAATACACCTCAAAACAATTACAAAGAAAGTATAATACAACCAACGTAGCACCTAATAAACTTCAAGTACCAACAAGACTAAATCAAAACTAGCCTACTGAACCAAAATGGTCAGAACTTGATACAAACATCACAAAGAAACAGCTAATCCATATAAAAATTTGTTTATAAAAACGTGAAAGAGTAAAAGTAATGGTAAACTACCTTCAAATGGATATATATGCTCGAATCCCAAACCTACAACTACTCTCAGAAGCTCCAGCTTTAATGGAAAATCTCTGAATGTAGAACTGTGTATTCTAACATCCACCCTGCACCATTCCAAAACAATCAAATTAGCCTCAAAACTTTGAAGCTTCAAATTTAACCTCGTACATACTACAAGAAATCGAAAAAAAAATCCAATTTTTAGGGCTTGACGAAAAAACCAAAAACAAAATTAATCTCACAAATCAAAAATCAAATCAATTTCACTCGCAAAATTAATCTCAAATCAATTTCACTCGCAAAATTAACAAAATTAATTCCAAAATTATTATCAATTTCACAGGAAAATTAGCTTTCTAGCAAAATCAATCTCAAAATACCAAAATTACATCAATTTCAATAGAAATATTTCTCATTTCTAGGGTTTGGAAAAACCCCAAAACAAGCTCAGTCTCAAAAACCATTAAAAAACCCAAATCAAAGAATCAGAAACAAGAACTAAATGAAACCTGTTACGCGAAATCTATCCATTATTGAAAACTAACCTCAAGAAACTGAGAAATCTCTTAAGAACCCTATATTTCTTCTCACAAGATACGTGGAAGAGTTTTATCGGTGATTATCTCTTTGAAGAAAGCAAAACCTAATACTGATTCATAATCTATGATTGAAAATAGAAATCGACAGAAACATATAGATTGAATAAGTTTTGAGAGAGAAGTAAAGGAAGAAGTAAAGGTTGCCGAAGGAGTAATGCAGATCGAGATAATAAGAGAGAGGATTGTAGAAGTTACTCTCTCACAAACATTTTCAATCTCTAAAGTTCTCTATTCTTTAAAAAAATACCCATTAAAGAAACAACTGTGTCAGAGACAAGTTTTATTAAAACTACCGTGGCTCACATCACCTATAGTTACAGCTGTCCCATAACAGTCGTATTCGTGAAAACCAGGAAGTTGTTAAAAACCCATTTTCCACTAGTATATATTCAGCATGTATGAAGCATTGTTGTTTGAGCTGACTTCATGTGATGGTTTGAAGGTTGCGCAAGCAAGTCCTCCCTTGGCCGACCACATGGTGTGGTAGAGTGGTGGATGACGATCACCATAACTCCGCACTGACCAATTAACTCCTGACCAGGGCTATAAAACCAAGCTGGTGAAGTTGGACGGATGAGATGATCTTTGAGACACTCATCTGCGACACTTGGTGAGATTAGGGTTTTGAAGGAGGTGCGCAGGCACCACTCTTATCCCTGATCGAATCCAAGCTTAGGACATTATTTTGGGTTGGCCGATCATACATGTGTGTAGATGGCACGACGGTGTAGGCGCCTATACCTGATAGCCCCACGGAAACGTGATCTGGGCCACTCAATTCGTCCGGCGAAGTTGAGTGGTCGAGATCGAATTGCGATAGAAAATTAGTGCCGCAAAATCTTCATATCGTACCAGCTTTGGGTGGGCGTTCCAAGACGACCAGGCTTGTTCGGTCTTGGCCGATGGCTCCAGCATGTAGATGGCATGTTTATGTTCACGCCTATGCCTTACCTTCCCATGAAAAGATGATCTAAGCCGCTCAATTCGTCCGGCGAAATCGAGCGGTTGAGATTAGTTTGCAATTTGGAAAGAGCGACCATGCATGTCGGAGGCGCACGAACCGAGGCATATTTCCAAGTTCGGACTTGGCCAATCAGGTAAAGGGACAGACGGGTCCACGGTGGTCATGTTGGTATGACCGTACCTGCTTTGATCTGATCTTGGATCCTCCATTCGTGCCGGATAAAATGGACGCTCGTGATTCAAAACCCTAATTTTGGGCTTCAAGGCCGTGCGTCATGCTCCATTCAGGCGCACGATTTTGAATGACAAACCATGGTTGGTCTTGACCGATTGATCAGGTATGTAGGTGGGCCCATGGTGATTGTGTTGACATACTCCGTGCCCTTTGAATCTATATCTGCACCCTCCATCTATGCCTGCGAAGATGGATGGTTGAGACTGTTTTGCGACACATGTAATGTGTCGCAAACCCTAATTTAGGGTTTTCCATCCATACTGCTATGGTTTGGAAGTTTTGGCAAGCTAGGCCAAGGGGAGACCGACCATGCAAGATCCGCGTTGGTTCGGCAGATATTCCATACCTGCTTGGGGGTTATGGAATCGATCTGGGCCATCCAATTATGCTGGTGGAGTTGGATGGGAGTGATCATATCGGACCGATCTGGTCAGTCCGGATGCTCAATCGTGCTAGTATAACACACCGAGAGTGGCTCAATCGGGCTAGTATAACACACCGAGAGTTCACTGTACGGGTATTTCGTACATGCTTTCATTATAATGCTTGGAGATTCGTTGTTGCTCTTTGAGAGCAACACTCGATCATCATCATGCAGCGATAATGAGTCTGAAATACAAGGCTGTTGCTCATTAATTAATAATGCTGGAAATTCACAGGGTATATGGGATTGTTGCTACATGCTCCAACCTGGATGAATTTCGTGTATTTTATTCACAGAATGGGATTGTTGCCACATGCTCCATTCTTGGTGAATTGATAAATTGAAGGAGTATCCATCACTCATTAATGGCCTTATCTTTTACAAGATGTTGGCGCATAATTTTTAGGTTTTACAATTTTACCCTCAAATGAAAATCCACCATCAACACTTAAATAAGCATTTGAATTCAGAATTAAGTGCTCCTTACCATAGTATGCTGGCTTAGATGGATTTTCCATCTTGGAATTCAGCACAGTGCTGTAGTAATCAACTGTCTCACTGTTAATGTTGATGTTGTTCATTAGAAATTGGATATGCCTTCCATTGAGCCACTGTTCATGTTTATTGTCAAAATAAAAGGTACACGTTTTGGTACTGTATTTGCATAGTTTATGTTAGCTCCCTGACATTACATAACATATTAATGTTGAAGTATTATTATCTTGACATTACATATCAGTCAAATTCTAACTGCAACTTGGTTATTATCATGGCATCAACTTTCATTGTTTATGTCTATGAATAAACATGCAATTTGTTTCAGAGTTACATACCATTATGTTGCTTGCTCAAAGAATGGACCAATGACCCTTTTTTAGTCCTCGGTGTAGGATTCCCAGAGTTTGAGGTCTTCTGGATTATTCAACGGTATTTGCTCAGGTGGCGTCTCATCAACGTAATCATCAAGGAGGTCAATAACTACATCCTCTTTTTCTTCAACACCTCCCCCTTTCTTCTTTCCTTTTTCTGTTCTGGTTACTGCTTTGGTCCTATTCTTCACATTAACTGGAGATGTGTATTTATCTGGCGCATTCCTTGATGACCTTGAGTCATTCCTCCTTCCTCTTCCAATAGCTTCATACTGATTCCTTTGTCTCTGCGTCGCTTCAGAATCATCCTCTTGGGTGGTGTCTTCGTCTTCAGTTGGTCCATCAATTTCATATAATTTGAATAGAACTTTAAGGCCTTCCAAGACATTATCGTCACCTGTTTTCAGTGTAGGAGTATATTTTGTTTGTTGTGATGGATCATCTTCCATCTCTTTTGCATCAGTAGGAGTATAAATATCAGCAGTGATCGCATTGAAGCTTGGACCACCGAAGTTTGGTGTAGTACCTGCAAGGAAATAATCCGATTAGATTAACATGTAAGAGTCTTACTTAAACAGTATCAACATATCAGTGTTGACTCATATTTTTTTTGGAATCAACAATTGTTGTTGATTCTTCTATTGTTATTAATAAGGAATCAACAATTGTTGTTGATGCTATCTCATGGCATCAACTCCTGTTGTTGATATAATTTTTTATGTTTATCAACTGCTGTTGTTGATCTATATAACATTATGACATTAGCATTATAACCAAAAATAAAACTAGCATTTTATCTCTAGCATTACAACAGAATTTTATATGTTCATTTGTCATAATGAAAGAACCCAAACTGAAACTTGTATAATCAAAATTATCAACATACTTTTGCATAATCACAGTTGCATACATTTTCAAATTATGCCAAGATGAATTACTGAATAGTACCCGTAGGGACATTATCTAATTTCTCTGGAAGTATAGCCTTAATTGGAGGAGTTGAATAAACAAGTACATATCCCACCATCTCCACTTATTCCATGTTTGTTCTCTTTTCTTTATTACCATCTTCTGTCAGTTGAGCTGTTTTACCAATATCTGCAATCACATTAGCAATCTGTAGATTCACTTCCTTATTTGAGTCTGCAACCATATTAGCAATCTGTGGATTCACTCTCTCATCTGAGTTACCAGTATCTGGAACCACATTAGCAATCTGAAGATTTGCTTCCTCTTGTCTTCTTTTTTCCTCTTTTCCTAAAGCACGTCCCATCCTCCAGCTTGCCAATAAATTTGGGCCGATTTGAACATTGATATTTAATCCACTCTGATAACCCTTTTTAAAGCTTTTCTGCAAATCAGTTTCACCTCCATCTGAAAGTGACAGTGCCATTTGACTTGATTCTTGTTCTTCTTATTCATTCAAGTCATCTTCATCCTACTTTTCAGAAGGTTTCAACTCAGTTTCCAACTCAGCTTCAGTCTGATTTCTAGATGGTGCTTCATTTATATTCTCTAGTGCAGTTAAAGCAGTCTCAATCATAGCATTGATTTCCTGTTGAGTACTCTCTGATGTTTCTCTTGATTTATTGAGATTTTTGTCCTTTTCTTCTCATTGCTTCACTTCTATAGCAATTTCATCAAGTTTTGCTTTATCCTCAGGCTTCAAATGCATCATGTCCTTGTTGTTGTCAATAAGTTTCTTCATGAATATTATGTTGCTCATTGATTTAGTTGCTTGCCCCCTACTTTCATATGTTATCTCCTTCTTGTCAAGTAGAAGATTAATGTTTTCATCTATCAGATTCTCATACCTATGCCTCTCTACTTCCAACTATCGTGCTGGTGCTAACATGTATATCAAATACATCTCTTCTTCTATCACCGGATCAACAACATCTTCATGAACCTGCAAATCGACATAAAAATACAGTTAATATAATATTTTTCTCCAACTTTATAACCATAATATATCTTTCACGAGGGGGCGTAGCCCCCGAGTGATTTGCGACACTAAGACTGAACTACATGTTAGATATGATGTCAACTACCATTGTACACACAAAATAGAATGTGGCAGATTTAAATTTTTGTGTAAACATTTGTTGTTGACTCCAAGAAATTGTATCAAATTCTATTGTTGGTACACAAAATATATATTTTTGATTACATTCATTTTTGGGTCAACTTCCATTGTTTAAATAGATTCAATAAATGTGCAAGTATAATATGTATACATACAAATACTCCCTAAACTGGTATCAACTTCCATTGTTGACACAATTATAATTATTATAATCAGTACACACTTGTGTATCAACTTCATTTTGTTGATACACTAACTTTGTTTGTTGACTCCCTAAACTGTTATCAACTTCCTTTTGTTGACATGATAAAAAGTGAAATCTATTTGAAATATAAATTGAGTAAACAAATATGTTACCTTACGAGTGAACCAAGTCATGTCCATGGTATCTCCACATTTCCCTTGAAATTGTTTTACCAGTTCTTTGCAGATTGCATGTTGGCTCCATCTCATGAATCTTGGTGTTGCGGTTTCAAAATTTGTCCTCTTTGCGACGAATTTTTCTGTATGTTCGCAAAACCAATACTGCATATAGAGAATCAATGAGGTTAGTTTGACGTACAGTATGCATTTTACTATTTTCAAAAATAAATATTATATTAAATGAACTTTTTCTTTTATTTACCGGCAGTAGAATTATGCAGCCAGGAACACTTCCATTCTTTCCTTTCTGCTTTCCAATGTATTTAAGCAGATAGGTTACTATGTGATCTGGCCATGACATTTTATCCATGTTCAAAATATAAGGAAGCCAATTCTTTGCAAGTCTTGTTGCACCAGAATATGGGAAGAAGACAACTGCGCACAGCCACATAGCAAATAGTCTCACAAAATGTTGTGGGTCAGACTTATCCTCAGCGGCAGCTTTTAGTTTGCGCTCAATTTCAGACTTCTGTATTTTACCACTCTTATGTTCTTCTTCCCCTGCTCTGAACTTGTTCTTTAACCATGTAGTTACTACAACATCAATTTTTTTCTTCAGCAACCTCTTCAACTCTATACTCTCGATGACCCTTTTTATCTTGAAGATTAATGAAAAGTATGTTGGCTCTATTTTGCACTGATAAGAAGTTTTCGTTTTTCCAAACCTGAATATCTTCTTTTCTTTATCGAATGCTCCAATAAGTAGCTGTATTTCCAGGACAATTTTGACTAACCACTTATCATTTGTTGTATCGATCTCTTTTCCCGTGTAGAATGGTCTTAAAAATTCCCAGAACACACACTCCTTTAGTGCTTTTCCATTCTTGTTATCTCCTCCTACTTCAAACATCTTGTATAGAAAGTTTCACATTTCAATCAATGGTATCAGACATGATTTGAACTTCGTTTCGCTCTTCCTACTTCGACCTGCATACACGCAACTCATTCATTTATTTTTATATTTAATATAGAAATGAACTTAACTATATTGCAGCATAGAACTCAAATAATAAAATAATGTATAAAGTTTTACCTGTTTATTCTTCCTCTGTTTCGCCTTCTGCGGCTACTTGTTGTTGTTCTGATTCTGAATATGATTCTTCATCCTCTGAATCATCTTCAACCTCTAGCTTTTTCTTTCCTTTATGTGCTTCTGCTTGTTGTTCATTGTTCTTCTTCTTCTTTCCAGTTGCTTCCTCTTCCTGGTCATTCTTATTGGTCTCCCTCTTCTTCTTTTTTGCTTTAGCTCTTTGAATTTCTTGTTCCGATTCGTCTTCTTCCGAATCTAATTCTGGTTTTTCATTTCTGTTGCTCTTTCTTCTTTTAACAACGTCTTGCTCTTTATCAACCAACAACTGCTTGTTCACTCTCTTCCTTTTTGTGGCTACATCTTTATTACTCTGTTGTGAATTATCTTCTTCTGTACTCTTAGGATTTACCCTTGGTGATCTTCTCACTCCTTTCATCTATTTTTAAAACAACATTAATTTTGTCAGCATTCAATAATCACAACATTTTTAAAACAGTATTAATTTTGTCAGCATCTGTTGTTGATACCATCAAGTGGTATCAACTCCTGTTGTTGACAACAATTTACTTGTATAATTCCTGTTATTGATACCATCAAATGGTATGAATTTATATTGTTGATTCCAGCATATGTGGTCAACTACTGTTTCATATAACCATCATATGTTGTTGATCTCATTGTACTGGTAACTACTGTTGTTGACACCAACAACAAACAACAATACCTTATTTAGTGCATATCTATCTTTATATGAAACAGGACAAACTTCAAAACAAATTATTCTATTCTATAACCAAAATAGTTATTACATGACATTATTTGGTAAGTTATTAGTTTTATGTTCTGTCATTCATTTATAATCACTAACAACAATTACCATATAGTCTTAGACACTAGTTTCATTACCATATAGTCTTAGACACTAGTATTATATCTCTAGCTTCATTCATTCAACAAGTAACAAGTTCATGGCTTATTCATTATTTATACCTCATAAGCAGGATATCAACTCCTATTATTTCACCTCATTTGTTAGCATCAACAACTGAAACATCGACTCCTATGCTTATTCATTTGAATTTCACAGAACCCAACATCATACATACAACAAAGCATTTCAAGGCATTTTCAGGTATCAATAAAGCATTTCATGGTATCAACAGAGCATTTCATGGTATCATCAAAGCATTTTAGGTCATCAACAAAGCATTTGACCTCATAACAAGGATACCAACTCCTATTTTATCACCTCATCTAAAGCATCAACAACTGAAATTGGATATCAACATCGACTCCTATGCTTATTCATTTGAATTTCATATAACCAACATCAACTGAAACTGGAATTTAAGTTATCAACTCTAATTGTTGATATCATACATACAACAAAGCATTTTAGGGTATCAACTCTAATTGTTGACCCCATATATTAACATCAACAACAACTGAAAGTGTGACTAATCATCATGTCATCAACATTAGGTCATCATCAAATGTTATTTTATCAACTTCAATCATACAACATCCAGAACAAAGCATATTATGTATCAACTTCAAGTGTTGACCCCATATATTAACATCAAAATCAATTGAAACTGATTTTTTTCACAATTTATCATATCAACATGCACATACAGAGAACAATAAAGTGGGTGAAACTCAAAACTAATTAAAGAAATTGTTTCTTACCTCTTTCATTTGAAACGACAACTTATGAAAACTCAAAATCAACTTCTAACCAACCTAAAATCAAAATCAATGAATTAGATTCAAAACTAAGTTCATACCAAGTTAAATCAAACACATAAGAAGCAGGAATTGGTCATAAATCGTACATGCAACAACATTTTTTACTCAGAAAAATAAATCTGAATTTCTAAAACCTAAGAAATCTACTTCAAAATGTTAAAAAAACATCATCGGAAGCAAAATCTCCATCAATACGAGTAAGTAGAAGATGATAATCATGTTTACCTCTTTCAATTTTGTATTTGAATCTTCAAAATCAGTAAAACCTAATTTTCTATCATTTCTTCTTTGATTTCTGGATTATTGAAACTGAAAATGATGAAAACGAAATCGGTTACTAAGACTGAAACTGGATTATATATAGGTTGACAGTTTCTTCTTCAATTACATAAATCGACGGTTTAGTTTTTGAATTTTCGTTTGATTTTGTCTCTGTAGTTTCTCTGAATTTTTCTATGTAGTTTCAGAAGTAGAGGGAAGAGAGAGTAATCGTGGGATGTTTGTAACCGTTACGGGAATAAATGAATCCCAACGTTATAATCTTCATATTTATTGAGGGGTATTATAGTAATCTAGCTCTCCGTGTTTTTTAGGGGAGGGTATTTTTATTTTTGGGAAGGATATTTGTATTGGACCTCTATAATAAGGGCATTTAATTAATGTACCATTTATTTATGGTTGATAGAAATGGCCCAGTTATAAAGTCCGCTCCACCTCACTTCGTGAACTTTATACACGCCTGAGTGGGACGTGATCTTTATGCACGCCTATACTAGGCGTTTGTATTCACTATGCCTGGGTGGGGCGAACTTCTTTTCCACGCCTGTCATGAGGCGTATATTAAAGGGTATATTAATTAAATAATCCTAATTTTGACACCCAATAAATATACCCTTATATATCAGTATAAATACCCCTATCATTTAAAAACCTTATCCATTAAAATATAGATTACCTTAATACCCTCACTTATAATATTATTTTACATCTAAATTTTTTTATCCCTTAACAGATTTCTTTTTCTACTACTTCACATTCACCACCACCACTACCATTTCACCACCACCAGCAGCACCGCCGCCACCACCACTGCACCACCACCACCACCAGTTACTAACTACAACCACCACTAATATTACACCACTGCCATTAATATTCGCCGCACCACCACCACCATTGTTGATGTTGTCACTGCTGTTGCCGCCGCCGCTGCCGTCAAAATTAGGTGTCAACAACTGAAGTTGATCCAAAAAATCAAAAGTTCAAAAACTAACTTTACTAACTAATATTCAGTTTTTTTTTTTTTGCGTCAACAATCGAAGTTGATCCCAGTGAATGGAATCAACAACCAAAGTTGATACAAAATTTAGAACTCAGGAAAAATGTTTCCAGATTATAGAGTGTCAACAACCAAAGTTGATCCCTTTAAGTTAAATCAACAATTGAAGTTGATACTATTAAGTGGGATCAACAATGAATGTTGATCCACAAAAAATGGGATGAATAGTTAGAGTTGATAGCATTTATACAAGCATGTCTACTGTAACAACCAATAAACCTGAAACCTGCAAACTGACATATCCTTAAGAATCGCAAGAGTAACAAAAATTTCTGCAACAACCATCTATGATACAGAAAAACGAAATGATATATAGGAATGAGTGAACTTGGCGTGAGTCGAACACGCATCATCTGACGTGGAGTCAGTCATGCTACCATTTCATCACAAATTCAACATTCGAAGAACTTTACATCTATAAAATCCAAAGACACAACCAGTACTATCTGTCAAACAACAATACACAAACGTAAACCAACAAGAAATCAAGCTAATTTTTTTAACAAACATGATTTAACTACAAACATGACTATACAATTCCAAAAAGAAAATGTTGGCGACAATAGGAGTCAGTAGTTGATTCCATAGGAAATGTTGTCAACATCAAGAGTTGATCCCATAATGAAATCAACAACAGTAGTTGATCCATAAAAAAATAGCATCAACAACAATAGTTGATCCCGTTTATGTCATCAACAACAGTAATTGATCCCCTAAAAGACTGAAGTCCAGAGATCTTTCCACCATGGAAGTTAATATTAAAGAACTATACCTGTAAAATGGATCTGGAACAATATTGGCATCATTTTCATGTATCACAGCAACAAATAACAACTTGAGATATGTTGGGGTTACAAGCTTAAAAACTTAAGAACGATACCTGTAAAATGATCAAACGTAACAAATAAATAAAATATAAAGAAACAAAAAATCAAAATATAACAGGACAACACCACCACCACCATGTTCCCAACCACCACAATCTCCAACACCACCATAACCACAATATTTATAATAAAAAAATACCACCATCCAAACAAAAGCCACCACCAGCACCTTCACAACCACCACTACCCCCATCTCCACCACTAACATCATCCAACAAACATAAAAAAAATAGGAGTCTGTAATTGATCTCATAAAAAATGTCATCAACAACAGGAGTTGATTCCATAAATGGGATAAACAACGGTAGTTGATCCGCTGAAAAAAGCATCAACAACATTAGTTGATACACAACCAATGTTGTCACCATTCAAAACAGATTCAGTCATTACCGTCAACAGTTGATGAAGTAGTATACACCAACTTATCGTTCCAACCTCACCAGCATAACACCAGCACACAAAATCTCCACCAACACCACAACAACCAGAACCACCACTATCTTCATGAATAATTTTATTTCATCATTCAAACCTGAACCAACACAATCTCCATCATCAATTTCATCGTTCTAACCTGTTTACATCTACATACTACCACCACCAACATAAACTCAAACTAGAGTAAACAGATAGTCAATTGATAGATTGAAATACATACCTCCTTCATCGCCGTCGCTACCACCATCATTGTAGATCTGGTATCTTCCTCCACCTGATTGTTTCTTGGTTTGAACATGAACATCATCTCTGTGAAATTAAATTCAAACAAAACCCTAACATCATTCATACTCACAGACTCATTTTTCCTTCAGCGTCTGTGAATCAGTGGCAGCAAACCCATTTTATTCCCTAAATTTTCTCGATAGAAACTAAATCCATCTCTCCATGAATCAATCAGATATTGCTTCATCTCCTCAATTTGAATCTTAGATCCCCTCATTCTTTAATTCACGACAGATGAGCAACAGATGAGTATCTACCCTCTCTGTCAAAGCAGCAACAGATGAGAACAAGATAGAGAGAGAGAATTCTTCTTTTTTCGCTTCATGAATCCTAAGCGCAAAACCATCGATCACTCTTCTTCACCAGCCGTCATCACATGGGAAAGCAGTGTTGGTGGCGATGGCTTTAAGATATTTTCCAGATTTAAAATTGATTTTTTTTAAATTAATTTTCCATTGTATTCTCCATCCGTAGTGGTGGTAGGTGGTAACGGTGGTGGTGATGGTGATGGCGGTCACACTGGATAATGGACCCCTGATGGGACAGTAATTGGAGAGGGGTATTTTTATTGTCTCATAAAGGTATTTTTGAAGCCCTTGAAAAGGAGGGTCATTTATATAAGAGTTATTTTGTAAAAGGGTCTCATGTTTATTGACTAATTAGGGTCTGGGTCGTAGAAGTTGCAATTAATGCGTTAGGGTCGTAGACTAACAAAGACCGTTATAAAATTGTTGGCTGACTTTTAAATTTTACGAAACACCATAAATGTTAGTTGACAGGCGTTGACGGTTTAAGTATTGTGAAAGCTTATAGCTCTTTCATCATTTTCTCTTTAGATACCAATTCTGCTTCCGCCATTACTAAACCAAAAACTAAAAATACTTAGTGCTTATGGATCTTCTCATTATAAACGCCACCAGTTTCTTTCAAGAAAGTTTCCGCTTACTGGATTTTCTCTAACTCTTGTAATTACTAATTGCTAGTGACCAAAGTGCCTTTGTTTCTGAATATCCCTCTAAATTATTGCATCTCTACAATTGAATCAACCTCAAATGCTCTCTCTATCTTCCAACTTGATTTATCCGACTTCAGTGCTGTTTAAAAGAAACCCTCTTTGTCTTTTTATATTCTTGAATTAGTAGTGCAATATTGAGTTATAATTTGTTGTTTGTAAAATTTGAAAATTCATGGTGTTGAAAAAAACGGATGACATCAATGATTTTGAAAAGTAGAACCACATCAATGACTTTGTGATTTTAATGGCCGATTGAGTATTCATTTTGTCACTGAATTTGATGTTTCATTAATTTCTTGTTGCTTAATTCCATTGGAAAAGAAAAGCTATCACAAGTGAGTTAGGTTGTGGATATGTTGGTCGAATTGGCCATTACTGATGTGTATGTTACTATGTTTGTTCATCTTGCTGCAGTTCACATGCCCACAGCTAAAATCACTTGTTATGGTGGTGGGTTTGGGAAGGATTTTTGCATTGTTTTTAGAGATTTGGTCGGAGAAGATATGTATGAATATGCAGTTAAGATGTTCGAGGAAATGTCCATGTAGTTGTTATGCCCAGTTAAGTTTTTTTTTTTTTTTTTTTTTGCTCTGTTAGGATATGATGTCATTTAGTTATTTTATAAGGGTATATTGATAACTAAATAGACGGTCAAAGTTATTCTACGACCCTAACACATCAACTGCAACTTCTACGACCCAGACCCTAATTAGTCAATAAACATACAACCCTTTTACAAAATAACTCTTTATATAATTCCCACTATATTAAACCCACGCCAAACCGTGCGTACATTTTATCAACGATGAATCTAAGCGTAATTTATATGCACGCCGCACCATGGCACGATGGAAAATATATATGCTTCTCATGATATGTACTTTATAACTTCGCCCATTAACAAACGTATTTTATACATTCGCTCGACTATATTTGTTTTTGGTCTTGATCTGGGACCAAATATACTCTGAGATTTGGGTTTAGTCTGGGTTATAGTCTTTAGTCCGTTCGACTGTGTCTGCTTTTCGGACTAGATTTTTAGTTTTACTCGTCCTTTGTGGATGCTCTAAGGGAATGAACAATGCAAGGAGGTGAAACTATGATATGGAGTGATCCTGGCCATTGGATATATGACCGGCGAAGGTGAGCCATCAGATCTTGAAGCATCGAATGGTTAACCGAAACCACCACGGTTTTTTTGGTTAACCAAATGGCCACGGTTTTCTTAATTAACCAAATGACCACGGGTTCTCAGATATTGTAATGCTTATATGAGCCCCAAGTGGCTGTGAAGAAAAAATATTGCCGAGTCATATAGGAACAGGTATATCTCGTTTCGTATTTGACACAAAAAGTAGCCCCCTACAATTCCTCCAACGTGGACCAATTTTTTAATTTATAGAACATAACTATACACATATCATTTATGACCCTATACTTTCATAGTTTCATAACGAATCATTCAAAAAGAAAGAGGAAAAACAAGTTGGTGTGCGAAGCAGTAGCGGAACTCTAGGTTGGTTAAGACCCGACTCTAGTCTACCTTAAAAATACTAAATCGGTAACTAAACCTCCATTTTTAGCACAATTTACCTTCAGTTCATCAATTATTTAGATTTTAGTCCACCTTAAATCAAGTTTAGCCAGCCACAAATTCCTAAAATTTATAATTAGTCCTTCATTTTCTTTATATTTTACCTTTAATCCATATAATATTAGTGTTAGAGCATTTCTCGGTCGAACTCGCATGTGTTGCTATCTCAAGCATATTTGTCAATATTAGTGATCAAAACTATAAAGTCTTTGATTTCTAGTCTACTATAGCTAAGGTCTCGGACTAGGATAGAAAGTGTAGTTGGTCTCAAGAACTCCATGGCGATCATCATACAAGACGAAGGACTACTCAAGGAAACAGTGGATCTTCATCGACTAAAAGGTATGTGGAGACTTGAACTTATCTATCAATCCAAAGCCTATCTATTCTATCTCCTATCTTGAGACAAAAGTCGTATTACTATATAGACTAAAAATATACACATATGTTATTTCGAGATGAGTATATCTCGCTTATCTATTTCTAGAAATATGTGTTGGTAAAGCTTTCGCTTTAGCCAAGTTCATCTTTACCTAGTGATGAAAGTCATGTTATGTTTCAATCATTTTTAAAATTGCTCTGACGAAAAATAGTTTGTGAATAACAACTATATAACGCCCTCTAAGAATGTTTCGATGATTGAAATGAAATTTTAGATAATATAACCATTGGAGGATATAAGCAATGTTGTGGTAACACATATATGTATAAGTCCTTAGTGCTTGAACCGAAGTTTGCGAACTTTGTTGATCAAGTGAAACCGGAGTAGTATGCAAACTCAGTCCACAAACTTAGTGTGCAAACAAAGTCTGCGAACTGGCGGAAGTTCTTGTCCGAGAATTTCTGCTGGAGTTTGTGAACTTCATCCGCGAACTTGAGTAAGTTATGTCTAAAAATGATATTGTGAACTTATCATAATAAACTAAGGAATGTTATTGCAAACCGTGGCTTTATAGTTCATGAATCTATTCGAGCGAATCACATCGTTTTTGCTTCAATTGTGTCTTGTATAGTACATAAAGATCTATGCAATTGAACAACTCTCTAACTAGTTCATTTGAGTCATTTGGATTAGTCATGGTGAAGAAGAATATGATTAATATGAAAGTTATCATTTGGCTAACCATTTGGTTAACTAGTGTTGAACCAACTAATGTATAAGTTTGGTTACAGTTACACAAAACCAAAATCGTCAAGTACATGTGTGTATAACAAGCTATGTTTTCGATCCAACGGTTGATAAATATTATCAGGTTTTCATATAACGGTGAATATTGAATACTTTGTTACTAAGCTAACATTGATTGCAAACCCTGATTTAAAATACTATATAAGGGAGAACTCTAGCAACTGGGAAACCTAATCCCTACACATTTTGTGTGATACTAGTTTTCTAAGCTAGAGTCGATTCTCCTTTAACCTTTGGTTTTCTTCTTCTAAAACCAGGTTAACGACTTACAGACTTCATTGGGATTGTGAAGCCATACCGATACTACTTTTATCGTAGTTGTGCGATCTGATCTTGCATCTTCTATCGTACGAGTACAATTGTAATAATTGGCTTGAGATTTCTATCTCCGATATGCAAGATATAAAAGTAGTCACAAACACTTCATCTCATCGTTTGTGATTCCTCAATAATCTTATTCACTGCGTCGATTAAGTTTATTGTGAGGTAATTGATAAAACTGAGCTGTTCTTCAGGAATATAAGTCTGGTTTTATCAATTGGTTCATGTTCACCTTGATTTATCAAAATACGGAACAAAACTCATATGTTTATTCGTGGGAAACGAATTTATCTATCCTTGTAGACTTTTCTGTGTGAGACAGATTTGTTTATTAAAGTATTTGACTTTGGGTCGTAGCAACTCTTGGTTGTGGGTAAGATCAGCTTAGGGAATCAAGTGCGTAGTATCCTGCTGGTATCATAGGCGTAGGAGCATAACCGTTAGAGCATTGCTTGGTTGAACCCACCAAGCGTTGGTATGTCAAGTTTGATTGTCATATTTTAGTGAGCCAAAACTCATTTAAGAGTCGCTTGATTTAAATGTACTAGAGTCAACTTCGTATAGGTTAGCTTGAAAGTACTAGGGTGAGACATTACAAGTATTGTGAAGACTTGAAGAAGTGAAGAATAGCGGAGCTACAACCACAATATCATCCTTCCACTTGAGGTTAATGATATTTAACTTGAACTATTTCATTCCCTAACGTATCTTTCAAGTCGTGCATATTGAAAACATAAAACTGCGAAGCATGAACACTCTAGATAGACATATTACTAAGGAATACAATATAAAGTTTCTTGCTTAACCATTAAACTTTGTATATGAGATATAGACATAATTGTATGAATGTTATTGTGATTATGTATGGGTATGATGTGAGGATTTCATCATAGGGAACAATGTTTACATGTGTTCTAAGGAAGTAAGTTCATGATATGTGTTGTGAACCGAAAAGGAAATCCCATGCATTATTGGGGATGTTCTTCATTGCATATCTTATGAATGATAAAAGTAGTATCGGTCTGGCTTCACAATCTCAATGAAGTCTTTAAGTCGTTAACATGATTTTAGAAGAAGAAAACCCAAGGTTAAAGGAGAATCGACTCTAGCTTAGAAAACTAGTATCACACAGAATGTGTGGGGATTAGGTTTCCGAGTAGCTAGAGTTCTCCCTTATATAGTCTTTTAAATCAGGGTTTGCAATCAATGTTAGCTTAGTAACAAAGCATTCAATATTTATCGTTAGATGAAAACCTGATTAGATACAAGTTAATATTTATCAACCGTTGGATCGAAAACATAGCTTGTTATACACACATGTACTTGACGATTTTGGGTTTGTGTAACCGTACCCAAACTTGTACATTAGTTGGTTCAACACTAGTTAACCAAATGGTTAGCCAAATGATAACTTTTATATCAATCATATTCTTCTTCACCATGACTAGTCGAAATTACTCAAATGAACTAGTTAGAGAGTTGTTCAATTGCTTAAATCTTTATGTACTCCACAAGACACAATTGAAGCAAAAACGATGTGATTCACTCGAATCGGTTCATGAACTATAAAGCCACGGTTTGCAATAACATTCCTTAGTTTATTATGATAAGTTCACAAACATCATTTTTAGACATAACTTACTCAATTTCGTGGATGGAGTTCACAAACTCCAGCAGAAATTCTCTGACAAGAACTTCCGCCAGTTCGCAGACTGAGTTTGCACACTAAGTTCGTGGACTGAGTTTGCATACTACTCCGGTTTCACTTGATAAACAAAGTTCGCAAACTTCGGTTCAAGCACTAAGGACTTATACATATATTTGTTACCACAACAATGCTTATATCCTCCAATGGTTTTATTGTCTAAACTCTTATTTCAATCATTGAAACATTCTCAGAGGGCGTTATATAGTTGTTATTCACAAACTATTTTTCGTCAGAGCAATTTCCAAAATGATTGAAACATAACATGACTTTCGTCACTAGGTAAAGTTGAACTTGGCTAAAGCGAAAGCTTTACCAACACATATTTCTAGAAATAGATAAACGAGATATACTCAGCTCGAAATAACATATGTGTGTGTATATTCTTAGTCTATATAGTAATACGACTTTTGTCTCAAGATAGGAGATATAATAGATAGACTTTGGAGTGATAGATAAGTTCAAGTCTCCACATACCTTTTATTCGATGAAGATCCACTGGTTCCTTGAGTAGTCCTTCGTCTTGTATGATGATCGCCATGGAGTTCTTGAGCTCAACTACACTTTCTATCCTAGTCCGAGACCTTAGCTATAGTAGACTAGAAATCAAAGACTTTATAGTTTTGATCAATAATATTGATAAACATGCTTGAGATAGCAACGTATGCGAGTTCGACCGAGCAATGCTCTAACACTAATATTATATGGACTAAAAGTAAAATATGAAGAAAATGAAGGACTAATTATAAATTTTAGGAATTTGTGGCTGGCTAAACTTGATTTAAGGTGGACTAAAATCTAAATAATAGATGAACTGAAGGTAAATTGTGCTTAAAATGTAGGTTTAGTTACCGATTTAGTATTTTTAAGGTGGACTAGAGTCGGGTCTTAACCAACCTAGAGTTTCGCTACTGCTTCGCATACCAACTTGTTTTTCCTCTTTCTTTTTGAATGATTCGTTATGAAACTATGAAAATATAAGTTCATAAATGATATGTGTATAGTTATGTTCTATAAATTAAAAAGTTGGTCCACGTCGGAGGAATTGTAGGGGGCTACTTTTTGTGTCAAATTTGAAACGAGATATACCTGTTCCTATATGACTCGGAAATATATTTTCTTCACATCCACTTGGGTCTCATATAAGCATTACAATATCTGAGAACCCGTGGTCATTTGGTTAATTAAGAAAACCGTGGCCATTTGGTTAACCAAAAAAACCGTGGTGGTTTTGGTTAACCATTCGAGGCTTCAAGATCTGATGGCTCACCTTCGCCGGTCATCTATCCAATGGCCAGGATCACTCCATATCATAGTTTCTCCTCCTTGAATTGTTCATTCCCTTAGAGCATCCACAAAGGACTTGTAAAACCAAAAATCTAGTTCGAAAAGCAGACACAGTCGAACGGAATAAAGACTATAACTCAGACTAAACCCAAATCTCAGAGTATATTTGGTCCCAGATCAATACCAAAACCAAATATAGTCGAATGAATGTATAAAATACGTTTGTTAATGGGCGAAGTTATAAAGTAAATATCATGAGAAGTGGATATATTTTCCATCGTGCCATGGTGCGGCGTGCATATAAATTACGCTTAGATTCAGCGTTGATAAAATGTACGCACGGTTTGGCGTGGGTTTAATATAGTGGGAATTATATCCCTTCTTTTCAAGGGCTTCAAAAATACCCTTATGAGACAATAAAAATACCCCTATCCAATTACAGGCCCATCATGGGTCCATTAACACTTTTCTTCTTTCCACATTTAAGCTTCCTCCTTTAATCTTCTTCATTACATACCCCAACAATTCCTCCGACGTGGACCAACTTTTTAATTTATAGAACATAACTATACACATATCATTTATGACCCTATACTTTCATAGTTTCATAATGAACCATTCAAAAAGAAAGAGGAAAAACAAGTTGGTGTGCGAAGCAGTAGCGGAACTCTAGGTTGGTTAAGACCCGACTCTAGTCCATCTTAAAAATACTAAATCGGTAACTAAACCTCCATTTTCAGCACAATTTACCTTGAGTTCATCAATTATTTAGATTTTAGTCCACCTTAAATCAAGTTTAGCCCGCCACAAATTCCTAAAATTTATAATTAGTCCTTCATTTTCTTCATATTTTACCTTTCGTCCGTATAATATTAGTGTTAGAGCATTGCTCGGTCGAACTCGCATGCGTTGCTATCTCAAGCATGTTTGTCAATATTAGTGATCAAAACTATAAAGTCTTTGATTTCTAGTCTACTATAGCTAAGGTCTCGGACTAGGATAGAAAGTTTAGTTAAGCTCAAGAACTCCATGGCGATCATCATACAAGACGAAGGACTACTCAAGGAACCAGTGGATCTTCATCGACTAAAAGGTATGTGGAGACTTGAACTTATCTATCACTCCAAAGTATATCTATTCTATCTCTTATCTTGAGACAAAAGTCGTATTACTATATAGATTAAGAATATACACATATGTTATTTCGAGCTGAGTATATCTCGTTTATCTATTTTTAGAAATATGTGTTGGTAAAGCTTTCACTTTATCCAAGTTCATCTTTACCTAGTGACGAAAGTCATGTTATGTTTCAATCATTTTGGAAATTGGTCTGACGAAAAATAGTTTGTGAATAACAACTATATAACGCCCTCTGAGAATGTTTCAATGATTGAAATGAGAGTTTAGACAATATAACCATTGGAGTATATAAGCATTGTTGTGGTAACACATATATGTATAAGTCCTTAGTGCTTGAACCGTAGTTTGCGAACTTTGTTGATCAAGTGAAACCGAAATAGTATGCAAACTCAGTCCACGAACTTAGTGTGCAAACTCAGTCTGCACACTGGCGGAAGTTCTTGTACGAGAATTTCTGCTGGAGTTTGTGAACTCCATTCGCGAAATTGAGTAAGTTATGTCTAAAAACGATGTTTGTGAACTTATCATAATAAACTAAGGAATGTTATTGCAAACCGTGTATTTATAGTTCATGAATCAATTCGAGTGAATCACATCATTTTTGCTTCAATTGTGTCTTGTATAGTACATAAAGATCTATGCAATTGAACAACTCTCTAACTAGTTCATTTGAGTCATTTGGACTAGTCATGGTGAAGAAGAATATGATTAATATGAAAGTTATCATTTGGATAACCATTTGGTTAACTAGTGTTGAACCAACTAATGTACAAGTTTGGGTACAGTTACACAAAACCAAAATCGTCAAGTACATGTGTGTATAACAAGCTATGTTTTTGATCCAGCGGTTGATAAATATTAACTTGTATCTAATCAGGTTTTCATTTAACGGTGAATATTGAATGCTTTGTTACTAAGCTAACATTGATTGCAAACCCTGAGTTAATATACTATATAAGGGAGAACTCTAGCAACTGGGAAACCTATCCCCACACATTCTGTGTGATACTAGTTTTCTAAGATAGAGTCGATTCTCCTTTAACCTTTGGTTTTCTTCTTATAAAACCAGGTTAACGACTTAAAGACTTCATTGGGATTGTGAAGCCAGACCGATGCTACTTTTATCGTAGTTGTGCAATCTGATCTTGCATCTTCTATTGTACGAGTACAATTATAATAATTGGCTTGAGATTTCTATCTCCGATAGGCAAGATATAAAAGTAGTCACAAACACTTCGTCTTATCGTTTGTGATTCCTCAATAATCTTCTTCGCTGCGTCGATTAAGTTTATTGTAAGATGATTAATAAAACTGAGTTGTTCTTCGGGAATATAAGTCTGGTTTTATCAATTGGTTCCTGTTCACCTTGATTTATCAAAATATGGAACAAAACTCATAGGTTTATTCATGGGAGATGAATTTATCTATCCTTGTAGACTTTTATGTGTGAGACATATTTGTTTATTAAAGTCTTTGACTATGGGTCGTAGCAACTCTTGGTTTTGGGTGAGATCAGCTAAGGGAATCAAGTGCGTAGTATCCTGCTGGGATCATAGGCGTAGGGGCATAACTGTTAAACCATTTCTCGGTTGGACCCACCAAGCGTTGGTATGTCAAGTTTGGTTATCATATTTTAGTGAGCCAAAACTCATTTGAGAGTCGCTTGATTTAAATGTACTAGAGTCAACTTCGTATAGGTTAGCTTGAAAATACTAGGGTGAGACATTACAAGTATTGTGAAGACTTGAAGAAGAACGGAGATACAACCACAATATCATCCTTCCACTTGAGGTGAATGATATTTGACTTGAACTGTTTCATTCCCTAACGTATCTTTCAAGTCATGCATATTGAAAACATAGAACTGCGAAGCATGAACACTCTATATAGACATATTATTAAGGAATACATTATGAAGTTTCTTGCTTAACCATTAAACTTTGTATATGAGACATCGACATAATTGTATGAATGCTATTGTGATTATGTATGGGTATGAGGTGAGGATTTCATCCTAGGGAACAATGTTTACATGTGTTCTAAGGAAGTAAGTTCATGATTTTTGTTATGAACCGAAAAGGAAATCCCATGCGTTATTGGGGATGTTCTTCATTGCATATCTTATGAACGACCAATATGTGTGATTAGTGTAACCGCTCATGACTTGTTTGTGTTCTTGGTAAAACTATTCACATGAGGTCTGACTTATGTATTAGTATAACTTTTATTAGTGAAACCGATCTTAAGTAATCACCTGGGGTATGATCGGGTTGTGAGTGTCTGAACTTATTACTGGGAGAATGGGAACCGATCCTCGTAATAGGTGTAGTGCATCACAAGGGGAACCGATCCTTGTATGGGGTGCAACAAGGTTTATAGAATAAAGGGGAACCGATCCTATAAACATGTGCAACACGTTTTTGGGAAGGGGAAACCGATCCTATGGACATGTGCAGTGCATACAAGTTAGATACCAAATATATATGGGGAAGCGATCCTAGTACCTATCGGAGAGGAGAGTAATCTAATTAGGTGAAATCTCTTACGGCCGCTCAATTTAAAGTCTTCTTTGGGATTGAGAAGCTCTAGTGCAACCCGTTGGTGGGAAACTAGATATTGCGGTTTATCTTTAGTTTTCGTATTGATTTGATTGACTAAAGGAGGTTGAACTTTGATTGCACCCAGTTTGTTTATGCTTGAGAATCTTATCTTCTGATATAAGATTCACTCAAACTAGTTTAAGGTTTCGACAGGGATCTTTAGACTGTTGTTAGATATAAAGACGATCTTGTGATAATCCATTGTTAACAGACTCCGTTCTGTGTGTGATTGATCACAAGATATTCAAGTAGTTGTATGCAGGTGTTTATTGAAGATCTAAGAATATTTGAAGACAGAGAAGATATTGAAGATTTCTGACTTGGTTTTTATAATTTTTGGTATGCACAATACTTGTTTGGGAAAAGAAGATCCAATTAATAATCGGTTTATCCTTGTGGTAGATTGGATTGATTAATTGAGGAAGATCGACATCAATACGTTTCCTTGTGATTAAAGGTATTGATTGGCTTAATCTTAACGATTTCCTTTGGGTGATTGAAGATAAGATAGATCTTGGAACCTGGCAAAGGAGTTTATGTTAAGTTAAACAAGGGAACCTTTGCGCAACTCATATCACTTGGTTGAAAAGAGTTGATACCAAACAGATTTGTTGTTCCTTTACTGTTTGGAATACGAACCAAAGGAATTGGTCCAAGTACGTGAGTTGTTTACAGGTTGGAGGCATGGGAATACAGATAGAACTAGGTGAACTATAGGTTTAGTTGCTTGGTCTCAACTATACGAAGTTGGTTTATTTTGTATAGCGGCTTAATCCTAAGAGTATTCAATTCTGGACTAGGTCCCGGGGTTTTTCTGCATTTTCGGTTTCCTCTTTAACAAATTCTTGACGTGTCATTTACTTTATATTTCCGCATTATAATTGTTTTATTATAATTAAAGTAAATTGCACAAATATTAATTCCTATTTACTTAATACGTGAATCCTATAGAGTTTGGTTAAATCCGAACCTTTGTATCAAGTAAACACACTTTGTTGTTGTATTATCTCGACTCAGTCCATAGATAATCACTTTTGGGGAAAGGACTTATAGGAAGGAAAAGTAATAGCTTGAGGTATATTTGGGGTACCCTCGCCTTTTCAATCGGTATCAGAGCAGGCAACCACGAAAAAACCTAACAATCTGTATTTAGTGCAATCCATCCTATAAGAACTGAATTCATGAATGATTCAATTAATGTTTCACAAGATTTGAGTAAGACTCGTTATGGGTTTGACTTTAAAAAATGCTTAAAAGGAATGTCTTCTAAGAGCTCTACATACTTTTCTGAAAATATGTCCCAGTATTCTCAAGAAGATGTTAAGTTAAGCCCTGTGCTTATAATTAATGACAGTGATTATGAATCACTTGATGATAAAGAGGATGTTGATTATGTATCTTCTCATCTTGATGAACTAAGCAAAGAGTTTCTTTCATGTGCAACAAAGCTTACACTTGCACTAAAAAGAGAAGGAAAACTCCTCAAAGACTTATGTCGTATGAAAGCTAAAAATGACCAACTCAAACGAGAACTCTCATCATGTAAAACTGATCTAGACTCTTTTTCGTCGAAGATCCAATCCTTAAATGGAAAACTAACAAAAAACATTGATCGAGAAAAGAAAACATAGCAGTTAAGGAAGACTGCCACTGATGACTACAACGCCTTAAAAATCTCATGTGAGTATGAGATAAAGACTATTCTAGAACATGTCAAAAGGTTGAAGAATGATAAGTATTCTTTAATGTCCGAACACCTGTTGGACACATCCTCTCCAGGAAGGTGCAAAAGTTCTGGATCAAATTATTCTTTGAAAAGAAAGGAGAATGTTGTCCACAAGAACACTAAAAAGAGTACTTCATATTGTAAAAGGAAATCTATAAAAGATCATAAAAAGTATCACTCACATCTGAGTTCTTCATATCACCTGGATCATCAAAAAAGATATTTTCGGTGTGGGAACAAGGGTCATGTTGTCAAGAATTGTGAACAGCTTTCCTATTCGAACCCAAAAAGGGTGTTCTCAGATTTAAAGTATAATATGAGATCATTTTTTGAAAGAATCATATGTAAACCTGATTCGTCTAAATCAAAGGATTTCAGGGTGAACTCATATTATGCTGATCATCTCACACGAAAGAAGGACCAGGATACTAAGAAGTGGGCACCAAAGAAGATCAAGGAAGCGGACAATGACTCCAGAGCTGCTACGCTTAAGGTAATCCCTAAATATTTTGATGATAGTAATTTCTATGATAAATTTGGTTTATTGATAAAAAAAAGGATGCAATCCTTGGTAAATCAGTTAAGAAGAAGCTCTTTTTTAACCATGGAAAACTTGATCTGACTCATTCAGATACTTAATATCTGAGAAAAATACACTGAATCATGAAGTGCTCAAACTTAGTTTGATGAGTTCAGTGTATATTATGAAATAGTTCAAAAACTTGTATAGAGTTATGAAGATATTCATAGGAACGCACTTTCCTAAAATTCTTAATAGTAAAAAAAAACGGTTTTTCTATTAAGAGAGAATATTTGATTTCCTTAATCAATGAACAAGTTTTTAGTAACTATTGGTATATAAGTTTTCAGTACTGATGAAATTTCAAATTTCATGAAATCGGGAGTCATGGACAATTCTGATTACTATGCAAAGTTTTCTTCAAAAGTCTCATAACGGTATGCTAAGAAGATGGTTTATAATTCTTTCTATTCTCTAAATTTCAATGGAACCGAAGCTGAGTCTTATATGAATAAAAAAATTCGGTTTTTCTATTAAGAGAAAATATTTGATTTCCTTAATCAATGAACAAGTTTTTAGCAACTATTGGTATATAAGTTTTCAGTACTGATGAAATTTCAAATTTCATGAAATCGGGAGTCATGGAAAATTCTGATTACTATGCAAAGTTTTCTTCAAAAGTCTCAAAACGGTATGCTGAGAAGATGGTTTATAATTCTTTCGGTTCTCTAAATTTCAATGGAACCGAAGCTGAGTCTTATATGAATATGAATCATTCGATTTGTATGATTGATTACTAACAAGATTTTCACAAGATGGCTCAAACTTGTGCTGAAACTAAGTTGGAAGTTTTTATGTTTAAACGAAGCCTTGAAAAGTCCCTACTAGGTCAAGCTCAGATTCTCAAACAACTAGATTTACTCTCCAGAAGAGTAAACGAAGAAACCAACTTTCATAAGGTTGATGAATTACTCTTCAATCAAGGATCGCTTCAAGGAATTAGGAGAATTATTCATATTAAGCGAAAGAGATCTCAAACTTGTGAAGAGATCTGAATATTAGAAAAATAGACATCAATTTTTGATTGCTTTCATTGATTGTATAAGTCTATTGAATAAAACTATTATGAATAGAGTTATTTTATTTATAATTTTCTTGTGATAGTTTTTGATTTACATAGCTGGTACTTTAATGCTTTATTTATTTGCTATGTATGTGTATGAGATGTTTGATTTTGGTTTTATTACCTTGATATTCGATCTCATAATATGTTGTGTACCCTTATGGTTTGGGTGACTTTTTGATTTAGAAGGATTAAGTTTTAGCCCATGTTGGTAGGCTTTATCAAAGGATCATGAGGGGTTCCTATAGAAACAATATGTGAAAAAGTCACAATACGTTGAATTGGTTTTGGTTTAGCATAAAAGCATAAGTGTTTCGACGGTTTTCAACTTTTGCTTGCAATTGTTAAAATCGATTTTCAACCTTTCTCAGGTAAAGGTTGGTTGTTGTTATTCTTTTTTTTTTTGGCATGAGAATGACAACATAATGGTATTTCGATATCAATTCTCCCGGAAGAAGAAAACGATACGATCATATTTGGATGAAGCGGTTGTATTTATACAATAGGTTTAGCAAAGGAACTAAGTTGCTTAGTTGATTTTTGGTTTGCTAAACTAGTTGGGAAAATTGCTTCGGGCAATTATTTCCATGATAACATATCAAAACCTAATTACTTTGTAGTTTCGGTTTTGATATTGGATATCAAAAATGGTATGTGAAACCCTCATGTTTGACTCAAGAGGTTGCAAGTCTATTTTTGAGATTTGTAAGATCCTTTTCGTGTTGTCCTTTATTTTTTCGTTTCTTTGTCATTTTTGTGACAAAAGGGGGAGAAATATATGGAGTAAACAAGTGACGCTGGTATCAATTTTTATGGTTGATTGGTGTCACTAGGGAAGAGGACAATGGTGCTTGAACGTTTATCTAACGAATGAGGAAAAGCACAGACTAAGGGGGAGTAACATATCATATGATTGGGATAACAAAGACGTGCGGATTGAAAATCTACCTATCTCACCTTTAGGGGGAGTATGAGCTTTGTTATTATAATGTCAACAATGGCATTTTAAGGATTGAATTAATGCATGTTATGTGCTGTTGAATTCGGGAATCAAGCGTATGTGTAATGAATTATTATAATTTGTTTATCCATATGATTATAAGAGTTTTATCACCAAAATTGACAAAGGGGGAGATTGTTAAAGCATTGCTCGGTTGAACCCACTAAGCGTTGGTATGTCAAGTTTGGTTGTCATATTTTAGTGAGCGAAAACTCATTTAAAAGTCGCTTGATTTAAATGTACTAGAGTCAACTTCGTATAGGTTAGCTTGAAAGTATTAGAGTGAGACATTACAAGTATTGTGAAGACTTGAAGAAGTGAAGAAGAATGCATCTACAACCACAACATTATCCTTCCACTTGAGGTTAGTGATATTTGACTTGAACTGTTTCATTCCCTAATGTATCTTTCAAGTCTTGCATATTGAAAACATAAAACTGCGAAGCATGAACACTCTAGATAGACATAGTATTAAGGAATACAATATGAAGTTTCTTGCTTAACCATTAAACTTTGTATATGAGACATCGACATAATCATATGAATTCTATTATGATTATGTATGGGTATGAGGTGAGGATTTCATCCTAGGGAACAATGTTTACATGTGTTCTAATGAAGTAAGTTCATGATATGTGTTGTGAACCGAAAAGGAAATCTCCAGGCGTTATTGGGGTTGTTCTTCATTTGCATATCTTATGAACGAACAATATGTGTGATTAGTATAACCTCTCATGACTTATTTGTGTTCTTGGTAAAACTATTCACATGAGGCCTGACTTATGTATTGGTATGACTTTTATTAGTGAAACCGATCTTAAGTAATCACTTGGGGTATGATCGGGTATGAGTGTCTGAATTTATTACTGGGAGAAGGGGAACCGATCTTAGTAAGAGGTGTAGTGCATCACAAGGGAAACCGATCCTTGTATGAGGTGCAACAAGGTTTATGGAAGAAAGGGGAACCGATCCTATGGACATGTGTAGTGCATACAAGTTAGATACCAAATATATGTGGGGAAGCGATCCTAGTACCTAATCAGTCGTATCTTTGGTAAGCTAGTGTAACTATGCACAGTACTTACATAGAGGTAGAACCTAAACTTGTTTTGGTAGAACCGTAAACCCATGAGTTTTGATTGAGAGTTACTTGATCAATCACATAGTTCTTGAAAATCAGATGAACTAATTATAAACATGTTTGGAAGCGTGGTAAATCGGTTTCAAGTGAGCAAGTATGAAAAATGACTTGAAAGAGTAAGATGTCGACACACTTTGAACACGGTGCATTAATGCTTATTCTATATTGTTCAAAGATATTCCTTAACGGCTAAGAAGGAAGTAAATCCCAAGATAGAATTTAAATTACTTAAGAATCTTTTTTAATTAAGGGTTTTTAATTATATATGGAAAATAAGAATTAGTAATGTGCATTTGCTAATTAAAGATTTTCCAAGGAGATTTCGATCATTATTTTCGGACAGTGCATTCACAGGAATTATGAAAACCAAATTTGGGTCAATATGGAAAAATATCTTGAGAATATTTTCGTTTTTGGAAATTCCTTGGTGTCCAAACTTCCTTGTCTATAAATACTTTGAGTTTGCATTTCTAGCAAACTAATCCTGCGTGACATAGACTTACTCTTTGTCTTTGTTACCGGTGAAGCCGCCTATCAGAGAGGAGAGTAATCTAATTAGGTGAAATATCTTACGGCCGCTCAATTTAAAGTCTTCTTCGGGATTGAGAATCTCTAGCGCGACCCGTTGGTGGGAAACTAGATATTGCGGTTTATCTTTAGTTTTCGTATTGATTTGATTGACTAACGGAGGTTGAACTTTGATTGCACCTAGTTTGTTTATGCTTGAGAATCTTCTCTTCTGATATAAGATTCACTCAAACTAGTTCAAGGTTTCGATAGGGATCTTTAGACTGTTGTTAGATCTAAAGATGATCTTGTGATAATCCATTGTTAACAGACTTTGTTCTGTGTGTGATTGATCACAAGAGATTCAAGTAGTTGTGTGCAGGTGTTTATTGAATATCTAAGAAGATTTGAATACAATGAAGATATTGAAGATTTTTGACTTGGTTTTTATAATCTTTGGTGTGCACTATACTTGTTTGGGATAAAGAAGATCCAATTAATAATAGGTTTATCCTTGTGGTAGATTGGATTGATTAATTGAGGAAGATCGACATCAATACGTTTCCTTGTGATTAAAGGTATTGATTGGCTTAATCTTAACGATTGCCTTTGGGTGATTGAACATAAGATAGATCTTGGAACCTGGCAAAGGAGTTTATGTTAAGATAAACAAGGGAACCTTTGTGCAACTCATATCACTTGGTTGAAGAGAGTTGATGCCAAACAGATTTGTTATTCCTTTACTGTTTGGAATAAGAAACCAAAGGAATTGATCCAAGTACGTGACTTGTTTACAGGTTGGAGGCGTGGGAATACAGACGGAACTAGGTGAACTATTGGTTTAGTTGCTTGGTCTCAACTATACGAAGTTGGTTTATTTTGTATAGGGTCTTAGTCCTAAGAGTATTCAATTCTGGACTAGGCCCCGGGGTTTTTCTGCATTTGCGGTTTCCTCGTTAACAAAATCTTGATGTGTCATTTACTTTATATTTCTGCATTATAATTATTTTATTATAATTAAAGTAAATTGCGCAAACGTTAATTCTTATTTACTTAATACGTGAATCCTATAGAGTTTGGTTAAGTCCGAACCTTTGTATCAAGTAAACACACTTTGTTGTTGTATTGTCTCGATCTCGTATCCATAGATGATCACACAAAGTGTGAACCGATTTGTTGTATTGTCTCCACTCAGTTTATAGACAATCACTTTCGGGGAAAGGACTTATAGGAAGGAATAGTAATAGCTTGAGGTATATTTGGGGTACCCTCGCCTTTTCAATAACTGTACCTTGGATCAGTGTGAGATTGGTTGGGGTTCAACTACAATCCAGATCGAAGTTAGCTTGGAGTAGTCTAGTGTCTGTAGTAACTTAATACAGTGTATGTTTAATCTGGACTAGGTCCCGGGGTTTTTCTGCATTTGCAATTTCCTCGTTAACAAAATTCTGGTGTCTGTGTTATTTCTTTTCCGGATTATATTTGTTATATAATTGAAATAATACAGGTTGTGCGTTGTTCAATCAATTAGAATATCCGACCTTATTGGTTATTGATTTAAATTGATTGACACTTGGATATTGGTCTTTGGTACCATCCAAGTTATCTCTCTTTGATTAAGACTCATAGTTGTATTTGCTTGAGTAAATAAAATTGAGAGATAGAGATAATAACTCCTTGAGATATTTTTATCTAGATTGAGTCTGACTGTCTAGTTGATTCTCTAGTAAAGTAACTCGGAGTTTGTCCATACAGATTGCTAATCGAAATATTGGGTGTGGTTGTTAGACCCACGTTTTTTCAATTGGTATCAGAGCAGGCAAACACGTTCAAGACCTTACAAGTCAGTTTTTGTAGCGATCTGACTCTATGGACAAGAGTAGTATCTCTGATAAACGTATCACCAGAAATAATTTTTTTGTCTCGTCTATTAAAGAGAAAGATCCTTAAATCTCAAACATAGATGAACTTGTGTTCAAACTAGACAGACAGATTCTGACATGTGTTATTCTGATTACATTTCTAAAGAGTCTATTTCTCAAAATAAATAGGAAACAGATGAAGAGAGTGAGTTGATTCTAAACCTTGTTAGAATTCAAGATGATAGACTCAATCAGATGAAACAACACGTCAGTGTTCTTCTTGGTATGATAAGAGACTGCAAATCCAAAGAAAATACTGAAGATCATCCTTCATGTATGACTCTTGATGCAAGCCTTAAAAAGGATGTGTTGGAAATATAACATCTCTTGAGTAAGCTCTCTATTCAAGGATGCTCTAAGCAGTCCAATATACCAAGTGCTTCTGCTACAAGTGAAAATGCTCCAGCACCAGAAGTAAAAATGGAGTCCCTTACAATTAAGAAAGATGTGTTAGTTTCCTCTGATCTAGGAAATTCCATACCATTTGGAAAGAAGAAATCTCCTGACAAGAATGTTGCGGCTAAACTGGCTAATCGCTCCTGTGATCATAAAGTATGTCTCTTTTGCGAAGCAAAAGGTTCTGTTAGACAAAAGAGAAACTCTAAGTTGAATAAAAATTCTCTTGTTCAACTTCAATACACCTTAGACTTAATCCTCAAAGGTGTAACTGACATTTGTATGTCGAAACACATTGGTTTTCATACGTACCATGTGTATGTACCAGGAAGGTCATTTCAATGAGTTCCTCAAATGTTCGAAAGCAGAACAGAAGTCTTAATAAGAATAGTTTGAGAAAAGATCAATCTGCTGGTTCTGAAAATAACTTATCCCTTGATTTGAAAAAAATTCCAAGAGAAAGAAGGAAAAATGATGATATGAGAAATAAACTGATAAAGATAATTCAAGACTACAAATAAATTGTCAACAGGTTGTCTTCCTCCTCAAGTCTAGACTCTTATGGTAAGAACTCAAACTATGTCTCTTATTTTGATGACAGTAAGTTTTATGATAATTTCTCAAATTAAAAGGGATCCCTCTCACAATTCAGGAGGAAAAAGGGACTTGATCATCAACACAGTTCCTTGAATGAGCTCAGAGCTCATACTTGTGCTAATTAATCACAAGTTAGGAACTTGCTCATAAAAATCCTATTGAGCAAGATGTGTAAAAGTCAGGTGTACTTTGGAAATTTGTGTTTTGCCTAGTTAAGCTCTTCTCTTATCGTTTATAGCTAAACTAGTGCCAGCAGACAATATTGCTTAAAAGTATCTATAATATCTTTTATTGTTTTCCTGTTTGATCTTCTGTTTTTCCTTGTGGGGTGCACTGTGTCCGTTTGTGTACACGGGTTACCATCTCGAGTACAGCTTGGAAACCATAAAAGTCTTTCTTCTAAAGAAAACCTTTAAATAGCCGACCTATTGAGTTACACATACGCATACTCTAGGTTATTCTGGGTTATCAAGGATGTCCTCTTCTTCATCTCTCTATGGTGGTTTTGCAAAGGGATTTCTTGAGAAAGGTTTTGGTCTTGTATCAAAAGTAAGAAAGAAAAAAAACTCTTGTGGAAGATGGAGAACCTAATGCCTCATGCTACTATGCATACTCACATCAAGATATTGAGAATGAGGATATGGTGTCTGCTGAAGTGGTTCATGACTTTCTAAAATACTTTGAGAAAGCGAAACTGCAACTTGTTGATACAATGAAGGATCTTGATGTAGTTATAAGTGAGTTGAAAAAGGTTGTTGCTGACCTTGGTCTCATGAAGTCACATGTTAAAGAACTTCTCAATAAGGATATATTCTTCGAAGATGCAGTTGCTAATATGGATTACGAACTCAAAAGTCTTGAAACCTGTGAAGCTGTCGAACGTGAACTTTAGCTTGTGATCAATTTCTAGAAGATATATTTGAGTTTAGTTTGCCTAGTAAATCTTCTATTTTTTCTTATTTTATTTAGAAGAATAACTAGTGTTTTGGAATAGCCATTATTGTGATTACAAATAGCTAAAGTTTTCATCTTCTTGTTTTTAGATTTATTGGTTTAAATTCTAAACTTGTTTGGAAGATGATTTTTGCAGTATTAATCTTTTTGATTTCATATATTGCAAAATTATTATGGGATATGTGTGTCTACGTCCGTGAACTTGATTGTCCCATATTTTGTCAAAAGTAAAGTCGTTCGTGAATTGATATGCAAATATTGACAAAAGAATGAATAGACTTTTGAGAAAACACGAACGTTAAGCCTATATTGTCAAATATTGATGTAAGATAGGTTAAAATCTTTTGTGATTCAAGGATTATGTCTATTGTGTGTCATTTTACAAACAGTTATGGGAACATAGAATGAATCCTAGCTTATTCCATGGTATAAGGTCGATCCTCCGATCCACAATTTTTTTGTAAATAATGTGATGTTCCATGAAGTGTCTTATGTTGAGCACTAAAACAACAAAAGTTGATTGCTTTGTGATTAGCTTAGTTGTTGTTCCATAAGGTACTTTATGTTGAACATGATTGAACTAAATTAATCATCTTGTGTGGTTATTTAGTTATCACTCCATAAGTTTTCTTATGTTTGAGCATATCTTTGACTAGGTTGGTTATTCGTGATTAACCTAGTCATTGCTCCATAGATTTCTTATGTCGAGTGTGGCCAATTAAATTGATTACTTTTGTAATTAGTTTGGTTGAGTATGACAATTAGATTATTTTCGAATTTTCTTGTGATTAATCTAATTGATCTAAGTCTCCATAAATTTACTTGTGTCGAGCATATTTAGTCAAATTAATTTTGGTTATCCTTGGTTAATATGATTGAGTATTTCTTTTTGGATTCCAAATTCATACTTGTATGTGATTTGTTGAGTCTAAAGAAATACTTCTTTTCTTTTTGAAATTAAGGTCGCTCTTGTAATTCTCTTGGGAATGACATATTATGGGGGGGAGTTCTTTTAAACTTGTGCTTAATTGCCAAATCTTTGTGGGGAGTGCGGCTGTGGAATATTATAGGGGTTATCTTGTGTCTTTATAAACTCCTTGATGAATGTATTTAGCTTCGACTTTATGATTGTATCTAAACAAGATGATATACATTTACCTTTGGTCATGAAATGTCTCTTACGGAAATTTCATTAGGATCCCGTTCTTGTACCTTTGCCAATTTTATTGACAAAAAGGGGGAGAATTAATATGTATTTCACACTACAAATACATATGGTTTTCGGATCATTATGTAAGGGGGAGTGGTTTCCATGTGAGATGGAGTATTGACTAAGGGGGAGTGAAGTATCACCATAGTATTGTTGTTAAAGTTGTGATGCAATTAGACTTTAACTCTGTGTAATGATACTATGACAATATATAACAATTATTGAGAACCATTGCTTTTCTCATTGTTATAGCTACGTATTTTCAACAACGATGGTGATAAACTTACAACCTTTGGGATCATTGGATTACTTGGAAGTGACGAAGATTTCGAGTATTGTTGAAGATTAGACGACATGTGGAATAGGAGCTACAAAGTTTATTTATATATTTTGTATTACATATGTATTAATAGTTTTTCCACTAAAATTTACAAAGAGGGAGATTGTTAGAGAATTTCTCGGTCGAACTCGCATGCGTTGCTATCTCAAGCATGTTTGTCAATATTAGTGATCAAAACTATAAAGTCTTTGATTTCTAGTCTACTATATCTAAGGTCTCGGACTAGGATAAAAAATGTAGAGCTCAAGAACTCCATGGCGATCATCATACAAGACGAAGGACTACTCAAGGAACCAGTGGATCTTCATCGACTAAAAGTTATGTGGAGACTTGAACTTATCTATCACTCTAAAGTCTATATATTTTATCTCCTATTTTGAGACGAAAGTCTTATTACTATATAGACTAAGAATATACACATATGTTATTTCGAGCTGAGTATATCTCGCTTATCTATTTTTAGAAATATATGTTGGTAAAGCTTTCGCTTTAGCCAAGTTCATCTTTACCTAGTGACGAAAGTCATGTTATGTTTCAATCATTTTGGAAATTGCTCTGACGAAAAATAGTTTGTGAATAACAACTATATAATGCCCTCTGAGAATGTTTCAATGATTGAAATAAGAGTTTAGACAATATAACCATTGGAGGATATAAGCATTTTTGTGGTAACACATATATGTATAAGTCCTTTTAAGGACTTATACATATATCTTCAATGACTGGAGGATATAAGCATTGTCAGTGTTATTACTCCAACACCACTATTAATTAATTCAGATGATATTCCTTTAAATGGTGGAAGATTTAATGCTTTTGCTCAAGACAATGAGGTTGAAGTTAATGAGTCTTTAAATCAGCCAGCAGATACTACTGAATTGGAAAATAGTGTCATTAGGTTTGTAGACTCTGGTTCAGGAACAATTATATCACAGCAAGTTCCATTTACTACTTGGTCTTCAATTGCTTCTATATATACTTCTATTACTAAAGGTAAGCAATCAGCTTCTACAACACCAGCTAAGGTTGATGCTTCTGCTACATCATCCAAGGTTGATACTACTGTTAATGTTAAGAAAACTACTGGTAATAATGTCAAAAATATAAACAAGTATAATTTTATAAATAATGTTGGTAAGGGGGGACCTAAAAACCCAAACTCACCTCCATGAAAGTCATCTTCTGGAATTTGAGGGGTCTTAGAAGAGCTAGGGCCCAGCAAAAACTTAGAAATTTAGTTAAGCAATTTCCCCCTTCTTTAGTTTGGATAACAGAACCTCATGTGTATTGTACAGCTTCTTTTTGTAGTAAATTAAATTTGCCTGGAATGCAATCCATGGCATTTCACAACTCATTTGATAATCATAAGGGTAGTATTTGGCTATTCTGGAGTAGTTCAATTGTAGTTCCATCATTTATCTCAATGTCTAATCAAATGATCATAGTGGAGGTCGGTGACTTAATGGTATCTGGTGTTCATGCTAGTGTTAACATGGTGCAAAGGAGATATCTATGGTCAGAAATGCAGATAATTAGTGATCTTAAAAGGCCTTGGTTAGTGCTGGGTGATTTCAATGTAATTCTTTCAATTCTTGAAAAAATGGGTGGGAGAACTCCTTCTAGGAGGGAAATGCTGGATTTCAATGAATGTTTGGATCAATGTCAGCTTATTCAAGCTCCAAAGACTGGTTTGGAATTTTCTTGGTCTAACTGTCAACATGGTAATAGCAGAATATTATGTAACCTTGACAGAGCTTTTTTTAAAATTGAATGGTTGAATAAATTTCAAGACTGGAGTTACAAAGTTGTTTAAGGGTTGTATCAGATCATTCACCATTAGTTGGTGGATGTATAAATGTTCCTAAAGCAAATAATACACCATGGAGATTTCAGAAAATGTGGATTGAGCATGAAGGTTTTTTACAGGTTGTTGCACAAAGTTGGGAGTCTCCAGTGGTTGGTAATCCAGCTTTCATTTTTATGCAGAAGCAAAAAAGATTGAAACAGATTTTAAAGGACTGGAACTGGAATGTGTTTGGTAATCTTCAACAAAAGATCAAAAAAGCAGAAGAAAGAGTAAAAAGTAAGATACTTGCCTCTGACAGAGAGCCTCAAAACACTCAATTATTACATGAATTAGTGCAAGATCAAAATGATTACAACTCAAGAGAAGTTCAATTTAACACCATGATGAAATCAAAGTCAAGGATAAAATGGATAAAATATGGTTCTGCCAATACTCAGTTCTTTCATGCTAACATTAAGGTTAGGCACTCTCATAATCTTATTACTGAACTGGAGGATGACAATGGGAATATTATTGTTGATCAAGAGCAAATAGCAAAGTTGCTTGTTACTTTTTTTGAGAAGAAATTTCAACATCATGACACTGCTGTTGATAATTCTTTGCTGGAAGTTATTCCTTCTCTCATTACAAATGAAGACCAAGTGTTGCTTGAAGCCTTGCCTACTGCTGAGGAGATTAAACAAGTTGTTTTTGATATAGATGCAGATAGTTCCCCTGGTCATGATGGATTTTCAGGTGTTTTTTATAGAAAATGTTGGAGCATTATTCAACAAGATTTTATCAGCTTTGTTCAGTATTGCTGGGAAAGAAAATTTATGCCAAAGGGTTTGAATTCAAACTTTTTAGTTCTATTGCCAAAAGTACAAGGTGCAAAAAAGCCTAATCAGTTCAGACCTATTGGATTAAATAATGTCTGCTTCAAAATTTTCACCAAAATCATTGCTACTAGAATGGGTCAGTTAATTGCCAAGTTAATATCTCCTCAGCAAGTTGCTTATGTGAAAGGTAGGAGTATCCATGAACAGATTCTACTTGCTTCAGAGCTTGTAAATGAAATGAAAACCAAAAGTAGGGGAGGTAATGTGGGTTTAAAATTAGATATTTCTCAGGCTTATGACACAGTTAATTGGAATTTTCTATTTCAAGTGCTGCAACAATTTGGTTTCTCTTCAGATTGGTGCCAATGGTTACATGTTCTATTTTCTTCAGCAAGGATTTCCATCATGGTCAATGGGGGTCCTAGAGGTTTCTTCTCTATGAGTAAAGGTTTAAAACAGGGAGATCCTTTATCTCCAATTCTTTTCATTTTAATGGAAGAAGTGTTAAGCATAGGGATTACTCAATTAGATTTATCTGGTAAGTTGCAGCCTATGGTAACTATAAAAAGGGTTCATCCTACTCATCTGATTTTTGCTGATGATGTGCTGATCTTCACTAATGGACTAAAAGGATTCTGGATAATTTACTCAAATTTCTAAAGCAGTATCAAGACAGTTCTGGTCAAATTATAAACAAAAGCAAAAGTAGGTGCTTTATTGATGGGTGCACACCTCAAAGAAAGCAACAAATTTCAAGTTTTTTGCATATGGAGTCTTCAACTTTTCCAGATAAATACTTGGGTATTATTTTAATGCATGGTAGAGTTAAGTCTTCTATATTGTGGCCAATTGTAAAAATGATGCAGAACACTTTAACAAGATGGAAAGGTAAGCTATTAGCTTTTCATGACAGATTGATTTTAATCAAGTCTGTTCTTTCTAGCTACACTCTATATTCTATGGCTGTTTATAAATGGCCAAAGTCAATTATTAAGGAATGTGAATCTGTTATGAGGAACTTTCTTTGGTCTGGTGATGGTGAGACTAGAATTTATACTACCTTGGCTTGGAATAAGGTGTGTACACCTATTGAGGAAGGAGGATTGGGAATTAGAAGGCTTAAAGTGATTAACAAGGCACTATTAATGAAGATGATGTTCAAATTGCATACTTCAGATGCAGAGTGGGCAAAATTCTTTGCAGCTAAATATAAAGATAAAATTGGTCAATGGTGCAACAAATGGAAATATTCTTCAGTTTTGTCTGGCTTGAAATGGGCTTGGCAGCAACTAAGAGCTGCTATTTCATGGAACATAGGCAATGGTGAGAATATTTCTGTCTGGTTTGATATATGGTGTGGAGATCAACCTTTAATTGAAATAATAGGGTATACTGATTATGTGAAGGCTAATCTGCTTATGAAAGTTCAATATTTACTGCTTCAGCATAACTGGAACATTCCAGTTGAAATTATGAATGAAATACCAGCTTCCTTACCATATATTAGTGGTGGTTTAGACTCTGTTGTATGGATTGGTGATATTGCAGGTAAATTTACCACTTTTTCTGTTTTCAATTTAATAAGGCATAGAGAACCTACCTTAAACTGGCCTTTGAAAATCTGGAAACATTATCTGCTTCCTCACATATCAAGTAATGTGTGGAAAGGTATTTATGTGGATGATGTTAAAAAAGTCAAGCAGGGTTACTCCATTGCTTCAAGATGCTGCATTTGCAAGAATCATCAAGACAACATGGAACACATTCTGTGCAGTTGTGAATTCAGTGTTAGCATCTGGAAATGGCTTGGTTCTTTATTGAAATTTCAAAATCCAGTTTCTTTTGAAGACATTTTCATTATGGCAAAGTATAAGAGTTCACTTATCAAGGAGGTATGGGTAACTGCTGCTTTATCAACATTGAGGGAGCTTTGGTTTCTGAAGAATAAGGTGATGTTTGAGAACTTTAAACCCAATGCAATTCAATTCAAGAGCAGAATTATTACATTAGTATATGAAAGCAGCTACAGAATGAAGGGCACTAATTGGAATCAAGAATATGATAGGCAAGTCCTTGACTTCTTTGGCATCAGCAGAAGAAGTCTCTCCCATATCAGTTAGCTTGTTTTTTCAATGAATATCTCTTGTTTGAGTTTTCTTTTTTAGTTCTGTAGTTTTTCTATGGTGTTCTTTTGTTATTTTCATTCTTGTGTAAAACTCTTTTGCAATTCTTGTTAATAAAAGTTATGACTTAGCAAAAAAATAAAAAAAATAAAATATGTATAAGTCTTTAGTGCTTAAACGAAAGTTTGCGAACTTTGTTGATAAAGTGAAACCAAAATAGTATGAAAACTCAGTCCGTGAACTTAGTGTGCAAACTCAGTCCGCGAACTGGCGGACGTTCTTGTCCGAAAATTTCTGCTGGAGTTTGTGAACTCCATCAGGGAACTTAAGTCCGCGAACTTGAGTAGGTTATGTCTAAAAACGATGTTTGTGAACTTATCATAATAAACTAAGGAATGCTATTGCAAACCGTGGATTTATAGTTCATGAATCGATTCTAGTGAATCACATCGTTTTTCCTTCAATTGTGTCTTGTGTAGCACATAAAGATCTAAGCAATTGAACAACTCCCTAACTAATTCATTTGAGTCATTTGGACTAGTTATGGTGAAGAAGAATATGGCTGATATGAAAGTTATCATTTGGTTAACTAGTGTTGAACCAACTAATGTACAAGTTTGGGTACGGTGACACAAACCCAAAATCGTCAAGTACATGTGTGTATAACAAGCTATGTTTTCGATCCAACGGTTGATAAATATTATCTTGTATCTAATAAGGTTTTTATCTAATGGTGAATATTGAATGCTTTGTTACTAAGCTAGCATTGATTTCAAACCCTGATTTGAAAGACTATATAAGGGAAAACTCTAGCAACTGGGAAACCTAATCCCCACACATTCTGTGTGATACTAGTTTGCTAAGATAGAGTCGATTCTCCTTTAACCTTTGGTTTTCTTATTCTAAAACCAGCTTAATAACTTAAAAAATTCATTGGGATTATGAAGCCATGCCGATACTACTTTTATCGTAGTTATGTGATCTGATCTTGCATCTTCTATCGTACAAGTACAATTGTAATAATTGGCTTGAGATTTCTATCTCCGATAGGCAAGATATAAAATTAGTCAAAAACACTTCGTCTCATCGTTTGTGATTCCTAAATTAATCATCTTCGCTGCGTCGATTAAGTTTATTGTGAGGTTATTGATAAAACTGAGCTGTTCTTCGTCTGGTTTTATCAATTGGTTCATGTTCACCTTGATTTCTCAAAATACGGAACAAAACTCATAGGTTTATTCGTGGGATACGAATTTATCTATCCTTGTAGACTTTTCTGTGTGTGAAAAATTTGTTTATTAAAGTCTTCGACTTTGGGTCGTAGCAACTCTTGGTTGTGGGTGAGATCATCTAAGGGAATCAAGTGCGCAGTATCCTGTTGGGATCAGAGGCGTAGGAGCATATTGTACCTTGGATCAGTGTGAGATTGGTTGGGGTTCAACTACAGTCCATACCGAAGTTAGCTTGGACTAGGCTAGTGTTTGTAGCGGCTTAATACAGTGTATGTTTAATCTGGACTAGGTCCCGGGGTTTTTCTGCGTTTGCGGTTTCCTAGTTAACAAAATTCTGGTGTCTGTGTTATTTCTTTTCCCGATTATATTTTGTTATATAATTGAAATAATACAGGTTGTGCGTTGTTCAATCAATTAGAACATCCGACCTTATTGGTTGTTGATTTAAATTGATTGACACTTGGATATTGGTCTTTGTTACCATCCAAGTTATCTCTCTTTGATTAAGACTCACAGATTGTATTTGCTTGAGTAAATCAAATTGAGAGATAAAGATAATAACTCCTTGAGATATTTTTATCTAGATTGAGTTTGACTGTCTAGTTGATTCTCTAGTAAAGTAACTCGGAGTTTGTCCATACAGATTGCTAATCGAAATATTGGGTATGGTTGTTAACCCCCGCTTTTTCAATTAGCTTTTAGTCCACTTATTCTTTGTATTTACAAATTAATCCCACCTAAGCTATAGTATTTATATAATTTGGTCCATCCAATTCCTATTATTTATACTCACTCTTAAATTTTTACATATATTTATTAAGAAAAAAGAACTTTTATACAAAGATTTGCATGAAATTCACATTAAATCCTATTATCCAAACGTAGCACAAGTCAATGCTCAAAATGGCAAAACGCTATAACCAAGCTAAAAAAATCATCGAATTTGTGAGTGCTCAATTTTTTTTTAAAACCCCCAAATATATCAAAACCTGGCTCCACTACTGATGCAAAGATAAGAGAATCACACGCCGATTCGGCTAGTATAAGACCCATTCTCATAGTTAGAATATGAATTCCCAAATATGTAGTTCATAAACACATACATATCAAACAACCATATATGAGTTTGAGATATTTTACCATAACAAAAAGATTAAAGGGTTCCTGGTTCAATCAATCTGTTAATTTATGCAAGTTTTTTATTTAACAAATATTTTTGCATATGTATTATCGCAACAGACCTTATGTAAAATGATTGGTTGAAAACTCCAAATGGTATACCAAAAATACTCGAGCAGTGCAGGAGTAAAAAATTTCCTTTTTTTCTTTGGCAAATCACCTTTTATTATGGGAACATTTCTTTTCCAAGAAAGAAATTAACCGAAATGGTGGAATCATAGTTTCGACTACGATTACTTTTGCAATTTCAATGTACGAAAATTGGATCGCTCATTCTCTTTACGATCTATTTGCATTTTTCATCTTTCTTTATATTTATTTCATGTTTATGATATTTTTTTTTTCTTGAAAACCATCGAGTAAAAATTTCCTAATCGGAATGAAATACTAATAATTCAATTATAAAAGAAAAATGGTGTATTTTTATTGTGTCTATTGACATTTTTTTATCCTTTGATCTTGAACACAATTAGTTTGCGACTCTTTTTAGATCGTGTTTTCTCATTTTTATTTGATCCATCATATATCTTAATCTCTACCATTTCAAGCCCCCTATCTTGATTATTAAACTATAGCTTTTCTTAAAAAAAACATGCTAAACCCTAAACCTTGATAATAAAACCCCTAATCCTTGAACAAAAAATTCAAATCTTGGACGTTAAATACTAAAATTTGAATATGAAACCAATTCGTTAGATTTATATTACGAATTTTGGTTAAGGGTGAACTAGTCATAGAAAATCGGTTGGTTAAAATAAAACATGAAAAATATATAAACGAAAATTAGTGATGAAAATTTATAAATTAATTTTTGTTATGTCACTCAATGAGAAAGGATTCATATAAATCGTATGAGCATGGGTCTAATATTAGACGATTCACACGTACATGGTTTATTTGTTGGTTTAGTTAGTGGGGAAGAGTTTGATTTTGTGCCCCCCTCGATAAAAAACATTATACCATGACTTGGATGTATCATATCCACCATGTCTATGTTTATTTTAGTTCACCCAGAGTTCGACGCTATCTAACATGTTGACATTATAGTCAGTTGCGTGTCTGCCAAATGAGGGGGTGGAAATTTGTTATCCTAAGTTAAACCTTGTTGCAATCAGAATATGATTTTATAAATAGTTTCTGGGTGTTGTGATCTTTTTTCCAATATATGATGTTAGAGCATTGCTCGGTTGAATCCACAGGTTTTGTTATCTTAGGCTTGTTGTCAATGGTAGGTGATCAAAAATATATCTTGATTTCTAGTCTACTAAGTCAAGTTTCGGATATGTTAAAATTGTAGACGAGTATCAGAGATCACCCTTGAAGACTGAAGATCGATGAAGATATTTGGAGAACTTCTGTATCAGGTATGTGAAGACTGAACCATTCTATTTTACTCACTACACCATCATTCTATCTATTGAGACTATGGCGTATGACTTATAGTAGATTAAAAAAGAAGATGTTTCGAGTGAAGCTTGTCTTGTAAAAAATCTCAAAATATGGTTTAGCGATTGGATGTTCAAAGGTCCTTAACAATATTAGTTCTATGAATTCATTTGTAGATCAAGTGAAAATTGCCTATGCAAATGATTATATCAATTGGGAATGTTTCAAACATCAAAAGAGAGAAATATGAACTTATGGAATTTTTACTCAGGGTAGGTTGGCGAACTCAGTCTGCAAACCATAAATATCTGAGATTCAAAAATACAGGAAGGTTCGCGAAACAATTCGCAAACCACAAGTTCAATTGGGAACAATTCACGAACCCAGTTGGAAAACTGGATTTTATATGTTGTATTAGTTGTCTAGCAGTAGGGGAACCCGGTTCGTGACTGAGTTCAGTAGTCTAGTAGGGTTGACGAACCTGGTTCACGAACCGTAGCACCCTGACTTGTGAACAAACCCCGGGGTTGGAAAATCGTTGTACCAACTATCCCGCCAATGTTTAGCATATGCTCAAAGACCTATTATTTTAATATGTTTAGCATTGATAAAACTCTCTTAAACACTTCTAAGACTTCACTGATTTATTAAACACTTATGTGTTTGAATCATGATTAATTTATTTGGTGTTTAAATGAACATCAAGAAGCTTTTAGTTCTTTGGATAAATTACCAAACCGAACAGTCATTATACATGATTCAGTAACCGAACCTATGTGTATAGTCTTTCTATTATAGTTTGAAGACTTATTTTTTTTGCTTGATTCTCAAGTTATCTTAGATTGAATTCTAAGTTAACCTTGGTATTTGAAATCTATAAATAGATCATCTCTATCAAATGGGAAAATTAATCTCTGACATTTTGTGTCCTAATTGATTTTAGAGTCGCCTCTATTGACCTTTTAGGTCTACTACGAAAAAGACTTTGCTTGAAGATTCGTGAAGCTAGGTCCGACTATCTTTACCTTGATAGTTTGTGAATCTTGATCTTGCTTTTCTGGTATCGAGGTTTTCGTAATCTCTTTCAGGCAAGGTAGATAGTAATCACAAAGTTCTCTTCGTCTTAGACTTTTTGATTCCTCAAGATATATATCTAAAAACTGATCTTAATTGATCTTTCAACGACTATTCTTGAGAGGTGGTAAAGAATCTAGGCTGCTCTTTGGGAGTCGTAAGTTCCAGATTTGTGAGGTTTGCTGGCTTGTTATTGCAAACATATTTCCACACCTTGATCTTTGATCTAAATGGAAATCAAATAGGCTTATCTGTTAGAGGCAGATTCGTATCATTCGGCTTAAGCAACTCTTAAGTTGTAAATGACGTCAGCTAAGAAAATCAAGTGTGCATAACCTTACGAGGTTCAAGAGACATAAGGAGAACGATTGTAACTAAATCACTTGGAGGGTGGATTCGGTCTCAACTACATTTCAGTCCGAAGTCTGATAGTAGGCTAGTGTGTGTAGCGTCTTAATAAAGTGTGGTGTTCAATCTGGACTAGGTTCTGGGGTTTTTCTGCTATTATGGTTTCCTCGCTAACAAAATTTCTGATGTCTTGTGTTTTTTCTTTTCCACATTATATTGTGTATCTCTATAATTGGATTTACATAGATTTATACGTATTCAATCTAAGTAGATACGTACACAAATTGGCAAAACAATCTCTTCAGGATCAGGATCTCGTTCTTGAGCCGCACTGTCAGGTTGATTCGTAGAGTGGTTGAGTTCTTCAGGGATGAGTGTAGAATTCTCAGGATTTACTAATGACTCTGGTGAAGGGCTAGTGATCTCTAATTAAAATGGATCTAAATACGTAAACCTTTTAAAAGTTGATGACTTAATACTTGGGAGGGTCCAAAAAGAAATCTTTTCCCAGAAGGTGACATGAAGTGATACACGTAGTTTGCGATTAACTATATCATAGCAACGATATCCCTTATGCTCAACTCCGTATCCAAGAAAAGAACAAATGACATTCTTCTAACTAAGTTTGTTTCATTCTCATTCAGGTAAAAGAACTGTAGTTGCAGGAAATCCTACACTACACCCTTAGTAAGAATTCACAAAGATTAAGACATAATTTGAAGATAAAGAACAATATTTTTATTAATTTGATCCAGAAAGAATTACAGGAAATCTGAGAAATCAAGATTATAACCGCCTTCTCTAAGTTTTTCTCTCTCTTCAAGATTTTCTCATCACTCAAAAATTATCTCTCTCTTCTCAAATCTATTAGTCCTCTATATATAGGTTAGTTACATAGTGGATGACAGCTAAGCTGTCCTTTAATTTCGGATCTGGCCCACGAGATATTCACAACATCTATAATATCAACTCTCGCAGGTACTTTAATCCTCGCAGAATCATCACGCTCTTCTCGTGTTTTGGCTGTCATCATTCATTACGTCATTTATTAGATCATCCTTCAACACTTTCAGTATGTTGTTAGAGAATCTTGCAGCATAACTCACAGGAATATCGTTAATTCTCGCAAGAATAATATAGTGGCGATATTCTGGTCCTACATCTTGCCTCTTCTCACGTCTTTTCTGCGAAGAAGGAAAGATCTTGAGAACTAAAATGCCGCAGCTACTCGTTTTTTCATCTTCTTTTCCCGACAAAGTGCCACAAATTAAGCATAACCGTCTACACGTGTCGAATATTCCATTATTTACCGGTTACACTTTTGTTATCCGGTCAACATTCTTTCATCTATAAAAGGGGTATCCTGATGAAGAAATCCCTTCTTTTTCTTCTATTTCTTCGTCTTCTTGTCTGCAACTTTTTCTTCTTTTTCTTATATAACTTCCCCTGCTACTGTTTTAATGGAAGCCCCAAGGTTTGTGTTCTTATATGAACCATGTTTATATTATTTGCTCTTATCCTTCATTTGATTTTTCTGTAATTCCCATATTGTATTTTCTTTTCAGTGAGAATACATCGAACACCCGGTTTGTGGCTCAAAACCCTAAACCTAAAAATCCTCGAAAGAAGCTTGCTGAAAAGAAAAAGAGACATGCGGATGATAAGGTAATAAGAAACATTTGTTTTCTGAATAACAATATTGTTGCCTATATTTCTTATCTAAGTTATTATTCGCAGGGCGATGAAAATATTGTTAAACCTCCCAAGCATCCTCTCCATGCTAAAGCTATTAATGTTGACATACATTCAATCCAATAAGAGTTAAAGGAGAAGAATCAATATGCAAAGGGTTAAACAAACCTTGCACAATTTATTGTATTACGGTATCTTCATCATCCTTAAAAAATTCAAGTGAATTACTTACCTCTTGCATATCATGGTCCTCTATCAAACCTTGCAACCATTCTTCATCATTTTCTACCTTAACTAAAGTCTTGGCATCATCATAATCATCGGCAAGTTCAATTGGGTCTTCCACGAATTCAAACAATTCGGTTTCATTCTCTAGCATCATCTCTTCAACATCCTCGTCATCGGAATCGGGCCATTCACTAAAATGATTTTTGTCGGTATAAATAGTAAGATCTTCTTGTGAGGGTGTTACACCGTTTATAACAATAGGTAAGTCACACCCAATCTCTTCCTTTTGAATAGGCGAAGGATCATTATTATGATCCAGAGTTGGAATAACTTTATCCTTGTTACAAAGATTTTCAAAAGGTTCAAAATCATCATCGTAACCCATAGAATAACGTCTATCACGCTCCTCTCTTAAAGCTCTTTTAGCTTCAAGAATTTATTCATCGGAAGCTAGGCCGTCATCAATCAATTGATAGAACCTTCTTTAAAGTTCCCTTAAACTAGGTTGCCTTACACCAAGGAGATCACGCATAGGTTTAGATACATTATCACAAGCCTTGGTTGGTGTAGAATTAGAAGCATAACTATCCTCCCTTCCTAGTGATTGTTCACGTACATACCTGTCATAAGGTTGTTGATATGTATGAGAATATCCATAAAGTGTGTATCCTAAGGATGGTTGGAAGTTGCCATAATGTTGAGGTTGAAAACCGTATTGATTGTTGTAATATGCTTGCTCTTGTCCACCATACATGGAAAACCGGTACCTGAAATAAAATTCTCAATAAACTAAGTTAGACATGATATAGAATCTAACAAAGCAAAAATAAAAATAAAAACAAATAAAATCGCCCGCTGCTCCCCGGCAACGACGCCAAAATTTGATGCGTGTCGTAACCACAACAAATTAATTATTATATTACTACCTAATTAACAAGTAATATAGAGTAGTCAAGATCGTTCCCACGAGGAGCAAGAGGTTTTAGTTGTCTTATAATGTCACAAAAGGGGGGGTTTTGGTTTTAGATTTTCTAAGCAAAGGAAAGTAAATAAAGAAATTAAAAAGATAAAGGAAATCAATAAGAGAGATTAGATCAAGGAATCCTTCTTCGTTGCAAAACAATGATTCAAGTTATGTTCTTTTCCACTTCTTATTAGTCACAGATTATCACCAACTGTAGATATAACATCTAGATCAGTGCTAACCCCTAAATCCCTTGTATCACCGGATACGGAAGTTCTTGATTACCGGATTCTATTTACCAAACCACCAAGTAGTAGATCACTCAGGATGTAATTTAGTCAAACGCATTAAGATTTATGAATTTATTAGGTTTATATTAGTAGTTAGACTCTTAGATCAAGGTCCACTTGCTAATGTTGTTTTTACACACAATTGCTCCACGGAATCCCTCCGGAAGGTCTCATGTTTTCTACTTATGTAAATAGTCAAGAAACGATTACTTATCCCCTAACTTTCACTAGCTATAGATCAAATTAACAAATCAATTTAGTTGCGCACCTAAACAATATATCAATCAACCATGAATATATAAACATTCCTATTAGTAAAAACAAACGATAATCATGTGAAAACATCTAAGTAGATTTAAAACAAAACTCAAAACATGTTAAGAACTAGGAATTTATCCTTAATCAATAAAATTAGTTACTCATGTTAAGGAGTTCACACAAAGAATAAAGAAATGAAAATTGTTGTGTGTGTAGAAGTGTGCAAAAATGTGTATCAATGTGTGTAGAGAACTTCTCTATTTATAGGCTTCAATGCTCTCCAAATCTTCTTAGGAATAGAATCTCTTTCCCTTTGTAGCTCAACTTCCAAATCCAAGTCTTTCTCAAATCTTCCATCTTCTCTTTCCAAATCCAAGACCAATTTTTCTTCCAATTCCAAACCCAAGTCTTCACACCCATGAGAAAAACTCACACACAAATCTGTAATTTTTGAGTCACCGGAAAACTGTTGGGATCATCGGAATTTGGCCAGAAAAGTCGCCGGGATAGTGTTGTCGGCCATCTCTTCTCTGATAACGGAATATTCCGTCTGATACCGTTATAGTAAACGGTCAAGATAACCGCAGACTAACGGTCAATGGGTCAACAGAAGAGAGTAAGTCAGCCGAATCAGCTGTCTGACTAGGTCTTACTTAGCATAGTCACTGAGTTGAATCTGGAATCGCTGAGTTGACCCGGCAGAAATCTTGCCGAGTTCTGTTTGTTTTCTGGTGTAATTCTGGCCATTGCTTTAGGCCATTCTCAGCTTCATTCCCTTTACACAATTCCTAACATTTATCTACCAAGTTCATTCAGTTACAGCAACCATCCAATACAACCACCATTCCCTGAATCGGCAACATCATCACTTCATTCTTGATTCACTTTTGGAAACCACAGACCCAAGGCAGCAGCATCGAGCTCTGTTCTTCTTTGTCTTCCATCCAATTTCCACCAAAACCCATCTCCACATCTTCTCATTCAAACTCAGAGAATAACAGCAAACCCATTCTTCTTTCTTCACAATAACAGCACCAGTAATTGCAGCTTTGTTCTGCAGCAGTTCATACCAGCATCACCAGCTCTACTCTGTAATCTGGTTTTTCTTCAATTCAAACACTTCGATCTCAGAAACCCATTCTCAGAACTTTATCAATTCCTTCAATCCACCACCAATTCAACCTTCAATTATCGGATTCAGAAACCCATTATTTCCTCCCTGCATCTTCAATTCCAGAGACCCATCAACATATTATCACAGCCACCAAACCCACCTGAATCATTCATCTTCATAACCGTAACACTCAGATTCATTGTGTTTATGTCAAACCTAAAAACCCATCTTGAATCTTTGGAAATTCCATCTTATCCTTTACTGATTTCCCACCTCAAACTCAAACTCCAATTAGAACCCAACAGATCCAATTAAATCCCTTTTTGACTGCAGAACGTCATCATCTTCTAACCCATTTTACCGAGCCTCAATAACATCAGGAATCTATCTCAATTTTCACCAATTTCATACTCAGTTGCAACAGATTCATTTCCCAAATTCGTCATCAAACTTCAATCTCTAAGTGTTCAAGACAATTTGACATCAGAAACAACATTTCTTTACTGTTCTATCAAAATCTGCTCTTTAATCTCTCGATCCAACCTCTCAGTTTCATAACAGCAGTCGCTGTTTTACTTTCTTTCTTCTCAATTTCAGCTTCAGGCGCAAACAATGACTGATCAATCTAGGGTTTAATAACTGAGTTTGGATTTAGACACCCAGCTGTATAAAAACCACCCAGCTGGCAACCCCCTGAACCTCAGCTCGACTGTATTTAGCACTCCTCCAAATAGAGTTTTCCTTTGAACTCTACTGGGCTCCATATAGTGTTCCCTCCAAAATGACGATTGTGCCCTTCTTGCTCAAATTGGTTAATTTCTTCTTATTTTTCTCTATGCATCTCCAGAGTACCTAATAACTCAAAAACATGCGTAAAATACATAATTCACACGAAAATAGCAGAGAAAGCATAAACTTTATAGATAGTAAATACGGTGTATTCTATACCTATCACCTATCCCAGTGGTGAAGAAGACATTTATCATGAAGATTCCTCAGAAGAAGAAAATCATCCTAAAGAAACAGCTACTGGTGATGAAGCAGTTATTGGTGAAATATTGAATGCAGGAGAAACCCAGGTCGAGAAAAATAATATTGTTGAAGAAGATGATACCGGCAAAGACAATGAAGCTGGCGAGACTAATCCTTGAATTTAAGTCTTATCTGTGTTATCTTTTATTTCTTTCTTTCGCAAGCAATATGCTTCTTTGTAACCTTTACATCTACTTTAAAACTCAGTTAAACTCTTATTACTTTGAATATTCGCGAGGAAGATAATGAAATATTGTTTAAGAATTCCCATATTTGCCCCTCATAATCTTCCTTGGAATATTCAATTTTTTCCTGCAAAATTAATTAGTTAATTGGTACAATTATTCTATTGGTCTTATTATGCCTTCCTAATTAAAGGTCTTATTTTGCTAATGTTTTTTGTTTCTACGACAAAATCGCAGGAAGTTCTTACATTTGCATGTAACAACCCATTGATATTGCCTTAACTTTATTCTGCAACAATATGACAAGTCTAAGTTCCCTTGCGATAACAAAGTCTCATGACATTGCCATCTTGCGATGAAATCGCAGGACGTTTTTACACTTTCATGTAAAAACCCATTGATCTCATCTTAACTTTGTCTTATGGCTTGTTTCCTCTTTATAATATTTATCACGCGACAATATGACATGCCTAAATGTTCTTGCGTACATAAATCCCCATGACATTGTCGTCTTAAGACACTTATCAGCTCCCTAATGGAGGGCGACGCCCTTATCTTCCCCCTGGTTGCCCCTTCAAGGAGACATACTTCTGCCATACAAGACTAGCTCCTCCCATCCAGTCCTAGCAACAACCAGTTGTTTTCGTATCCTCTTATCCTTTATACCTATATGGCTTATAGTTATGAGACTGCACCCTAAGTGGGGTTTTCTTCAGGCCGAGTTCATCATAGCCAAGACTTGCCAAGAATGGCCAGGGTAGTTTCATACGCCCCGGGCTCCCTTGGCTCAACTGTGTACCTCGGCGCCTTGGTCATACTCTACACCCCTTAGGAGAGACTCTCGGTCGTCCAACCAGGGTATAACCTTATATAGTTGGAAATCCAAGTTACCTCTCCTGGATAGGTTTTCTATAACCCCAATCTCCATGACTCAGGTTCCAACAATGGTATAACCTTTCGCTGAATCATGAAAAGAGATACCCCCTCATATGATGTGCTTTAGGTCTTACATTTTCCTCTTACGAAATTGTATTCGCGAACTAGGGTGTACGCCATAAAGGTTTGTCCCGTTCTTGTGTTTCTTAAGCGAATTTCGCCATCTTTATAATTCTTAATAATCTCGCAGCTATAGCAAAAAAAAAATTTCATTTTTTCCTGCTTTGTTTCATTAAATCATCTATCCTCTCATAAATGGCTATTGGTAATATCTTTTCAGATATAATCTGTTCCATGGTCTGCCAAGTCTTTGACCAACATCTCTACCCTCTGGATCCATTAGTTTGTATGCCCCAGTACCAACTATCTCTTTGATGACATATGGTCCATCCCATTTTCTCGCTAATTTTCCACCTTTTTCTCGCTGATATTCAGGTGTTTCTCATGACACCAGATCTCATTTGGAATTCTCGCTATTTAACACGTTTGTTGTACTCACGAGATAGTCTGCGTTGATAATTTTCCATATGTTGTAATTCTTTCTCTCTCTTCTCTTCTAATTCATCAAGTTCTCTTAAAATCATACTAGTATTAATATTCTTCTCCCAAACTTCCATTTTTGTTGTAGGAATAGAAACTTCTGTTGGTAGTAATGCTTCAACACCATATGTTAAACAAAAAGGTGACATTCCAGTTGCCTCTCTCCTGGTTGTGTTGTAAGCCTATACTGCATTATGTACTTGTTCACACCATGCTCTATGGTGCCCTTATAATTTATTTTTGAAGATGTCTGCGATTGTCTTATTAGTCGCTTCAGCCTGATCATTAGCTTGAGGGTACAGAGAAATAGATTTTCCACATCTTATCTTAAATGCATTGAGTAGCAATTTTATATTTTGTCCTTCAAATTGCTTTCCATTATTAGAAACCAACTGTGCTGGAATTCCAAATCTGCAGATGATATTTTCAAAGATGAATGTAAATATATCCTTATCGCGAATATGTTGTACTGCTTTTACCTCTACCCATTTTGTGAAGTAATCTGTCGCGACAATTAAGTATCTCTTCGGCCCTGAACCTGGTACAAAGGGTCCCACAATATCTAAGCCCCATTTTCTAAAAGGCCACACACTTTTTGAAGATGATAATGGTTCCCCTGGTGCATGTATCCTCTTTCCATATCGCTGGCAATCTTCACAACGTATTGATAATTGTTTTGCATCCTCATGCATATATGGCCAATAATAGCCTTGCATTTTTGTTCTATAAGCCAAAGATCTTCCTCCGCTATGATTACCAGCATCACCGATATGCAACATTTTTAATATTGTTTCTCATTCTTCCCGTGTCAAACATCTAAGTAATGGCCCATTAAAAGATTTTCGATACAATATACCATCCCTTAATTCAAAATTTGTTGCACGGCTTTTTTATTTGTGTGCTTCTAATCTATTTCATGGTGTTTCTCCTCTCGCCAAATATGCATGAAGTTCTACTCGCCAATATATAATATCTCTTCTTGGTTCTTCCTCGCCATTTTCTGTCATCATTACATCTATTTCTTATTCTTATTTTTTATTGACTGAAGGCGATATAAGTGTTTATATTTTTATGCATCTCGCAGCTGGGTTTGTCATAATACTTGATATGAACGCAAAAGCATCTGTGAGTCTATTATATTTTCTTGATATATGTCTCCACTTTATTTTTGGAATTCTCGCAGACAATTCTTCAACAAGTTTCTTATATTTCTTGAGAGATGGTTCATTCGCTATGTACTCTCCTTTTATCTGGAGAATAACCAATTGCGAGTCACTGGTAATCCTTGCGTTCTCCAATTTCATCTCTATGGCGAACTTTAGAGCATGTACCATAGCTTCATATTCTGTCTCATTATTAGTGGATGTGAAATCCAAGCGAAATGAGAAAGCCATTTTTTCTCCTTATAGCGAGATAAATATCACTCCAATTCCATTTCCTTCCCCATTTGATGATCCATCCACCAATATTTCCCACATGTTTAGTTCCTTTAAAAAATCTTTTGGATCTCCATGTTCTTCTTCTATCTTCATCATCTCCTCCACAGATTCATCATCTTCTAGAGGAAATTCCGCTAAAAAATCTGCTTCAACCTGTGATTTTGGCGAGGATAAAACTTCATATTTGATTTCAAAGTGCCCTACTTGTGCATTTCATCTCTCAACCCTGCCAGACCTTTTTGAATTCTTCATTACTGATTCAATTGGTACCTTTGTTAACATCTTTATCTTGTGTGCTTGAAAGTAAATATGAAGCTTAAATGTTGCGTAAACCAATTCCAAGATTAGATTTTCAATCTTTGAATAACTCTTCTCTGCAGAATTAAATGTTTTGCTGATGTAGTAAATTGGTTTTTCTACCCATGCATCTATTCGCAATAACACTGCGCTTAAGGCGTGCGATGTTGTCGCGAGATAAATCAATAATTCTTCTCTCGGATCCGCTTTCTGTTAAATAGATATATTCATTAGATATTCTTTAACTCCTTGAAAAGCCTTCTCACATTCATCTGTCCACTTGAATTGTGTACCCTTCCTGAGTATATTGAAAAAATATTTGCATTTATCTGAAGATCGCGAGATAAATTTTCCTAGCGAGGCTAAGAGCCCATTCAACTTCTGTACATCTTTCACTGTCGCTGGCGTTGGCATATCGCGAATTGCCTGTACTTTCTCTGGATCAATTTGAATTCCTTCTTTGATATGATATAACCTAAAAATTTCCCTGATGCTACTCCAAAAATGCATTTCTCAGGATTCACCTTGATGTTAAAGAGTCGCATTTGATCAAAAATCTCCTTCAAATCTTGCACATGGTTCTTAGCTTCTTTACTCTTTATTAACATGTCATCTACATACACCTATAATGTTTTGTGTATCCACTTTGCGAATACCTTCTCCACCCTTCTTTGATACGTTTCACCAACATTTCGCAACCCAAATGGCATTTTTGTGTAACAATATAATCCTCTTGGAGCAAAAAATGCGGTGTGCTCTTGATGTTCTTCGGCAAGAGGGATCTGATTATATCCTTTATACCCATCCAATGAAGATATTCTATCATTTCCTGCTGCTGATTCGACCATTTGTGGAATATCCGGTAATGGGAAGCTATCTTTAGGACAAGCTTTGTTTAAGTCAGTAAAATCTATGCAAATTCTTATCCCTTTATTCTTCTTTGGAACCACTACCATATTTGCAATCCACTCCGGGTATTTGGCTTGTCTTATAATTCCTGCGTCAAGCATCTTCTGCAACTCTTCTTCTATTTTGGAATGATAAGTGGTCGCAATCTTTCTTATTCTTTATTTGAATGGTCTGACATCTTTGTTAGTTTTTAACCTATGGCATGCAACAGATGGATCTATTCCAGGCATCTCATCCATACTCCATGCGAAGATATCTTTGTATTCTCGCAAGAGGTTTATAGTTCGCTCTTCTTCATCTGCATCCATTTTAGTTCCAATTTTTAGCATTTTTGGTTCTTCCTCACTTCCAATATTTACTTCTTTTGTTGGCTCTGCTGCAGTGTAGCTGGCTTCAGGATCTCCCATTGGTGTCGGGATTTTCATAACTCTCGCAGGCTCATCTCTGTCTTGCGAACTTTCGCCAGGTATTCCCTTCCCTACTTATGCTCTTACCATGTAGACCTTGAATTCTTCTTCTTTCTTTGCTTCTTTTGACAATTTTCTGCGAGCTTTTCGCAATTCTACTCATCCTTCATAATTCTTCACTTCAATTTGAAAGCATAATTTTGCATGATCTATATCTCCTCTAATCTCGCCAATTCCACTGGGCATAGGAAATTTGATACACTGATGTAATGTTGATGCTACAGCCTTAATTGCGTGTATCCATGATCGTCCCAATAACATGTTATATGGTGATTCTATATCTACCACACACAACGTTACTCGCGTTTCTATTTCTCCTAATGGAATTTGCACCACTATCTCGCCTTTAGGTTTTGTTAAAGATTTTCCAAGGCCATGAATATGATAAGTTGAACAAGACATCTCTTCATCCTTATACCCCATTTTCTTAAAGGTATGATAAAATATTATGTCCACGGAGCTTCCTGCATCCACCAAAGTTCTATTTACATCCCATTCTTCCACAGATCCTATTGATTTTCTATTTTTCATTGATAAAACAGGTACTGTGACCACCAAAGGAGATGTGTGATTTAAATTTTCTTTTGGTATTTCTGCTGATGTAAATGTGATTTTCTGCTTTTCCTAATCCTTTAGAGGTAATACCTTCTCCACCGTCATAATTTTCTTCCCTTCAAAATATCTTTTGTGTATCCTTCCCCTCATATTTTTATGAAACTTGTTGATCATTTCTCTTGTTATCATATTACACTCCAATTCCCTATAATTTTCCCTGACTCTGCTTATTTTTTCTTCATCCATTTCATCATTTTGTTTAATCATCTTTTTAATCTTTGAATTATCCTTATCTCCAATCTTACCTTTTTTTATGATTTTCTTCCACTAAATCCCTGTTTCGGGCGCCAAAATGTAGTTGCAGGAAATCCTACACTACACCCTTAGTAAGAATTCACAAAGATTAAGACATAATTTGAAGATAAAGAATAATATTTTTATTAATTTGATCCATAAAGAACTACAGGAAATCTGAGAAATCAATATTACAACCGCCTTCTCTAAGTTTTTCTCTCTCTTCAAGATTTTCTCATCACTCAAAAATTATCTCTCTCTTCTCAAATCTATTGGTCCTCTATATATAGGGTAGTTACATAGTGGATCACAGCTAAGCTGTCCTTTAATTTCGGATCTGGCCCGCGAGATATTCGCAACAGCTATAATATCAACTCTTGCGGGTACTTTAATCCTCGCAGAATCATCATGATCTTCTCGTGTTTTGGCTGTCATCATTCATTACGTCATTTATTATATCATCCTTCAACACTTTCAGTATGTTGTTAGAGAATCTCGCAACATAACTCGCAGGAATATCGCTAATTCTTGCAAGAATAATATAGTGGCGATATTCTGGTCCTACAAGAACAAAACATGTTGAGCCAAATGTTTTAAGCTTGGAGTAGTTAGGTTTGTTTCCATATAGACACTCATATGGAAATATACCACCTATAACAGATGTTGGCACACAATTGATTGTATACACTGATATGAGAAAGGATTCACCCAGAAATTGGAAGGAACTGAAGTTGAAATTAACTGAGTTATGGATATTTCAATGATATGATGGTGTTTGCATTCTGCAACTCCTTTTTGTTCTGGTGTTTCAGTACAAGAAAGTTAAAGAGCAATATCTTGAGTTTTGAGAAATTCTCGAAAAGAATTGGATATGTACTCCCCCTCTTGATCTGTACGGAATGTTTTAATTGGTTTTGAAAATTGAGTTTTTATCATGGTAGAGAAATCAACATATATTTTGAGAAACTCTTCTCTTGAAGAGAATAAATAGACCTAATTGTAATTAGAAAAATCATCGATAAAGCTAACATAGTATAAAGCTCTACCTTTTGAGACAACTGGATATTTACCCCAAACATATGAATGAACAAGTTCCAATGGTTCTCTTGAAACTGTTGTACTGATATTAAAAGGAAGTGATGGTTGCTTAGCCAGTTTACATGAGATGCAATTGGGTTCCTTTTCTATTTGAGTATCTCCTAATAAACCTTTATTGATCATATATGAAAGGTGTGAAAATGAAACATCAACTAATCTATAATGCCAAGACATGAAAGGAGATATTGGAACAGATGCAGTGGGAGTAGCAGCTACGATATGGATTATGGATTTTGATGGAATAACAAGTGATTGAAGAAGATACAACCGACAAACTCTACGGCCTATCCAAACTAGTTTCCCAGATTTGAGATCTAGTACAATACAACCAAAAGAAACACAATATGTTTTATAACCTTGATCACACAACTGACCAACTGAAATAAGATTCATTGTAATATTTGGTACAAGAAGCACATCTAATACACAAATGTTATTTGAATTGTTGACCAATCCTATATGACTTGCAGTTACTGTTGATCAATCAGCAGTTGTATCTTAGGAGTGATGACAGGATGAAGAATTTCAAAGAACTTTTGATTAAAAGTCATATAGTTTGATGCTCCTGAGTCGACAAACCATTCAGTTGAATAAATACCCAAGGAGATATAGAGGGCAAATGTAGTTGTAGGATTGTTATCAATTGAGAGTGATTGTTTAATCATCTCTTGAACATCAGCAAGGTTACCAGGTACAACTAATGCAGATGAGGTTGTTGATGGTGCATATGGAGTTGTTGCAGATGAGACTGAAGCTTCCATAAATCTGGTAGGTGTACTAAATTTTTTCCTCAATTAGCATTGAGCCTTCTCATGTTTATTGAGGTTGGTGAGGTGTAGAATCTGGATAAGTGACCAAGTTCCTTACAATACCTACAATGTGTTATCGGTGTACCAGGTATTGTTGCAGCAGGTGAGGAATTAGCTGATGGGAGATTGCAGTTCCTTGCAAAGTGTCCAAAATTCTTGCAATTATGACATTGTACTTGAGACATATCACGTTGCACTGGAGCATTCGAGTTTCTTAAAAAGTTATTAGAACTGGGACATGAAGGCATAGCAAACACTCCTGATATCTCTGGTGTGATTCTTTTCTACCTCAAAACTGGTGAGTTGCATGCTTATAGCCGGAATAACCGTGTTAAGATATGGTCAAGAGATTATACGATCTTGACATTATTGTGTTGATATATGGTTTTAACTGCATATATATATTTCTTGATGTGTATATCTTAGACATTATTAGGTGTATCTTCTATTTTCCTTATCGAGTTCTGTAAGGTTATATAAATCAGGCCATTGCCTATATATGAATATACAGAGAGTTATTCTCACAACAACATTAGATTCCTTATGCTCATATTTTACATGGCATCAGAGCTATAAAATATCTGACAACCAGTTTTCCGCTATAATATAATCCAGAGAAAACATTAGTCATTGCCTCCTGATCAAAATTCTTTTCAAAGTATAAATCCTACATTCAGAAACAGAGTAATCATGTCAAGAGAATATTTTCAACCTATCACTGTTTGGTTTGATGGAACTAACTACAATCACTGGTCATTTCTTATGAGGAATTTTCTTAAAGGAAAAAGTACGTGGAAGTATGTTGATGGTACATAAAATAATCCTAAAGCAAACAGTTTTGGTAGCATAACAACTGATGGAAAAGGGAAAAAAACACAAACAAAGGATCAAAAAGATGAATGGAGGTTAACAATCGCAAGATTCTCTCTTGGATTGGAAACACGGTTATTCCGTCTATAAGCATGCAACTCACCAGTTTTGAGGTATCCAATGATGCGCGGAATTTTCTTTCGAAAAGGTACGCTCAAATCAACTTTGCTCAGATATATAAACTCGAATAAGATATTAGATCTACGAAACAATCATATAATCAGTATGTTTCTGATTTTTACTCTGAGATGTCTTTAATCTGGAATCAATTAGCACTCATGGAACCAATATGGACCGTAGATTTGGAACTGTGGAAGAACTATAGAGAAGAAACATGTTTAGTTTAATTTCCAATAGCTTTACGTGATAAGTTTGAGTCTGTTAGGGCATCAGTTCTCCATCATTCACCTCTTCCAACTATGAAAGTTGCTTTGTCTGAACTTATTACAGAAGAAACAAGAAATATATATGCAGTTACAACCATATATCAATACAATTATGTCAAGATCGTACAATATCTTGACCGTATCTTAAAATTTATCAACAGCTGTAGAAGCTACTCTCACTTTGCAAGTAGATGGATGAGATGGAGTAGTACACTTGAGAAACATGATCTATCTCAATCTCTTTGTTGCCTTATCCATAATTTTTAACCACCTACGAAGGAAAGAATTTTGAGATGGAGAGGTAATTCTTTCCAACCAAAACTTATACCAATATACGCATCCTTCTAAATCATCTCTTGCTAACCTTTCCAATTTCCTACCGGTACCAATTTTCCATTCATTTGTACCTATTTTTATTTCTGTAAATCCATTTCTTCAACCATGATCAGGGTATGGATCAAAACGTCTCTAGATACCAATTGTCATGTACTTGAAGTACAATGACAATGTAGGTGATAATTTGAGGATAAACCTCTCTTGATTCTCATGAATAAATCCTCTCTGGTTCAAAATAACACAGCCTGAAGAAGAACAAAGTTCTAATTTGGTTAATTATTCGATTAGGGTTTCATTACAGAGAATTGAGAATATATAACTCACTCACTCACTCTCTCAATCATCAATGACCACTGAAGATCTAGGTGGGATTATCTAAACCACCTATTACAACTAACTAAATACTACTAACACCTACACAGATATGATATGGGCACTCCCAAGCACATGACATTAGTGTTGATGTTAACTTTATAAACCCTAACGGGATCTCTAAGAAGGCTCTGATAAATATTTTGTACGTCCACCAAAAACACATAAATATGGAGAAGTTAAAGCCTAAAACTGCAGTAATGAAGCATGCAAGAGGGTTTGCTTCATATTTTCTCCAATCTTCAAAAAGTACTACTTGGTTAGAGATTACCCAAGTCTAATATGTTAGAATCATATCATTAATTATTAGTTTGATGAAACATATACTTTTTGTAAACAACATTTAAGTATAGCTTTTTGGAATCTTATAACAATTAACAACACATTAGATGTATCAAAATAATATGTAATGAACTGAATCAAAACAACTCTACTGAAACAACTTGACGAGGGCAGAATCACAGGTTCAGCAAGTTTTCCTTAACACATTAGTTCGTGGGTATACTCGAGATGAGTAATGCTAAACCCCTCACAACGAAAATGTGTCCGGGATAAGACTGTCTGATGTAAATTGAGTTAGCACAACGCGAGTTACCCACTCTTGAACTTAGCAACGAGGATTAGAAGTGAATACGCCGCGGAAAACAAAGCAAGAAGAAGATAAAAATAAGAATGGAAAGTAGTCGCTTCTAGCGTGTCGAGAAAACATATTTTCGAGTTGTATTTATAAGAGAAGATACTTGCAAATCAAGTTAGGTTTTAGTTTACTTCAAAAATAAGTATTGTTTCTTGTAAAATAATTAAAACACGTGAAAGGAATTTTTGCATAAATAAAACTCTTAAGAAAATATTTTTTGGAATTAATTTCCTAAAGAAAAACTTGCAAAAATAAATTTTATTAGACACGGGACTTTGTGCATGGTATACGCGCATATGCATGGGTTGAAACATGTATTGTTTGCCCCATCCGTTCCACTCTTATTTTATAACTTATCCATAAGAGAATGGTTATATAGTGGTCATCCTTCTCTAGTATGCCCAATGTGGGACTAAAGAAATCTATTCACTCAAAGAAAACGAGTGAGTATCCATATAACCCTTAGGTCCTAAGATCAAACTACACCACGACCAAAAACATTTTATTAAAACTTATTTTTCTCCAACATAGTTTCAAAGTGGCGAAAATATAAGGGATGCCAGTGTTTTTACAGTGCAATTTTAATCCATAGTAGGTAAAATTTCCCCCAAGAACTGAGAGACTGAAATAATGGTTTTGGTTTACTTGCATAAGATCGATCATTCTTTCAGCAAATTGGAAAAGGGTCGCATCTATATGCTTTTATTGGAAAGTGGTCGGTAACTTTGTATGAGAATTGTAGGATCATAATATTTCCACAATAATACTCTTACGAAATTTATAAACAACATTTCTGCGAGCTATTCAACAACACGCTGCGAGTGTCGCAGAGTGACTCAAAGAATGACGTAGCAGATGACGGTAACTGAAACACGAGAAGAGCATGACAATCCTGCGAAGATTATAGCATCTGCGAGAATTAACATTATAACTGCTGTGAGACTACCGCGAGTTAGATCCGAAATTAAAGGACATCATAGTTGTCATCCACTATGTAACTTTCCTATATAAAGAGAACTAATGAACTCAGAAGGGGGAGATCAATTTTAGAGTGTTGAGGAGAGAGAAAGTTTAAGAGAGCGGTTTTATTCTCGGATTCTTTCATTTCTTGTAATATTTATGAGAATTAATCAATAAAAGTGTTGTTCTTAATCTTCAAATATGTGTTGATTATTATGAATTCTTGTGAGGGGTGTAGTGTAGGAATTTCTGCAACTACATAATGACGCTAGAAATAAGGATTGAACCTGTGATTTGTAAGAATTTGAAGAAATTGGAAAATATTTTTACGTGATTTACAGTGATACATCAAAATTGAAGGAACGGTTAGAAGAAGAAATACATCAGAACAACCAACAACCGTAAGGAGGAGTAAAAGACTTGCTGGAGAAGAGACAAATGAAATAGGAGAATCTTCAAGATTAAGAACAAGGAGCAACAAAACAAGGAATAATGGAGAAAATCAAGTTCAACAACCGAATCAGCAAACACCGATACAAGATAGAACTGTGGATTATGACAGGGTGAGCGTGTACACTTGGCGATCAGATTCAATAGAAGAAGCAGAAAATCGACAGTTAAGAAATGAAAGGTGAGAGGGAAGAGATCAAGAAGCGGTTGGAGGATTAATTCATGGAGATGATGAAAATGAAGTAGTAGAGGCTTTACGAAAAATAATACAAGAGGAAAGGAGGTTAGAGGCGGAAGAACGCGCGAATTTAACAAGACAAAATCACGAGTTAATAATGGAGAATTTGAGATTACAAAATAGGAGATCAATAAGTACTGCAAGATCAAGTTCAAGATCATTTAGAGAAGAAGCAAGTCGAAATTCCCCTGTGATAAATGCTGGTGAAAATATTCGAGAGGAAATGCAAAATCCAAATGAAGAGCAGCAATATGGAGAAGAAAAGATGATTAATGATCGCTACATTCCACGTAGTGAAACTTTGGATGATAGGCGTGATAATAGAAATCAATAGGGTGGAAATAACCAAGATGGTGAAAAAAATCGAGAAGAAGGTAGAAGAATATTACATGAGCGAGAAATTCAAAGAAACCGAAGAATAATTGAGGATGAAATTGAGAGACATTATGCTGAACAAGCACGTCTAGCTTGCGAAAGAGAAATATTAAGAGCAGAAGTGGAAGAAAAAGAGTTTCAAGAAGAAATATGTCAGAATAATCATGATAATCGAGAAAGGTAACGCGCAAAAAATCGCAACAATGATAATATTAATGAGGAATATGATAGAATACAAAGGAGAATAAGAGACAGCGAAGAGAAGCGGTGAGAAATGAAGAAAATCGTAGAAGAGAAAATGAAATGCATAATCATTTGCGAATTTAAGAAGGAGGTGAAGAAGAAAATCATGGGAGAAGGCAGAATGAAGATGCTGAAGAAGAAGCACAAAATCTTGCAAGGCAAGAAATACATGAACGCAGAAGAAGGAAAGCTGCACTGAAAAGACCAATGGAGCAAAATTCAGTTGGGAATGAACAGATCTTGAGAGAGTTAGCAGAAATGAGGGGAATGTTAAATAACAGAAGAGAGGGAGGCAGAAGGCAACTTGATGAGGCCATTGAAGAAGCTGCGAAAACTCTATTCACCCAAGAAGTACAATTAGGAGGAATACCCCAAAATGCAATTTGCCAACGTTAACCAGTATCTTTGATGGAACTACTTGTGTTATTCAACATGTCAAAGCTTATGTTAGGTGTATGCTACAATGGGAAAACCATGATGTTGTATTGTGCAAATATTTCGCATCCAGCTTAACAGGCGAGGCGCTAAAATGGTTCGAAGGTTTACCTAAGAACACTATAACTTCTTTCAATCATTTGCAGACTACATTTTTGGTAGCATATATAAGTAACAATTCTTCGCGACCTTGCATTGAAGATGTATTTGGATTAAAGCAAAGGGTTGGTGAAAGATTAAAACATCTAACCATAAGATGGAAAACAATGTGTAGCGAAATGGCAGGCCGCGTGGATGAGACATATCTCATATTATCATTCAGTAATGCAATGTTCGCAACCAATCTATTATACGTCCAAATCTTCGAAATCAAGAATACCATCACAATGACAGAGATGCGAGAATTGCAAGAAGAATACATTGCTTTGGAGAAGAAACAAAATGAGATGGAATCATACCCTATTGCGAATACCAGCTCAATTGCATCAAACTCAAGTCTACTTCCCAGGTTAATAAATACAGTAGTGAGCACTTCGCAAGTGAAGCAAGAAAAGAGTATGGATGATGGACAACAAAAATTAGTAGCTATGGGAAGCAGAGATCAAGAAGAGTTCGAAAGGGAAAGAAATTTTTTCAATCGAGGTGGAAATAATAAGATTCAAAGACTTGATCAGCCGCAAGAGACTTATGGTGGTCCGAGATAAAATTATTATAGAGGGAAAGGAAGTCAGAAGATAATATGGGAAGAAATTAAGATGCCACCCCTAAATGCTAGCATAGAGAAAATTTGGGAGGCTATAATCTTGATGGAGGACATACCCGCACCATGGAACATGGGAAAAGAGCCACACCCATTAATCGAAATATAGAATTTTGTTCTTATCATCATTTTCATGGTCACTCAACGAATGAATGCAGGAATGTAAAAAGAATTATCTTGAGAATGATAGACCAGGGAAAATTAAATCATTTCTTAATAGGGAACCCTTAATCTCAACTCTTACCGCCACCACCAGAAATTCGCAGAGTGAATACAACAAAGGGAGGAGAAACGTTTGTGATAGAAGTTAGAGCAAGAGCGAAGAATCTATTCTGTAACTCCATCATACATTCATACAAAATTATAGAAGATTTCCACGACAATGTTCTAAGCAGAGTTTTCGCGAGAGATGCTGATGGGAGAGAAATAATGAATATTGCAAAAGCTTCTCCCTTAGAAGAATGGCAAAAGCAGACAATTTCTTTCACTGCACAAGAAGTACCTAAGCCTGGCGATATGCATGACAATCTATTAGTGGTAAAACTAGAGATAAATCCAAAACAAAGAGAAGATGGAGAGGAAGATGAGGATGATGAGGCCGAAGACTCATGGGCAATCAACATAGTTTTAATTGATACGGGGAGTTCTGTAGATATCTTGTTCTATCACACTTATAAAACAATAGGAGGAAGAGATGAGGATCTAATACCTTCAACCTATAAAATTTATGGTTTTAATGGTACTGCCAATAAACCTAGAGGGGAAATAACTATGCGAATTCCATTGAAGGGGATATCTTCTAATATTCTATTTTGTGTTGTCGATGTTGATTCTCCTTACAATGCCTTGATTGGACGACCTTGGCTGCATGGGATTCTAGGTGTAGCGTCAAACTTCTACCAGTGCATTAAGTTTCCTCATCCCAATGGTGTTGGAGTTATAAAGGGAGATTGGATTTATGGAAAAAAGTGCTATGAAATTGATATGGAATCTTGCGAGGAAAGGGATGCGAAGAACAGAAATTGGAAAGATAACATCAAACAAAAGCAAAGAAGTAAAAAGTTGATGGTTGATATAGTAGAACTGCGAGAATAAGGAATGTTGCGAAATCAACATGTACTGAAACCAATAGATGGCGAGCGTCTCGCAGATAGAGAAAAAGTATCAAAGCGCAACAAAAAAGCAGAAAATAGTAAGTAGAAAAGGTAAAATTTCTAAATCGTGAAATACAACAGATGTATGAATGATTTGTTGGAGAAAATTTTACAAAAGTATATTTTGACTTAATGAAAAAGATGAAATTGAAAAATCATACAAGAGCTGAAATGCAAAAAGAGAAAATCAAAGAATAATGACATGATAGAATGGGACAAACCTTTATGGAGTACACCCTAGTTTGCTGATAAAATTTCGCAAGAGGCAAATATAAGACCTAAAGTACGTCATATAAGGGGGTATCTCTTTGCATGGCTCAGGGATAAGGTTATACCGCTGCTGAAACCTGAGTCATGGAGATTTGGGGTCAATGAAGTTGGACGACCGAGGGTCTCTTCTAAGGAGTGCAAAGTATGATCAAGGCGCCGAGGTACACGGTTGAGCCAAGAGTGCCCGGGGCGTATGAAACTACCCTGGCCATTCTTGGAAAGTCTTGACTATGATGCACTCGGCCCGAAGAAAACCCCACTTAGGGTGCAGTCTCGTAACCATAAGTCAATATAGGCAAAGGGGATAAGAGGCTGCGAAAACAACTAGTTGTTGTTAAGACCGGATGGGAGGAGCTAGTCTTGTATGGCCGATGTACGCCTCCTTGAAGGGGCAACCAGGGGGAAGATAAGGGTGGCACCCTCCATTAGGGAGCTGATAAGTGTCTTAAGACGCAAATGTCATGAGGCTTTATGTTCGAAAGAATATTTAGGTTTGTCATATTTGTGTAACAATTATACAGAGGCAAAAAGCCACGAGAAAAAGATAAGATGAGATCAATGGGTTTTTACATGAAAGTGTAAAGACATCCTGCGATTTCATCGCAAGATGGCAATGTCATGGGGCTTTGTTTTCGCAAGAAAACTTAGGCATGTCATATTGTCGCAACAAATTGAGAAAATGAGGATAAGGCAAGATCAATAGGTTTTTATATGCGAATACAAGGACGTCTTGCGATTTTGTCGCCAAAAAAAAACGTGGCAAAATAAGACCTTTAACTAGGAAGGAAAAATAAGACCACACAAGAGAGCAAGAACTGGCTACGAGATTATGGCCAAAATTTAAACACAGATCTTCTTCAGAAAGTAATCTACTTGATTTTTCATATTGCAGATGAATAACAGAGGCAAGTATGGGAATGAACAGGATGATAAAATTGTTATTCATCATTATATGACAGATTTACGCAGATATTTAAAAATTAATAATCATATTGATTAACCATATCGCAAAAAGGAATTGTTTTCTAATGTATGCAGATAGAAACAAAAGAAATTTATACACCAAGGAACTTTAGAAGCTGGAGAAATTCGCAGCAATATGTTACAAGGAGAAAGAGATAAATGTACAAATATTACAAAGACATTAAAAAAGGAGATAAAACTATTTAGATCCTTCATTATATTCATTAGATTTCCCCCCTTCTTCATCTTCATTATATTCTTCATCTTCTTCAAACTCTTCAGCTTCACTATCAGAGATAACAAGATTCGGAATGTTCTCTGGTATTTCATCCGCGAGATAAGGATACGCAGAATGAGGAATTTTATGATCATCACAGACCAGCTTAATGGAATCATTACGAACACCAATAAGAACATTACTAAAATTCGCCAGGGTAATCTGTAGCTGCTTCTTGAACTTGGAACACTTCTCGTTGCGAGAAGATAGAAGTTTTGTGAGTTTACCTTTTTCCTTTTCCAACTCTTCAACTCTTTGGCGAAAATTTCCTTCAGATGCTGCGAACAAATGACAACATATTAATAAAATAATGGAGATTCAGTTAAAAAAATGGATTAGTGGAAAAACAAGAATAACAACCTTCTCTTTCAGAGATCATATCCTTAATTAAGGCAGAATGCTCAGCTTGAAGACTAACGTCTACACCTAAGTTATTTCAGGAATTATCAAGAATATTTGCAGCCCCAGCAAACTCATCATCACTACTAATGAGAAGGCGGGAGCGAACTTGATTTTCCATTTCAACAAGAGCATTATTCTCGCAGATAAGTCTATCTCTTTCAATTTGAACTTCAAGAAGGGTTTTATGGAATTCCGCTAAGGTTAGAGCACCTTGTCTAGATATGCGATATTTTTCATCTGTAAGAGTGCTATTCTTGGCTCTTAAACTATTGATTTATTTTTTAGAGGTGAGATAGCGACGTTTAGACTTATTAGCTGCGCTCAAACTAGATCTATGGTCAATTTCTAAAAGACGAAGTTTGGATCTGAGGTTATTTATGGAAAGAGATTCAAGTTTGTCATTTGAATAATTGTTTAAGGAATTGTTTTGGCGATCAAGAAGGGTGCCCTCATCTATAGGTTCAGGAAAAGAACAGAGGAGTATAGCCTCATCAGTAATACCATAAATATCTGCAAAAAATGGTTGCTTGAATAAGCTAAAACAATAGGGTAAAAGAATTAAGAGAAATAGGAAAAGACTCATACCATAGAGCTACTGGTTGACTGTTTCAAGATTATATATCTTGGTTTTGCTGCTTGAAGCATCAACTTCTAGCTGTTTATTTTTATTGCGAAGCTCAAGGACTTCATCTTCCAACTCTCCATTCTTCTCGCGAAGATTTGCACTTTTCTTTTCAAAAGTAGCGCGTCTCCTCTCCAAGTCTGAGGCAACAGCAAAAGAAGCTCTTCCAGCCTGCTAAGGGAAATAAAAAATGGTCAAGGCAAACATAAATTAAAACCTTGCGAGGAAGTAAGAATAAACAAATGTGGTGAAGAAATGAGAACATACCAGAATGTTGAGTGAATATAAGAGGCTGGGAGTTACAGATCTTGAAACTCCGTGAAGAGATTCATTATCAACTAGTATAGGAGTATTGCAAACATTTGCGAGAGCTTGACATATACCAGTAAGAGCATGATTCCCAATACCATGCATATCATTAGAGAATATGCTAGATAGCTGAGACATAGAAGACTCAGGTTGGAAGGATTCCTTCGCGGAGGAGATATCAGCATCATCATTATCAATATCAGTATCATCACTTGAACTTTCTTCATTAGATTGAGGAGTTGAAGGAAGAGAGAATTGGACTTTTCTTTTCTTTGAAAGAGGAGAAACAAATTTCTCCTTACGAGGAGCACCTTTGCCTTTCCCCTTAGTTTTCGCAGGCTTAACAGGTTCAATTTCTTCAATAACCTTCAAACACAGATAAAGATAAGAAATAGAGGCAACAATATATTGTTAAGAATCAAAAAGGAATATTTCTTACTTCATCTATGAATGATCTGAGAGCTAATAAAGTACTGGGTTTCCCTAACTTCTTGTAGCTAGCTTTCAGCCTTTTAATCTGATAAAATTGGAGTAGTCAGTGAGGGTATATTTAAAAGCATGATGAAAATAATAATGGTAATTCAAGCAAAAAATTCGGGAACATACCTCTGTATTCCTTTCAGGCCAGCTGAACACCCATGGTTGGTACTTTGCGAGATTCGCAGGTAAATCATGAGAGCCAGAGATGTATGGACCCTCTAAAAATAATGGGAAAATACACCATTTATCATCATTAGCATAGCGAGGAGATGAATTGGTGCCCGGATGCCAGTCAATGTCCAACATAAGAACTTTATCTTCATCAACGTCATCCTTCTTCTGTAAGCGGACACCCCAACAAGTGCTATCCTTCCTCATGGGGATTATTTCATAATTCACGAAGAAATTTTCTACAGTATACTTCGCGGGGACAATTGGAACTTTAGAAAATTTAGGGTTCTTCGCTTTAGGGGGGTGTTAAGTGCATATTTTGCATATATTTAGTTTCGAATCCATGCTAGTAATTGCTTAGTTTCTTGCAAATTATTGTATATTACGTTTGTTTTGTTTTATTTATGTTTTGCGTGGTGAATCATCCATAAGAAGTGAATTTGCACTTTAGAGTGCAATAAAAGAAGTTATCCGCAAGCGGAGAGGAGCCAAAAACCAAGTGGATATCGTTCATATCTAGGAGTGTTTGCTATCATCTTGTAGAGGACGAAAAGACGAAGGCAACGACGAAATAATGGAGTTATTCCGATTTCGTGTGAAGATTTTATGGGCATTTGAAGCAAGCACAGTTGCGAAATTGTTTGCGCACAAAATTTATAAGGGGCGTCCATTCTACTAAGGGGAACACTATCTCAAAGGAAATGCTAAAGGCAGTCAGGTCTTTTATAAAGGGGGAATCCAGAATTCAAAAGTTGTTAAAAGCACCAGCCATGCAGATCGGGGGCACCACCATTCTTCTTCATGCACGTCCGGTACATGACCAGTCTTTCTGGTTATATTTTTGGGACGCTGTTAGCTAGAGTTGATGGATGTTTTCGAAGCTTGGAAGAACACGGATTAGCAGCAGGAGTTTGAGAAGATAAAAAAGGGCTCATGGCGTGTTGTCGCCGTTGGTTTAGTCGAGAAGACGAAGGAAGGGTACTTCCGGTGATTTTCATGGTTCGTGGAGTATGATTATGGATGGTGATCAACATGCTCGGTAATGGGAAAGAGTTGGTTGGTGTAATAAGAATAAAGCTCGAGTTCAGTTTTGGGGTGCTGCTGCCATTATCGATGGAGCTGAGAAGTGAGTTCGATCGAGTTAATGGCAGTGACGAAAAGATGTTGTTGGCTATTGCTTGCTTAGTTGAATGGAAGATCAGCAGTGGAGTAACGAGTTAAGGGAATGGAGCTCGACTGGCAAAGAGAAGGTGGATCTCTCTGTGGTGTTGTTGGTTATCGAACATGAGATGTTGTGTTGATCGTGGATGATGGAGCTCGAGAGGTTGAAGATGGAAGACAGGGACGGAGCTATGTGCAATGTAGGGGTGGCTCCCGTCTCCCCTGAAATTTTGCAAATCTTGATTTCCTATAGTTAATTTCCTTAGTTTTAGGGAAAAAATAAATATCCGCCTCCCCTAACATAATTGTAAATATATTCAGGAGATATTTTTCCAAATTTGTTAAAATTTTAGTGGTTACCTGGGGATTGGAATTAGTCAACTTTGTTAGTTTGTTACCACTTACCACTATTTTGACCTAAACACGTATTCTAGTTATGGGCAGTAAACACGTTCGTTTTTAGTTTCTTTACTTTAGGGGTTTGGCACTTATATGTTTTACAGAGAAAAACAGAAAATAAATTAATTAGTGAACAACATATTAACATATATAAGCCTTCGTACAGAGGATGATTCTAAATTGTTGCATAAGTATGGATTAGGATAGAGATGAAAGTGCATGCGTAAAGGTAATAATTGTTTCCGTTTTTTACATATGCAATACGTAATTGTTTAGTTGCCAAAAAAAATTAAGAGACTGTTGATCTTTAAAAAAATGGTAATACTGAACATCTATTTTCGAAGATGAGGAAAAGAGGTAGTGCTATGCTACTCATTTCTTCTTGCACAGCAGAGCGAGTGTTTTCGATGATAGAAATTATCAAGACCAGACTTTGCAACAAAATGAATAATGAATTCTTTGGGGACTTTTTGTTTGTGAAAAAGAAATTGGTGGGATCTTAACATAGATTCTGTTATCAATTTCGAGCCTTTAAAAAAAAAACAGATGTGTATCATTTTCACAATTATTAAGTTAAGTATATTTGATTTGATCTACCTATTATAACACCTAACGTTAAAAAAAAAATAGCCTTGCCCTCTTGGGGAAAAATCCTGGCTACGTCCCTGGAAGATAAGTCAAACAAGGAGAAGTTCAGTTGGCTGTTAATGGAGATGGACAATATATGTACTGCGAGCTTGATTAAACGGAGATAATGGGTCTATGGTGATGGAACTCGAGGAGATCGAGAAAAAAAATATGGAACCTACGTTGCTGCCATCAGCGACTAGATGAAGAGCTTGAGAAAGAGAACTGATTAATGGCAGTGAGGAGTAGTTGATAATCAAGGGTGATATTGATGGCAGTGTTGCTGCTGCCAATGGAGTAAGAAGGAGCTGTTGATGGAGGATGAGCATCACCGATTGACGAACAGAGAAGCAGTGATGCTCGGGCATTTTCTGTAGTGATGGGAAAGAACCGAGGAGAAGACACGGCTGGGAAGTTCTAGCCGCAAACTGTAGAGAAGATTTGGAGGAAAAGTTCCGGTATAACTTACGGATAGAAAATCTAGCCTTAAAAAGAAGATGGAAAATAGGCTGTCGGATTCGCAAGACTGACAAGCTAAATACTATAATGTGGGCTGGGCTTCTTAGCTTTATGTGCGGCCCATCATCTGATTATGGAATTTCTTCCATGCGACCATCCTTGGACGTGTGTTGCTTTTGGAAATTTGGCTAGGTTTTTGCAACCAATTTAGCACGGGATTCGAGCACGGGACTTCTACAATTTGGAGACTATATAAGAAATACTTCTTAACCTAAGAAGAATATCATATCTCTACTTCTCATAACACTTTTGTTCTTCATATAATATTCTAGGGTTTACCCCTTTAGGGGGAAAACCGGGAAACGGTGTAAACATGAGAAGATAAACTTTTGTTGATTGGGGATGAATTCAATGTTCTGGCGTGAAGCTTTATCACATAATCGTTTGTTTTCACTATTTCTAGGGTTTATGATTGATTAATTAGATTGTTTGGAGTGCACGCTGGATTAATCTTTTGATCATTCTATTGCTAGTAAAGGGTTAGGATATCCATGTAATTATTGAATAATCCTTACACAAGTAGAGAATGCGAGACCTTGCAAAGGGATTCTGTGGAGAAATCGTGTGTGAAGACAACACTAGTAAGTGGACCTTGCGCTAAGAGTCTAACTGCTGGGATCAACCTAAGTTCACATAACTTAAAGATTCTGCTGGGTTACACCTTGAGTGCGCTACTACTTGGTGGTTCGGTTGGATATAATTTCATATGCGAGCACTTCGGTATGAAGTTACATAAGGAACTTTCGGGATAGCACTGCGCCAGCTGCTTTCCTACGGTTGGTGATGAATGGTTCTAACGAAGATAGATAAGTATAATAATCCAGTTATCGCTTGGTAACGGCGAATGATTCCTTGATCATCTCTTTCTTTTATTTGTTATTATTTTTATTTTACTTTAAACCAATCCCCCGTGTCTTTTATTATTTTGCTGAACTAAATAACATATCAATTGCACTGCTCTTCGTGGGAACAATCTCTTACTACCGCTATATTACCAGTTAATTAGTTGGAAATATCTTAATTAATTTGTTGTGGTTACGACATGCATCAGGGGGTAAAGAGATTACTTACTGGCACCGCGAGTAGCAAACTCAAGCATCAAACGAATGCAATCCCCATTCAACTGATATACATCCCGCGAGAACTTCACATGAGAAAGTATTTCATAGAATAAAAGAAGTTCAGGGTCATAAAGAGGAATGGGAAGGCCAGCTTCAAGTTGACCTAGTGAGACTATGATCTTCTCGCGATTACATTGATGATTAGAAAATAATTTAACAGAGAGCTCATTCTTAGGGTTTTGATCGGGAATGGTAGATAGAGTAAAACCTTTATCTTGAAGCTTCTTTTGCATTTTTTGAAAGGAAATTAGATTTTTACGACCCGCTGGAGGCATTCTTAGTATGGGAATTAAGAAAATAATAGAAGATCAAAAGAATAAGAGAAAAGTTACAACATTAACAGATGCGGAAGTTGCGGAAGAAAAGTGAAATTGCAGAGAGAAGGAAAGAGAAAGTAAAAAGAAGAAAAGAGAAGAATGAAGAAGATATATATAGAAGGTAAGAATTCTCGAGAAGATAAGTGCATTTAATGCGAAGAGAAGATGTGAACGGTTGAAGTACAGCGGTTGAAAAGGACGTGTCAGAAGTTAAATGGAAGAAAAGATACGTGTAATAAATCTGGCGAAGAATGCAGAAACGTGTCAGAACAGAAGAATCTGAAAAGATGAACAACTGCGGCGTTTTAAAAAGTTTCAATTCTCATGGTCCTTTCCCCTTCGCGGAAAATACATGAGAAGAGGCAAGATGTAGGATCAGAATATCGCCACAATAATACTCTTACAAAATTTATAAACAACATTTCTGCGAGCTCTTCAACAACACGCTGCGAGTGTCGCAGAGTGACTCAAAGAATGACGTAGCATATGACGGTAACTGAAACACGAGAAGAGCATGACAATCCTGCGAAGATTATAGCATCTGCGAGAATTAACATTATAACTGCTGCGAGACTACCGCGAGTTAGATCCGAAATTAAAGGACAACATAGCTATCATCCACTATGTAACTTCCCTATATAAAGATAACTAATGAACTCAGAAGGGGAAGATCAATTTTATAGGGTTGAGAAAGTTTTGAGGAGAGAGAAAGTTTAAGAGAGCGGTTTTATTTTGGATTCTTTAATTTCTTATAATATTTCTGAGAATTAATCAATAAAAGTGTTGTTCTTAATATTCAAATATGTGTTGATTATTATGAATTCTTGTAAGGGGTGTGGTGTAGGAATTCCTGCAACTACAAGAATCTTCAACATAAATGGGGTTGTTTTCCATTTTAAGTTAATTTTGTTGTTGTGTGGTGGCCCTTTCCTGTGAAGCTTGGGTAATGTTGTTGTTTAGCTTTTTATTGAAGGTGAGTAAGAGGAGAAGAAAGAAAATAATAAAGATGAAGATATCGAAATTGCGGGTTGATTCTCGGAAGAAGGTAAATAATGGGGTATTAGAAGCATTATGCGTGTCTTCACTTGATAGAAGTGTTTGTTCCAAGGATATAGGGAACTCTTTAGGCGTGATTAATTATAGAAAGAAGAGGTGGTGGTGATTCCTTAGTTTCGGATGATGGTATTTTTCCAATGGTGGCAGTAGATATTAAATTGGAGATATGAAAGCTATGGATGAAGATTTATGGAAATTTAATCTACTATATTCGTCTTATTATTTATATTTTATCAATGATATTTTTAGTTCAAAAATAAATAATTTAAAATTTATTAATTTGGGTAATCTTAGAATTTATTAAATTGGAGATATGAAATCTATGGACGAAGATTTATGGAAATTTAATCTACTATATTATATTCGTCTTACTAGCCCTAAACCCGTGCCGTAACGGCACGGGCCATGATGTTGATTCATTTTTAATATATCGTATAATTTGTGTCCCGAATACTTATCAACTCCTTATGATTTAATATGTGTTCGTTATAAAAATAGTTGGGATTTTCCTCTCTTTTTTTCTTTGTTTTTTCCTTTAATATGTTACCCCCGGAGATTTGCTCAAACGAAAGAAAAATATAATCTTAACTTCCAGACACTTTTTTATTTAGGTTTGGTCGGTTGTCAGCCGGTCAAATATAATTTCACTTTCTTACTTCACTAAAATAAATGTAGTATGCGATAAGAAAGAGTTCGTATCCACAGAGAGGCTTTTTGTTGTTATGCAAATTTCAGTTTCTTGGTAACCAAGGGGGGGTTTTGATTTATCAAAGCAATAAAAATGAATTGAAAGAAAAGTAATAATAAAAGTAATCAATAAGGAGAAAATATTGGTCACGGGATAGTTTCATTCACAAACTCGAATTCTCAACAATGACTAGAATTGAAATTTTAATCTCTCATTTACTAAAAGTCCTAGGATACCTTGATCGCAAGAGTATCCCGCTAATTCCATGATTTCATCACAACCACATTAAAAGATGCATATGTGAATTCTTCCTAGAAAGCAACCTAAAGTGTAAAAGCACAATTAGATTTAACTCCCTAAAAGCAATAAGTTCTATGGAATAAGACTGATCAAGGCAACCAAAATGTGTAAAAGCACTAATTCGATTTAACCCAAGTTATGATTCATATGTGACTAGTAGGATATATCACCACAAGCACTACCCACATTTATGCTACTTAGAATCAGGGATAAACAATGTTTTCGTATTGAAAACCCTAATATAGCTCTAGATATGAAAGAAAATCGGATTGATTCCGGACTCAACCAAATAAACAATCAAATCATAAAACAAAATAAACCATGAATCATAAACAATAAAGTATTGAGACAAAACTACATCATTGAATCAAATATCATTTGTGAAATCCACTTTATCCCATAACCAATAATATGAAGTTTAGCTACTCATAGTTTTTGGATTCAACATAATTATTATAAAAAATAAAATGAAGAACATGAAAAATAAACGAAAGCAAACCCTAGTAGAAACGCTCTCCTCCAAAACTCCAGTAGAAAGATACGTGATCTATGATAAGTCCAAAAGTTTAGAAACTTTTTCTTTTTATAGCTTCTCCACTTCCCAAATTAGGTCTTCAAATCCCAAGGTCCAATAACAAGAAATCCACCAAGCTCAAGTGTGTGAAAAACCCATGTGAAAATATGACCCAAAAATTGTTCGCCGGAAAACTGTGTTTTGGACGGAATCCGGCGCCGGAATATAGCTCAGGTGACCGGAAAAGTCCACCCTGTCACCGGTCAAACATAACAGTCCACCGTTAAGACTGAAGGTCAAGTTAACGGTCATTAACGGCGTTAACTGAGTCGTAAATCGAATGAGCCGAGTTAAAGCTAACTCGGTGATCGGGCTTAGTTGCCAAAAGCTATTCTGATCTTGTACAGCCATGTTGGCCATACCTTCCCGCATTCCATTCCCATCCATGATGGATCTGCATCTTCACAAATTGCAGCTTCCCGAAACCATAGATTCATCTCAGATCCCAGCTCAAGCTCACACAAATTCAAATCCATTTCAATATAACCACTGCCATAACTTCTCCTTTGTAGTTCTTAACCTGCAATCTTATCGGCAGCCATATCTGTTGCTCAGCACCAGCAAAGCTACATCACTAGATCCAACTACAATCAACACCACAATCCGTCTTCAGTGCAAGGAACCAGCTCTGCCATTCAGTTCAACATACTCGGCTCTAACACATCAAAACTCTCCTCCTTCCAAAATCAGTTAGTCCACCAACTTCATTCCTGAGCTAACACACAGCACTACCATCTCCAACTGTACCACTGCTTTCATTCACCACTGCAATCTTCATCTCAGGCTAACCAACACCACCTGAGCTTAAGCTTTGCACAACCTACAGCATCTCAGCTCTTGTACATCCTCCATTCTGCAATTCTGCATCTGCACTGCTATAAATTCATTGTAGTACCATCTCCATTAGAAAAACCAATTCACCAACATCTCTCCCTGTATTGTAACCGCAACTCTCGACTGCAATATCAGCTATAACCCATGAATAACAACTCAAACCCTCACTATTTCAGACAATTACCACCAGTGCCAATCAATTCACATCCATACTAAATCATTCAAACTTCAACAGAATTTGTTGTGCACTTCCTAAATCTTGTATCAAAATCATGCTTGCAGCAGCTTAAACTTATTGTCAGTCTTGAATCACATCTTGACCTGCAACAACAGCTTGGAAAATAACTCAAACAGCTTCCTTTATAAATCTTAGTTCAAAAACTCCACAAGAATATCTCAGGCCAAGCCATCAAATGAAACAACACCACCACATTCCCTGTAATATATTCATACACATCAATCAATTCATTTACCAGGCCATGTCCAGCTCCAACACATTACAGCTGCATAACCAGCTTGAACTGCAACAAATCCAACCATCTCAGCTTCAATTTCTGCTCAAAGCCACTAGCACATTCCACCAAAACCATCTCCAGTTCTAACAACTACAATTCAGTTTCAACCACCAACACAGCATCATTTCAGCTGCTCCATACATGGCTTCAATTCCATATTCTAACTCAACTTCTTCACTGCCTCTATCTTCTTCATCATTCATTTGAAATGTGTTCATATACACTTGCAACACTCAGCTCCAGCTCCATTCTAGCTTCTCAGCATCTCTACAGGAAAACCATCACCATCTCTTAGTAGCAGCTTCAAGCACCAGTATCTCCTCCACCTGTAGTTACCACTAAGTGCACCAACACCCCGAACTGCAGCTTCGCTCACATATTCAAAGCTACAGCTTCTTATTCCAGTTCATATCACCTCTGCTTCTCCTATGAAATCTAGGTTTTACCAGCACCAGGCACAAACCAAATTTGAACTTCTTTCTGAGACAAACCCACACAGATTCATCCCATTTCTCTACAACATACTTAATGGTTCTTCTCATTATGATGTACCTCCATCAGCATCTCAATCTTCTCTACTCCTCACAGCTTCTGCAGAACTTCTAACCCCTTCTTACAGTTTCATCAATTTGATACCAGCTGCAATCATTCCTTCCACCTGCAATAGTATCACTGGTACCTACATTTGACACAACCATCACCCACTGAATTCCATACCCTGATTTCAATCTGAAATCCAGGGTTAGGTAATAGCTAGAAAATCTATTTACACCCAGCTGTAGTGGTTAAGGGATAACCAACTCAAACATGGCTTGTCGTGGCTAGCTTCGCTCGCCTGTGAATCGGTCCTTTGCGCTCCAAGTGGACGCTCATTTCTTCTCTTGAATTCTTCCACCAACATCAGCCGTCCTTTACTTCTCATATCCACTTTTTCCCTTCAATTCTATTCATCACTAAAGTTGTCATGATTTTCAGACAAATGAATATGCATCACTAAAGCCGACATACTTTTCAGACAGAGATGAAGAAATAAAAGCAAATAAATAAGAAATAATCCGCCTCCAACGCTTTTGCCATTTTTTCTCCTCTTTTGATCCAAATGACTCCAAAATACCTAAATACTCAAAAACAAAACATAAGATACATAATTTACAAGAAAACTAGCAGAGAAAGCATAAACAATAGATAAATAATAAGGTGTTTTAGACACCTATCAGATTCCCCCACACTTAGACTTTGCTAGTCCTCGAGCAAATCAAACAAAATAATTAAAAATCATACATACAACTCCGTCTCATCGAGGCTACGGTCACTTTTAGCATAAATAACAAGCCTTTAAAACCCTAGGTGTCCCTAGTGGACGAGTTTTAGTCTCGTGAAGGTTTACAAGAGGTCTGCCTACAAAACCTATATTTCCAACTCCGTCTATTTGTGACAAATCAATGAACAAATCCAAAATGACTACAGGAGGAGGTACCTTGCGCAAATTCAGTTCATATTTAAATAAATAAATCTTTAATTAGATAGTTGAACAAGCCACAATACTCGGAAACTAACAAACCACAATCACAATGAAAATATCAAGAAGATGGATATAGATGTAGATGTTGGTGAATGTTCACAAGTGATCGATGTTTCCCATATCTGTCTGAAGGTCACCGCCAAGATGAACCTATGCATCCTATTGGATTGAGCTACTGGTCTTAATTCTAGTGTTAACACACTGGCATATACAAGGGAACCAGTGGTCAACAAACTTATTTCTACATCAACTCACTGGCATATACAAGGGAACTAGGAGTGACTTTATTCAACAATAATAATATTTTTCTTTTCTTTTTCTTTTTCTTTTTTCTTTTTCTTTTTCATTTTTTTTAGACAGCATGATTAAATCTTTTGGATCCAAGCGCATGCTTCTTGTCAGCAAGTACGTGATAGTTGCCTTGGATCCTGCATTCCACGCTTGTTTAGGCGACGGAGATAGGGAATACGTTTCACACATACTGCTATTCCCAAGTGTCATTTTTATTCCGTTTGGTCTAATTGGTCGGTCTTTTTTTTTTTTTTTTTTTTTTTAGCAACTCAATCACTCTATTTCATCCTAGCAGTAATAACAACTCGATTTTTAGTGACCCACCAAAGCACTTAGAGAACAATAGATAAATATGGAAAAATAAAAGTAGAACATGATATGGTGATATTCCGAGATATGGTAACAACTATCATTTTATTTGTGATTTCTGAGTTATGTTCATCCCTTTTAGTTAGTTGGTTCCTCAACTCCTGCAATCAAAATGGTTCCATCCACTAATGGTGTCATCCTAAAGGCACAAGTTCTAGATTTCAGAGTTCAAAAAGCACAATTTTTTTTCTTGGTTTTTCTATTTTTCTGATTTTTTTTTTACTAAAAGGCATAAAACAAACTATACAAACATATAAATGCTCCTCCGCACTTAAACTTTACATTGTCCTCAATGGAAAATTGAATCATCCAAAGAAAGTTTAAGGTGGGAAATTCCGCAAATGAAATGCAAAAACAAAGAAAATAAAGATAAAGTTCTTAATAAAAAGATAAAGATACAAAACTGGTGGGTTGCCTCCCACTTAGCGCTTGGTTTAAAGTCGTCAGCCCGACTTGCTCCTCGCTTTCTATGACTCCTCCAGAGGGATTGCATCCACAAAATTTCCTCCTTCCACCACTTCGGAAGTGAAATTCTCATAATATGGTTTCAACCGGTGCTCATTAACTTTAAGTTCCTTTCCTGTAGCTATGCTACGAATTTCTACTGCACCATGAGAAAACACATTAGTAACGATAAAAGGTCCGATCCAATGTGACCTTAATTTACCTGGAAATAAATGCAAGCGAGAATTAAACAAAAGAAATTTCTGCCCAACACAAAATTGTTTTCTAGAAATCATAGTATCATGAAAGGCCTTCGTTTTCTCCTTATAAATGCGAGAGATTTCAAATGCATCATTGCGAATCTCTTCTAGATCTTGGAGTTGTAACTTCCTTTGCTTTCCAGCCCCATCCATCTCCATATTGCATTGCTTAATTGCCCAAAACGCCTTATGCTCAATATCCACGGGTAAGTGACAAGGTTTACCATACACAAGCCTAAAAGGGGACATCCCAATAGGTGTCTTGTATGCGGTTCTATAAGCCCACAAAGCATCATTAAGTCGCATGCTCCAATCCTTCCTTGTTGGATTTACCGTCTTCTCTAGTATGGATTTCACCCCCCGGTTAGAAACCTCGGCTTGTCCATTTGTTTGAGGATGATAAGGTGTTGCAATCTTGTGTGACACATTGTAATTCTTCAACAAGCTTTGCAAAATCCTGTTTTTGAAGTGAGAACCCCCATCGCTAATTATGGCTCTTGGAATTCCAAACCTTGCAAAAATATTAGCTTGCACAAAATCTGAAACAACCTTGGAATCATTAGTAGGGGTGGCCTTAGCTTCCACCCATTTAGAGACATAATCAACAACAAGTAAGATGTAAAAATTCCCATGAGAGTTGACAAAAGGACCCATAAAATCAATACCCCATACATCAAAAACTTCAATAAATTGAATAAAAGTTTGTAGCATTTGATTTCGGGCACCTAAATTGCATGTTCTTTGGCACCTATCACAAGTTGTACAAAATGTGTACGCATACTTAAACAAGGTTGGCCAATAGAAACCGCTTTCAAGTACCTTGTGAGCGGTTCTTTTACTTCCAAAATGTCTTCCGCAAGCATAGGAGTGAAAAAATGACAAGATAGAATTAAACTCATATTCGGGAACGCACCTTCTTATTACTTGGTCGCTGCCATGTTTCCATAAGTATGGATCATCCCATATGTATTGGTTTCCTAACCTCTTAAGTTTGTCCCTCTCAGCACGAGACAAGTTCTTTGGGATTTGTTTAGTTACCAAGTAATTCACAATGTCAGCATACCATGGTTCTCCAAAGGAAATTGAGAATAGTTGCTCATCCGGGAAACTTTCACGCAGTGGGATAGCTTCCTTATCCACAGAAATACGGCTCAAGTGATCCGCAACGGTGTTCTCAATTCCTTTCTTATCTTTGATTTCAATATCAAACTCTTGCAAGAGTAGAATCCATCGTATGAGCCTTGGTTTCGCTTCTTTCTTCATTAGCAAGTACCTAAGAGCTGCATGATCAGAATAAACAACAACTTTTGTACCAATTAGATAAGAGCGAAATTTCTCCAATGCAAATACAATAGATAAAAACTCTTTTTCAGTGGTTGTGTAGTTTTGTTGGGCTTCATTTAACGTTCTAGAAGCATAATAAATGGCATGAGGTATCTTCCCCACACGCTGCCCAAGTACCGCACCAACTACGTAGTCACTAGCATCACACATTATCTCAAAAGGCTTGCTCCAGTCCGGTGGTTTAATCATAGGGCTGAAATCAAAAGTTCTTTCAAACGATTAAATACCGCCATACACTTCTCATCAAAGTTAAAAACCACATATTTTTGCAATAAGTTGCAAAGTGGTGATGCTATCTTGGAAAAATCCTTGATAAATCTACGATATAAACCTGCATGTCCAAGAAAAGAGCGTATCTCCCTCACCATAGTGGGAGGGGTTAGAGAATGAATAAGGTATATCTTAGATTTATCAACTTCCAAGCCCTTAGAAGATATTATATGGCTTAAAACTATGCCATGAGTTACCATGAAATGACACTTCTCCCAATTTAGCACAAGGTTTGTTTCAACACATCGTTCAAGGATTAATGACAAGTTGTTCAAACAAAGGTCAAATGAATCACCAAAAACACTAAAGTCATCCATAAACACTTCAATGATGTTTTCAACATACTCGGAAAAGATACTTACCATACACCTTTGAAAGGTAGATGGAGCATTGCATAAGCCAAAAGGCATCCTTCTATACGCAAAAGTGCCGAAAGGACAAGTGAAAGTGGTTTTATCTTGATCCTCCGGCGCTATCACAATTTGATTGTAACCTGAATAACCATCTAGGAAACAATAATAAGCATGTATAGATAAACATTCAAGCATTTGATCAATAAAGGGTAAAGGAAAATGATCCTTCCTAGTAGCGGCATTCAACTTTCTATAATCAATACAAACTCTCCAACCGATTTGCACACGAGTTGGGACAAGTTCGTTCTCATCATTCTCTACCACCGTTACACCTGATTTCTTTGGTACAACTTGTACCGGTCTCACCCACTTGCTACCGGATATGGGTAGATAACACCCACTTCCAAAAGCTTGAGTATCTCCTTTTTCACAACTTCCATCATGGGAGGGTTTAAAAGACGTTGCGCTTCCCTTGTAGGCTTTGCATCATCCTCCAAACGAATCTTATGCATACAAACGGCAGGGCTTATACCCTTGATATCAGCGATTGTCCATCCTATGGACGTCTTGTGCTTCCTTAACACCCTTAGAAGTTTTTTCTCCTGTAATTCACTAAGCTCGTTAGAAACAATCACAGGTAACTCTTCATTTTCACCCAAGTACAAGTACTTTAAGTGACTTGGAAGAGGTTTCAATTCCAACTTTGGAAATTTAACAATAGAAGGTAAAAGCTTTTCATCACTGCATGGTAAAGAAATCAAAGAGATTTTATGAGTTTCCGGATATCCTTGTAGTGAGTTTAGATCACCAAGGGCTTCCTTAACTTCGTTACCACACTCTACACCGTCATCCATGGATGTAGTTAAAACAGTTTCCAAAGCATCATCACCATTCAATTCAAACACTTTTTGCGCCAATGCATCCATAACATCAAGGAGAAACAAGAGTGGACATCACTAGGATATCTCATCGTCTCCAAAATGTTGAAACATATTATTTCTCCATCAAACTCCATAGTCAACGTTCCCTTGTCTACATCAATGATTGTCTTAGCCGTTTTCATGAAGGGACGCCCAAGTATCAATGGAAGAGACGAGTCCGGTGAACCTTCATCCATCTATAACACACAAAAGTCAGCAGGGAATACAAGTTGATTAACCTGCACAAGAACATCCTCAACAATACCCATTGGGTAAACATTAGAGCGATCGGATAATTGCAACACAATTTCATCCTTTTTCAAAGGACTTGGATTAAGTGAATTATACATGGATACCGGCATAACATTAACGGATGCACCTAAGTCTAACATTGCTTTGTTAAAAGTGGTGTTACCAATTGTGACGGGAATTTCAAAGCTACCGGGATCTTGGGAGTTTGTGTTGTAAGATTGCCGAAGCATTCTCCCCCACACTTAGCACTTCATTGCCTTTAAGCCTTTGCTTGTTGGTACACAAGTCCTTCAACAGTTTTGCATACTTGGGAACTTGCTTGATAGCATCAATGAGTGGTATATTCACATGAATCTTCTTAAGAACATCTAAAATCTCCTTTTCTAGTTCCGCCTTCTTAAAACTTGCAAATCTGCGAGGAAAAGGTATAGGAGGAACATAAGTAGGAATAGGAGTTTTAGAGTTAGGAATAGGTACCTCGGGTGTTTGGGGAATTTCATCCCTCTCTTCCTCCAAAACTGGCTCCTTTGGAGCTTCCTCTTCACCCTAATCAGCAACTTTGGGTTGCTCAAATTGTGTACCACTTCTCAACGTAATAACATTGGAACCCTCTTTTTGGTTAATGGGTTGAGAAGGGAGTCTCCCACTATTTTGTGCTTTCAACTTGTTGATATCAATTTCCATGGAGCCCACTTGTGTCTGCAAATCCTTAATCGCACTCTTGGTATCTTGTTGGCTTTCTTTGAACATGGTAGAAATACCTTGCATCATTGTTTGTAACTTTGCATCAATATCGGAACCTTGGTTTTGAACCAGTTGTTGTGGTTGCTGAAATTATTACTGTTGTTGTTGAAATTGTTGCTGTTGAGGTTGAAATTGTTGTTGTTGCGGTTGAAATTGTTGTTTTTATTGCGGTTGAAATCCACTCGGATGGTTGAAGGTAGGTTGTTGAACCGCACCTTGCTTGTTGGCATAGCTGAAATTTGGATGATCTTTCCATCCCGGATTGTATGTGTTGGAATAGGGATCATACCATCTTTGTGGGTTTGGAAAAACCGCATTATCTTGGTCCAACTCTTCACCATACGAAGGTAATATGACCGCAGCCATCTTTTGCATCATGTGCTCCATATTGTCCATCCTTTGATCACGGTGTGATGATGATGAATCACTAACTTCATGCACTTGCCTCACCATTGGTTCACCTATTGTGTAGAATTGTTGCGAGTTTACATCCATGCTTTCAATCAAATCGGTAGCTTGGGCCACCGTCTTGTTCACTAGTGCACCACCACCCGCTGCATCAAGAAGATATCTATCACTTGATTGAAGACCTTCGTAGAAGTATTGGATTATCATAGCGTCGCTGAATTGATGGTGAGGACAGCTTGCCACCAATCTCTTGTATCGCTCCCAACATGCATACAAAGATTCTCCCACATGTTGCTTTATTCCACAAATCTCTTTGTGAATTTGAGTAGCCTTTGACGCAGGAAAATACCTCTCTAGAAAGATTTTCTTCAATCTGTTCCATATAGTGACACTTCCGGCAGGCAAACAATACAACCAATCCTTAGCGCTATCTACCATAGAAAATGGAAAAACTTTCATCATTGCACCATCGGCTTCAGTCTCCGCTGGAAGCATAGCCTTGACAATGGTATAAAACTCCATAAGATGCTTGTTTGGATCTTCATTTACCATGCCATGAAACTTCGGCAACTCTCTAAGCCTCCCCGACAACGGCGCCAAAATATGGTCGGTTGTCAGCCGGTCAAATATAATTTCACTTTCTTACTTCACTAAAATAAATGTAGTATGCGATAAGAAAGAGTTCGTATCCACATAGAGGCTTTTTGTTGTTATGCAAATTTCAATTTCTTGGTAACCAAGGGGGGTTTTGATTTATAAAAGAAATAAAAATGAATTGGAAGCAAAGTAATAATAAAAGTAATCAATAAGGAGAAAATATTGGTCACGGGATAGTTTCATTCACAAACTCGAATTCTCAACAATGACTAGTATTAAAATTTTAATCTCTCATTTACTAAAAGTCCTAGGATACATTGATCGCAAGAGTATCCCGCTAATTCCCTGATTTCATCACAACCACATTAAAAGATGCATATGTGACTTCTTCCTAGAAAGCAACCTAAAGTGTAAAAGGACAATTAGATTTAACTCCCTAAAAGCAATAAGTTCTATGGAATAAGACTAATCAAGGCAACCAAAATGTGTAAAAGCACTAATTCGATTTAACCCAAGTTATGATTCATATTAGGATATATCACTACAAGCACTACCCACATTTATGCTACTTAGAATCAGGGATAAACAACATTTTCGTATTGAAAACCCTAATATAGCTCTAGATATGAAAGCAAATCGGATTGATTCCGGACTCAACCAAATAAACAATCAAATCATAAAACAAAATAAACCATGAATCATAAACAATAAAGTATTGAGACAAAACTACATCATTGAATCAAATATCATTTGTGAAATCCACTTTATCCCATAACCAATAATATGAAGTTTAGCTACTCATAGTTTTTGGATTCAACATAATTATTATAAAAAATAAAATGAAGAACATGAAAAATAAACGAAAGCAAACCCTAGTAGAATCGCTCTCCTCCAAAACTCCAGTAGAAAGATACATGATCTATGATAAGTCCAAAAGTTTAGAAACTTTTTCTTTTTATAGCTTCTCCACTTCCCAAATTAGGTCTTCAAAGCCCAAGGTCCAATAACAAGAAATCCACCAAGCTCAAGTGTGTGAAAAACCCATGTGAAAATATGACCAAAAAATTATTCGCCGGAAAACTGTGTTTTTGGCCAGAATCCGGTGCCGGAATATAGCTCAGGTGACCGGCAAAGTCCACCCTGTCACCGGTCAAACATAATAGTCCACCGTTAAGACTTAAGGTCAAGTTAACGGTCATTAACGGCGTTAACTGAGTCAGAGCCGAGTTAAAGCTAACTCGGATGAATGGGCTTAGTTGCCAAAACTGTTACAGTCTTGTACATCCATGTTGGCCATACCTTCCTGCATTCCATTCCCAGCCATGATGGATGTGCATCTTCACAGCTGCAGCTTCCCAGAAACCATAGATTCATCTCAGATCCCAGCTCAAGCTCACACAAATTCAAATCCATTTCAATATAACCACTGCCATAACTTCTCCTTTGCAGTTCTTAACCTGCAATCTTATCGGCAGCCATATCTGTTGCTCAGCACCAGCAAAGCTACATCACCTGCAATCACTAGCTCCAACTACAATCAACACCACAATCCGTCTTCAGTGCAAGGAACCAGCTCTTCCATTCAGTTCAACATACTTGGCTCTAACACATCAAAACTCTCCTCCTTCCAAAATCAGTTAGTCCACCAACTTCATTCCTGAGCTAACACACAACACTATTCACAAACACCAGCCACCGCTTATACTCACCATTAGAATTAGTATAGTTTTTAGTAAAATTATTTATTAATAAAATTATGTATTTATGTTAGATTATTAAAGGGTCATTTATAGTAGAAATTTAATTAATCATTATGAACAATCAATGAGACACTAATTAATAAAACGTTTAAAAATGGTTAAGTTGAACAAACCCTAGCGGTAAATTTATCTTTGCCAAGGCCAAATCCTGACCACTCTTTACATAAACAAATTGACAATAAATAATTTCATATGTTCTGATCTTGATTCGTGTCGTTCGTTTAGTTATTACATAACATGGCAATTGATTGAACCAATTTTTTAAAATGGACACGTGTTTTATCGAGTTTATTTTAACATTAAAATGATCAACCACGTTTTATACTTTATAATATAACGTTACACATTTTGTGGCATTACGAAATTAGCATAATATGTTTTTTTTTCACCAATACCCGCCACCACCATAAAACCATATGAATCCACTTTTTTTATCCACCACCACCTAGTGACGGAACCAAGGGTTGAATAACCTGGCTCTAACCCCTTAAATTTTGAATAACTACATAAATTTTTTAGTTTATTTTATAAATAGTACTTTGTCCATATATATTTATGGCTTAGTCCACCAAAGTTTACATGTTTCTTTAAAAAAAAAAAAGGCCTCCTCAATGTCAATTTTTGACTCCACCACTGGCACCATCACTTCCGCCCATCCCATGTAGGTTGTTGGACACAATTCTAATTTTCAATCACAAATGCCATGTATGAGGTTTAGATTGAACAAAATTTTGTCAATTGATTAGTTTCATTATTATTTTTCCACGTATATATTCTTTTTTGTATTTCAATCAATTTTATTTTAACATTAAAATATCATAATTTATACGATATAATACCAAAGATAACAGGGGCACCATTTGGGTGATCCAACTACGATCATGAAAATATTGTCTTGTATGATATCATCCCTGAAATAAGTGTTAAAAACAACCAACCATATCTTCCACACTACGATTTTATCGATGTGGTAACGACAACATAAAATTAATATTGTCCATCACTACTCACCAGCATTCACCGTCACTACTTCTTCCACCACAAACCAGTGGCGGAGCCAAGATTTTGAGGAGAGAGGGAGAAAAAATTCTTGGCAAGTTGGATACATGTGAAAAATGGACTTTGTATCCCATTTTACGATAAAAGAACAAAAATAAATATAATTGTGCTTGGCTCTGCCCTTAACCACCACTAATATTTCAGCCTCCGCCTCTTCTACTACTCATTGTCGCAGAAAATGTCTATTGATATTATTTATCAAAATTACTTATTAATAGAAATAAATATTATAATTAATTAAGAAAACATTTATAATTAAAATATGATTAGTCATTTATTATGATCAATTAGTGAAACACTAATTAATAAAACACTTTATAATGAATATATTATTTATTATGTCCAATTAGTGAAACATTAATTAAAAAAACAATTATGGTATTTGAGTTGAACAAACCACCACTATTGATTTATATTTTCTATCAATTCCAACCAAGGTGGACACTGGTTAGAGGCCACTCTTATGACACAATAAGTCTTGAGTTCGAACCTCCCTGTTATAATTTTTGAATTTCCATATCCTGACTTGAGTATTCATTTTTCATTCATAATATTGGAATTAACGCCACACGTGCGAGATGTAGGGGGTGATTAGGAGAACCACAGCCCTTGATTTATCTTTGTCCAGACAAATTCTGACCACCACTAACAAAGGCAAACTTATCCAAACCCTGTTTTATACTAATGACAAGGGGGGTGATCCAACTTCGATCATGAAAATATTGTCTTGTATGATATCATCCGTGAAATATATGGTACCTTCATTTATCAAAAGTGTTAAAAACAACCAACCACATCTTCCACACTACGATGTTATCGATGTTGTAACGAAAACATAAAATTAATATTGTCCATCACTATTCTCCAGCATTCACCGTCACTACTTCTTCCACCACAAACCAGGGGCGGAGACAGGATTTTGAGGAGAGAGGGAGAACAAATTCTTGGCAAGTTGGATACATGTGAAAAATGGACTTTGTATCCAATTTTACGATAAAAGAACAAAAATAAATATAATTGTGCTTGGCTCCACCCTTAACCACCACTAATATTTTGGCCTCCATCTCTTCTACTACTCATTGTCACAGAAAATGTCAATTGATATTATTTATCAAAATTACTTATTAATAGAAATAAATATTATAATTAATTAAGAAAACATTTATAATTAAAAAATGATTAGTCATTTATTATGAGAAATTAGTGAAACACTAATTAATGAAACACTTTATAATGAATACATTATTTATTATGTGCAATTAGTGAAACACTAATTAATATAGCAATTATGGTATTTAAGTTGAACAAAGCACCACTGTTGATTTATCTTTTTTTATCAATTCCAACCAAGATGGAACACTGGTTAGAGGCCACTCTTATGACACAATAGGTCATGAGTTCGAACCTCCCCGTTATAATTTTTGAAGTTACATATCTTGACTTGAGTGGTCATTTTTCATTCATAATATTGTAATGAATGCCACACGTGCGAGATGTAGGGGGTGGTCTGAGGAACCACATCCCTTGATTTATGTTTGTCCAGACAAATCCTGACCACCACTAACAAAGGAAAACTTATCCAAACCCTGTTTTATACTAATGATTATTTATATTTTATCAATGATATTTTTAGTTCAAAAATATATAATTTAAAATTTATTAATTTGGGTAAACCAATTTCTTATGTCTGAAAGAGACTCTATCTTATGGAAATGTAATCGTGTGATTCATGCACAAGACTATATTTTTGCGGTGCCCATTAGTGGGCTCAATCAATGTCTGGGACCTAGACAAATCAGAGATGTGCTTTGCTATCGCCTTAGTATTCCTTTGTTTGGTGAGAATAGTGTATTTGTAACAAGCCTATGGACATTTTTCAGGGATCATGCGCTTCATTGTGCTAAAGATATTGGGTATAAGTTTCGCCATGATGTTGTCCGTGATGTTGTCTCTGACATTTGCTACAAAGCCAATGTACCTGCGCGCAAGGAAGTCTCTCTTGGTTTTCAGACGGATGATGGTAGAGATTTAAAACCTGTTAATATTCTTGTTCTTAACTGGGATAATGGGCAAGAAGTTTGCATGGATGTTACAGGTGTTTCTCCATTTAATGGTGATGGTGCTCGCTCCTTTGCTCCTGGCAAAGCTATTTCTGGTGTGGTTTCACGTAAACGTACCAAATATCTGGACAAATGTGCTGCACATGGATGTGGCTTGGGTGTTTTAGATTTCTATACTTTAGGGGAACTTGGTGAGGATACTCTTGTTTTTTTTCAAGCGTCTAAGGAATTGTTTGGTAGTAATGACGCTAGTAGTGGTTTAGGTAGTTTTATTTTTCATCATTTAGGCGTTGCTATTCAAAGAGGAGTTGGGGCCCAGCTTTTCGCTAGGTTACCAACTAAAAGCTCTATGTAATTTACTTGTCATATTTATGCTTTATAAATCTTAGAAGAATCTAGAAGTTTATTTTATGAGTTTTAATAGGTTTGGAAAGTTGCCTAAAGGTAGTAGATATCTTGGAAAATAAGTTTTTTTTTTAATTTATTAAGCATGGGATCTGTTTAAGGGGAGTTATCGAGCGAAAATTAGTAGATTCTTTTGATTAGTAAAATTATTTTTGTTGTGAAACAGAAGACAGAGAGTAAAAGACACAAAGTAGAGGAGAAGAAGAAGGGAGAAATTATATTCATCAGTGTGTAATACAAAGGTTTAGGACTCTATTTATAGAGCTTACATACTTGGTGCCCAAGTAATAGGGTCCCACTAAAGTGGGCATCTACATGTAAACTTCCGTTTATAACACTCCCCCTAGATGACCACTGTATCTAAGAAATTGGCTCGTTAAAACCTTTGTCAGAAAAATCCAAAAGGGACAAAACCTGATCGAAGGGAAAAGAGTACAATTCTGAGAAAACTTAGAACAGAGTTGGACATGCATATGTTGCCTCATTAAAACCTTGACAAAGAAAACACAGTGGGAAAAAACCTTTACGAAGGAAAAAGAGTACAACTAGATAGTCCAGTAAAATACCTTTTATTAGGATGCTCCCCCTGATAAGTACATCACTTGAATCTTGGCTTGCAAATTTTCGAGTCGACAGTTCCAAATTTCTATAAAATAATTTATTGAATGCTGGATATAGCAATGCTTTCGTGAAAAATCTGCAGTTGATGAAGTCTTCTTTTGCGTTAGTATTATAATAGTAGTGTTCTCGAGTCTTCATGTTTCTTTCAATACATTGAGGACTTGTGTTTTGGATTGCTAGCTTTCCGAGATGATTTGCAGAAGATGTTGATGTAGTTTATTCAACGTAGATCCAAGACGTAGATGGATTACCATAAGTAAAAAAAAATATATAATGTGGTCATACCTTATGTGGATCGGAATGACATCCAAATTACTAAGGGCTTGTTATGTTGATTCAATCTAATAAAATGACCTAGTCAATGGTGGGAATCCACCAAATAACTGAAATTGATAAAACTCCCCCTTGAATGACCACCATGTTGAATTTAATTTCCTCACTAAAACCTTTCCAGTAAAAACCCAATGGGAAAAAATTTGGACGAAGGAAAAAGAGCACAAATATCAACATTTTTAAAAGAAAATTAAACGTCAACGAGATGTTGCCTCGTTAAAACCTTGTCAGGAAAACCACGTGGGACAAAATCTCGAATGAAAGAAAAAGAGTACAACTTTTGATGATTTATGGATGCTAATTAACTCAAGTATATGAGTGTTATAGAAAACAAGCACCAAAATCATAATTATTGTCTATCATAGACAAATTTTAAGCAAGCATAATATTTTAACTGCAGATTTAAGAAAAATAATATTTATGCTGCTAAAGCATGGATTTTTGTGTTTTTAAGGATTCCTAAAGAGACCTATAACGTTGATGTCATCAACTAATTAATCGAGATTTTTGGTTTTGTACCAAATGTTTAAAAACACATAAAGGATTGTTAAACCTGACATAGTCGAGTCAAGTGCATGCGTTAATGTTATTCGAATACTCCAAGTATCACAAATTAGAAAATGTTCTCCGACCATATAAGAGTCCTTCAAGGACTACCATGCCAATTATATAAGGAGAGCAATTATTGAACCAATCCTAGGGTCTAATAATAATAAAACCCTCAAATCATTTTTACGACGAATACATTTCTCGTATAACAACGCAATATGACTACACCAACCTTTAAGTAATAGGCTTGGCAGTTTTAAAGTGTTAAGTCTTGGATCCAAAATTGTGTTAATCGACAAACTAATCCAATCTAACTTGGATTGTATGCCAACCAATCACATATGTCGATATCCTCTGCAGAGGGGTTAACAACCACCATCTTTATTATTTCAGTAGCTACTGTAAATGAATATTCGACAATATTACTAATTATGATCCCAATTCTCAAATATATGCATATCTTGAAAAATTCAGAGAATTGCTGGTACCAGCGCTCGCAGGCATTATATGTTAGAGCACTGCTCGGTCGAACTCGCATGCGTTGCTATATCAAGCATGTTTGTCAATGTTAGTGATCAAAACTATAAAATCTTGATTTCTAGTCTACTAAAGCTAAGGTCTCGGACTAGGATAGAAATTGTAGTTGAGCTCAAGAACTTCAAGGCAATTATCATACAATACGAAGGACTACTCAAGGAACTAGTGGATCTTCATCGACTAAAAGGTATGTGGAGACTTGAACTTATCTATCACTCAAAAGTCTATCTACTCTATCTCCTATCTTGAGACAAAAGTCGTTATACTATATAGACTAAAGATATACACATGTGACATTTCGAGCTGAGTATATCTCGCTTATCTATTTCTTGAAATATGTGTTGGTAAAGCTTTCGCTTTAGCCAAGTTCATCTTTGCCTAGTGACGAAAGTCATGTTGTGTTTCATTCACTTTGGAAATTGCTCTTACGAAAACTAGTTCGTGAATAACAACTATATGACGTCCTCTGAGAATGTTTCAATGATTGAAATGAGAGTTTAGACAATATAACCACTGGGGGATATAAACATTATTGTGGTAACACATATATGTATAAGTCCTTATGCACTTGAACCGAAGTTTGCAAACTTTGTTGATCAAGTGAAAAACCGGAACTCGAGCAGTCATCCCAGTCCGCGAATGAGCGTAGTTCTCGAACCCGAGAATTTCTGCTGGAGTTGAAGCTTGGTTTCAGTCCGCGAACCCAATCTACGGACTGACGGAGGTTCTCGAACCCAAGAATTTCTGCTGGAGTTTGTGAACTCCAACTGGTTACTTAAGTCCGCGAACCCAGTCCGCAAACTTGAGTGGTTATATCTAAAAACGATGTTCATGAACTTATTTAAATTATCTAAGGAATGCTATTGCAAACCGTGGATTTGTAGTTCATGAATCGATTCGAGTGAATCACATCGTATTTTGCTTCCATTGTGTCTTGTGTAGTACATAAGATCTCATAGCAATTGAAAAACTCTCTAACTATTTCATTTGAGTCATTTGGACTAGTTATGGTGAAGAAGAATATGGTTCATATGAAAGTTATCATTTGGTTGACTAATCTTGAACCAACTATTGTACACGTTTGGGTACGGTTACACAAACCCAAAAACATCAAGTACATATGTGTATGGAAAGCTAAGTTTTCAATCTAATGGTTGAGAGATATTAGCTTGTATCTAATCAGGTTTTTATCTAACGGTAAATATTGAATACTTTGTTACTAAGCTAACATTGATTGCAAACCCTGATTTGAAAGACTATATAAGGGAGAACTCTAGCAACTGGGAAACCTAATCCCCACACATTCTGTGTGATACTAGTTTGCTAAGCTAGAGTCTATTCTTCTTTAACCTATGGTTTTCTTCTTCTAAAACCAGGTTAACGACTTAAAGACTTCATTGGGATTGTGAAGCCAGACTGATACTACTTTTCTTGTAGTTGTGTAATCTGATCTTGTTGTTTCTATCATATGAGTACAATTGTAATAATTGGCTTGAGATTTTTATCTCTGATAGGCCAGATATAAAAGTAATCACAAACATCTTCGTCTCATCGTTTGTGATTCCACAATATCTTTTTTCGCTGCGTCGATTAAGACTATTGTGAGGTGATTGATAAAACTGAGCTGTTCTTCGGGAATATAAATCTGGTTTTATTGATTGGTTCATGTTCACCTTGATTTATCAAAAGACGGAACAAAACTCATAGGTTTATTCGTGGGAGATGAATTTATCTATCTTGTAGACTTTTCTGTGTGAGACAGATTTGTTTGCTAAAGTCTTCGACTTTGGGTCGTAGCAAGGCGTAAGAGAATAACTGTACCTTGGATCAGTGTGAGATTGATTGGGGTTCAACTACAGTCCAGACCGAAGTTAATTTGGAGTAGGCTAGTGTCTGTAGTAGCTTAATACAGTATATGTTTAATCTGGACTAGGTCCCGGGGTTTTTCTTTATTTGCGGTTTCCTCGTTAACAAAATTCTGGTGTCTGTGTTATTTCTTTTCCGCATTATATTTTGTTATATAATTGAAATAATACAGGTTGTGCGTTGTTCAATCGATTAAAATATCCGACCTTATTGGTTGTTGATTTAAATTGATTGACACTTGGATATTGGTCTTTGGTACCTTCCAAGTTATCTCTCTTTGATTATAACTCGCGAATCATATTTGCTTGAGTAAATCAAATCGAGAGATTGGGATAATAACTCCTTGGGGATTTTCTATTGATTGAGTCCAGTTGATTATCTAGAAAAACAACTCGGAGTTATCCATACAGATTGCTAATCGAAATATTGGGTGAGGTTGTTAGACCCCCTCTTTTTCATTATGATCTCCTCATCTTCAAGTGAGGAAATATGAACTATGAGAATGTGGATCTTTTTGATAGACTCTATTGGAGCATTATCTGTAGCATCTTATAAATACTACGTTTCTTTTATTGATGTGACTGGATTTTCCTTTCCAAGAAGCAAAAGCTTATTAAAATCATAATGAAATATTTTCACGCCTTATTTGAGATGGCAGCCTTTTTCGATTTGATCATGATGGGATAGAAATTTATATAACTTTTAAGTTAATGAGCACCAACATCTGGTAGTGTAGTCTCCCCCTAATTATGGCAGAATACTTTCATCTCACGTACGAAAACAAGTTTCGTAAAGTATTATCCGATTAATTCGAGACATATACTTTATTATGAAATATGACTTTCGACATTAAAAAAAATATAGTCTTGATATACATATATATTTAGGATCAACCATGGATTGATTTTGGAACAAAATAAAATAAAATAAAAATTATATGTCAAAACATTTTATGTCAAAAAATTATATGTCAAAAATTATATGAAATTGAATTTTATTTTTTTTTCGTTAAAGCTCTCTCTCCTGCTACAGTAACTAAAAAAGTATATGTCTCGAATTTAGGATTCGGAAAATTCATTGGAAAATTCATTTCGTTTTCAAATTTAGGATTCGGAAAATTCATTGGAAAATTCATTTCGTTTTCAAATCACCGACTGTAAACTACCAGCAGCAAACTCCCATTTCCACCACCATCATCTCGATGGGTTACAGTGGTTTGGGGGGTTTCGTTTTATTTTAGTTTTTATGTTTTCCATGTTGGTACTCTCATGGTGTGTTGATGGGTTAGTTTGTTCATACTCATTTTGGTTGATTGATTTTGTGCTTTTGAATTGTCATACACCTAGAAAACTGCTTGTAATCGGGTGCTACTCTTTGTGTTTCTGAACCAAAGAGTGGATAATTTATTTAAGCACTCAAACTGTTTGTCATTATGCTTCAATGACAGTTGCAAGTAAAGGAATCATCAGATGTCCGTTTAGAGATTTTCATGGTTGTCCAGATGGGGGGACTGGGAGTAAAGGTTTTTCATGTTTGATTCCCCACCTGAAGAGACAACACCTCTGCAATAAAGAAAAGAAGACTGCACTCCAACATGCCATAAGAACTGATGTTGATGTCTTCATGAGTTTAGAGGAAACTCTGAGAACTTTAAGACAATGGTTGTGCTTCGAATGTATGAGTATTCAGGCTTGGAGCAGAGCGTGCAAGCATGAAGGGAACACTGATATTAAGCCTGAGATATGTGCGAGTTCTGGTGAAGTAGCTGAAATAATTTTTGGAGTGCCTAAGCCTCGTCTACAGGAGGATTTAGTGCAGCTTGACAGCGACTTCGAATTGAATGAAGCAATTGTGGATGCAGTCTTTAGAGCCCCGGTATGTACGGTTAAGAGCATTCCAAGAGGTTGCAGGTTAGCTTTTTCTCATGCCCCGAAAGCGGCACTACGAAAGTCGTGGCTGAACCTAAAGCTGTTAAACATTGGGTCAGGCTTTTGCTGCTCCCTCGATGCACTTTGAGAGTGTTCCGACCTAAGAGTAGAGCTGAATGCAGGTCTGGTAATCGCAAGGTGACACAACAGACACAAATTCTTAGAGCGCTGGCACTTTGGGGTGAACCTAGTGGGACTATAAATCTTGTTCGTGAGATTTCAAAGCTGCCGGCAACAGTTAGTGTTAGAGATGATTACACAGAGAAATACAACAAAGATGATGACACGGGGAAAGACAACAGGCTCGGTACCAATATCTCTACTTGTTTGCGCAAGGTGGCGGATGGTCACTTCACAGCGGCTGTTAAAGCCATCAGTTCGTCCGGGGTGGCGCCATACAACGAGAACACAAGGAAAGCACTTGAGGATAAGCATCCGACGATGCCGCCTCCAAGGAAACCAACCTGTACGTTGCAGGAGACACCGCTAGTGGCCGAAGAAGGTACCATTCTTAGTTGTATTAAATCTTTCCCTAAGGGAACTTCGTGTGGAAGGGATGGCCTTCGGGCACAACATTTGTTGGATACTTTCTGTGGGGAACGCTCAACTATGGCTGCTGATATGGTCACGGCCATAACTAGGGTTGTTAATCTTTGGCTTGGCGGGAGATGCCCTCTTAACCTAGCGGAGTTCATTGCATCGGCTCCCCTAACACCCCTCCTTAAACCGGATAAGAGCATTCGTCCCATTGCTGTTGGGACAATTTGGCGTCGACTGGTGTCCAAAGCGGCGATGAAAGGGGTTGGTAAGGACATGGCAGCGTATCTACAGGATTTCCAGTTTGGTGTAGGTGTTTCAGGTGGTGCTGAGGCAATCCTACATGTTTTGAATAGGTTTGTCAGTAAACATCATGTAGACGCTAGCCTCTCTATGCTAATGGTTGACTTTACCAATGCTTTTAACCTAGTTGACCGAACGGCTATGCTTTCTGAGGTACGTAAGCTTTGTCCATCTATATCTCCTTGGGTAGAATACTTGTATGGTCAACCTGCACGGCTCTATGTGGGGGACTCCTTTATCTACTCATCCACAGGAGTACAACAAGGTGACCCTTTAGGGCCTTTGTTATTTGCTCTGGTACTTCATCAGCTTATAGCTAAGATAAATGAGCACTGCATATTATCCCTACATGCCTGGTATCTTGATGATGGCACTGTTATTTGCGACACCGAAGAAGTGGCAAAAGCACTCACTATTATCAAAACAGAAGGGCCTGCGCTGGGGCTTATACTGAATATTAAGAAAACTGAAATATTTTGGCCCTCTTGTGATGGACGAAGGATAAGTGATGGGATGTTTCCTGTCGAAATCTCAAGACCAGATAAGGGAGTCAAACTATTAGGTGGTGCAGTTAGCCTCGACGATGGTTTTTTGAAGGGCCTTGCCATTAAGAGGGCTGAAAAGCAGTGGATTTGATGCAGATTTTATCCAAGCTCCATGATCCTCAAAGTGAATTGCTGCTTTTACGAACGTGTATGGGTATCTCCAAGCTTCTTTTTGGCCTTCGTATTTGTCACCCAGACTATATTATGGAGGCGGTAGATATATTTGATAGAGGCTTGCGAGAAGTGGTGGAAGGCATCGTGGTGTGCGGGGGACCGTTCTTTGGAGAGCTTCAGTGGAGAGTATCTACTCTACCTATCAGATATGGAGGTCTTGGACTTTATACTGCTAGGGAGGCATCTGAGTATGTTTTTGTGGCTTCACGTGTGCAATCTTGGGGATTACAGGATCACATATTGAGGAGTAGTGGTGTGGACGGTATGGATGATAATTTTAATAAGGCTTTGGAAACGTTACAAGTGACTCTTCATGATTTTGATCTTAACAACTTCACCAATAAAGACAACGCCCCCCCTAAAGCACAAAGCATCCTGGCGAGTGCTCTTTTTGGTAAAGTGGTTAAGGACATTGATAGAGTTTACATGCTAACGGAGAGACAGAAAGCGGTTTTTGGTTGTTTGCAAGCAAAGACATGCCCAAGATTTTCTTCTGGCTATTCCGATTGAGGGGCTAGGGCAGAAGATGTCTCCTTTGGAGTACCGGTCTATCCTCAAATACAGGTTAATGATCCCGCTTTATCCCTCTGACTCTCGCTGCCCTGCTTGCATCATAGGTTGCTTGGATTCATATGGTGAACATGCAGTTCATTGTAAAGTAGACCCTGGTTATAAATATAGACATGATCATGTGAGGGATATTTTGTATGATGTACTGTGGAGGTCTGGCATTTCGGCAAAGAAAGAAGCACCTGTGCATTTCCTGACAGACCCACTTGAAGGGAGATCGACACTAAGACCAGCTGATGTTCTTATTTTTGGATGGGCTAATGGGAAACACATGTGTGTTTCCCTCAGAGAGTATCTCCTTTGGTAGGAATTGGACATGGCACCTTTACAGTCGGGCGAGCAGCGCTAAAGGCTGCCTCAGGTAAGATATCGAAGCATGAGAAAGCATGTGTTGACAATGGGCATGCTTTCGTCCCCTTTGCTTTTGATACTTTTGGCTATTTGGCTTCAGAAGCAGTTGGACTACTCAAGAGGGTCCAGAAATTCATGCGCAGCAATGTAATGACCCCTGGCTCACGAGATTTTATTTTTAATAGGATAGGTTTTGCTATTCAAAAAGGGATAGCAGCACAGCTTGTCACTCGCTTGCCTAGTATGTAATTTTTATCTTTTAATATAATTAAGTACCTATTAAAGAAAATGTCAAAACCAAAAGCATTGGAAATATGCAAACAAATTAAGCCTCCATTAATTATGTGACCTATTGGGCCAATGAGATAATTATTGAGAATAAATTTATGGACACACTTTTTGTGAAAGAAAATTATATCAAGATAGATATAGTCATTACGAGGACTAATTATGTGGCCTAACAAGCCGGGCGTGCACCCATTGATCTTTAGTGTCCGACCGTATTCTAACTACAAGTAGAACAGTCTCAATTTTGGAGATTAGTACTAGGAGAAGAAAAAAATGCTCAACATCCCTCGGGAATGCAGCAATTCCTCGTGTTGGTGTTTGAAATTATGAATAACATAATAACAATATTTATTCCCTTTAGGATCGATAGGGAAAAACCAAATCTAGTTGGTTTATGTGTTTATTTTTAAGAAAAATAAAGAAATCAGCATCCTTATTCTTAGTAAAGAAATATCTTTTAGAGCATTGATCAGTTGAACTCGCATGCGTTGCTATCTCAAGCATGTTTGTCAATATTAGTGATCAAAACTATAAAGTCTTTGATTTCTAGTCTACTATAGCTAAGGTATCGGACTATGATAGAAAGTTTAGTTGAGCTCAAGAACTCCATGGCGATCATCATACAAGACGAAGGACTACTCAAGGAACCAGTGGATCTTCATCGACTAAAAGGTATGTGGAGACTTGAACTTATCTATCACTCCAAAGTCTATCTATTCTATCTCCTATCTTGAGACAAAAGTCGTATTACTATATAGACTAAGAATATACACATATCTTATTTTGAGCTGAGTATATCTCGCTTATCTATTTCTCGAAATATGTGTTGGTAAAGATTTTGCTTTATCCAAGTTCATCTTTACCTAGTGACGAAAGTCATGTTATGTTTCAATCATTTTGGAAATTGCTCTGACGAAAAATAGTTTGTGAATAACAACTATATAACGCCCTCTGAGAATGTTTCAATGATTAAAATGAGAGTTTATACAATATAACCATTGGAGGATATAAGCATTGTTGTGGTAACACATATATGTATAAGTCCTTAGTTCTTGAACAGAAGTTTGCGAACATTGTTGATCAAGTGAAACCGGAGTAGTATGCAAACTCAGTCCACGAACTGGCGGAAGTTCTTGTCCGAGAATTTCTTCTGGATTTTTTGAACTCCATCCGGGAACTTAAGTCCGCGAACTTGAGTAGGTTATTTCTAAAAACGATATTTGTGCACTTATCATAATAAACTAAGGAATGCTATTGCAAACCGTGGATTTATAGTTCATGAATAGATTCGAGTGAATCATATCGTTTTTGCTTCAATTATGTCTTGTGTAGTACATAAAGATCTAAGGAATTAAACAACTCTCTAACTAGTTCATTTGAGTCATTTGGACTAGTTATGGTGAAGAAGAATATGGTTGATATAAAAGTTATCATTTGGCTAACCATTTGGTTAACTAATGTTGAACCAACTAATGTACAAGTTTGGGTACGGTTACACAAACTCAAAATCGCCGAGTACATGTGTGTATAACAAGCTATGTTTTCTACCCAACGATTGATAAATATTAGCTTGTATCTAATCAGGTTTTCATTTAATGGTGAATATTGAATGTTTTGTTACTAAGATAACATTGATTGCAAACCCTGATTTGAAAGACTATATAAGGGAGAACTATAGCAACTGGGAAACCTAATCCCCACACATTCTGTGTGATACTAGTGTGCTAAGCTAGAGTCGATTCTCCTTTAACCTTTGGTTTTGTTCTTCTAAAATCAGGTTAAGGACTTAAAGACTTCATTAGGATTGTGAAGCCAGACCGATACTACTTTTATCGTAGTTGTGTGATCTGATCTTGCATCTTCTATCGTACAAGTACAATTGTAATAATTGGCTTGAGATTTCTATCTCCGATAGGCAAGATATAAAAGTAGTCACAAACACTTCGTCTCATCGTTTGTGATTCCTCAATAATCTTCTTCGCTGCGTCGATTAAGTTTATTTTGAGGTGATTGATAAAGGTGAGCTGTTCTTCAGGAATATAAGTCTAGTTTTATCTATTATTTCCTGTTTCACCTTGATTTATTAAAATACGGAACAAAACTCATAGGTTTATTCATGGGAGAGAAATTATCTATCCTTGTAGACTTTTCTGTGTGAGACAAATTTGTTTATTAAAGTCTTCGACTTTGGGTCGTAGCAACTCTTGGTTGTGGGTGAGATCATCTAAGGGAATCAAGTGCGCAGTATCCTGCTGGGATCAGAGGCGTAGGAGCATAAATGTACCTTGGATCAGTGTGATATTGGTTGGGGTTCAACTACAGTCCAGACCGAAGTTAGCTTGGAGTAGGATAGTGTCTGTAGCGGCTTAATACAATGTATGTTTAATCTAGACTAGGTCCCGGGGTTTTTCTGCATTTGCGGTTTTCTCGTTAACAAAATTCTGGTGTCTGTGTTATTTCTTTTCCTCATTATATTTTGTTATATAATTAAAATAATATAGGTTGTGCGTTGTTCAATCAATTAGAATATATGACCTTATTGGTTATTGATTTAAATTGATTGACACTTGGATATTAGTCTTTGGTACCATCCAAGTTATCTCTCTTTGATTAAGACTCGCAGATTGTATTTGCTTGAGTTAATAAAATTGAGAGAAAGAGATAATAAACTCCTTGAGATTTTTTATATTGATGGAGTCTAGTTGATTCTCTAGAAAGTAACTCGGAGTTTTCCATACAGATTTCTAATCGAAATATTGGGTGTGGTTGTTAGACCCCAGTTTTTTCAATATCCACTTAGTGGTTGATTAACGATGGTTTCTTGTAGAGAATAATAGAAACCAATCAATGTTCCTTGCAAGGAATGGAACCATATTGGCCTAAAAATAAGTTAGACTGCCAATTTATTTACATCTCATCTCCTAGTATTGATGGAGGAGAGAAAACCAATATCAATTGGTTTATACGATGTACCAAAATCGTTTCAATGACAACGAAAAAATGTCGTTTTAGTCATCGCATATGGAAAATCCGTTTTATGGTTATGGATAGTTTATTGTAAACGAATAGAAACAAGATATAAGAATCACATGATCTTTCTCCAATGGAAGAAGATACCAAACTCAATTGGCCGGAGGTTTATGAACCATGCATGTAAATCGTGATTAAAGGTAACTAAATATGCGATAACACCAATTATTGGTGATTATAGTTTCATTAGAGGAACATAAACTATAAAAAAATCTTTCGACATTTTTTTCTTCATTCTCTACATAAAAAGAATAAGAGAAAAGAAAAAAAATTGTTAGAGGGAGAGCAAAAAATGATCTGAGGAGAGCGAAAATCATAGTAAACTCGGTAATCGAAACCTATCTGGTGTATCTTTTTAACCTGGACCAAAATACCTTTACTAACACATATTTTCTTCACACGCCTACAACCAGATCACATCTGTTAACCTAATCTAGAGCAAAATTTTCGCAATTCGACTCCACCACCATCATCTCCATCACCAACATGACTAAGGTTGACAGTGAAAGTAATATGACAGGTCCCCATTAATTAGATTTTTCATATCAATCAAGATTAGGAAAATGAATTAAAAATACCACAACGATGACTTATCTGATCTATAATAAAAGCTTCTAACCATTGCCAGATCTATATCCATCAGCACAAAGGCTCTAGACAGTTTCGTAATCAGCGACTCCTTCCTCTCTCAAAAGTTTTTCTTTTTCTATTTTGCCTCTTACATATATCTGTTAAGAGATCTATAGACTTTAAGTCATCTCTTTCTTCACTATACATGTCTTCCAGTTTCTCTAGATAACCTTTAAGGTTGATGATCGAGTTGATAGTGGTGGTCGAGGTTTCTGGAGAAGGGGTTACGGGTGTGAGTTTTAAAAGTGGCTAATGGGTGTATGTAGCAGGGTTAATTTAGTCTGAGTCAGAAAAATATAAAGAAGAGGTCTGACTCAGTGAGTTAACTATGATTTTCTCTCTCCTCGAATCTGTTTTTGCTCTCCCTTTAACAAAAATCAAAGAAAAAGACTAATTACACATACATCATACAACTTAATGCGTACACCCAAAAATAAAATACTACTAGTAATTAAAACACAATTAAAAATTTATTGTATAACGGTGAACGGCCGCGACCTCTAAACGTCCATCATATGGGTACCTTTTAGCTCATATATCCTCCGATTGAAACACACGGTGACAAAGATGAAACTTTGTAATCACAGACTCCATCCATGAGTTGCTTTTTTTAAAAACCTAGTGTGGAACTTCTTGGTTGCTTTTTCCAAAAACCTAGTGTGGAACTTCTTTGTGTCGCGGGAACGGCCAAACTAGTGGCTGTGTAAGAAAAAAAATACTGTGATTAACATAAAATGAATATAACAATGATTTATCATGAAAAGAGGAAGATTTCTTGACACGGGTCTAGCTGTATTAGTAAAATTGATCACTGGTGTCGAAATATGCATAGACCAAAAAGAAAAAGAAAAACATAAACCCTTATAAGCTTAACTGATCGATTTTATGTAAGCTAAGATAAAAAAAACTAAAATCCTAAATAAACAAATTTAGGATTCTAAATAAATGAATAAAAAAACTGTAAAAAGAAAATCAATTGTTATTTATTTATAGCTTAGTGATTAGAGCTACGTTGATGATGACGTGTTGTGAAACAAAAGACAGAGAACAACAGACACAAAATAGAGGAGAAGAAGAAGGGAGAAATTTTATTCATCAGTACGTGTAATAGAAAGGTTTAGGACTTTATTTATAGAGTTAACATACTTGGTTCTCAATTAATAGGGTCTCACTAAAGTGGGTATCTACATGTAAACTTCCATTTATAACAATTTTATTATTATTAGACTGCGTTTACCTTTATTTTGAATCTTTAATTGGGGGATATGAATTACTTCCCCCAACTATAGGTGGCTGTTAAGGGGTGTTTTTTGGGTGCGAAAATACTAAAACACACTTAGATTAATTAAAAACTTTATGAAATGACTTTTATGCCTTTTCCCCTAAAAAATAAAATTCAAATAACCAAATTCATATATCCCCCAAATTCAATTTGTACCGGCATAGTTAGGTTTTGAAAAAATAAAATTCCTTCATCTTCTTCGTCCTCGTTCATTCTTCATCGACGATTAATCGTTGAAAAAAAAATTCTTCGTTGACTAACCTACCATAACCATGCCTCCGAGAACCAAATCAAAAGCAAAAGCGAGAACGAAATCGATTGCTCAACAAACACATGAACAAAGAATCGAGAACATTGCTCACCAACTAGAAGAGGACGAATCAGCGAACTCGGATGATCAACCAATCATGGCTTCTCTGAGAAGGTAAGTGATTTTTGAACTCATTTATGATTGTTTTAATCGATTTGTAGACATGGGTTTAGGTTAGAATCGCCAATAATAGCTGAAACTGTCGAGTTACAGAGAGTACCGGCACATGATATGTGTTTGAATACCAAGCCGGTTCAAGTACCGGCATAGCATTTTGGTTGAATACCATACCGGTTTGAATTCCTGAAACTGAATTTTTTATACCGGCATAGAAATAGGGTTGAATACCATACCGGTTTGAATTCCTGAAAATTAATTTGTTGTACCGGCATACGAATTTGGTTGAAGACTATTCCGGTAGCCAACTTAAAAGACACAGGAACAATTTTATTTATACCGGCATGTATTAGTTCAATTAGACAATGCCGGTATTACACTTGAACCATTCAGGAACATCACTGAAATTGAGCTCGATACCGGCACATATTTTAGGTAGCGCAAGATGCCGGTACTTAAAAACCGGCATGCATTAGTTCAATTAGGCAATGCCGGTATTACACTTAAAACATTCAGGAACATCACTGAAATTGTGCTTAATACCGGCACACAATTTTGGTTGCGTAGGACGCCGGTTCATGTTACCGGCATTGGTTTGTTTAAGAGTTTCTATGCCAATTCCTAAACTGCCATGACTTTTCTTATGTTTGTTTTGTTTTCTTTTGTTATAGGTCAAAATCCAAAGAAGCGAAGAAAAATAAAGGTCCTATTCTCACTAAGAAAAGGAGGAAGGATGGTCTTGATACTCCTCAGTCCATGCCTCCACGGGGGAAAGACGCAGGTCGCAAGAAGCGTTTGGGGTTTCAAACAAGAGGGTCAGTTTGGCAGAGTGGCGGTGAACGTAGTGCACTTACAATCCGTGAAGGTACTGGAACAGTTGAGGAAGATGAGCATGATGAAGGGGAAAGTGAGGAGGAAGATGCTGAAGTTCATCCAAGTCAATTAGCAAGCCAAAGCGAAGTTGGTGGGATGAGTCAACAACCAACACAAGGCAAGGGCAAGGGCAAAGTTAAAGGTTGTCACGTTCCTCACATTGATGACATGATACCCGATAATGATGATGGTAAACTTTGGGGTCAAGCTCCAGAACCGAAAGTACTCTTTGGATACAAGCACTCTTGGGCTCGTACTATCTTTCAAACCTATGTAAGCATTTTTTATTTTGTGCATTGTTTTATATTTTATATCATCTCTTAATCGTATTATCTCTTATTTTTAGGATCATACTAAGGCTGTGCGTGTTTGGCGAAACCAAGCCGCGGCTGAGTGGAAATTGTCGTTGGAGCATGAACATGTCCAAACATTAGTAAAGAACTCTGGTCTGTATTCTTTGGTTGAAAATTACGTGAATCCAGATATTGTGACCATCTATTGCTTCGTCGAAAGGTATCATGGTGAAACTGATACAATGCACTTCCCGTTTGGAGAGATGACCTTGATTCCTGAAGATTCTCATGCCATTCTAGGCTTGAATGTTATCGGCAAATCAATTTCAGAAGGAGTTGAGTCTCGGGACCTAGATTGGCTGAAGTTGCACGATTTAACTAAAAAGTTGTTTGGTTGGGACTTTAAAACTTCTTCGGATAGCTTTTATGTAGCATCAAACGGAAGTAAGACGAAGACATTCAAGCTGACGATGCTTAAGAAGTTGTTTGAAAATACAAAGGCTAGAATCTTGGAGGATGGATGGGACCCTGCACAGATTCGGTATACAGCCGCCGCATACCTGTTATACATCTTGGGGACTAGGGCATTCCCAGACACTAATGGAAACAGGGTAAGTGAAAACTTTCTCCAGTACCTTGACCCGTTGGAAGGTGTCTATGGCTATTCTTGGGGCATCGTGGTCATGGCACATTTGATGGCGGAGATGAGAAGGGCTTCATTGGCTAAAACAAACCAATTTGTCGGAATTTCACTCTACTCCAGGTACAAATTTCTTTAATCTATGTTCACATGTATATTGTTCACGTGTATTCTTTTAACTTATGTTCACATGTATATTGTTCACATTGTATTAGGTGTGGTGTTATGAACACTTCCCAACCTTGTTCAAGGACTGCCAGTTCTTGAAGATCAAAGACCTTCCTGAACCCGATACCCCTAGAGCTCAGAGGTTCGAGTTTAACAGTAATCTGAAACCCGATAACAAAGGTCGAGTCATCGATATGAGATTAGCTCTGGATGCTATGAGGAAGGAAGACGTTGTGTTCGACACTTATAAGGAGATTAGAGGATACTGTCAAATTACAAGAGATGTTGCATTTTACAAAGGACCGTTGTACCACCCAAAAGGATACATTATGGCCGATCCAAGACGTGTGATGCGCCAACATGGATTTAAGCAATTATCCTGTTTTATGTCGGGCTATTTTGATAATTATCGTCTTTCCCTTTCTCGGTGCAATTCAACTCCCAACATGTTGCATGTAGTGTATGATCCATAACCGGAACCATCGCATTGGAGTGAAAGAGAGCCACGTCGTTTGGTTGATCGATATTAGTAAGTGGGTGATTGCGGAAAATGGTTATGAAGTTGATGACATCTACATGAGGGATTACCTGGAATGGTCACATCCTTATGTCGTGCACCCTCCCTCCATCGAAGCTCCACACCAAGAAAATCCTCATGTTGAAATTCCTCGACCTCCACAACCTACGATGGCCCAACTTCTTAAGACTTTCGGAATGGTGGTAAGTTTTATTAATTGATTATAGTAATTAAATATAAACATAATCATATATTAACATATATACTGATTATGTGTTTGATGTATTAAACTAGCGACGTCGGCTTGGAAAGGTTACGAAGATGTTAGGTTGCAAGCACAAGTACGGAGTGGTGATATCTCTTCAAGAAATCAAGGAACTCGAGGAAAAGCTTCATAGAATTGAATAAATCGACCCTCTGTCAAAGCTATGTATGGGGAAACAAGGAAGGCGCCGACCCAAAAGAAACGAAAGACCAATCTAGTGGAAGATAATTGATGACAATTAGTGATGGTTAACTCTTTAGTTCTTTGGTTACGTCAAAAACAATTTCAAGCTTGTTCTTTGGTTTATATTGTGGGTTAACTCTTTAGTTATTTGGTTTATGTTGAACATGTTTAGATTTCTAGTTTGAAAGTTATGATTGTTCCGGCATAGTAAAGCTCAGTTGTAGAAATACCGGTACACAAACCGGCATTTATGGAATGATCAAAACACTGCCGGTACCTTGTCCCGGCATCGCAATTTCTATGCCGGAACAATCAGTTTAAAATATTTGGTTCATGTAAAGAAACTGACTTGTACCGGCATTGTAGTTTTTGCCAAGGCGAATGCCGGCATTAAAAATTTCTAAATACTCTTAAATTTGTGACAGTAAACCGGCATTGTAAGATTCATTTTGTCAATGCCGTTATCTAATGCGTCCAAATACTCTTACAGTGTTTACATAAAACCGGCATAATTGTATTGATATCCCCAATGCCGGCACTCTTCTTAATTCATTTCAAATTATATTTTATTTCGGTCTGAAGTAATCGATTACATTGGATTGGAAACTTTAAATTAAAAAAATAGTGAATGGATTGCACTTAGTTAGAGATAATCTATTTCCATCCCTTTTCAACAATTGCGGAGCCTTTGAGCATTTCCCTAATCTGTTCAAATACATCGTCCGGGATGGGGGTGTCAAGGATCATCCTCATTGGATCTTCTTGTTTTTCAACATATTCCTTCCCCTTCATATAACACCCATCACACCCATCGATAGGCTTGCATTGGCCCTTGTGGTTTTCTCTTGACTCTGCTAGTTCAACAGCTTTGTCAAACCATTGAAACTCATCGCACTTTGGGTGATTCAAACACCTTAGAAACATTCTTCCATTTTCAGCATCATCAGTTTTTGCAATCCAAAACCGGCGTGTCCCATCACAGCTTCTACACTTTTAATAAATAAATGGAAAGTCCATGGCTAGGTGAGCAGATGACTTGCAAATTTGACACTTGCAATGATGACTCTGCAAGAGAAAATTATATTAGTTATCCGTCATAGTATCGAAGAGTATGTTGTTAGTAACTATACTTACTTTGAAAATAGAGGTAGATGATGAATCCCCCATTCTTTGAACCGTGCTTGCTTTCTTGAGAGAATGATTTTTGTTATTTTGTGCTTGGTTTGTGTAGTTTTTTCCAAAGGAATGGGGGATGTTATATAGAAATGAAGCTCCAACGGTCATATTTTTCAAAAAACTAGCCGTTTTTATTTCGAATTTAACCCATTCCGGCATAGAGGTTCTTATGCATTGAATGCCGGTATTGTAGGAATATTTGGGTCGTTTCCTGTAAAGAAATTCCGCATTACCGACATCTTCGTTTTATAACATTTAGTGCCGGAACATACTACCGGCATAGGAGTACTTCCTCGTACGTATGCCGGTACCTGAAATTGAATGCCTAACGGCTCTTTTTTAAACCATACACTAGAAAACATTAGTTCCGGCGTGGGATCTAAGTTACTTAGAGTACCGTCACTAAAGTGGACAAGAGCCGTTATGTCCACATCTATTTAAAGGAATGGATACACCCATTGCACTTGATACCCCAAAGATATATCTACGATGGATTATCAATCACCAGCTTCCAAGTTCATCAATTACCTCGAAAAAGAAAAACGTATGAGGAACATATTGTCCACACCGACAGGAAATCAATCATTAACCACGACCAATTCTGTTGCCGCAATACTATAGAAACTAAGAAGGAAGGAAGAAACCACAAAGTCAATTGCCGCAATGGAAGAAGAGATAATTAAGAGGAAAAGAGAAGAAAAAGAGGAAACAAAGCTTGAACGTTATCGTCAAAAATTAGATAAGATAAAAGAGGAAGCTGAGGGAGCGGTTAAACGTCAAAAAGAAGCTAAGATAGAAGCGGATGTTGAGGAGGAAACAGAGTGGATTAGAAATTACTACATAGTATCGGATTTGCCGGAGGATCAACGCCCTTCAGATGTTTTTTGGGGTCTTGTAAGAACTGCTTCTTACAAGCATAACATGTTTGACGGCAAGAAACGCAAAATTGAATACGCTGATCAAATAGTACACATTCGAACAACTGCACTCATCAAATCATGTCTCAAATACAACGAATTTCTTGCAAGATACAGTGGTGATAGGTATGAAGCTCATGATGCATATACGAAGTGGAGAAAAGAGCCTTTTAGGAATTTCGAAGCTGCTTTGCCTGTTGAATCTCATTCCAATAAATGATGTTCGGTGTATTTGGCTTGATAGCTTTCATTATATGTGTAACGTTGTTTATGTGTTTAAACTCTATTCCCTTAAATGATGTTAGTTGGAATTTTCTTGAGATCTTATTTTTGTGCTTAATGATGTTTATTTCGTCAAGTTTCTTTCACAAACCAGCACTCCCGATGAGTTACATACGATGCCGGTGTACCAAAATCCGGCATACTAGATATGTTTAAACCCTATGCCTGTTTGCCACACTAAGAAGTTAAAAAAATCATTAACTTTTAATACCGGAATCATAGGTATGTAATTGTCTATGCCGGTATTCTAACGGTTACAATTTCATTCAACTTGTTTAACGGTTACAATTTCATTCAACTTGTTTGACGGTTACAATTTCATTCCACTAATTTGACGGTTACAAAATCTTTAATGAGCCATTGGAAGGTTACAAAATCGTCGGTTTCTTTAATGGCTCGTCGGTTACAAACTACTAATGCTATATAAGTGACGATTTTTGGAAAGAAAAATATTCGATCTATTCAATCTCTCCCTATTTTTTTCATCTTCTATATAAAAGCAATGGCTCATCGCAAATCTCGTGATAAACCCAATACAGAAATACATGTTGATGATGCGCCACATAGTTCTAAAGAGTCTCCTGGTGAAGCGGACGTAACAGATTTGATTCGGTAAGTGATGTATAACACAAAGTCTCCTGTTGAACTGAAGTACTTGTAGGGTTTATCCCATAATATATAACACAAAGTCAAACTTGCTAGGGTTCATGACGGATTGAAAATTCTTCTAGTCAATTTGAAAATCATTATTGATCAATACCATGCCTCTGTTTAGGGTTTACAAACTATGCTTGTTTTTCTGAACTAAGATTGTTAAGAATTATGTAAAAAAATCCAGAAAACCGGCATAAAATTATAATTTTGGGATGCCGGATTCAATACCGGCACTATCGTATTTTCGTTGGCAATGCCGGTTAATGTTCCGGCGTATTATGCTTGGTAACATACTATGCTGGTTTTCAATCCCTAAAATTTTTAAATCCCTGGATTGAATTCAACAGAAACTGACATTCACTTTATTATTCTTTTCTATGCCGGTACATGTTCCGGCACTATAGGTATGGTAACAAATTATACCGGTTTTTGTTTCATACGGCTTAGAATTTTCTGTATAGAATTCAATATAACCGGCATAGAAATATTTATTGCCGATAATGCCGGTATGTATTCCGGCGTAGTTTATATGTCTATGGAGTATGCCGGTTTTCTGTGTGTTCCTATTGTATGCGGGCATCCAGTATATAACTCATTTTAACGTGTTGGAACATAGGTCTCTCGCCCCATCAAAGGATAAAGGAAAAGGAAAAGCTGTTGAAGAATCTAAACATAAGTCTTCTCGACGTAAACGTCAAAATCCGGCTACTGCTAAGGTGACAATTTTGGATCATCCTATAAGCGACTCAACCAGCACTGATGATGATGATGAGAGGGAAACTCCACCAGGTGTCTCATCCTCACTAGCAGGTGGCTCATCCTCACAAGCAGGTGGCTTAGGATAAACTGATGATGAAAGGGCACCCCCACCTCACTTCCCTAATAAGTACGACTTGATTCCTGACAGCAATGATAGCAAACATTGGGGTCAACCGATTAACTCACAACTTTTATTTTCGTATAAATACTCTTGGGCTCGTTGGATCTATCAAACTTATGTAAGACGTTTGTATCTTGTTATTATATTATTTATTTTTGATCAATTTAATTAAGTTGGTTGTGGTTTTATAGGACCATAGGAAAGCCTGGCGTGTTAGCCGCCATCAACAATCGGATGTGTGGCTTTTGGAGGATGAATGTCCGGCTGTTCAAGAAATAGTCAGAGCATCTGGGTTGTATCCTGCGATAGAAAATTATGTGGCCACTGATACCGTCATAGCAAACTGCTTTTTGGAGATGTTATATAGTGAAACTGACACCATGCATTTTAATTTTGGCGAGATGACCATTATCCCTGAAGATATTCAAAGGATAATAGGACTAGAGGTTCTTGGGAAACCAGTCAAGGTTGGAGACAACTCGAAGGACCTAGGGTGGGAAAAGATATATGAGCTCACTGAAAAGTTGTTTGGATGGAACAAGGAAACCACGTTGGAAAATTTGTACAAGAAACAAACGGCTCGGACAAAGACTATAACATTCGTCAAACTCAATCAACTGTTTGGGAATATGAAGAACAAGGAATTGACTCCCGCAGAAGCTCAACAAACTGCCGCTGCATATATGTTGTTCATTTTAGGAACCGCTATATTCCCTGACTCTAATGGTAACATGGTGCATATGAACAACCTGCAGTACTTGGATCCGTTGGAAGACGTTCATAAGTATTCATGGGGCACTGCTTTCTTAGCGCATTTTTTGGCAGAAATGCGTCGAGCTTCTAAAGCGAAAGGCCGTCAATTTAATGGTAATTTCACTGTGATTCAGGTATAGTGAAATACTTATTTTGTGATTGTTATCATTACATTTGTTAGTTTCCAACTATTTATTTTCTTATACATTTTATGGGCACAGGTGTGGGCTTATGAACACTTCAGATATTTGTTCATAGGGTATAAAGGATTAGAGATTTGGCGTGATTATGAACCGAATATGGCTCTAGCTCAGAAATACTTCTTCCGCAATACCCCTTCGCCTAACAAGAAACGGATTTTAGAAATGAGATTGGCTTTGGACTAGTTTTCTGTGGAAGATGTTGTGTTTGACCCTTATAGGAATGTCAGAGGAGTTCACCTTCAGAGACATGAAAATGTTTCATTTTACAACGGACCGTTATTTCATCCAAAAGGATTTGTTATGCATAATCCTCTCTGCGTGATGTGCCTACTCGGTTACAAGCAGAAAGATCTCACGGATACATCTTATCATAAATATTCTCATGACTTTACTAAATTCCAATCAGATGAGAGTCATACTCTGGTATGCTACGACCCAGAACCTATTCTTGCACATTGAATCGAAACGGAAGAAGAAGAACTTGTGCTGGATAGGGATGATTGGGAATTAGCTGAGAACGATTTTGATAGTAAACCAACATTCCTAAGCGGGCATCTACAATACTCGCATCCTTATGCTGTACGCTCAGATACGGTAGAGGTCCCTCCACCACCAGCACATCCCTCCGCAACTCCAGATACTGTACCCGGACTTCTACAGCTCGTTACGTTGTTGGTGAGTTCATTACTATTCTCTTTATCTATCAACTTATAAAATTGTTCATACTAAATACATGTTTAAAAATTCATTCACAGCGTCAGAGGCTTGGAAATCTGTCAAAATTCATTAAGAAGGAGACCAAGAAAGAGTGGTGCTGACCCTGAAAGAAATGGAGAAGCTTAATGAAAAGATAGACAAAATCGAAGATCCAAAGGCAAAATACTTGTGGGGCGAAAAGAATAAGAGGGCACACAAGAAGCCAAGAACTGAGTGACTGTTTGTTTGTTTTATAGTATTAGTTTGGTTTATGTTTGTTTGTGTGGTTTGGTAAACTTTGAAAATCTTTGTTTCATTTGTTTTCGGTTTGGAACATCTTAACTTCACATTTGGTTTGTTTAATCTTTGCTTATGTTATTTTATGCGTCTTGAAATCTGCTTTTTCTAAGTTTTTATTTTCCAAAACCGGCATAGTCGATATCGTGAGTTCTACGCCGGCTCTCTGTTTAGTTCCGGAATTTAAAAAAAAATATAGATTTCCGGCCTAGTTGGTAGGGCCACAATCATGCCGGTACTAAAACTCTCCCTTGTTACCATTAGAGTTCCGGCAGTGTTATGCATTTTTTAACAATGCCGGAAATGGAAAAATTATATATGTGTATTTGTGGTGTTATTCCGGCACAAAATAGAACATATATTGCAATGCCGGTACGATTACCGGCATAGTAAAGTTTGAATCAAATCACATTGGCACGTACATGGCATATGGTTTAATGATTACAATTCAAACTTCCAAAAAAACAAAAGGTGGCATATTAGTAAACCACATATATCCAAATTACTCATCATCGCTTCCACACGTATGAAGTTTCAACTTCTCCTCTTCAAGAGGTTTCTTTGATAAGGCCAAAGCGTCCCATAATTGGTGATTCTCCTAATTCAATGCCATCCATCCCTTCCATATATTTGGATCTAGTTCCTTGTTTTTAACTATCCCACAAACAGGTGGCAATGTACAATTATCCTTAAGTTTTAGAATAACGAAATGATTGCCGTTCACGTATGCCTAAACAACTCTTCTTGTCTTAAGGGATCCCTCGCATTTTTGCCACTTTGGTGTAAATGTTGTGACTGCGGTGAGGGTAAAATAATGAACAACACAATTAAATGTATCCGCTACTAGATGACCACAGAGCGGCATCCTCATCTAATATTGAGTAGGAATAAATTCCATCTCCTGCTCGGGTCCTAACACTCGAGCACACATATCATCAAACACCTCGTCGTAACCAACCAATTGCTCATAAAAGTTCCTCTTCTTCAATAGTTGATCGGCCATCCTCATTCTAGCATATCGGCATGGTGTCATTCCTTTACTAACAGCCGTATCGAAGATTCCTAGTTGTTCGGTCAAGGCATGATATCCACAATTTCCATCTCCATCGACATCATCCGTGTACACAATGAACTCGCGAATAACCTCAGGAAGTTGGTCTATGTAAGACTCTATCTTCGTATGATAAGTTCTAATGGTCCTACCTGTTCTGGGATCCTTATACATCTTCATATTACCAACTTTCTGCTTTATTATATCCAAACCATCATCTGCAATCCCTACACTCCAAATATCTTTGGTATTAGATGGGAGAATATTCTTCCTTGGCCTACCCCTACCTCTTTTCCTTTGAACGTCGGATACATCGACTATGGGTGTAGCCTCGGAATGCTCACCTTGTTTCCCTTGGTAGATTAATGTTGGTACCTTAGGCGGCCTTCCCATTTTCCTTTGAACGTCAGATACATCGACTATGGGTGTAGCCTCGGAATGCTCACCTTGTTGCCCTTGGTAGATTAATGTTGGTACCTTAGGCGGCCTTCCCCTTTTCCTTTGAATCTCGGATACATCGACTATGGGTGTAGCCTCGGAATGCTCACCTTGTTGTCCTTGGTAGCTTAATATTGGTACCTTCGGCGGCCTTCCCCTTTTCCTTTGAACCTCCGATACATCGACTATTGGTGTAGGTTCGCAATGCTCATCTTGTTGCCCTTGATTGCTTAATGTTGGTACCTTCGGCGGCCTTCCCCTTTTCCTTTGAACATCGGATACATCAACTATTGGTGTAGCCTCAGAATGTTCACCTTGTTGCCCTTGGTAGCTTAATGTGGGTACCTTCGGCGGCCTTCCCCTTTTCCTTTGAACCTCGGGTACATCAACCATGGGTGTACCTTCAGAATTCTCACCTTGTTGTCCTTGGTAGCTTAATGTTGGTACATTTGGCGGCCTTCCCCTTTTCCTTTGAATATCCGATACATCGACTATTGTTGCAGGTTCGAAACTCGTCGATTGTTGTTGACTTGATATCGGTTCCTTCCTCGGCCTACCCCTTTTGGGAACGGGCGCTTCCGCGAATCTTGCTTTTGAAATCTCACTTGCACATAGATCTCGTTTTTTAGTTGTCGCTAGTTTCTATTCACGTCGAGTCATTTGTTTTAATTCTTTTCTTTGTTTCTTCCTTGCAATTTTAGTTTGTGGTCTACCCGGCGGATCTCCCTTTGTTGGATCTTCACTTTGTGCTATCCATGGCCGTGTAATCGGTCTTAGTTGGCTCAACAATACTTTTCGGCTAGCCGAGTTGCCACGTGAGTAAGCTTCGTAAAATTCCTTGGCCTCCTTTGTATCCCATGGTGATTGTCCGGGAGCTTCCGTAGGGGGAAGGTCGAAAGTTATTTGCTTCCAAAATGGATCAATAACATCAATAGGTATCAATTCTTCATACTTCACAAGCATATGACGACACGGAAGCCCCAATGAAGACATGTCGGGACAAATACACACATCACCCGGTTTTCCGTAATTTTTCTCATATTGCATTTGTCTCATCATATGTTTTATTGCACAACGGGAGACGTTAAACTCTATTCCTTGGAGCAACTTAGTATGTGGAAGAAATTGAGTCATCCTTACCATTGAGATTTTCTCAAAAGCCCTCTTGATCCTATCGATATCGGCCTTAAAGTGTTGCTCTATTGCCTCGGTGACCGTAACCATGTTTCCCTGGCCGGACTGGATGAGATCTTTAAATCTCCCATGTGAGGACTCTGCTATACTAGTTGCTTCATTCCCGTAATGTCTATAATGATTTGTCCACGCACGCACAAATTTTTCCTTGTACTTATCCAACAAATTATCGCGACAATATGAGACGACACTTGGATACACTTCGTTATATTTGGCAATAAACATGTTCAATCTCTTTTCATACATGTCCTCGGTAAGAGACCAATAAACTTTCTCCCAATCCTTTAGAAATTCCAACCACCTTTTATGATTTTCATCGTGTTCTTTGTCGACTCGCTCTTTAATCTTTCCTCTTTCATTTTCTTCTTCTTCGGGTGATAGTTTCTCTTTGCGAACATCTTCCTCCAGTTGAGCGACCATTCTCTTCTTAATATCATCCTTAGAGGGTTCAAACAAAGCATGACAATGTTTTTTCACCTATATGATATGTACATAGGAAATTTTGAGCATCGGTATATACGTCGGATATGGCATTTATTAGTGCGTCGAATTGATCGGTTATGAGGACCTTCGGACCACGATTTTCCGGGAACAATAATTTCAATTGTCGCAATGCCCAATGATAATTGAAATCCCTTTCGTTTTCCATTAAACACCAAGCTAATGTGAATGTTACCTTGTCCAAAGTTTGCCCCACGATGTCGAACAACGGCATGTTGTATTTGTTTGTCTTTTAGGTGCAGTCCATCATAAGAACATCACAACACGTATGAGCCAATTGTGAAAGCAAAGGATGCGAAATGAATATTTGAAGCGGCTTCTCGTCCGGACCTCTTTTAATGATACGCGTGTAGTTGTGATCCCAAACTATCTTCTCAAATTCTTGCATAACACTCCTCCCTTCCCATTCCAACATTTTAATGGTTGCTTGTGCGCTATAAATTATAGTGAGTGAAGAAACGTTCGTCTTATCCTTTTCCTTGAAGGTTCTGAGAATCACTCTTGGTTTGATACATGCTTTTGACATCATCTTGACATCCTCGAATTGATCAGGTTTTAGCTTCGCAACTAGGGAGTGACCTTCAAAATCTTTCGGATCGGGGTGGTTGTGACGTCCAAACCACACCTTACATTCCCATTCTTTTTCTTCTTCTTTTTCTCCTCTTAGATAGAATACAAGCTTAAAGGGGCAGTCATCCTTCCTCGTAACTGTCTTGTATACCCTCTTAGTCTTCTTTTCATATACATAACCCTTTCTCTTATGGCTATTTTTCTCATTGTATTTTCCACTTCTCTCGCAAACCATCTCAAAACGAACATTTGAACATTGGCTATTCCTCACTAAGACACACATGTTCTTAAGAGTCGTCGCTTTTTCCCAAGCAATTGCTTCATTTTCATATTTTATTCCCTACATAAGGACAACAATGGGAGAATACAATCAAATCCCAACATAAAATTGTAAAAACTAGGTGAAAGTATTGTTTGGTAACATACCCGAGGAATTTTATAGTATTCCGACGTATCCCGATGGAGCGGTTTGGAGATTGGTTGATCGTTGAATGTCACAATCTAAGGAATGAATGAAAAGAAAATTGGATTAGTTCAAAACCGACATTGTCGATAAGAAAACTAAACTTCCGGGATTAATGACTGGCATACATTGTATTTGACTTTCCATGCCAGTATCCAAACCGGCATTCGGATAATTTCAGTTCCCATTCCGGGATAAAGTTCCGGCATAGTAAGTTTAAAGATAAGTATGCCGGTAGTTAAGTTCAACATATCACTAACTTCTATATGTTTTTCATGTAAAACCGGCATCCTAGACATTTAAGTTTCTATGCCCGTATGTAAGTTCAAAATATCTTTAACTTCTGAATGTTTCAAGTGTAATACCGGCATCCTCGACATTTAAGTTTCCATGCCGGTATCATAAACCGGCATTGTCTGTCATGTACTCACACTGCCGGTTTGAATATTCCATAGAATATTCGGTGGTAGGTAAAAAGTATAAATGTGTACCGGCATTCAATCTTGGTTTGAATACCGCGCCAGTTTGTTCTTGAACAGATGGGGAATTTTGTCCCGGCATATAAACTTGTATGAATACAATGCCGGTTATATAGGTTCCGGCGTAGTATTCGTAAAACGAGCATGCCGATACTAAGGTTTTTCAAACAGAAATGGCGGTTTCAAAAAAAAAAAAAACAAATTTTCGACCTCTTTGAAGCATTACCTGTGTGTTGGGGTTTCTTGTATGCTGAACATGTTTACTTTCTTGAGTTGGTTCTTCACAAAACCCTTCATAGTCTCGAAAATCACGATTCAAAGGTGTTGGTTCATCATACAAAAATTGTGAGTTGTTATCATTAACCGAAGATTGAAGATTTGGTTGTTGTTGTAATTGAGCTAAAGATTCAGCAGCTGCAAGTCTCTCATCACAATCATCTTCCATTTTCAAAAAAAAAAAATTCTACTCAAAATTTTTTTCCCTCCTTCTACTCTCAACTAACCCACACAAATTCAAATAAACATAAATACACAAATTATATCCCCCAAATCATTAACATTTTACTAATTATGATTAGTGAGGGTTAGATTAGGAATTAATAATTTAATTATATAAGGGGTAACCCAGCTAGGATATTTGGATCCCTATTTTGTCATTTAGCTATATCCCCCAATTAGTTTCCATATCCCCCAATTAAAGGTTCTTTATTTTGGGTTTTATTTATAGTCAGATTCACCCAGAGGTCTAAATAATTATTTTATCAATAATTATAATTTTTTAGAGTTGCGGGGTTTGGATGATTGGTTCATAATCATTATTCGTAAGAATAACTTGAGGTCTGAACAATTTATCTTCTTTCTACCATTCTATCGGTTACTTTGCAATTTATACTCCGTTGCAGGAATTTATCATATCTTTTAACGCTTTCTATCTGCTTCAAAATGGTGCAAAGAAGGATTACAGAAAAGGGACCGTAGATGAAACTAAATCCCAAAAACTCGAGCCAACTATTTTTTTTCTTGTAAGAATGGTTAAAATGACATTGAGACGATTCTTATTTGGTATTGAGATCTGATCAACGCAGAGTAAAAAAAAAAGATGAAAAATCTAACTTTTTGAGCAAGAACAACAATTAGGCATATTTTGGATATCTTGACTTTGGTCAACGAGAGGGCTGGTCTTGAGAATTGACCACACTACTTTGAGCGGCCTGATTTTACATATATTTGGGCTGAATCCAGCGAACAGTAAAATAATTCGGGAAGTGCTCCCATGCGCTTACAGAGTAATATATAGTGAAAACTACTACCAGACCCATTTTTCATTTTTTCTGCACTGAGAAACTCACCGTCAAAAAAGTTCAAGCGCGCACCCATTTTTTAAGAAAAAATTAGTCCTGAACCCATAAAACAAACCATTTCTGATCCCGATCCGATGGTAGCTTGATTTTTGGTGATGAATTACAGTTAGGGTTCTAGTCAAATTCAAAAGATAAGTGATGCTGAATTCAAATTACCATCAAGCTACAAGATCAGTGAAACACAAACTAGGGTTTGATTCATATTTAATTGACAGAGAAGATGATGATATCGAGAATAAGAAAAATTGGTTTCCAGAAGCTGAAAAGAACATAAAAACTTGATTGTTGTTGAATCAGATATGGGTTCGATCTGTGAGATGATGAACATGTTGTTACTATGATGACTATTAAGGGAAAAAATGGGTTTATAAAGATTCAGATGGAGTTGGATGTGATGTTTTCTGATGGATATAGCGGATGGGTCTAAGATGGAAGTAAATCTGATGGATACTACAATTATTGGTAGAAGCATTTTTGTTAGTCATGTTTGGTTTGAGCGGGTTTAAATTCCTAGCTAGCTTGTAAATTGTTATGATATTTCCCACCAGAAAGTGTCTGTAAACAAAGTTCCAAAGTTCTTTTGGAAGATTAAATGGTTTCGTTTTTTGTATAAAGTTATTTCGTAAATTTGATTTCACCCCATACAGTTACTTGGCACTAGGCTTAATTTCACATTTAACACAATTGATTTGATACAATATACAACATTCCAGTACCTGGCTAAAAGATAGAGCCTTAATCGAGGAGCAGAAAACATATTGGTTGCCTCTTCTCGCAGTGCTCCAACATAATTGGTTCCCTTTTAGGGGAAATAGATGGCTTCATTCCGTTTCTTAATCAGGTAAAACTTTGTGTACATGATTAAAATATGAATTTGGTGTTGGACGTTACCCACACGGATCTGGAGTATCCAAGTAATAAGCCATGGTCCAAGAACATTGTACAAACAAAAGAATAATGTCTTGTTTGACAATATTCCTGATTTGGGGCATTAAGCTATGAACAAATGGATTAATGAATGGATCAGTGAAGTGATTTAGGAATGGTGGTGTTGATGTTGGTTTCAATGGGTTATGCATTTAAAATAAAATGGAGCTAAAAGGATGCTGCAGTGTCAAGGAAAAGGAGATGGAAGTGAAAATGGGTTTGGCGTGCGTGTGACGTGCATTTAAAAGAAAATTGAGGTGTGAATAGTGATGCATAATAGGTTATGCATCTACAAAATTTGTTGCATAACTTGTTATGCATACTCGAAATTGGTTGCATAACACCTTCTGCAACTTTTTTTTTTTTTTGCATAACTTGTTACGCAGTCCAGAAAACATTTGCGTAACACGTTATGCAGCTACTTTTTTCTTAGTATTGAAACCAACAAAAAATAAGACTGCATAACTTGTCATGCACCTACAATAATATCTACATAACATGTTATGCAGTCGTGAAAATGGATGCATAACATGTTATGCATCCGAAAATATGACTGCATAATGCATTATGCATCGAGAAAATTGTTGCACAATATTTTATGCATCGAGAAAATAGATGCATACTGCATTATGCATCAATTTTTTTATGTACGCACTAAAATCAACTAAAACAATGGTTACATAACTTGTTATAGATGTATAACTTTGTTATCCAAATGCATAATTTGTTATGCAGTGGAGAAAATAGTTGCATAATTCGTTATGCGTCTGCAGAATGTGTTATGCATCTTTTTTGGTGGCTACATAATGGTTATGTACTAAGTTTTCGAAAACTTTGCCTAAAATGATGATCACCTCCGATTTTTTCGTGAAAAACAAAAATTTGATATTCTTGTTTGTACTCGTTGCGTAGCTCTCTTAAAAATATTTCCAACGATATAAAATTTGTAAAATTCAAAGGCACGGATTTTTAGATATGTTATATCCAAGTTGCGTTGCCAATTATACCCTTGATGCATTGTAGCGCCTCCTAAGCTAGCAGCTGACTAATCCAAGAGATTGACTAAATAAAGAGGCACTAAAATCTAAAACATGCACTTAAGCATTCAATTAAGAAATGCGATACAGAACTTAACCCAAAGCTAACCCCGCTCAGAAATATATATACAAGATCTTCTCTCAAATGATACATATATAATAGTCATTTGTTTTTTAAAGTAAAATATACAATATAATAAATATAACAGAAGTTAATCAACTAGCGAAGTCAACCCTTGAAGCTTTCGCTGCGCAACTCTGATCTGTCACAGAAATTGAAGTAGGAATAATTAACATTTAACCTTCTAAGTAATCATAGGCAAGATTTGGAAAACAATACATGTTTTTTCTGAAAACATTAAACAGTGACTAAGTCACTGAAATAATCATACATGTATATGGAACAAATTCCTTCGCCAAACAATGTACTAATATGGTTGTAAATTCCTAACCGGCAATTCACACCTATTTAGCTATGGATGCCACCAAGACCATGGTGACCAACTCTAAACAATAAAAGCTGAATTAAAGTAGATATAAATGTGAAGGAGCGTATCCTATATACCATAAGTGGAAATTCTCATTTCCCATATCAATTCATATTGACAACAAAACAATACAAGTCCTTTCCACATCGTGGAAAGATTCACCTAATCGACAGGATTATCATAATGCATTTTAAACAAAACATGGAATGCAGAAACAGACAATGCATGAGTTTGTTAAGCATAAAATTTTATAAAAGCAACAATAATGAATACAAAGAGTCAAATGCATTCCCACACCTTTTTGGAAGACAAGCCACGCCTACTTCGAGATCCACTGGTTCATCCTTTCAATCGATCGTTGTTAATAACTAACTGTTAATCATACAAGAACTTTAAGATTCTAGCCAAAATGGCTCACACATGAATTATACAAATCTAACTAATAGTCCTAAGACCGTTCATGTTTTTATACCCTTTTATTATTTATCTTTATGCCATCTAAGGTTTAGTAATTCATTAGGTTGTTTCTCTGGTCCACTACCTAAGTCTAGCAACATCTACAACTTTGTAGAAGAAGTCAATGGTTAAATCAGACTATAAGGGTCCAATACATCAAAGGATGAAAATTAAACTTAAACCCAAGCCCACTACACAAGGCCTGGCCTAACAGGTTCACTAACGTTCAAATGGTTCAACTAACAGTCAACGTCCAGTCAAAAGTCAGAGTCCAGGGTCAATGGTCAACGAGTTAACTCAGTCAACTGAGTCGAACAGGAATCGATCCGGGTCAACTCGCTTTCCCCTGTAGTTTAAGACCACACATTTAATTGAAGTTCTGCAACTTTAGTTACAACTATAATTCAACCTCTGACATTACCTTGACTGTAGAGTATATCCCAGTTCAACCATCTACTTCTCATTTCAAATACATGTTCAATATGCATTCCACCATATCTATCACATACACGGAATGCTTCTTATTTCAGTTAAACCATCCATCCAATTCACTGGACTTCAGTTACTTCCACCATTACCATACAACAACATACCACACCTGCGAAGACAAAGCTCTAGGCTCTGAGTTTCAACTTCACTTCATCCATGTTCAATCTCAATTCAACTTCAGTTCTGTAATAACTATCACATCCTGCATTAGCATCCAATTCCACCTGCAACTCAGTTTCTTAGCCAACAATAATACTAATTCTAAAACCCAATTCTGTTCCATTCTCAACAAATACCAATCTTTGTGAATTATCACCACCCCAAACCACAACTTTTAAAGCATCTTACTCCTACTCCCAATTCAAACACATTTATACTCAACTCAAAAGATCTGCACCTCAATCACAAAATCTCAGCTGAAACAGAACAAACCTTCATCTACCATTCTTATGTCAGTTCACCACTGATTTAACCCTCAACATACAAACAACACCACTATTCCTTAGAACTGAAACTTCAAACACAACATATACTGTAAAGCATCAACAGAGCAACACCCAATTCGTCACAACCTCAGTTCCAAACACAAACATAGCAATACAACTTCAATTTCATCACATATTCATCAACAATCATGACTTAAATTTCATTAATTGAAATCAATAACTTTACTAAGTTACTGAGAAAGCAATTACCTCAAGACAGCTTCACCTAAACCCTAAATTTCATTCATTGCAGAGAACCATCACTTGCAACTCCATCTCAGTATCAACAGCACCTTCAACTTCTCATCCTTGCATTATCAGTTTGACAAACTCAACCAACTCCACTTCAAACATCTCTGCAAAAATGTAATATTCAACTAACTCTTTACCATCTCTACTTCTATTTCACTTCACAGTAACCCAATTAACAACCTTCTCCTCTGGGTCTATCCTCAAACCCTCTTTAATTCTTCGAACAACAACTCAAACAAACCCTGGTTCACCATCATCCACAATCCATATGTAACCTCAAAACAATTTCAAATCACAAACCCTAACTCATGATTCTTCACTAACACAACTCTGCCGGATCAATTATACAACTCCTCTCGATCTCCGAACCCTAATTCTTAATTTGGGGAAGAACATAACACGACCCTGATTCTCAAATCATCTTCAAAACCACTTCAAACTTTAATTAAACTCGAACCCTTATTTCTTTATCTAACAACAACCATAAACATCATCTTCCAAGTCTTCAAAACATTAATCAATTCTGCAAACCCTAATTCTGATTCTCTGTGATTCAAACCCTAATCGTTATGCTTCATAATTGACAACCATACCATCTCCTTCATCATTAACACATATTCTAATTCATCTGCTCTAACTCATCGATTGTCTCTCTCTCTCGAAACAACTCTCAATCACACGCAGAGAAAGAAGAACAGGGAAGAAGAAGAAGAAGAACGAGCGAAGAATAAAGAAAAATAAAAATAAATAAGAGAAATTGATTTCTCTTCGACACGTTTCTGCTGATAAGGCTAGCGACCAATGATAAAGGTATCCTCCCAAATGATAAGGGTAGCCAAGTCGGTTTTGAGTATAAAAGGCTAATTTCCCCTTCTTACTAATCTGATGATATCTTCTTCGTCTGATGTCCGGATGACACGCTCGAGTAGTCCGTTTCGCATAACTTTTCGAATTCTATCTAACGGTACTAATTTTGTATCTAGATCGTTGTTAAATTAATTTCTATTAATCAACGTTCGTGTTAGACTAATCGAGTTATTATCGTCTAATTCGTCTCTTGACTGGTCTAATATCGTTGACGAGCTTGAGGGTCCTTACATGCATAACCCGTCATGCGGATGCATAATCCTTTATTCAGATATTTTTAATAATTTCATATAATTATGGGTGTCACGGAACGAGTAAATTTTTGATGGGGGCGTTTTATGATGGGGGCATGGGGGACAAATCATGTCTTGACATGTGTTTTTTCAATTAATTGTTTTAACAAATTCCGTTACCAAAAATATCAAAGATAAAATATCACCAATTAAGATAAGTATTATTTTCACCAAAAATACACTTCTTTTATATGTTTGGAAACAAAATTTGATGGAATCAATTTATAGCAAAGACACGTGTCAAGACATGATTTGTCCCCCATGCCCCCGTCATAAAACGCCCCCATCAAATATTTTTCCGCCACGGAATTAAAAATTAATTGTGGGCCTGATAATGAGAAGAAAAAAAAATTTGGGCTTGCGCCTAATTTTCTCTAATATATACGAGGATGAGTAAGGATGAGTAAGTTATATAACCAACAGATAAGTATCTTTCTTGAATTAGTTGTCTTATAAATAAACTACGCCATTTTAATGTAGTTTGTTAGTACTAATAGTTTAATTTAATGAAACACACAAAAAGAAATAGGGACTGAATTAGTTGCCTGAAATTATTTTTCCTAAATGTATTCCATGCATTCAGTTCTTGTGAACCCACACTTTCACTATTGATTTAAGTAGAAAAAAATATCTCCTTTTAAGAAGATAGTTTGGTGGCATTATATACTCTAATTTCTTAAAAGGGTTACGGTTCGTACCGATTAAGAATGGGTGTCGAAAGTGAAATTGGGAATTTCATCAAGGTATGCCTAATAGTTCTTGCATCACTAACCTATTGTCACTTCATCTCCAAAATCATCCCAAAGGGATTCCTACGACTATTTTCAATACTTCCCGTTATTTCCATTTTCCTTTATCTCCCACTTTCGCTTTCTTCTGTCCATTTTATTGGCATCACCGGTTTCTCAGTTTCATGGGTCGTTAATTTCAAACTTCTCCTCTTTGCATTCAATCATGGTCCTCTATCAAACCCATCACTTGACCCGTCATATTTTTCACTCAAACAGTTCATTTCCACTGCTTGTCTTCCTATAAGAATCAAACAAAAAATACAATCTGGAGAAGCTATCCATGGTCGAACCATTAGTAGAAAAAACAAATTTTCATCAATAGTTCTCCTAATGAACTGCTCAATAAAAGTTTTAGTAATGGGTCTACTAATTCATGTTTATAGTTACAAACAATATATACACCCCTTCTTTTTATTGTCCCTTTACATTTTGCACTTGTATTTCATGACAGAAGTCTATCTTGTCGTATCTGCTGCCCTTGCTCTATTTATTCTAGGATTAGATGATCTGGAACCACAATTCATAGATCCATTCATTTCAACATCACTCCAAGATTTCTGGGGTAGAAGATGGAATCTCATGGTTACCAATATTCTATGGCTCACGGTATACTTGCCCATACGATCCTTTTGTACGCATATTTTGGGTAGAAAGTGGGCAACAATTCCAGCCATACTGTTAACATTTTGGGTGTCAGGGCTAATGCATGAATTGATAGTATATTATGTCACGCAAGTATATCCTACTTGGGAAGTGACTTGCTTCTTTGTGATACAAGGGATTTGTATAGCATTGGGAAGTATAGGGAAGAAGACAAACTTGGTATTATATGATAGGTTTCAACTGCATCCATGGATATCTGGACCTTTGATTTTAGTGTTTCTTGGTGTTAATGTAAGTTGCTTCTACTTCCCACCACTTTTGAGAAATAGCATCGATGACAGAGCAATTGGCGAATACCATATATTCTTGGATTTTGTTGTCGAGAAGTTGGCAAGAAAGCAGACTTGATGAAAAGTAACCGTCAAATAAACATTCTCTGTTTTATAAGTTGATGATTTAATATTAGCATCTACTTGTCGCAGTGCTGTTGCATTCAAAATCTATCACTCTTCATCTTTGTCATGGATCCTAATATCTCATCTGCAAAAAGTATGCATTTCTTTTTGTTTTCCCTGTGAGTTCTCTGAGGAAAAAAAACAGGTTCTTGAAAATGAAGGATAAAAAATTACAAGTAGCAGGAAGGGGCATAATGAACCTTACCTCCTGCAGATTTATTTACAAGGAAAAGCAAAGACTACGGAATGCATGCATCTTTTGATGCAGAACTTCACCAGTCATAAAAATTAGGCAGGCCTGACCTGTCACAGACCACCTGATGTGTCTCCGTAGTATGTAACTTTGAGACTGTTGTTACGAACTGCAGAGCCACATCTATGGATTTCTCATAGTGGTCACAAAGGGGACAAGCCTTCTATACTCTCTCCTCCTCCCAAGTGCACAAGTATCAAGAACTCGCCCTAAAATGAGACGGGTATTCTGCAAAGCTAACTCCCTTGGTGGCAATCCCCCTGATTCTGTTGCACCACCAACACTGTTTGTGCCCCCCATCCCAACAACACCATACTGCAACTGCCCACTATGAGCCTTAAACGAGGTCTGAGGAACAAGCATTTTCTCTTCACTTGCACTATTCTCTGTTGTCCCTAGGACGTGTGGAAGAGTAGCTCCAGTAAACGTGCTACAACTCTGCAAAAGGGCTTCCAACACACTCAATGCCTCCCAACATAACGTGCTCTCCACAAGTTGTGAGACAATCGCGTATACATGTGGGCTTTGAACCGCATCCATTGACGTGTGCTGGAGCAAAGCTTTAAGCATTAGCAGAATTACACGTTGGTACTCGACGGGACCCTTCTCCAGAAGCCGTAACAAGTGTCCAAAAGCCAAAGCTGAGTGCTTTGGGAACCATTCTTGGCATAATAATGGTGAAACACAGGCTAGTAGGTTATCCATGGATGCAATTTGGCCTCGAGAGTAGGCTAAAAATACTAACCCTAGTTCATCCAGTGATTTTGCATGGCACCAGACTGATATATTGGCTGCAACAGAGCAAGCTTTTTGGTATTGTTGTTGGAGCGGGGAAGCAGGAAAGAGTTGCAAGTCCTTGTTGAGCTGCAAGCAAAGCCATGGAAGCAAGCCTGTAATGTGCATCAGAAGTCGTGTTTCTCCGTCCCCAAATATGGAATCACATGAGTGCACCGTAATCCGGGAAAGCACGTTGACAGAGTGCCCATGACTGACAGTTGACATGAGCCCTTTAAGCACAAGAGGCTGTACCCCTTCGAAAGTTGGTACCCTACCACTAGGTCTAGGAGGAAGTTCACTTACTGCCCTCCTTGTTTCCATCTTTTGAAGTTCACCCATGTTGGAGGTATCTAGCTCCTCTCTAGGCATGCTTGAAAGGAGGACATTCTCAGTTGTTCTGTCCCTGAACGACAGTCGATCAATCACACGAGAAAATAGCTCAAGGACTTGGCAATACACATGGACGAAATCCAGGTGCATCATAGCAACACACCCCCAGAAAAGCTGAGGGTAAAGTATCACCTTCTCTGGCTCCATCGTCTCCACCATTACTTGTAATGTTAACAGAATCTCCATGGAAAACCCTAACACCGATGGTATAGGGTTCCCCAAGCACCTGTGAAGGCACCGCAGGAGTGAGACACAAGTGTCGCTATTGACGCTTGGACGTAATGCACGGTAAATTTGGTGGGACCTGCAAGCAAGGTGCCTGGACATGCATTCCATTGCCCATTTAATTGCCTCAGTCCCCCATGTCTCCCGAAGGTCTCCTTGGAAGAAGATTGCATCAACCATGCTTTGAACTAGAGCAGATAGAAGTGCCGCACTAGGAAGTTCAGTTCGCAAGACCGTGGGGTCCTCATTCTCCCACATCATGCTTCCTCGCTTCGACTGGACATACTTGATCAAACTTACAACCTGCTGTTTGTTTTCCCCATCAATGTTCTCAACATCATAAAGCTCCAAGTGGCGGCCAGCTAGAGAGTAAAGCAGATTGACAAGCAAGTGTTGGCAATGCTCAAGCACGATATCTTCTGAACTATCCATTGACACAAATGTAACGTGGAACAGCAAGGGTAGATGCTCCCGAAAGTCCTCATCATTCTCATAGGCAATCTCGGCGAGAAGAATCAATGCTATGTCCGCATGAGTCAGGGAGTGTTGTTGGTGACCTTGTAGGGCTGATTGCAACTCTCCAGCGTTCACACCATGCATCACACCACCATAATGTAATCCATCCTCACCAAAGTTTGGTGTGTCGCTGAAGTAGTCTACACTGTCACGTGACATATTGCGGCTGCGTAGGGTGCCTGTTGAACTTCGGACTCCCATCAAAGGTCCCGACATGTTTACCATAGAAGGAAGGAGTTGCCCTGATCGTGCAGCACCAACAGGAACTATGTTCACCTCTGGAGGCATCTGACTTAATGGGCCCGAGATGCTGTGTCCCGCCGCTGTTCGCCAGCTCAGGGTTCCACTTGTATTTCTAGGTGGACCATCAAAGGAACCCCGAACAAGTAATGGTGACATGTGGGACTGACTATCAACAACCAATCCAATATGTGATGCTGCAGTTGGTCCCTGAGAGAATTCCAACAGAAAATTTCCGCTAGCCTCACCTTTGTTCGTGCTAAGCCTTATCGGTTCCACGCTATCCTCCAGCATTCGTTGAGCTAACTGGTAAACCAAGTGATCAATTGTACGTTGTGGACATATCCGAGCTAGATACAGACTTACACGTTTGGCGACTGAGAAATAGGTTGCAAACGCTCCACTTATTTCAGGAGATGCATTTGAATCGCAATCTTCTATCCCTTTAATAATCAAGAAATCGAGAACTGGGCTTATGTTCTTAGGCTTGCTAGCAATAGTGCTCCAGAGCTTCTCGATTTCATCAGGAAATTGGTCTCCGTGCCGCATCGTTACATAGTAAAGACTTTTTAATAATCTTTCACTCCAACCCGAGTCTTTGAGTTTCCAAAAGTTAAGGTTCTCAATCCACGGCGCCATGCAAGTTAACACCTGATGTTGGGCGATAATGTCAACAGCATCCAGCTGCCTTTGCATAATCTCCTCACACAGAAGCTGACTAAGCTCAGGGTGGTCTTTGGCAAGTTTGCAGGAGAGCTTATATTGGAATTGATGATAGGAGTCAGGGAGGTTGCCAACAACAGCAGCTCGGTAACTACCCGATCCTTCAATACCTTCCTCTGCCCACTCACGAATGGATAAGGTCTCAAGCATCTGAAGGGCGTCGTCACGGATCTGTCTCGATGGGTCTACCACCTTATAGAGGATCAAGCTTAGAAGTCTTTGTATTTCACATTTGGGGATTTCTTGGCGCATATAGACTTCAGCTAGCACGCTAAAGTAACCATCAGCTGTGGCAGCATGAGAATAGTAGCACTGTAGAAGTAATGAATAAAGAATGTTTAAGCCCTTAAAGATATAGCATCATTCAAATGTAATGAAATAAATAAATACTTAGTATTACCCACTTATCAACTGAATTTTAAAAAAATAAGGTGGGATTATCTGGCCTTAATTGTTTGACAGATGAAACACCCCTTTCAAACTCAATCTAGAGCTGAACCATGCAAGGTGATGATCTAAGATTACATCTTGCTGAATGTCCTACCTCACCATGTCGATTGAAAATCAGCCATAGCAAAGGGGGTAGAATACAGAAATTTTACCTCTTCTCTTATTGTTTTTCCAACAAAAACTGCTTCAAAATGTCTCATTGAGTAAGACTTTATACTATGAGTAAAGAGTCTACACTAACGAGTCATAGCACAATACCTGGTCAATGCAAGCGTGAAACAGATCCAAATTTGTTTGAATAAGATTTTTTAGAGCTGTTTTAGCTAGGGCAACCCGCAGGCCCTTTTTCTGATCACGCCCAACACTAGCACGCCCTCCATCCGCATATCTCGGAGTTCTTGAATCAACTGGTGAGTACCCAGAAGGTGCCCTAGGTGCTGGCTCAGTGAACAACCCATTGACCCAGTATATTACCTTTCCACTCATCTTTCTTGCATTATCATCAAAGCAAGGACCATACAACAATGAAGCCATGGCATTCATTGAGGCCCACTGAATTGCCTCAACTTGCTCATTCATTTCTTTGTCAAACGATATCCTATCTACAGACTCCTTTGATCGACCATGCTGAGCTTGCTTGTAACGGTCGATTTCACGTCGATATTCAGTTACACCATCCTGACCACCTACTGTGGTACCAATTTCATCGCACCAAGAGAGAAGAAGATCAAAGAGTCGTTTTCGAGTTTTGATATCAAATTTCTCCGATCTTGATTCCACAAAGTCAGGGGCTAGTGATCTTAGAACAGACGCTAGGGCATAGCGGAGAGGTTGCACTTCTTGAAAGCTATCTGTGGTTGATGTTATGATTTGTCTGATAGTTTCTTCAATGAACTTCAAATAATGGAGACGGAAAACTGGTTTTCGGTTCAGCATCCCGGGCCAAACATTCTCGGCAACAGTACGATATATATTTGCAATGTGAATACGGAGTTCCTCTCTCCGGGATTTCTGACTCTGCATATACCAGCGATGATTTAGAGTATAAGATAGATCAGCAACAAATCAAAGTCGCTTGTGCCAAATAGAAAGCATTCCAAAAGTTCGAGCAAATTTTGAGGTTATGGAATAACGTCCTCAGAGCAAAGAGTCTCTCCAAATTCACTGCCAATAATATAAGTTAATCCTCACAGAAACATAAATTCCAATATGCTGAACCTGTCAGTCTTATCATAGTCTTATGCACGAACAAAGACATCTAACAAATAGTAAACCTATTTTGACATGCTTTGCTTCATATGTTAAATGAAATCTCTCTGTGATAAGACTATGATAACAGAAATGTCAATAAACAATAAACCTGCTAACCCACCTTCCACTTGGGCTTTCCTTCTGTTTCAGATGAAATTTCTTCTACAAATAATGCAAGCTCACCAAACATGATTTGACAGACCTCAAGATGTGATCGGCCAAGAGCCATGGTAGCTGCATGCTGAATCATGAAAGCAAAATCAAATAATGAACCAGATTAATGCACAGATAAAAAAAGGAACGGAAAAATGAAAATTTAAATTTTCTCAACTTGGCTTTCTTCTTTATTCTGATGTGTTTCTAGCCAACTATAACTTGTCCAGGCAAATGTGTTTCTAGCCAACTATAACTTGTCCAGGCAAAGAATGTTATACCCCTCTAATTGTCTATTACTTAAAAAATGAGCCCAACATTAGAATCACAAAACCACCTACTTAATAATCTTTTCCTTTGCCAATCGTCATGAGGTGGGGTGTGTGGGTTGGGGATTGGGTAATGTGAACGTGATTATTACACGGACTTACCATGTGAGCTTCAGATCCAGATTTTAGTGAAGGGAAGATGAGAGAGTAAAGTTCTTTGGTTACTGCCAAACTACCAGCTTCAGGTGGACAAGAGCATGCAAACATAGCATATACAAGCCATTGATCTAATTTGTTTTCAGTATCTTGTGATTGATGAGCCTTCCCACCTAATTCTGCAGGTGTAATATGAGCAAGCCGCCGCATTACCTCCAACCTGCCATGTTGAAAACATAGGAATCTCAGTGGCTCTTTCAACCAATATGGATTCAACATATACCACTATTGACAACACAAATAGGGAAAACAACATTCTTAAAGGTTAGGAATAGTATACCCATCAAAATTCCGAATTCAAAGATTAAATTTAACAAAAGCCTATACAAAACAGAAAGATGGTCTTGCTCTACCGAGTTCATTTAAAAGAAGACAAACAAAACTAGCTAGACAAAGAAGAGAGCATCTATTGCCATTCAAAAACTATGGTTAAGTAAGGTTCATTTTCAGTTGAAATTTCATTATATTTAGTACAAAAAGTACGGTAAACTATGCTTCATGTTCTGTATGATACTACGATTCTATGTTTTCCATATCCGAGAAAAGAAAAGAAAGAAGTGCTTGCTTAGGTCAACCCAAAAGTTCTGCTACCAAGAAATTCCCCTGAATTTACTCCCTGAGAAAAAGAATGCAAAAGACCTTGAACATAAAATTCAAATCCATCTTACATAGATATGATCAACATGAGGTTTCATGAACCGACTTGACTGGTACAGAACATTAAAAGTGGACTGAATAATGTAGAAGCATTTTCTTACTTTGCTTCCTGCACTGAACTCGGGCAAAGTTCACCAGCATATTTCACAAGCTCACTGACACAGCGAGCCCATCTATTTTTATCAGGGCCTTCTAGAAGGGAATAGAATGTCACATCGGCAGGAACTGCATCCTCCCGTCTCAAATCAAAAGGTCGACCAGAATCACAGTAGCAGCTCTGAACAATGTCTTCCTGTAAACTTAGGCCAACAAGTTTCAGGGCCCTGCCCCGGCACGATGGACTTGAAAAAAGTAAAGAAACATGAAGCACCAAAAAATTACTAAGAGATGCAGAAGACTCGCCTCATTTTCTTCTAGAACATCAATTACAAATATCGGTTCAGCTTCCACTCTCAACCTAAAATCAGACCGGGCATTTACCGAAAAATTTGTTATATCATTTTTCAGAGCGCGAACACATCGAAGTAACTCTAATGCTGTGTGTCTGATTTGAATATCCACGGAACTGAGAAAGATAAGACCTACAGCATCCATCTCAGATGCACGAAATTCAACTGCCTCACCTGTCTGAGGATTGTTAGGAGGTGGCCTACAGATTGTTTCATTTCCTTGGATAGCCCCCTTCGTATTCTGAAAAACACTATCATGTTCAAGTCTCTCATCAGACAAACATGCTCTCCAGAAACGCATGAGTTCCACTAGGCGTCCCAGTGATGTTTGAATAAGAAGAGGGAATTCGTCTGGGAGCCGAATGATGAAACTGGCCATTCCTTTCATTACTGCAAAGCGGCGCTGGGGAATGTACCTTAAAATCCTATTGAGAACTTGAACAGCTTCTTCACGAACACCGGGATCAATACTTATGCCATGTTGAGGGATTATTTCAGTAATCTTATCACTTCGACCGACTTCTTCAATCAGATACGGTATGCATTTAAGTACTGACCGGAAGAGATGTCCCTGAGATTTTTCTTTGGTGTCTGCAGATCAAAATAAATGAGGAACTTTATACCCCGCATGGGACTCAGGTTATCATTAGTAGCATAATCATCATAGTAGTTCAAAGTTATGTCCCTGGGGGCAGTTATAACTTATAAGCTCACCACAAGTGGTGAGAGCATTAGCTTAGAAGTTTAATTAAATGCTTGTAATTACATTGCGTGCATACATGTATATATACATTCTTTATCTCATAATACTAACCAATAGTCAAGATAGTTTAAATGCTATCTCACAAATCAAAACTGAAGAAATTCAATACATGATTTCACCTCACTCCTCTAACATAGACTGCCTATTATCAATATGTGAAGTCTACACTTTGGCAACTCAGTAGATCATATCAGATGCCCAGCTGTCCATCGTCAGTTAAAGATAAAAAGCTATCCACATTTACCTCTTACATCAGTACACAAATTAATATGGCAAGGATAATTACCTATCGTCGTCTTTGATGAAGTAAGAAGAGCTTGACAGTAGGTTCTGTTGCAGGACCTTAAGATTGACTCGATTGCAGACTTCACTTTTGGAATATGGTGACCAACATCATGACCTGTCAACAATCTGTATGAGTCACGTTTCTGCAGTGAGAAATGTGACTGAAAGTTGCTAATGATGTTTGTTAGCACAATTCTATTTACAGTAAACACGTGTTTCTCTTAAGAAGACCAGAATGCCTATTTTGTAACCATAGTATGCTCACTAGAAGATGATCCAAGAATTGACTTTATGTTTGTGTCGGCGAAGAATACAACACATAATGGATCACCATCACCATCCCAAAAAAATCATGTCCTTTAAAACTTCTAACCCCTCAAGAATATAACTTTATAATGGATGGAATGGTTTAAGAAATTTACCGTGTGGATAATAGGGGATAGAAGTTTTAGACTGGTATGATTTTTCGGGGAGGATAAATGTTGCATTAAGGAAATCATTCGCACCAGTAATCAACCCTTGAATCATCTTCATGAACTCCCTTGAGCCACATGGCCAGAGCAGTAGTCCTTCTCAAATTACGACAAATGACAAGGATGAATAACAACCTTGAAAAACTTGCAAGCTAGCCTGTGGATTTGTAGGAGACCGAAAAATGGCCAGCAAAGCCCGTAAGCCAATAACCTTCGATTCGCTCAAATTTTCGGATTTCAGAAGTTCCAGTATCATGTGGTTCATGGCAAAGTCTAAGTTACTTTCTGCGATAGTCACACAAAACTCAACAAGTTTATCATGTTGGGAATCCTGAGTTAGAAGTCCTTTCCTCAAAACAGTTAAAAGCTGTGCTGTTACACTATCTAGGTAGTCCCATACGCGATTTCTAGGTTGGTAGTCTGCATAAACATTTAAGTAAAATCTAACGACTCGATGAAGACAGTCCAAAGCCATGAAGCGATGGTTCTTGTCCTGCCACAGAAAGACTAGATAGCATCAACTGATGACAATTTGTAATCGGTATTAAACAGATTGAAAATACTACCTCCTTGACTAACTGCATGAAGCCACCTATTTGTTTGAATATAATGAATACTGGTAAACTTACCCTTAGATGCTTATACAGATATTCCATGTGAGAACCGAAGTTGTTACTGAAAGTTTGTGGATCACCCAAACAAAGAAGAAGGGTCACCAAAGGATAACCAACCTACAAAGAGAAACATCTAAGTATAAGCAACATATCTTAATATTACAATAGTGCACTAAAGGATCTAGCTATCCTGCACATATAAGATAATAATTGGGAACCAAAATGTCATCATATCGCCAAAGTAAAAGCATTTTGAAGTTATGAGGCATACTGTTAATTACGATAACAAAATCATTGATCATCTCTAAATGCACTTACAGATATATGTTTGCTCTGTTTCTCTATCCAATGCATAAGTTGGCCTCTTATTCTAGCTACTGCTTCATACCACAAACTCAGGGCAGGGTCAACACCTGATGGGGGCCATTGGTTTTTTCCACCATCTGCAAGTGGCGCAAGTATGCTCGAAAGCATATTACATAGAGCATGATGGAGTTCACTTTTCCTTTTATGTGGAGCCCGATTAAGGGGGTTTGCTTTTGACACAAATGAAGCAGATGCATTAAGTCCACCCTCAGACTTCACCTGGGACAATTAATTACTTGAACGCTATTGAAGACTGAAGATTGGTATGAATAAAAATAACTTATAAATTAAGATATACCCCGAGTTTAAGGTACCGCATCCCATTAATGATACTAAGCGTTTCACTTCTGGCAGCACTCGTGTCAATACGGCGTGTATTAAGTTCCATAAATAAACGCTCAGTTACAGAACTAAACCTATAAAAAGAAGTGAAAAAAGGTGTGAAAAACCTAACCAAGCCTTCGGGTGAATGTTTGTGGATCCACATACCGAGCGAAAAGAAAGATAAAGGCTGATGTACCTGATCCGTGATAATGCACCTAGGAGCTGTGCAACTAAATCTAGAAGGAGCCCACGCAAATCAACCAATGAGGGATATTCAATCTGGCTTACAACCCTGTTTAAGTTGTTTCAATTAGTAAAGTATCCTAAAAACCCTGTGATGATGACTGGTCACAAGATAATTCAAACCTCCCATAGATGTTCAGCAAAACTAAGAACTCAAGTTAGATTCATAAGGCTAAGGTTTATGCCTGATACCATATACATATAGTAGGTCATGCAAACTAAGATAAAGGCAATACAGGACCTCACCTGTCAGCATTGATTAGCCAGTCAAACACAAAATTTTCGAGCCCAGACCAAAGTTTCTCTGCATTTAGAATGTAACCATCAGATTAACTGTTATCCATGATAACAATGCGATCCAGCAAAACAAAAATACATAAAGCATGCCTGTAAGTCCTTCCACTGGGCAGCACTCCACAAATCGAATACATGCTGAACAAAATATACACTCCACGGAAAGCTGAATTGAAGAAACAAATATCATAAACATGGAGAAATGGTAAGTAAAATTGTTGCCACAGAAATAACGCAAGGAACTTCACTATTCCGATTCTGTTTGACGAGCAAGATATGCAGACCTGTTGTATACTCAACTCAAATTTCATATCAAATCTTAACAGTATGACACATGGAATTGTAATTACTACTGTATATGCTCTCATTGTAGGACCAGGAAGCGATTGGTAATTTGTGAGATTGGTCATTTTCATTTACCCCTCTTTGTTATATCAGAATAGTGCAACACATATCAAGTAGAATGTTCTCTTTCCTGAGGGACTTAGATCCCCTACAATCATAGTGTCAGAATGAGCTGATCACAATTCACACATGAATGTGCAGTGTAGACTGACTAACTGAAGGGTTTCTACACTGCAAATTACAGATCCTGCAGAGAAAACTTCTTGCTAATGATTTTTCATACGGTGTTCCCAGCCCCAGCACGTCCAAAGATATAAACAAAGAAATGAAGAAGATACTTCACATCAAAAAATTATGAGCACTTCATTAATCAAACTATAAACATATTGTCTTCATTAAAACAGGAAAGACAATATGGCAAGTTCTTTGCATGATTAATCTTTTTCGGAGAAGCAAAACTCCATAAAATTATATATATATATTGAATTGCTAAATTAATAGTTTATCTAGCAAAACGAACGGCTAAATTATCTATTCATTTAGCAAAACAAACTGTCATCCCAAAGTTCATACTCCAAAATTTAACTGCTAATTAATCAACTGTTCATCTAGCAAAATGAACTACTATCCAACAACTCATTTATTCTAGCTGTTCATTTTCGTGAATGATTTGTCATTCCACAATCAACTGCTAGGAAATCTAGCAAAATCAATATACGGATTAAAAGAGAGGGTTCTCTGCTGGGTTGCGCCGATACTTGATAATTATGTACATACACGAATCGGATTCTCCGATACCCGTATCGGATACTTCCCAAAAGGCTTATCAAAAATTTATTAGTTTTTCTAAAGGTTTTTTCTTCAGTTTATTTTTTAAGGTCTCTCTTGCTTTCACGTGCTTTGTACATGCGAAGAGGAGAAACACTTAAAAAGAAAATGAAGGAGTTTACTTCCCTCATAATGAGGGTTGAGAGAGGAAATTTCAAGTTTGCTAGCAATGTGAGACTGAAATGTTGTGTGTTTTTTGGATTAGATTGAATTTGTGTGCTCTAATACATTCTTGAGTCCTATAAGATTGCATTTGCAAATATTTATGTATGTGGTATCCATACGTATCCGTATCGGCCATTTTCGGAGATGCCGAATCGGATTCTTCGATACGTACCGGAATCGGATACCGTATCAGTATCTGTGCAACCCAGGTTCTCTGGTTCAGTGGTGATAGAAATTTATTACTGACATAAATAAATCTTTGACAAACCTTTTTCTGGAATGTAGAGGCATCATTTGCACCCTTTGGAGATTCACTGCAACACAATCAATGCATCCAATAAGAATCTACTTAGCCAAATAGGCAGCTCCTAAACTCAAGAATTATATAGTTAAACTCATTCGCTTAGATAAGTGGTTAACCTCAGGAATGGTGTATTTAGAAGAATAAGAGAAAAAATATCTAAAAGAAACTACAAGGAAAACATTCCTTCACGTACTAGTAGAAGTGTAGAACTGCAAACGACATATTATTCAGAATAACCAAGGCCCAATGATGCAGGGGCATAAAACCATCATCCTAATTCACACAAATGGAACTAACAAGTGACAATCAGCAACTAGGATACAACCAACATGGTTTTAACATGAAATATCCACTTTACCATGTAGTTGTTGCTATAATTAATAGAATCAAATTAACAATTGAAATGTTGAAGCTGGTTCGATATATCATGGTAAGAAAAGAAGGCATATTTTCACTCATTTCTAATTAAATATCTTGAATATTCATAATAAAAACAGATGAAAGCAAAGCTAGGTGTATACCTTTCTCGCCACTTTAACAGCGCTTCAAGAAGAGGGACAGGTGTATGTTGAGCTACCATAGCTAATGAATCCAAAACTTGCTCATAAGCTGGGTCAGATGGTCGTAGGTATTGTCCATCCTGTTTATAAGGCATAAGCGATTAAAAAAATGCAAAAGTACTAATACGAGCAATTTCTATGTGATGTATAGCACCAGAAGCATGATTGTTTCTTCTAAAGCCAAAAAACTGAATAGGTAGGAACTCGTTTTTATTCTTCAAATGTTTATGCATAAGCAGAATATCGGTTCAATCCTAAGATGCCACTCCTATCTAACGATGGTGGTGGTGGATAAGTTTGTGATGGAACCAACTCGTACTAACACTTCTGACCTTGTGTTAGTAGCTAGATCACAATGGTGTTAATCAGGTTACCCTTCTTTCCTTTCATATGTCTGAGGATCTGCATATCCCGTTCCTTTTATCCCTTCACAAACTTTTACGATTCTAAACAAGCAAATGACAATCCTCCATCCATATCAGTTTATCCCATTTTGGCATCTTAAAAGTTCAAATCTTAATTTAGCATCTCAAGTGATGTCAGAGTTGACTCAAATATATGTGAATCTCTCCTTTCCTTTTTCCTCATCTTTAAGCAAACTTGGCATTTCTTATTCCATTCATCACTTTACAAACTTGGTAAGTTAAGCTAGAATTTCCCCTCAAGTAACATCCATGCCATGCTAGAAGAAAAAACATCCTCTTTAGATATTTGGAAGGAACATAATTCCCTAGTCATTTTTCTTTCCATCCAGCACACCAAATTACGGCATTTCCCGAGATGGCATTGGCATTGCCCTTTCTGCAACCTAACACTGGAGCAGGGTTTAGGGGAAATTGGAAAATTATGACAGAATAACAGCTTCATATGATCCATATGTCAGTTGGATATATGAAAAACCTGTAACCACCATAGCCGATAAAATTATGATTCACAGGATTCATTAGTGCTAATAATGTGCATCCATAAAACCATCTGGTTTTCGACTATATATATGTTGGATTCCTTCGAGTTATCCAAGATAGTCAGACTGTATATCTGAATTTCGATTCCTAATCAGTTCTCTATCCATAGATTCTGATAAAACAAAAAACTTAGGGTTTAAATCTGTAATTGATCAAAAAAAATTCCAATAAATAAAACTTCAACAATAGTATGATTATGATGATGTACCTGTGCTTGAGCTGTTTCAATACGACGTCTAGCAAGAGGAAGAAATCTTTGAAGAAGTGCATCAACAATCAACTTCGCTGCACTTCCACTTGATGACCTCATTTTCTTTGATTTCTCTCAGCGACAAAAATTCATCTAAATTGTTTTTTGAATTCTGGTTAATGGTTATTATTGTCTAAGGCTTCATGAGTTGTGATATCTCTAGACCTTTACCTTTAATATTAATAAATAAACACCATCGTTTTAGTTGCTCTGCTTTGTTCTTATTTTCTTCTTCTTCTGTTGTAACTGTTGTTGTGAAAAGGAAGGAAATGTTTTCGCGGAATGTTTGACGTTCAAACATCGAGATCCGTGCAGTTTTGACGATCTAATAATTTGGGTTTCTACTTTTGACCTTTTCTAAAAATACTATAACCCCATTCTATATGGGTTCAACATATAGAAGCCCCATAAAATGGATCATTCACTATCAACTCTAGGGGTGTGCAAAAAAACCGGAACCACGGTTTTCATCCGCAACCGTCCGTAAAATTGCGGGTGAAAACCAATCCGCAAGAGGCTACGGACCGGACACGGTTGAATTTTCAAATCCGCAAGGTTTAGCGGTTTGGTTGCGGTTGGATTCGTAGAACCGCGGTTTTAACCGCACCGTAGGGTAGTAAAGGCCTTAACTTCCCTATCTAGTTTCGTGGGCTTGTGTAGCCACGATTTTGGGTTTTATATATAAACCATGATTCTAAAGCATGTTAGCACAATGTAAATACCTGAAAGCCTGAAACCAACAAAAAATTCTAGTCACATGACATGGCCCAAACATTAAGAGATCAGAACATAAAACATAAATTAAATCATTTCAAGACCCATATAATTTTCATTACCAAACAGCTAAGAATAACATGCCAAGTTGTCAATGAATTAACACTGCATTCTTTTTCTATCTTTCTTAACTTAGTATATTTTTTTTTTTTACTTTTTTTTTTCCTGAGTAAATCTGCGGTTGATCCGCAACCGGACCGTATCATCCACTGATCCGCGGATGAAAAAACCGCGAGTGATTGGACCGGACACGGTTTGATTTTCCAAAACCGCAACTTTTACGGTTTGGTTGCGGGTGACCCCTAATCCGCAACCGTCCAACCGTTGCACACCCCTAATCAACTCTATGCTTTAGGAAAATGATACTGCCAGGACCAAACAAATAAATTTTCTTCAGATCTAGCCTGTAATTAATTATTACAAATTTTAGTAATGACAACACTACCCTTTTGAATATATACAAGAGGAAAATCATAATAAATTTTCATTTTCAGATTTTATTTCTCTTTCCTCCAGACGAGATGATTTTCTTCTGTAAAAATGGTTTCTATTCGGATCTCAAAGAAGATTTCTCCCTCGAAATTAAATTCTCAAAGACAATAACAGTGTCAGAAACTCTTACTCTTGAGTGCGTATCGATGAAGAAACTTAATGAAAATTGTCAAGAACAACCGTAAATGAGGTTATAATCATCAAATCCTGATGGGAAAGGTAAGTTTAACATATCATAACCGTTTCATTTGATTTGAACTACTGATTTGTTGATTTCCAATTCGATTTCGGAAAACAATTTTTTTGGTTTATTTTTGAAAACCTAATTATCTGATTTCACCTAGAAATCGTCATTCAAAACACGATCGGAATATAGATCTATATCATCTTGATCTCTCTTTTGAGATCGAAATTTCCGAATTTTTTTGTTAACAAACTTTCTAGGGTTTCGAATTGAAATTCGATCTAACATTTAATCTGTATTTTTAATCGAAAATTTGATTTCATTTATGAATTTATATCTTTTTAATCTTTGTGACCTCTCAAACGAAATTTGAGCTCCTTAATCTTTGCGATTTTGCATCGTAATGCTTTTATGTTGTTGTTAGTTAGTTAGTTTTGATGTGTTTGATTTGTTTGATTCTCTGTTTTTTTATGGTTCAATTTTTGTTATTCAATTTGTTTGAACAGATCTGAAGCGGAAACATTTTCAAAACCATATAAAATTGTGAATAAAAATCACAAATCAAACAAATATCTCAGACAAGGTATAATGATGATAATTCTTGGAGATTTTATAGAGTCTGTAAATATAATTTTAAAACGTTTGTTGCTAGAATTTCATTTTTTGTTTCAGTTCTTCATGGAGGAGCAGTTGTGTACTTCATGGAGGAGCAGTTCAAGATAAGGCAAAGTGGTAAGTTTACATTTCCATTATCTTTCTCAATTTCTTACTGTTAATTGATTATTTTATTCATGATGTGTCTGATATTAGCATAGATTACACTTTCTTGAAGTAAGTAATTATTCATTTTCGATCTGCTCTTGATCTATTTTCAACCTAATATTAGTTAGTCGATATAATCTAACTGTGCTGATAGAAACCTTAGTAGTAACTAGGAGATTCAGAGACAGTATGGGTTCCAAGTAGAGCGCGCCATTTGTGGAATCTTAAATGTGTCCAAGTATGATACAGAGGAGTATTGTAGGGTCAAATTTTATGTTGTTATAATGAAAAGCACACCATGCCAAAAAAAAATCTTAATTTATTTCACTCTTTAATGTTCAAGGAGGAGGCAAAAGTGACGTGTATCTTTTAGGGTCAAATTGTTTATCATGTTTTATAATTAAAAGAAGGAAACCCCTTTTTTGTTTATTTTTTTATCTGTTATTCTGTTTCACTCTTTAGTCTTTACTGTTCAAAGAGGAAGCAGAAGTGATGTGCATCTTTTCTTCATTAATTAGTTGATGAATATGTACTCTCAAATTGTTATTTAGGAAGAGGATCGGAAAGAAGAGTGCACAAAATTACTCACAGGGTGTTCTTGGGTGTTAATATTGGTGAATAAGGTATAGGTAAAAAAAGCATCATACTACGTTTTGCATGAGAATAAGACTAAATTGAAAATGTTATTTATTTTACTTTACTGGGGTTAGTTTCTATGTAAGAAAAACGGACACGTGTTTTTCTTTGTAACGTGCTCTAAGTTGCTCAGAAGTCAGAAGTATATGTGTGGTCATCTATTGCTCTTTACATCCGTTCCATTTTGTTACGTTTTTTTTGTTTACTTTAAAACTTCATTTGTATGTGGACTTTGTCGATGAAGTAAAACTTCATTTGTGGTTGGTTTTTGATCAATAAACTACATAGATTGCCGAGGACAACTCCTGAGTCAGTAATTGTTTCAAAATCAGGTGAAAACACATCATACATTTGATGTCAATACTCTGAAAGTTCACGTGGATTCACTAATTACAACATCTGATTGTAGAAATTTAGGTGCATGTGCGAATTGATGCCAAGTTTGGTATCTTTTTAGTGTTTTTGATTTTATCACACCAATCTGCGGATATTTATAATGCTAGTATATGTTTGAATGCATCTTATTAGTTTTTAATGCGAATGCATGTTGTGGTTTACTTGTTGAAATATATATATATATATATATATATAAGTTCAAGTTCACTATGCTCGTAAGATTGAGTTGTGTCAACTGATGAAGAAATTTGCAGTATTTGGTTGCACAAAACCTGAAGAGATCCCATGGGCTGAGACTGGAGCTGGATACATTGTTGAGTCAACTGGAGTGGTCACTGACAAGGAAAAAGTTGCTGCTCATTTCAAGCAAGGTTTGATATTATCCCATACTCTTAATTTTCAAACCTAAGTTCCTTTTGAGTTTTGAAGTTGAAAAAGACATGGGTGTGTAACTGTGGCATACACATCTATGTGGATGTGTAACTGCTGATTACATATGCATATTGTATGTGTAATTGTTGTATAAACATGCCATATGCATGTGTAACTGCTGCATACACATCTATTTTTGTAGTCACTGGTATTTAAAGGTTCCACCATTTTCCTTTGAGTTTCAATGTTTAAAGAAAAAATGATTGTTTGGATACTTTGTATGGGAGGAAATGAGACTTGGGGATCCCTCAAATACATCAGTAGTTCAAATCAAATGATTGTATGGATACTTTGGATTTTCTATGGGAGGCAACGATACTTGGGGATGTCTCAAATGATTGTCTGGATACTTTGGATTTTCTATGGGAGGCAACGAGACTTGGGGATGTCTCAAATACATCCCTAACATGTATGGTTTTGCACCCTCACTTTTATATTTATTGAACTTGATTTGCTGGACAACTTTTGTTATACTATACATTGGACATTTATTATGAGTTTAGGTGTAAGACATTAGACATTTCTTTGCATTATATGGATGTGTCACACTCAGTTACACAAGGAAGGTGCATCTGTAACTCTCAGTTACACTTTTCAGATGCATCTGTAACTCCTAGTTACACTATCCAAATGCATGTGTAACTCTTATTTACAGTAGTTAATCTTCTCACATCATGCATTCATGTTTTCTTAATTTTTATATAGTTCTGTAATATTGATTGGATGCTTTTGAAATATGGTTATGTAGTTCTTTAAAAAGAAAGTTGCATATGCACTTTCTCAAGGATTTAAGGTGATTGCTGGTGTCAGTGAGACTCTTGAATAACGAGGTGAGAAGTGATAATTCTTAGCTCTTTTATAGTTGAAAATGTGTGCTTTTATATGGATGTGTAACTCTCAGTTACACAAGTCAGGTGCATCTGTAACTCTCAGTTACACATGATATATGCATGTGTAACTCCTCTTTACAGTAGACAGATGCATGTGTAACTCCTAGTTACACATGATAAAATGAATAAAGTTGCAACCAAAAAAATTATGCATGCTACGTATCCAAGTCATATGTATGTGTAACTGTCAATTACACGTGACAGATGCATGTGTAACTCCCAGTTACACATGCTAAGATAGGTTATCATGTATCTTTTTTGTGTTCTTTGTTCTATAATTTTTCCTTACAATTGTTCTATATAACTCCTCATCTTTTGACGTTAACTTCGAATCGCATATAGGAATATTTGAGCTTCATATCATGGGTGGAGAGTTTGCTGATCCTCAGATTGTAGTTATGCTTGGTGAAAACGTGAAGGGGAAGACGACATTTCTTTGTTTGCTGGTACACCTTATTAGATCCCTCTCTTGTTGTTTTTAGTTTCAAATTCTATGTCTAGACTACGCATTTATTCACATTACACAAGTAAGATGCATGCGTAAATTCTAGTTACACATGTTATGTGCTTGTGTAACTCCTAATTACACAAGTAGGATGCATGTGTAACTCTGAATTACACTAGACACATGCATGAGTATCTTCTAGTTACACATGCCAATTATGAACAAACCTTGTAACCAAAAAATTACGCATGCCAGTTACACAAGATTTTATGGATGTGTAACTGCCAGTTACACATGCTAATTGGATGTTTAACTATAAGTTACACATGCTAATTGAATGTGTAATTGTAAGTTACACATGCTATGTGGATGTGTATATGTTGCATATGCTTATACTTTGGTGTGTTTTGATGAGCACTTGTTTTGAGTTTGCAAAAAAAATAAATTCTTGCAACAAAGTTGTTTCTTAAGCTCTGGGTTTTAATTACTTGATTTCACGTCTCCTTATGATAGAATGTGATTTCGTGTAGGTGAAACTGAATATACATTGTTGTATGTACTGTTCATTTTAAACTTATAAATACTGATTGCTTCTTGTTATATTTCAGGTTTCAGATAACTTCATAAAAGCTAATTGCTTAAATGTGATAATGGTCTCGCTGGAATTGGAGTTGACGCTGAATACACAAATCAGATGCATGTGTAACTCTCAATTACACTAGTTAGATGCATATGTAACTCTCAGTTACAATAGACAGAAGCGTGGGTAACTTCTAGTTACACATGCTAAGAAATACATGTATTTTTTGTATGTGTTCTTTTTGATGTCTATTTTTTTGATGTGTAACTTTGCATTACACATGACATAAGGATGTGTAACTTCTAGATACACATGCCATATGCATGTGTAACTTCTGTTTACACATTCACAATATACATTAATAATTTTGGGCCTAGATTTAATAATTTTGGGCCTAGATTTAATAATTTTATTTAATTAAGGGCTTGACAATATATAAAAGGGTATGTATGTCTTTTAATAACTCGGGGCCTAGATTTAAACTTCTTTTAATTAAGGGCCTCATATTATGGATTATCCATGGGTCGGGCCTTAGCATAATTTTCCCTTTTCTTAATTAAGAAACATTTTATTGTTCTTACATTTCATTTTACACCAGTTTTTTTTTCTTTTTTTCTTTTTGGGCAAAGTAGTATTTTCTATGTTTTAAAATAATAAACTGGTTTTATTCATAAATTTCCAAACAGATGGAGTAACTTTTATTAGATTACAAGTTGCTGATATCAACAACCTAAAACTCAATACCATCCCTCACTCCAGAATAAAAATAGCACTGGTATTGCTTACCCTCCTTCTTATTGGTAGGTTACCGTAACCTCACGCTCTTATTGGCTAATTGAGAAACCATTTGTATTCGTCGGACGAAATTTCGTTAGATATGGTGCGTTGATCTGACAATGTGTGGTGTAGATTGGATGAATTAGTGGGACACACGCGTCGGACGTCCCCCATTATTTAGAAAAATTGCTATATTAAAATTATATTAATTTTGGACATGTATGATTAAAATAAAAAAAAACCAATTCAACATATTTATGGAATAAAATAATATTTTATAATTTTATAAAAATCCAAAAAATAAAAAAATTACTATATTAATTTTGGACATTTATGACTAAAAAAAAATTTAACGTATTTAAGAATTAAAATAATTATATTTATAATTTCATGTAATTATTGTAAAAGATCCAGAGAATTAAAAAGACACTACATTATAATTTTGGACATTTACGATTAAAAAAAGACAACCTATTTACAGAATAAAAAAAGATTTCTAATTTTTGAATCTTTTGAAAGAAAAAAAAATAGAAATAACTATATTATTTTTTAGTATTGACGATAAATATCTAAAAAGGAAAACATAATATATATATATAAAATAATCTTTTATACTTTTATGAAAATTCAAAAAATAAAAAAATTACTATATTAATTTTGGACATTTATGATTAAAATAAAAAAACAATTCAACATATTTATGAAATAAAATAATTACATTTAAAATTTCATGTAATTATTATAAAAGATCCAGAGAATTAAAAAGATACTACATTATAATTTTGGACATTTATGATTAAAAATCAACGTATTTACGGAATAAAAAAAGATTTATTATAATTTCGTGTATTTATTGTGAAAATATAAAAAATAAAGAAAACTATTATATTAATTTCGGACATTTATGATTAAAAAAAAATCAATTTAACATATTTATGGAATAAAATAATATAATTCATATTTTTTCGAATCTTTTATAATTTCAAAAAAATCTAGAAAATAAAAAAAATACTATATTAATTCTTACATTTATGAATAAAATAAAAAAAATCAATTCAACGTATTTATGGATAAATTATGTTTTTAAAATATTTTATAAGGAAAAAGAAGAAAATAATATAGAAATGACAAAAAAATTACTATATTAATCTTTTATAATTTATAGTAGTTATTATAAAAAAATCCAAAAAATAATAAAAATAATTTATTGATTTCGTACATTTATGACAATCAACTCAACATATTTATCTAAAAATAAGATTTACATCTATATTTTGAGTATTTTGAAATAAAGTATAACAAAATATAAAAACTACTATATTAATTAATATTTAGAATTTTGAATATCTAAATATTTATAAATATTTTGAATATCTAAATGTTGTGGTTAACCAAAAATACGACAACAACCCAAAAATATATAAAAAAAATTGTGAATTAAAAAGGTAATTATTAGGATTTTTGTTTCCAATTTAGTTCTTATTATTCATTGAAAAGCACTAAAAAGATATGTTTAAATAAATAAATACCATTAGTAAAAAAAATATTACTAGACAAGGTCGTGATCTTTATGACTTTAACTTGCAAAAAATATGTAGATACTAGCCGAAAATCGTTTTATTTATGAGTTTGGTCATTGGTATCTCTATATAAAAGCATTCAGTCAAGAACTACATTCGTTTTTCGTCGCCTCTCTATAAAACGAAAGATACTCTTTTTGTTGAAGAACAAGTTGAAAGTTTTTTATTTATTTTTACGTTTTTGTCTTCTGCAAACCCATTATATTAGTTTTGTTGTTTCATCCATGGCTGTGATATCTTTTTCTTTCTTTTTGGTAGATCATCGTAAGAAATGCAAACGACGCTACCTCTCTCTTTGGCAACAGCTTCAGTAATCCTCTCTCTTTGATTTAGTGTTGATTATTAAATATGGGTTTTGATTGATTTGTCGCATATTTTATTAGTTACCATAAAAAATACATATTCCAAAATCAATACTGTAGTTAAGTAATCGTTTTTTTCGAATATTCGTTTCCAATTTCCAATCAACAATGGGCATATTTATAGGGCATACACGAGATGAAATAAATCTAAGTGCAGCAACAAGAATGTACAAGGCTCTTTATAGTTATTTTTTTCTATCTTACAAGGTATGTCATTTTTATGATTTTGATATACTGAATAATAGAATTTGAGAGCGGCGATAGTTATGCATATATATTTTACAATAATCATATAGTATAACTAAAGATTTTATAGTTAATTTTTTCGTTGGTCACATAAACTTTCTTGTGTTGGTTAATATTTTTCTTTTTGTGGTTCGATATGGATACGAGACGTATACCAAAAAAACTTGATTGATATCGAACAGCTTCCAAATGCACATTTTCTATCATCCCAGGGAAAAAAACAGATATTTCGATGTTAGCGTGTGGCTATGCCAGGAATCTGGTAGGTTATCATCTCAATTGTTTCATCTCCTAGCATTTTGTAGCAAGGGAAAACTTAATTTACAGGTTTTTGGATTATTATTTTTATGTAATTATTAAGGATATAGAGGGTCAATATTACCAGTGTTACTTTCGCATTGTTGAAATTTTGTTTTTCCTTAACAAGAATTGATGAAATTCTGAATTGATATGTTGGGTAAACCAAGATGTAATATATACGGACATACAATGACAAAAACAAAATGTCGATTTGATAAATGCTGGGTTGTTTCCATATTTTTTGGGTTTGGAAACATTGTATAAATTCTCCTGTGTTATCTTTTGTGCCCCGCCTTCTAAAATCACGGATTACCCTGTTGATGTACGGAATGAATTGCATCACTTAACTTTTGGAGATTTCTTTATTAACATCTTCAGTCCTAATCACTTTTTCTCAGTAGTATTTTGGATTTGCTAGGTATGCTATGATATATGAAAATGAAAATCATTATCTGATTGGAGGATTTAGCCATCTCTGATGTGTTACACAATTAGTTGTGCTCCATATAGAAAATAAGGTCTACAGTTTTCGTGTTTCATTTTGATTGGACTTCACAGTCTATGTTAAGTTTCATGGTGGTTGTTATATGCATATTAATGGATTTATCCATTCGTGACGTGTTACACAATTAGTTATATTCTGTATATAAAATCAAGTTGCAGCTTTCGTGTTTTCGCAAGTGGATAGGAAGTTTATTTATTTTTTGCTTGCCCTTCTTCGTGGTATCGAGATGCCTGAAATTTTTGTAGTTTCCTTCAAACAAATGATGTTGATATTAAGTTGATATTTTTCATTTTGTTGCTCTAAAATTAGGAATTTTTTTTCTTCATGAATGTTATTTCCGCTTTTAGACTTCAAGGTTAACTTTTTTTTTTTTGTTCTCAAACAAAGCTATGTGGAAAAAATATGAATTTAATTTTCTCTATATTTTCATGCAGTGTGCTAAGTTTTGATGATACTTGAGAACGGAATCAAAACACCAGCAATAATGAACAATTTTTTGCTGGTGTTTGTTAGTTTGACAGGAAGATATATCTGTACATTTCCTTGATTACATAATCTTCGACGGGAAGTACTTCATACGCTTTAATTTTCAATATTTAAAGATGGAAATCTATTTTTTATAAATACATTATGTTTCTTTTTATAGTATCTCTGATATTAGATATTGATACAACTATATAGTGATTGACATTTTTTATTTAACTACAGGAAGTTGGGGTCTGGGAGAGGAGTTGAGTTGGCCGCTTGATTCTTAATGAAAATGTACGATTTTTGTATAAAGATATATCATTGCATCGGTAACGACGGGAAGCACTTCATGTTTTTCCCTATTTAGAGTTCACAATCTATTTTATATTAATATCATGTTTTTCTTTAGTGTCTTTAATATCAAATATTGATATAGCTATATAGTGAGAGTGATTTTTTACTTTAATATAAGTAGTTGGATCCTGAAGGCGCAATTTAGTTGGACTATATAGTGAGAGTGATTTTCTACTTTAATATAAGTAGTTGGATCCTGAAGGCGTAATTTAGTTGGACACTTGATTCCTTAACACAAATATATGATATTATACGCAAGGAAGGTGGGGACATGCTTCAAAAAAAAAAAGGAAGGTGGGGAGTATATAGCGAGTGAAGTACAAACGGGAGTTGGCCCCTTTATTAGGATTTGGGATAGAATATTAGGGTTTGGGATAGAATATTATTAAGACTTTGCTTCTTAACTTTATGTTGCATAATATTATGAATTTGTGAGATCTTTTAGATTGTATTACAAAGAGTTTTCAAAACTATATGAGATCTTTAATTGTTAATTGTCAATCCATTGGATAGTAATGTTGTATAGCGTATTAGATTTCTCATTGGGACGGGTGCGGGGCGAAGCCCCGCCTCAATGAACATGCACCAACAATATGAAAAATTCCACCAATCATGGTGTCGTAGCACGGGTTTCAAGCTAGAAATCGAGATATTAACTTCTTCAGACATAAAATATTTTAGTTTATTTGTAATTTTTTTTATTATTTTAATATATTACATGAAATTAGTTTTCAAAACCATGTTAGATCTTCAAATCATAATAATATTATAAATTTGATTATTATAAAGTTTTAACTGTTAATTGTCAATCTATTGGATAGTAATTCTATAAGCTTATTAGAACTCTTCGTAGGACGGGTACGGGGTGAATCCCTGCCTCAGTGAACATGAACTGACGATGTAAGAAATTCTAGCAGTCCCGGTACGTAGCACGGGTTTCAAGCTAGTCATTAATGAACAATTAGATATCTTAGAGCTAGAACCCGGATTAACATTGTTGTCATACTTGATGATGACCAACGGGGCCGTACCAAACTATTTAAGGGCTCTTGGCAGAAACCAAAATTCAAAAATGCGTTTTTGTCTCCAACAATATACGTAGCTAAATTTTTGTTTTTTTGTATCTGTGGTGTTTCTGTTTCACAGAAAAATGGTGTTGATTTAGAACTTGAAAAGACGAGGGTACCCAAATACACCACATTTTTTTTGTTTCAACCTATAAGCCCTCCACCGAATGTGATCGTCTATGGACGGAGTTGATTCAATACGAAAATTCGGTTCACACTTCGTGTGATCGTTTATGGATACGAGATTGAGATAATACGACAACAAGATAACTTGTGTGATCGAGACAATACAACAACGAAGTATGTTACTTGATAATAGGTTCTGTAGTAACCAAACTCTATTGGATCACTATCAAGTAATGTGGATTTAATGTATATGTGTATTTTTATTTATTATAATAAACAATTATAATGCGGAAATTAAAATAAAATACGCAGCAAGATTTTGTTAACGAGGAAACCATAAATGCAGAAAAACCCCGGGACCTAGTCCAGTTTTGAATACTCTCATAATTAAGCCGTTATACAAAATCTAAACGAACTTCGTATAGTTGAGACCAAGCAAACTACCCCTAGCTACTTAGTTCCCTCAGTATCCATGCGCCTTCGACTTCTAGAGTCACACACGTGAATAGCAAGTCCTTTGGATAGTATTCCAAACAGCAAAGGAAAAATCTGTTTAATAACCACTCTAATCAATTTTTGCTACAAGATATAGATGAGTTGTTGACAAAGGCTCTTCTGTTTAATCTAATAAACTCCTTTGTCTGGTTAGATCAATCTAGCTTTAACTACCGAAATATTCAAGTATAGATTCGCACTCAATCAAAATAAATATCAAAGAGATATATTGAGAATGCCGATCTCACGCAACTGATCAATCGAATAAATCGGATAAACTCCTTTATCTGGTTAGATCAATCTAACTTTAACTACCGAAATAATCAAGTATAGTTTCACAACAACAGTACTCGTAGATCTTCTTGACACCACAGAAGTATTTAAATGAGCGGTCGTAAGATATTTCATTAGGATACTTTCCTCTCCGAAAAGACGACTCCACCAGAAACATAAAGAAATGAAGTTTGCCTGGATCATAAGATAGTTTACTAGAAATGCAAACTTAGGTATTGTTGATGGTGGATTTTAGTTCAGGACTAAAGTTGTAAAACCAATTTTTGTGTCGACAACCTGCAAAGGATAAGGCTATTTGATAAGTGATGAATACTTCTCCGCTTTATTAATTCACCTAGAATGGAGCATGTAACAACAATCCCCAAGTATTCTCTGAATTTTAGATTTATTAATTAATGCATAAATCGCCTTGTATTTCCTGTGATGTTATCAACAAAACTCTCATTGTTGGTGCGGCATGATGACTGATTGTTACTCTCAGCAGAGTAACATGAATATCCAAGTATCAACAATGAGGCATGCATGAAATACCCGTATAGGCTAAACCATTCTCTAACAAAGAGAATCATCTCTCGGTGTGTTATACTAGCCCGATCGAGCATATTTTGAATATGGACTGTCCATATCAGTTTCAGAAATAATCATGACCACGCAAGTTGGCCGCACAATTTAACCGGCCTAGATGAACCCTATCAGGAGCAGGATATCACCGCAATGACCACCAGCGGGCCTGTTTTTGCCCTAGCCAGTCGAATGCATATGATGCCTCTCCAAAAGCCACCAAACTCCAGCCTGAAAAGATGGTCGTGAAGTAGCTTGTAGGAGCTCGTATGAGCAAGGGCTTCCTACGGCAGTCTAAAATCCATCACGATCGTTCGTCTTCGCCGGCACAATTAGACGGTGCAGATCGTCCCATTCCCGGTTGCGCAAGCACCGTTGTGTACACCGGCGGGCCCTCTTTATACCTGCATAGCTGACCATCTCACGACCTAGCCAGGGAGGAGTAAACGTTCGCCTAGAGTTCGGTCGGCGTGATGCTTTAAGGGTCGCTAAAGGGTCTTAAATTGATCACGGCCATCCAACTTCATCGGCATGTTTGGATGGCTTGGATCAGACCCATAACTGTTAGTCAGGTATCACCGTTTTCACCACCGACCCAATGTGGGTCCCACATGGTCGGCCTCCCCAAAGAAGGCGCATATCCTGCAAAACCGTTAAGTTAAAGTCGTGTACACATGACCGACCCAAAACCCTAATTAGGGTTTGCGGCATATTACATGTGTCGCTAATCGATCACGAGAATCCATCTTCGCAAGCATAGATTGAAGGTGTAGATGTGGAATCAACAGGTCCTGAACATGTCAACACGATCACCGTGGGCCCGTCTACACACCTGACCAATCGGACAACACCGACCATGGCTAGACGCCTCGATTCGTGCGCCCAAAATAGGCATGGACATGCGGTCTCCGATTCCTTTGCGGCAATGGATTTCTGCCGCAAATCGATCTCAACCACTCAACTTTGCCAGACAAATTGAGCGGCCTAGATCATATCTTCACGGGCTAATGAGGTATGGACGTGTACACCGGCAAGTTGTTTACACGCATGCTCGGTCGGTCCTGCCTAATACACCTTGATAGGTGTGATAAACACCTAATTTTATATCTAGTATTTATGCTTTCTTTGCTATGTTTTCGTGTAAATTATGTGTCTTATGATTACTTTTGAGTTTATAGGTGTTTTGGAGTCATTTGGAGTTAAAGATGAAGAAAGCACTCAATCGGAGCATAAAGGCCAATTCACATGTGAGCTATGCTTGGAACGGGCCAAGGTCGCGCAGCAAAGGAGCGAAAGAATGTACTGTCAGTTTCCCATAACTGACAGTTGAGTTGAATAAAGATTTAAGTTGTCGGTTATTCGGAATCGACAAGCCTAATATTTCTGGATTGCCCTTATCCAGTCTGGGATGTCTAATAGTGGGGCGTTTAAATCCGGCCCATTTTTATAACCCTAAATCGAGAATCACTTTTCTCGTTTTCATGTCATTCACTTCCTTCACTGGAAATTAAAGAAAAAGCAGTGGTGTTATATCACCTAATGACTGACGAGCAGCTGAGGCCATCTGAATCGATGAGAAGGAAGATTAAAGGTTACATATGATGATTTAGCTGATGTTAGATCAACAGTGAAGAAATTAGAGAATGGGTGCAGTTTTCTGGTGGAGAGTTTCATTGGATTTGCAGGGAAGATGGAGTTGCAGACAGTCGAGAGAAGAAGGGTTTTGAATTAAATCTGAGTGTGTTATGTTGAGATGGGAATGAATGTGAAGTTGAAATTAAGAAGGAAATTACAAGCTGGGTTTGGTTTCTGTGTGATTCAGAAAATCAAGAGATTCAATGTCTTCTGTGGTTGGAGAGATGTGGCTGATGCTTCATTTCCTAATGTTGAGAAATGGAGACAGAGATGAAGCCAGAAAAAATAGATTCAGGGAGAAATGTTTGAAGGTTTGTAAAATTAGAAGATTGGGTTTTGCAGTTGAGTTCGAAGAATGAAATTGGAAGAAGAATTGGTGATGAGATAGATGATTTTAGAGGCCTTGAAGGAATTGAAGAGTGGGATTATATATAATTGTAAAATCAATTGTGGTTTGGGGTTTCTGAAGATGCAAATATGGGGTTGATTCTGGTGGATTTGAACAAGACTGCTTAGATGGGGATAAAGTTCTCAGGCAAGAACTCAATTGAAGAGAATGGTGCTGTACATGGGCTCAGAGTTGTTGGTTGATTTGGTGGAGTACTTGAGCTGTGTAGAAGGGAGAATCTGGTGCAACTGTTGCTATCAGTGGAGCACTAGTTGGTGGTAGTTATGCTATGTTGCAGTCAGGGAAGGTGGTGCCTTGCACTGAAAATGAATTGAGGAGATGCAGTTTAGGAGCAAGAACTGAAGTGCATTGCAAGTGGATAAGCAGAAGAAGTGGCTCGAGGTGGTGGGATCTGGTTGTGGTGAATGTTGTTACAGGCATGAGAAGAAGATGGGTTGTGGCAGTGAGCTTTTGAGATAAGAGTTTCTAGTGTTGTTGATATTGTGGCAAGCTGGTAACTTAAGTGAGGCTGTGTGTGCACAGCTAGTGCTTGTGGTATGTGTCGCAGAGCTGTAGATGATTGAGTTTAAGATGGTCAGCTGAGCAGCAAGAAAAGTGGCGTAGTGGCAAAAAGATGCGGTTGCAGTTATGCTGTGTGCAGTATGAAGTTGGTAAAATGGATGAAAAGGGATTGAAGTGGCAGTGGAAGTTGCAGCTGTATAATTTTATCTGGTAGCAATGGAATAGGGAGATAGCTTGGCAAGGTCCGGCCATCATGGCTGAGACAGTTCTGTCCTGGCAAGATGGCCTGCAAAATGGCAAGATTATGACCAGTCAGCCAAGTTAGCTAGCTGACTCGGTCCAACTCAGCTCATTGGCCTTGACTAATTGACTGACGCAAGACTGATGGTTTGACCTGTTTGACCATTAGTCCTAACGGTGGACTGACGGAATACTCCGTCGACGGAGGAGGAATCTCAGTTGCCGGCGGTGACTTTCCGGTGACGTATTCCGGCCAAAAACCCAGTTTCCAGGCGACGAGTTTTGGGACATATTTTCTACACGGGTTTTCTCACAACATGGGCTTGGTGGACTACTTGGAGATGGACTTTGAGAAGACTAGACCTAATTTTGGAAGGAGTATCCTTTATGGAAATTGAGAAACTTATAAAAGAGAAGACTTTTCTCTAAATCATATATCTTTTCTTCTACTTTGTTCTAGGGTTTAGAAACATGTTAGGGTTTCTTCTTCTTCTTGTTATGAACTCCTTGAATATGAGTACTTAATTTTATTATTGGTTATGGAATAGTTGGATTTCACAAAGCATGATTTTTTGATTCAATATATTAGTTTTGTCTCATAATTATCGTTCACGATTCTCTGAAAATAGGTTCCATGATTGAATGTTAGTTTTGTCAAGTTGCAAATTGGTAGAACTCATAATCATATCTAATGCTAGTTTAGGGTTTATTATACGAAAAAGTGATACTCCTTGAATACAAGTAGCATAATTGTGAATATTGCTTGTAGTGATGCATCCTAATAATCACAAGTGATTCGTGACCTTTGTTAAATTGAATTAGTGTGTTTTCCACGTTCGATTGCTTTGATTGGCCTGATTTCATAGAACTTAATGCATCTTGGGAATTAAACTTAATTAGTGCTTTTACACGTTAGGTTGTTCTTTTAGATAGAACTCATACTCGCATCTTTTAATGTGTTTGTTGATAATAAAAGGGAATTTGCGGGATATTCTTGCGATCAAGATATTCTAGGGCTTTTGATAAAAGTTGAGATTAAATATCAATTCTACTTATTGTTTTGAAAGCATGTTAGTGAATGAAGATGAATCCTTAACCAATATCTTTTCTATTTGATTTGTTTGCTTATTTCTTTATTTGCTTTTATTTTACTTTATAAAAATCAGAAAACTCCCGGTATTTTATATAGGAAACCGAAACAACGAGACAACCTAGACCTCTCTGTGGGATCGATCCTTTCTTGCCCTTGCTATATTTATATTTTGAGTAGTAAGAAAGTGTAAATTATTTTTGACGCATACGACAGCGATCACACCTCCCATGCTTGAATTAGACAAAGCTGAAGAGTGATGCTTGCGTACCTCTTCAAAACCTTAATCAACAGTCGCAGATGCATCATCTCATCCGTCCAACTCTACCAGCTTGGTTGGGCATCCCAAGCTAGGAGTTAAATGACCAATAAGATGTCATGGTGATTACCATCCGACACTCTACCACATGGAATGATCGGCCAAGGGAGAGCTTACTTGCGCATCCTCCAAAAGATCATTCGAAAATGGCTAGGCATGTATCTATTTTAAAATGTTTAATCCGAGAACTACTCTGTTAAGCCTTAAAACAGTGATGCTTCATACATGCTAAATATATTCAATGCATTACCTGCATAGAATACACACGATATTTTATAAATATCGATTTCCCAAATAACTTAGTTATTTAACCTAGCACCGTATGCTACCTTCTGTGGGTCCCACGACCCACGCAATCGAGACATCAAACATGTCACAAACTGGGGGATACTTATTGGGGTATTGGTCTGGTGGTTTACAGCGTGCAACGTGCAACACACCATCACAAGAACGTGTCAGGAAAGCATGGACGGTTAGCAATGATGTGAGAAGTGGGTTGAGATGTGATCGTGCAATCACCAACACGAACCCATTTCACCATCACTCCACTTCCTCCACTTTCCACGAGATACGATGGTTAGGCTCAATGACTTGTATAAATAGGTTCTCCTCCCTATTTCCAAGACAGGACAAGACAGACAGAAACCAAGTGTTAATACAACGTATTCAAACACCCATAGCTGATTGCTTACATTATTTGCAAGTCAGTTCGGTATTCTGATACAAGTCATAACCAGCCTACACCTTCACAATATCAACACCTTCTTCGCTTCCCTCCCTAAGATCAATCCTATCTCCTTCACTTGTGACCGAAACAAGTCTGGAACGGCCATTTCTTGGTTTAGGCCAGAATTATATAGATTGATCTCTCGAATCAAAAGCACTCCCGTGCAGTGCATTTGTTTAGGGTTTAGATTCATTTCTCATCCACACACCCCAAATTACCAAAACCGACAAAAATAGTTTTCACCCATAAACATGTATTTATAGACCTAGGATGTTTGGATACCAAGGAATTTCCAAAACCGAAGATATTCTCAAGATATGCAATGAATGGATAAAATATGACAACCAAACTTGACATACCAATGGCTGGTGAGTTCAACCGAGCTATACTCTAACAATCTCCCACTTTGTCAATTTTAGTGACAAAACTCATATTCAATCAAAATAATTCATTTTACATACGTTTGATTCCAAGTTTCAACATCACAATAACATGCATATATTCAATCAATAAATACCGTTGTTGACATTTGAATAACAAAAGATTTTACTCCCCCTAAAGGTAAGCTAGGTAAATATTCAATCTAAACATCTTTGTTATTCCCCTTTTGTAGTCAGAATTACTACACAGCTATATGATATGTTTCTCCCCCTTAGTCAATGTTTTACTCTTTCGTAAGATATAACGTTTAAGCACAATTGTCCTTTCCTTAGTGATTAAAAATCACTTGTTTACTCCATATATTTCTCCCCCTTTTTTTCACAAAATGACAAAGGTTCGATCAAATAAAGGACAAACCGAAAGGATCTTACAAATCTAAAAGACTTTTAAACAACATATAAGAGTTAAGCACGAAGGTTTTACATACTACTTTAGATAGACAATATTAAAACAGAAACTATAAAGTAATTTAGTTTCAATATGTTATCAAGGAAACAATTTCCCGAATAAATTTTCCATGATAGTTTAACAAATCGACTAAGAAACTTAATTCCCTTGTTAAACTGATGGTGTATGCACAATCGCTTATTTCGATAAGACCAAAATAAAGATCAGAATTAACTTTATTCTCTCATCAGGCTCTAATTATTCAGACAATAACTTAGACCTTTCCCTCTAGACAAGACAAACACTAGGTTAGTTAACTAGTCTTTCTTGTCAAGGCATTCAATTAGACTTGAATAACCGAATTCTCCAATTTGATAAGTCTAACTAAGATCGGAATTAACTTAGTTTCTCTTATTCGGAATCAATTGAACTAAACAATTGGTCCCTTATTTTGTTAAGCCTTACACAATACATACAAACCAAAATAAATTGACTTACGCAATTATTTTCTTAACCGAAAGCAATTGAAACAAACATACACATTATAGCACCGAAATTGCACCGCATTTCATTAAGCAATAACACTTGATACCCAACAATAAAGAAGATACCAAACAATAAGCCAAATAAATTGACACAATTTTTTTTTAATCGGAAACAATTGAATCACACACACACACACATCCATACATAATATAATGGAACATACCAATTGTACCAAAATTTTGATAACCAAAAGAAAAATATATGCAATATAAACAGGCTTTTCTTAAACAGAAAAATGATTAACTAACAAATTCGTTACCTCAAATTCTGCAGCCTCTTTTCCCTAGAAAAATATATCATTAAGCGCAAGTTCAAATAAGAACTCTTCCCAGTGTGTTGTCATCTTCTCCCAAAAACAAACGAACAACAAAAAAAACAACTTTTACTAGAAAAAGGTTGAATCGGTTTTAACTAATGCGTGCCAATAGCAAAATTTGAAAGCCCGAAACACATGCTATGCTAAACATAACTCACGTAAACACAAATTTGTAAGAGCACTGCTCGGTCGAACTCGCAAGCGTTGCTATCTCAATCTTGTTTGTCCAGTTTAGTTGCCAAAACTATAAGTCTTGATTTCTAGTCTTATAGCTAAGTCTCGGATTAGGATAGTAAGTGTAGTTGAGCATTAGACTTCATGGCGTTCATTGATTGAAGACGAAGAACTACTAAGGGAAGCTTGTGTAACTTCATCAACAAAAGGTATGTGGATACTTGAACTCATCTATCACTCAAAAGTCTATCTAATCAATCTCCTATTTGAGACAAAAGTCTTATGGCTATATAGACTTCAATCATACACATTTGATATTTAGAGCTGAGTTTAACTCGCTTACATATTTCTCGAAATATGTGTTGGTAAGCTTTCGCTTTAACCAAGTTCATCTTATATTCTTGATGAAAGTCAAAAGATGATCATGTGAAAATCGCCGGGTAACATCTTACATGATTTGTATGAGACAGTCATTTGTTGTAGACTTGGAATGTTTCATATTGATAGGAGAAGTGGGTTGAGATGTGATCATGCAATCACCAACATGACCCCATTTCACCATCACTCCACTTCCTCCACTTTCCACGAGATACGAAGGTTAGGCTCAATGACTTGTATAAATAGGTTCTCCTCCCTATTTCCAAGACAGGACAAGACATATAGAAACCAAGTGTTAATACAACGTATTTAAACACCCATAGCTGATTGCTTTCATTATTTGCAAGTCAGTTCGGTATTCTGATACAAGTCATAAACAGCCTACACCTTCACAATCTCAACACATTCTTCGCTTCCCTCCCTAAGATCAACCCCATCTCCTTCACTTTGTGACCGAAACAAGTCTGGAACGGCCATTTCTTGGTTTAGGCCAGAATTGTATAAATTGGTCTCTCGAATCAAAAGCACTCCCGTGTAGTGCATTTGTTTAGGGTTTAGATTCATTTCTCATCCACACACCCCAAATTACCAAAACCGACAGAAATAGTTTTCACCCATAAACAATTGGCGACCACTGTAGGAGATTAATCTCTTGGTTACAATATCAATTTCCAATTCTCAATTTCATCTTTTCAATACCCGGATTCGACTTCCTCAGTTTCAAAGGGATAGATCTTAGATCAATTTTCAATCTTATTTCAATATGTTCAAGATGGTAGAACTTAGGTCAGGATCAACGATCAACTCTGATGGAACTATCACCAACAACACTCTTGGTATTGATAACCCTATTAGTGGAGCTTCCGTACAGAATGTGATAAATACATCTCGTGGAGCCTTCTCCTCTACCGCTAACACCAGCGGAGAAGGAGATATTCCAGTAGGCATGACACCTCCTATCACCAGAGCCAGAGCAGCAGCAAATCCCGGCATTTCTTCGAGTGTAACGCCTCCGGTCATCACCAGGGAAATTTCTACTCCTCCATCGGGACGAGAGGCCGGAGGAACAAGAGGAGGACAACCCCCTATCACCATGGTAGATTTGATGGAAAGTCAAGAAGTTCTTGCTAGATCTCAAATGGATATGGCTGCAACTCAGAAAGAGGTAATTACTTTTCTCAAAACTCTAACCGAACGATTTTCGAAGGGGACACGACATCCCCTGGAGCCAACAAGGAACGTGTTCGATGCACCCGGGGAAGGCACTTCAATGGCACATGCCCATATGGACGAAGAAGCTCGTGATGCTCCTAAACGCCTGAGAGAAAGAGACCAGCCATCCAACTTCATTACGCGTGAGGACCTGGAGCGACTCCTCCAAAACTGGGGCAAAGGAAATATAGCGGACATGTACCAGCATCAGCCTCCATATCCTCAAGATTTGCAACGAATTCCCCTTCCAAAAGGCTACACCTCTCCTCAATTCTCCCTTTATGATGGTACTGGTAACGCTCGTGAACATGTCTCTCGATTTTTGGAGTCTTTAGGGGAACACGAATACAATCATGTCCTCCGCCTGAAAGAGTTCTCGAAGACACTTACCAGAAGAGTGTACACTTAGTACAACAACTTTGCACCTAACAGTGTATCCAATTGGAGTGAGATGGTCAGTGCCTTCAACAGGAAGTATTTCTTCGTGTCAGAGCATGTCACCTTTTCAGACTTGGGAAGGATCTTTCAACGGAGCAACGAACATCCAAATGACTTCGTTAAGAGTTTTAGGACTCAGGCGTTGGATTGTCATGATCTGAATGTCACCGAACGCCAGTTGGTGGAACTATGCATTAACGGAATAATTCCCATATACCGTGCTTTATTAGAGAACCTGGGCTTTCAAACATTTTCTGAGCTCCATGAAGCCGCTAAGCTATCGGCCACAACATCCCAAGCGTTGTTGGAGAGAACTAAGATCGCCCGAAATGAAAATATGTGTGAAAGCCAAGGAAACATGCGTCTCATCAACAAGCAATACAATATCGGTTCTTCTGTGAGTGTGGTAGGCGAAGGAGAAAAAAGGAAAGCGTCAATAATAGAACAACCACCCAAGCGTGCAGCACCAGCACATACGACTTCGTCTCGAAAGAAAGCAGACAAGGCTCCTGCGCAAGAATCCGGAGACACGGTTCCAAACTTCCCATTTCCCATGAATGAAGTCATAGAACTCCTGGAAGCATGGATTCAAGACGACGCGATCAATCTACCACCTATCAGACGCCCACCGACCGAGGAAGAGATGGCAAACCCCAAATATTGTCGTTACCATAGGTTTGTCCATCACCTAACCAAAGATTGCAACAAGTTGAAGCAAATCTTCAGACAAAAAGTGGAAGCAAGAGAGCTCCGGTTAGGAAACGAAGGTGTTCATAGGGATCATTTTCCTATTAGGAGCTGCATGATATCGGGGGATTCTGTCCGCAAGACTGTACAACCTATTATAGAGCATTTGTGTGAAATCTTATATCTCTCCAAGGGACAATGTCAAGACATGTTCGCAGCCCTCAACCATGTCGTGTCAGGAAGGCGTTTGTATCAATAAAAGGAAGCAGTCTCGGAGCCACAGTCTTTCCTAGAAGATATGACCGACAAGGGGAACTGGGACTCTTAACCATCACTCGTTTGAAGGATGTTGAGTTCGACAACACATTGATTGATGCAACCTCCAAATTCAACATCATCACTATCAAGACTCTGAGGGCCGCAAGGATTTCAAAACAAGAAGCTACCCGCAGCCCAACCATGATTAGGATCCCAAAAGGAGAACTCAGTGACGCCTATGGATGCATTGACCTTGAACTTAAAATTGGTGATGCTCTAACACATGCTAAATTTTATATAGTAAAAGAGTATCCGAATTACGACATGATCCTGGGACGCCCGTGGATACACGATAACAAAGCAGCACTGAGAGTGTGCCCTTTGCCGATTTCAGTACCTGAAAGAATCTCCAACGAACCGTCAAATCCTGAAGATTATTTTTTTCCATATCAACACCTTTCAAGTGTTACGCAACTTCCTGGAGAAAGCCCTAATCCTTACCTTGAAAGGTTCCGAGCCCAAGTAAGTCTCATTGAACAACCTTTTTTTACAAACAGTAAAACCTCTTCTTGCTGAGGCTCAGGGACTTGTTTCGATCAACAACCTAACCGCCACTAAGATATGTGAGTAGGGTGCTGGTCCTTTCAAGCGTTTTTCTAAGAGCTTGGAAGCAGTCAGAGACAATGTGTCCCAAAAACAATATGTTATACCAAGTCCGAATCTGTTTCAAATTGGAGACATGGTAGCATAAAGGACCGCGTTTCAAGTTGGAAACGTGGCGGTGAAAATGGCTAACCAATCTGATTTGTCGGCAAGAAAGGAAGATGAACCATATTTGGTAGTAGATGTCATCCTAGGCGGATATTGCAAGATCATCAACGTTGACAAGCTTTAGGGCGTGACGATCCACTCGCGATGGCTTAAACCCTACCATACCTAGAAACGTTGTGCTACCCATCCTCTCCAGCGTTCTGTGGCGGTTCCTCCAATAATTTCCCTTTCCATGCTATTTTGTAATTTCTTCAAAATGATTACGTTACTTGCATTCATAATTATTAGGGTTCTAATTTCTCAATTAATCAAAGTATTATTTCATTTTAGAAATTTTTACCCATGGGCATGACATAAAAAATCTAGGTTCAACCTGAGTCATCTACATTACCCACCAGATTAAACCAGAGAACCCTAAAAGGAAAACACTTCATACCTTTCGAAAAATGTTGGAGGAATAGAATGTATGCTAAGGAGAAAAGAAAGCACCTTGAACAGTCTGTCCCCGCTTACGCCAGGAGATCGCAGACAAGCTTATGCCAGGAGGGCACGGACAGGTCCATGGTATTTTATTATGGCATTACTTCTCTTATCACAAGAATCACATGCAATCATATGAAGGCACACTACTGTGCAGTCTTAATGAAGGATTTGTCTCAAAAATAGCATGAATAAAAATTTTGTTCAAACAAGCAAGTAAAAATAAGAAAACCTTGAACTCAGCCGCCACTGAGTACAAGGAGAAAAGTGTTCAAAAAATTACGAAAAAATACTCAGAAAAGAAGTAAGGAGAAAGAACAGGAAGGTCTAGTCATCAAGGATATTGATTGTGTCTTCTCCACCACTGGAGTCTACTTCAACATCATCATGGGTAGACACTGGTTCTTCCTTAGGGTCTGCCTCAGCTTCCACTTCGGGTATTTCTGCGGCAATGTTCTCCACGATATCCTCATTAGGGACAACTTCCATACCTTCTCCAAGGGCCACTGCAGAGATCGTGCTGAATACCTTTGGGTGCTCGGGTTCATCCGTATCAGAATCAATGGTTATCACGCCATCACAGATCAAATAATCACGCATATCTTCCTTTGGAGGCCGTTCATGTTCAACCCTTTACCTTTTCAGATGTGCAGCAAATCTCTCAGCTCTTGCGCTCACCGGTGGTTGCGACGCTTCCTCAAGCCTCCCTTTTTCATCTTTGTCGATTAAAGCCAGAAGATCTCGAGTGCGTTCTCAAGCAATACGCAGATACAAAATTGGCATGCCCCGTATGGCATGCTCAGCCTCGCGAAGCGGAACATCAATTTTAGCCATCACCTCCTCGAATGAACCATCAGTCTCAGGTTTGTTCACTTCGAAGCTTCTTTCGGGAGAGATGCATGAGTAGTCCTTGTCAGTCTCCTCCATGAGATTCTGGGAGAAGAGGTTGTGATTATATTAACAAAAAAATCATCATGATCAATTAGATTGAGTTATGAAGCAATACCTGAAAAGGGAAAGAAATAATTATGTGATGGAAAAGACTCAGCGTCTTCTTTATATATAACGAGTTAACAAGATCCCGGAGAAAGGAGGAGTCTTCACTTACCGTGTGCAAACAAATGCGGGATAACAATCAGTAGATGTTTATCGAATATTTGAGGGAAACTGTCGTGCAACGGAAAAACACGCATCCAGTCCAAGAAACGGGTCAAATTTTATCATGGGGACTTGATTATGTCAATGTTCGGCTAATTGGAGAATACGATCACACAACGGGCCCACGTTCGAACGAAGCAGGCATAACAAGGCCGACACTTGATCAGAGCGAGCGCAGTAACCGTTTCTCTCGGCCGGAGCGGGTATGGCAGGGTTGATTGAGGCAAGCAAGGCTGACACTCGAGTGAAACAGGCACGAAGCGGCCTCTCGGTCGGAACAGACACAACAGGATCCAACACCGACCAAGTCATGCTTTCTTGCAAACCCTAATCAAGGATTGGAGGAGCAGCTGGATATGAGCGATTTTGCCAGCAGTGTGTAAGAACCCACGCCGGGGAATCCTAATAGAAGAAGAATTATATTCCTAGCTCAAACACCTAAGGGAGGAATCCGGTCCCACCAAGGCCCATAGTCACACACACATGGAGGATATCCCACGATTGGTCAGAATCCCTCTAGGTTGACTTCCTTCATCTTGTTTTCTTATGTTGTATATGTCACCATCTAAATGCCTACCCCACAATAGTGTAACCATCATATGCTAGGCAGGGGCCTTAATGTTGATGGTGGATTTTAGTTCATGACTAAAGTTGTAAAACCAATTTTTGTGTCGACATCCTGCAAAGGATAAGGCTATTTGATAAGTGATGAATACTTTTCCGCTTTATTAATTCACCTAGAATAGAGTATGTAGCAACAATCCCCAAGTATTCTGTGAATTTTAGCATTATTAATTAATGCATAAATCTCCTTGTATTTCTTATGTTGTTATCAGCAAAACTCTCATTGTTGGTGCGGCATGATGACTGATTGTTACTCTCAGCAGAGTAACATGAATATCCAAGTATCAACAGTGAGGCATGCACGAAATACCCGTATAGGCTAAACCATTCTCTAACAAAGAAAATCATCTCTCGGTGCATTATAATAGCCCGATCAAGCATATTTTGAATCTGGACTGTCCATATCAGTCTCAAAAACAATCACGACCACGCAAGTTGGCCGCACAATTTAACCGGCCTAGACGAACCCTAGCATGAGCAGGCTATCACCGCAATGACCACCAGCGGGCCCGTTTTTGCCCTAGACGGTCGAATGCATATCATGCCTCTCCAAAAGCCACCAAACGCCAGCCTGAAAATATGGTCATGAAGCATCTTGGAGGAGCTCATACGAGAAAGGGCTGCCTACGGCAGTCTCAAATCCATCAAGATCGTTCGTCTTCGCCGGCACAATTAGACGATGCAGATCGTCCCATTCCCGGTTGCGCAAGCACCATTGTGTACACTGGAAGGGCCCCTTTCTACCTGCATAGTCTACCATCTCATGACCTAGCCAGGGAGGAGTAAACGTTTGCCCAGAGTTCGGCCGGGATGATGCTTTAAGGGTCGCTAAAGGGTCTTAAATAGATCATGACCATCCAACTTCACCGTCATGTTTGGATGGCTTGGATCAGACCCATAATTGTTAGTAAGGTATCACCGTGTTCACCACCGACCCAATGTGGATCCCACATGGTCGGCCTCCCCAAAGGAGGAGCATAGCCTTCCAAACCGTTAAGTTGAAGCCATGTACACACGACCGACCCAAAACCCTAATTAGGGTTTGCGGCATATTACATGTGTCGCTAATCGATCACGAGTGTCCATCTTCGCAAGCATAGATGGAAGGTTTAGATGTGGACTCAACATGTCCTGAACATGTCAACACGATCACCGTGGGCCCATCTACACACCTGACCAATCGGCCAAGACCGACCATGGCTAGACGCCTCGATTCGTGCGCCCAAACTAGGCATGGATGTGCGGTCTCCGATTTCTTTGCGACAACGGATTTCTGCCGCAAATCGATCTCAACCACTCAACTTTTCTAGACAAATTAAGCGGCCTAGATCATATCTTCACTGGGTAATGTGGTATGGACGTGTACACCGGCAAGCTGTTTACACGCATACCTGGTCGGTCATGCCTAATACGCCTCCCACGCTTGATTTCGACCAAGCTGAAGAGTGATGCTTGCGCACCTCTTCAAAACCATAATCAATGGTCGTAGATGCATCATCTCATCCTTCCAACTCTACCTGCTTGTTTGGGAAGCCCAGGAAAGGAGTTAAACGGCCAATAAGATGTCATGGTGATTACCATCTGAGACTCTACCACATGGAATGATCGGCCAAGGGAGAGCTTGCTTGCGCAGCCTCCAAACGATCATTCGAAAATAGCTAGGCATGCATCTGTTTTAAAATGTTTAATCAGCGACCTACTCCGTTAAGCCTTAAAACAGTGATGCTTCATACATGCTGAATATATTCAATGGTTGAAATGAGAGTTTAGCATAATTGGATATAAGCACAGTATGCGTACTTGCATTTGTGTTATCCAAGTCCGAGAACCATGGTATGCATACCCGTATGCTTACTGATTGGTTTAGAGAAGGTTCGGGAACTCAGTACGCATACTGATATGCGTACTAGCGTGAGGTTGAAGTTCCGGGACTTTACTGAGTTTCATGGTATGCGTACAAGTTCACGTACTGGCGAATCTAAACTCGGTCCGGCCACTTAGGTATGTGTACCAGTTTGCATACTTGAGTAGATTATGTTCTAAAATCTGTTTGTTCATGAACTAATACATTTATATAATAAGGAATACAATCTTTTGCAAACCGTGGCTATAATGTACATAAATTGATTAGAGTGAATCAAAATCGATTTTTCTTCAATTGTATCTTGTATACTTCTATGAGAACATAAACAATTGAACAACTCTAGAACTAGTTTCATTTGAGTCACTTGATTAATTATGGTTAAGATGAATATGGTTGATATGAAAGTGTTCATATGTCTTACTTCGGTTAACTATTGTTGATCCAACAAAGGTGTACACGTTTAGGTACGGTTACTCATATCTAAATGAAGTCACTTTTCATTTGTGTGTAACAAGCTAAGTTCGGTCTAACGGTTGAAAGATATTAGCTTGAGTCTAATCAGGTTTTCATCTAACGGTGAATATTGAATGCTTTTTTACCAAGGTAACATTGATTGCAAACCCTAATTTGAAGACTATATAAGAAAGAATTCTAGAAAATGGGAAACCTAATCCCCACACCTCATGTGTGATACTAGTTGCGACTAGAGTCGATTCTCCTTTAACCTTAGGTTTTTTCCAAAACCCTGTAGGTTAACGACTTAAAGACTTCATTGGGATTGTGAAGCCAGGCCCAACTATTTTCTCTGTAGTTGTGTAATTTGATCTTGTTGTTTTCTATCGTGATTGAGTACTATCTTCTCTAAAAATTGGCTCGAGATTTAATCTCCGATAGGCAAGATAAAAACTAGTCACAAACATCCTCGTCTCATCGTTTGTGATTCCACAATATCTTGTTTCCCTACCATGCGATTAAGATTATTATAAGATGATTGATATTTCTAGGCTGTTCTTCGGGAATATAAGTCTGATATCAATTGCTTCATGTTCACCTTGATTTATCAAAATACGGAACAAAACTCATAGGTTTATCCGTGGGAAATATATTTATTTATATATAATAGACTTTTCAGTGTGAGACAGATTGGTTTATCAAGTCTTCGACCTTGGGTCGGTTGTGGGTGAGATCAACTAAGGGAATCAAGTATGCATAATCCTACGTAGATCTAGAGGCGTAATAAACACGACTGTACCTTTATCAGTGTGATATTGGTTAGGGCTCAACTATATTTCAGTCCCAAGTTAACTTGGAGTAGGCTAGTGTCTGTAGCGGCTTAATATAGTATGATGTTCAAATCTGGACCAGGTCCCTGGGTTTTTCAACATTTGCAGTTTCCTCGTTAACAAAATTTCTGGTATCTGTGTTATTTATTTTCCGCATTATATTTTCTATATAATTAAAATATCACAAGCTGTGCGTAAGTTCAATCAATTGAGAATCCAACCTTTGGTTGTTGATTAAATTGATTGACACTTGGATATTAGATGTTGATACCGTCCAAGTTGTTTCTTATAATTTTCAGGCTCACAGATTTCTATCTGTTTGATTTGCTGATTACATTAAGAAACATAGATATAACTCTTTGATATACTTTTCTTAAGATTGAGTCTGACTGTCTAGTTGATTCTCTTGAAAGTATATTGGAGTTAGTCCATACATATTGTTAAGCGAAATATTGGGTGTGGTTGTTAGACCCCTGCTTTTTAAATTGGTATCAGAGCAGGCAAACACGTTTAAGACCTCATAAGTTTGTGTTTGTGGAAATCTGATTTTTGTGGATAGTTGTTTATCTCAAACTCGCACTCATATAAATGAGTTCCAAAAGTTTTAATTATGCTAAATATCTTGGTCTTACCTCCAAGAATAACTCCTTTGTTGATTCTTCTGAATCCCGAGGTATGAATATGTTAATATCAAATTCTGATAGCATTTCCTTTGATATGACATTTAACACTATGTCTAAAGCTGAAATGGAACTCGTCGGAACTCGAAAAGAATCTGCTGAGATTTTTGATTCTCGAGGATCTTAGATAAAGGCTCTTGAAGAAAAACATGATTAGCTCATTGATGAGCTTGAGAAGTCTCTTGGTCGAGAACGAGAACTCTATAGCATAATTGAGTCATTCTCTAACAATATCAAAAAACTTGTTCAAGAAACTACGCTACAACGTGAAAATATTAGTACTCTTGTGGATATTGTTAAAGAAGATTCAATTAGAGAAAAACGTTTGATCGAGACTCATTCATCTTATCTGAACAATCTTTGTGTTGAAAAGGAGAAATTGGTTGCCTCCCTTCTTCTAGCCCAATAACAATACAAATCCTTGAAAAAAGGAAAACTTTGTTTCAAATAAAAAAATCTTCTATACCAATCTCTAATTCTCAGACATGATTACAGTACATGAAGAAAAGTTCTCAAAAGGAAGTATCTATTAAGAAGTGTTTACATAACTTGCAGTCTTCTAATAAGGTTATGAACTTACAAGTTCCTTCCATTGTTTCTCTTCCACAAACCTGTTCTTTCTGTGGGAAAAAGAATCACTATGTTCAACATTGTTTTGCTAGAAAGAAACAGATTTCTAATCTTCAAAGTCTACTTATTTTTACAGTCAATAGAATAAATTGTCTGACAACATATACAATGGATTTCATTCCTACATAAAGCCAGAACTCTCATAAAAGGGACTTCAATGGTCACTCATTTCGAAATCTCTACAAGGATCGTGTTTCTCTTCATGGTACAAACTCTTACACCACAAAAATACGCATTCCTAGTGTTTATAAGATTAAGTCTAGTAGATATAAGTATAAAAGGTGAAGACCTCTCTCCTCTAATCCTATGAAACCGGTTTCTAGAGGTCCTAGACTTAATCCTCAGAAAATCCATTCCCTCGAATGGATTTTCTAAAAAGGCTATGTCGAATTCTTCTGGAATAAGAAATATCTGAAGGAAGGTAAGGAATATAAGGATCAAACCTTATGATGGTATTTACAATTCATCTCTCAATCTTTATGGTAGGATTACATCTCACTCTGCCACCTAACTCTAGGTAACTTCATCCTTGTATCTAACTTGAGAGTTGCAAGGATGATTTTTGAGAGTTGCTCAAGTCCATTGTAGAATACCATTGGTCTCGTGTTTGATTTACCTTTTTGTGATGGTTGAGCCAATTTTTGACTCCAGTATTTAGTGTATCTTTTATTTATGCTCTAATTGATTCTTTTGATTATTGAGCTATGTAAGTTAGAGATACCAAAAAGTGTATTTCCTTCTTATTGGATCCCTTTGATCCATTAACCTTCCTTGACCACTCCACGGACGTCCGTGTCCTTGCTTGGGTATTTTTAGGGTTTCCATAATAAGGGTATTCCTCTCTTGTTTGTAAACATAAATATATATTATATATTGTTTCCTTCCCTATTAAAAAAAAAAGATAGAGAACTCTTCATGACCTCATGAAGTGGTGAATCTTGAGATGAAGGAAGACGTTAAAGGATACGATTTTGTTCAAGAACTTTTCTTGAAAAAGATGATTGAAAGGAAGGAGTACAACTCTTGGATTGGTGAATATGTCAAGGAGTTAATTCTTTTTCAGAATGACTCAAATGTCGAATTTGCGAATCTTCAACTGCAAATAAATCATCTCATTTATGGTCAGACCAAAATCCTTGAAAATCAAAATATCTTGATTCGGAATCAGAAGAAACTCATCATGGATTGTGTCAAAGCTAGGCATCTTGCCCGCATTGTTGATTGAAAAGTTAATGTTCTGACTCATGAACATGGAGTCTCTACTGTCAATAGAATCAAGGATATCAGTGATACCTTTTATGATGGACCCTTTCAAAGGTATGAAGTTATCAAAGAAACTTGATTTTTATTTTTGTCTAGGAAACTTCTTATGATAATTTATTCTTAATTTTTTAAAAATGATAACTACGGTTTGGAATAGCAATTATTGTGAATACACATAGCTATTGCCAACGATTTTTATCTTGCAATGTTTTTAGATTTATTTATTTAAATTCTAAAGTTTATTTGGAAGATGATTTTTGCAGTATTAATCTTTATGGTTTTATATATTGCAACTTGTTATGGGATATGTGTGTTTGCGTCCGTGAACTATGATTGTCCCATACATGCTCGAAAGTTAAGCATATTGTGTCATTATGCAAATATTAATGGAAGATAGGATGAACTTTTGATTACAAATATTAAGTCTATTATATGTCATTATGCAAATATTGATAAAAAAATAGAATGAATTTTTGATTATCCCACAATATTGGTCTTTCTCTGATCCACATCCTTGTGTATGTACTGTGTGGCTCCGTAAGTTTTCTCATGTCGAGCATTTCCGATTAAATTAATTGTGGTTTATTTAATTGAGTATTTTGAATACAAATTCATGTTTCATGTGATTTTTTAATGTCCAAAGAAATCCTTCTTTTCTTGTGAAAGTAAGGTCGCTCTTGTTGTTTTTCCGGGAATGACATTTTATGGGGGAGAGTTCTTAATTGAACTTGTGCTTAATTGCCAAATCTTTGTGGGGAGTGCAGCTGTGGAATATTGTAGGAGTTTTCTTGTATCTCTATTAATTCCTTGATGAATGCATTTAGTTTCGGCTATATGATTGCATCTAAAAAAAGTTGATATGTTTTCTTTTAGTCATGAAGAATCTCCATGAGAATTTCATTAGGATCCCACTTGTTTTCATACCTTTGCCAATTTATATTGACAAAAAGGGGGAGAATTAATGTGTAGTTCGCACTAAAAATACATATGGTTTACGGATCATTATGTAAGGGAGAGTGGTTTTCATGTGAGATGAAGTATTGACTAAGGGGGAGTGATACATATCACCATAGTATTGATGTAAAACTTGTGATACAATTGGACTTTGATGTTGTGTAATAATACTATGACACTGGATATAACAATGATTGAGAGCAACTGTTTTCTCATTGTTATAGCTACGGATCTTCAACAACTATGATGCTGAGTTGAACACATTCAGAATCACTGGAGTACTTGGAAGTGACGAAGATTTCGAGTAATGTTGAAGAACCAAGGAGATCAAGCATTTGGATGAGAAGCTACAAAGTTTATTTATTTTGTGATCCATATGTATTGATAGTATTGTCACTAAAATTGACAAAGGGGGAGATTGTTAGAGCATTGCTCAGTCGAAATCGTAAGCATTGCTATCTCAAGCTTGTTTGTCAAGTTTAGTTTCCAAAACTATAAGTCTTGATTTCTAGTCTACTTATAGCTAAGTCTCGGATTAGGATAGTAAGTGTAGTTAAGCATTAGACTTCACGACGTTCATCGATTGAAGACGAAGAACTACTAAGGGGATCTTGTGGAACTTCATCAACAAAAGATATGTGGATGCTTGAACTCATCTATCACTCAAAAGTATATCTACTCTATCTCTTATTTGAGAAAAAGGTCGTATAGCTATATATAGACTTCAATTATACACATTTGATATTTCGAGCTGAGTTTAACTCGCTTACATATTTCTCTAAATATGTGTTGGTAAGCTTTCGCTTTAACCAAGTTCATCGTATATTCTTAACGAAAGTCAAAAGATGATCATGTGAAAGTCGACTGGTAACATCTTACATGATTTGTGTGAGACAGTCATTTGATGTAGACTCGGAATGTTTCATATTGATCATTCGATCACTTGAAAATTGATTTGAAGCTAATAGTTTGTGTGAGACAGCTATTCCCATCTTTCGAGAATGTTTCAATGGTTGAAATGAGAGTTTAGAAAAATTGGATATAAGCACAGTATGCGTACTTGCATATGTGTAATCCATGTCCGGGAACCATGGTATGCATACCCGTATGCGTACTGATTGGTTTATACAAGGTCCGGGAACTCGGTACGCATACAGGTACGCGTACTGGCTTGAGGTTTAAGTTCCGGGACTTTACTGAGTTTCATGGTATGCGTACTAGTTCGCGTACTGGCGAATCCAAACTCGGTCCGGCCACTTAGGTATGCGTACCTGTTTGCATACTTGAGTAGGTTATGTTCTATAATCGATTTGTTCATGAACTAATACATTTATATATAATAAGGAATGCAATCTTTTGCAAACTATGGCTATAATGTTCATGAATTGATTCGAGTGAATCAAAATTATTTTGTTCAATTGTGTTTTGTATACTTCTATGATAATATAAACAATTGAACAACTCTTTCATTTGAGTCATTTGAACTAGTTATGGTTAAGATGAATATGGTTGATATGAAAGTGTTCATATGGATAGCTTCAGTTAACTATTGTTAAGCCAAAAAAGGTGTACAAGTTTAGGTATGATTACTCATATCTAAATGAAGTCACTTTTCATTTGTGTGTAGCAATCTAAGTTCTATCTAACGGTTGAAAGATATTAGCTTGAGTCTAATCAGGTTTTCATCTAACGGTGAATATTGAATGCTTTTTTACCAAGGTAACATTGATTGCAAACCCTGATTTGAAGACTATATAAGGGAGAACTCTAGAAACTGGGAAACCTAATCCCCACACCTCATGTGTGATACTAGTTGCGACTAGATTCGATTCTCCTTTAACCTTAGGTTTTTTCCAAAACCCTGTAGGTTAACGATTTGAAGACTTCATTGGGATTGTGAATCTGACCCAACTATTTTTTCTGTAGTTGCGTGATCTGATCTTGATGTTTTCTATCCTGATTGAGTACAATCTTGTCTCTGATTGGATCGAGATTTAATCTCCGATAGGCAAGATAAAAAGTAGTCACAAACATATTCGTCTCATCGTTTGTGATTCCACAATATCTTGTTTCGCTACCATACGATTAAGATTATTGTGAGGTAATTGATATTTCTAGGCTGTTCTTCGGGAATATAAGTCCGGTATATCAATTGGTTCATGTTCACCTTGATTTATCAAAAGACGGAACAAAACTCATAGGTTTATCTGTGGGAGACAGATTTATCTATACACTAGACTTTTTTGTATGAGACAAATTGGTTTATCAAGTCTTCGACCTTGGGCCGTAACAACTCTTAGTTGTGGGTGAGATCAGCTAAGGGAATCAAGTGCGCGGAATCCGACGTGGTTCTAGAGGCGTAAGGAACGTGATTGTACCTTGATCAATGTGAGATTGATTAGGGATCAACTACATTCTGGTCCGAAGTTTACTTGGAGTAGGCTAGTGTCTGTAGCGGCTTAATACGGTGTGGTGTTCAAATCTAGACTAGGTCCCTGGGTTTTTCTGCATTTTCGGTTTCCTCGTTAACAAAATTTATGGTGTCTGTATTATTTCCTTTCCGCATTATATTTTCTATATAATTGAAATATCACAGGTTGTGCGTAAGTTCAATCAATTGAGAATCCAACCTTTGGTTGTTGATTAAATTGATTGACAATTGGATATTGGTTTTTGATACCGTCCAAGTCATTTCTTATAATAATCAGGCTCACGGATTTCTATCTGTTTGATTTGCCGATTACATTAAGAAACAGAGATACAACTCTTTGATATACTTTTCTGAAGATTGAGTCTGACTGTCTAGTTGATTCTCTTAAAAGTATATTGGAGTTAGTCCATACATATTGCTAAGCGAAATATTGGGTGTGGTTGTTAGACCCCCCATTTTTTCAAAATTGATTCAACATATTGTGACCTTTCACATATGAGTTTCAATCGGAACATCTTATGATCCTTTGGTAAAGCCTACCAACATGGGCTAGAACTTAATCCCACTAAATCAAAAAGCCACACAAATCATAAGGGTTTCATTCATATGAGATCGAATATTAAGGTTAATAAAAACCGAAATCAGACTTCTCATAAACCGAATACACATAGCAAAAAATATAAACATTCATTCACATGCTATGTAATCGGTAACTATCACACAAAAATTATAAAATAATAATTTTATTTGTAGATAATAATGATAGTTTCATTCAAAAATAGACCTTATACAGTAATTGAAGTAAATCAAAACATTGATGTCTATTTTTCTCTAAATAAGAATCTAATCTTATTTTTATTCCATGAGCAACTTAATCCTTCATATCGGTACTAGATAAAGGCAGGTTATTAATTTCAGTCTTGAGTTTGTAAATTTCTTCAAGAAGACAACCGTGTTAATTGACCATAATTTCTTGCAGTTGTGATGTTTTTTTGAAGGACTCTACAAGCACATGTAATTTTTTCTTTGATTGAACACAAAATTGTGTCAATATCTCAATACAATGATCTTTCTTCAGTATATTCTCTCTTTCCTTCTTGCTAAACCAATCTTTCTTTTTAATCTTCCACTTGGGTTTTTTAGCATCAATTGATGGTGCATACTTATTCTTAAAGAACCTTTGCAAGAGAAGACATCGGTTCCTGACTCATAGTTCGGACAAGGAATGACCAGAGAATGAGATAAATCTTTTGTATTTTTCATACTACCGAAAATATAATATTCCTATAAATACGAATATCTTAAAATATATTTTCAATTACTAGATTTTATTCCCATAATCTACACATAAGTTCCTTGATTTTTGCTTCCTCACACACATAATCGGCACAAAAGGTGAGGATGCAATATAATACCGATTAGGTGGTATTAGTATGAGATTTTCTCTCATCATGGGATTTAGAACAAACAAGGTGTTCTCGATCTAGTAAAGTATTATTCAAATAACTTCTCTTGTTACTTTGAATTAACGAAGTTTCTGGAGATTGATTGGAATTGCATATGCACTTCTTAGCAATCCTTGTTTTTAAGACATTTTTACACTTTGTCTTATTTTTCCCATCACCATTAGATGATTTTTCAACATCGGAAGACATGTTCATTTTCAAAATAGTTAAATCACTAATGGAACATGAGGGAATCAAATTAATAACTAATGCAATATTAGTTATTTCCTCTTCTTCAAAGTTATATGAATCAGAGGCCTCGTCTAAAGTTACAGCTAATGCCTTACTTACCGTGTATTTCCTTAGATTAGGACAGTCTTTAGCCATATGACCAAAACCTTTAGACTTGAAGCACTGAGGCGATATTTATCATCTTCCTCTTGATCCTTTTTTTTCTTGACTGGAACTTAATCATGGGGCTGAGAAGATCGATGAACATCTTTTACAAATCTCTTATTTATTTTATTTAAGAGATCTCAAAACTGTCTTGTAATCAGTGATAATGTTTGCTCTACATCATCATCGGAATCTTCTGCAATCTATTTTTCTCCATAGGAGCTTTTGGAAAAATTTCAACTTTAAAAGTGTTTAATTTATCTTGAATAGATTGTGATTGATGATCAAAAATATTTAACTTACCGACAAGTGTGCTTCGAGAGAGAGTTGAAAGGTCACTTGCTTCTATAATTGCATGCTTTTAAGATTCGTATCTAGATGGAAACGATATGAAAATTTTGCACAATATATATTTTTCAGAAATAGTATTTCCAAGAGAGAAAGAAGCATTATCTTAGAGAGTTTAATATGAAACTCTTCAAAAATATCGTTGTCATCCATTCAAAGGTTTTCCCAATCAGAAGTGAGAGTTTGAAGTCTAGCTTCCTTTTCTGATGTGTTACCTTCAAATACGATCTGAATATTATCCCAAGATTTCTGTGAAGTTTGGCATGTGGATACATGATGTTGTAGATCACGACTTACATCATGTATAATAACATTCAAACCATCCGAACTCTGCTTTGCAAAAGCCTTTTATTCGCTTGTATAATCGACTTTTAAACTCAGTTTCCGAACCTTCCAATTTCGGGCGATTATAACCATCAACGACTAATATACAAGTATTAAAGTCACGTGATTGGAGAAAAGATCTCATAACAGATTTCCACCATAGATAGTTTGTTCCGTCAAATCTTGGTGGTACGTTAACCGAAATCGGTTCATGTGAACTCGAGTTCATTTATTATAGGTTGGATCGTACCAAACACAGATTGTTAGATATTTTCGTTTTTTCCTGCTATATTACTAATTGAAAAGATGAGGGTACCCAAATACACCACAATTTTTTTTTGTTTCAACCTATAAGTCCTCTACCGAATGTGATCGTCTATGGACGGAGTCGAGACAATACGATAATTCGATTCACACTTCATGTGATCGTCTATGGATACGAGATCGAGACAATACGACAACAAGATAACTTGTGTGATTGACTATAGATACAATATCGAGACAATATAACAACGAAGTATGTTACTTGATAATAGGTTCGGTAATAACCAAACTTTATAGGGTCACTATCAAGTAATGCGGAGTTAACATATATATATGTATTTTACTTTATTATAATAAACAATCATAATGAGGAAATTAAAGTAAAAGACACGACATTAATTTCTTAGCGAGGAAACCGCAAATACAGAAAAACCCCGGGAACTAGTCCAGTTTTGAATACTCTCATAACTAAGCCACTATACAAAATATAAACCAACTTCGTATAGTTGAGACCAAGCCAACTACCCCTAGCTACTTAGTTACCTCAGTATCCCTGCACCTTCGACTTCCAGAGTCACGCACGTGAGTAACAAGTCCTTTGAATCGTATTCCAAATAGCAAAGGAAGAATCTGTTTGGTAACCACTCTAATCAATCTTTTCTACAAGATATAGATGATTTGTTGACAAAGGCACTTCCGTTTAAACTAATAAACTCCTTTGTCTAGTTAGATCAATCTAACTTTAACTATCGAAATAGTCAAATATAGATTCGCATTCAATCAAAATGAATCTCAAAGAGATATATTGAGAATGCCGATCTCACGCAACTAATCAATCGAATAAATAGGATTCTAGTTGGATCCCATTCGATCAAGGTTTGTGCACACAATTCACAAGATACGAATGTAGGAGCAGAATATCGCAACAACGTTTTATTAGTGTGCGAGATTAATTCAATTATTTCCTTAGCTTGCGAAATTATAAAGTGAGCCTGCGAAGTTATAAAGAAAGCCTGAGAGAACGTAGCAGGAGATCCAAAAATGAAGGGTAATATGAGCTCTACTCCACTACTTGTGAGCTGTCATCCACTATGTAAACACCTATGTAAAGGGAACGTCAGAGAGAGAGAAGAGAGTTTTTTTTTAGAATTTGCATTATTATTATCTCCTTCTTCTTCCTTCACTAACTTAGAGCTCCAAATACCCATTAATGGAGTCTAAATGTAATATTCATGTAATTCAAATAATCATAGTGAAGAACCATGGATGTAGATCACATTGATCGAACCATGTAAAAAATCCTTGTGTTTATTTATATTTCTAGTACTTAAATTTGAGATTTAGATGATTAACATGTTTAGATCTAGAAATTGTTATCATAATATGATATGGGGTGTGTTGTGGGATTTCCTGCAACTACATTTTTGGCGCTAGAACGGGTTGCTGCTGATTAGATTGAAGGAAATTAAAGAAGTTAGCTACTATTGGTGATAGATCTCATTGAATTTTCAAGGTTAAGGACGAAAATGGAAGTTCAAATGAAAGAAAGGATTCAGGTAGCAAACATCATCAAAATCCCAGGATAATAATTCGAAGAAGGACGACAAAGTTGAGAAGGACGAAATTAGTACAAAGCTACAATAACAACTTAATTTAAAAGGGATAAATTTTGTTCCAGTTATATGATTTTAGTCTCTATATTCTAGGTGTAGTGATTTAAACCAAAATTTTGACCATATTTTTTCCAGATCCTTAAACTGCTTTTCACCAAAATTTTGATTTCATGATTAAAAAGCTTGATTCAAAGTGATTTTTGTTTACAGATTTACAACCTACAAAACTTGATTTACACAGACATATAAATTAATTTTCAGAAGCATTGAGTATCAAAAAATTTCAGCTGAGTTGGATAATTTTCCCATGAACAAAACCAGACGAATTTTGGATGATAATTTCATTCTAGACAAGACAAGGTTTAGCACAAACTTCTCTAGATTTTTCACAGAATTGTTTTGTTGTTCGCAGCAAAGCAGGATTGGAGATCTTCGCAGCATAAATTATTAATATGCGAAGAAAAATACAGCCCACCAAAAATATGCAAAGGAAGAAATAGTCAGGCGAGGATGAAATTTTATTTAAAAGGACGAAGAATACATTTTCATGCATCTACAAACTACAAAAGGACAACTAAGCAAAACAGGTTCAACAAGGAGGAAGTCTTGCGAAGACATAAAGTTTTCCTGCGAAGACATAAAGTATAGTTACAGACGAAAAAATGAAGCTACATGTGAATGAAAAGATGAAAGAAAGAGCAAAACCAAGCGAAGTCCTTTAAACTTGCAGCAAAGTATAATAACATATTCAGAGTTCATGGTTTCTTTTAAGCTTGCTACGTGCTACATTCTCGCGATTAAATGGTTAATAAGATGGATGAACGAATATGAAACAACAAAATCCGAGCTTCAAATACCAAGGAAGACGAGAGTAAACTTAACAGTAAAAATCAAACAACGACAGCACCACCGGCGGAAAGAAAAGAAATGAATCCAAAAGAGACCAGCAGTAAAGCATTCTAGAGCAAAAGGAGAATGAAGGACCAAATTAGTTTCTTCGAAGAAAATATTGCAAACACGAAGAGAAAACCAACTAAGAAGAGAAGAGCAGCATGGCATATCTTCAGAAGGGCGAATAAATCATCATGGGATTCTACAGCTGAAGGCAAAAATAAAAGAAAACGACAAAAGTTAAAAAAGAGTGAACATCAAAGGTAGAAAATCAGGCAAAGAAGTGGAGGAAAGCATTAATATCAACGCGAAGAGATCACATCAATCAACAGCGCAAAAACATTCAAAGACGCACATGGGAAATGAGGAAGATGCATAGGGAAAACGAACACCAAACAGAGAGGAAGATCTGTTTTACCTCATAATTGTGTTGATTTTGTTGTTCGCAGATAAGACATCGCATAGGGCAAAGAAAGGAAGGACGAAGGAATCATAACATCTAAAAGCAACACAAAGAGTTATCAAAAAAACCCGTAGGTGATAAAATCACTTCAAGCTTTAGAAACAAACAGAACACCCAAAGGAAGAAATATGACGATATTTTCGCTGGAAGTACCAATGAAAGTTACAACAACAGAAGATAACAGGAGAAGAAGATGCGGTCAACGAAGAAATTAAGCACCACAAACTACCTCATAAGTCTCAGCGAAGAAGAAAGACAGCAAAGTATTATTTCGCAGAACTTCAACAACAAAATTACTTCGCAGAAATCTATAGTAGATAAGGAAAAAGATTCTACCAAATTTACTTCGCAGGACTTCAACAACAAATCACTTTGGAGAAAAGAACCAGAACCCAAGTTTTGCTTCGTCAAATTTTACCAAAGAAGAGGCAAATTAAACTTTACCCAACAAAGAAGCAAGTTTACTTCGTCATCAACGTCGATAGCAACCAAAGAAGAGTGGTAACTCGCAGAAGCAATCAACAAAATAAGCAGCAGTAAGAACCCAGCTAGAACGATCAGCGAAGAGAAGGTTTGACGAAAACGAAATCTACTTGGGATAGGAATCGACTGGCAAAGATAAAATCTATTTCATGAAGTACCACTTCATCGACAATCATTCCGTTCAAACTTGTCAAAACATCTCTATCAGCAAGAGCATGCCTCTCTACAGATGAACCAACTACAATGATTAAGAGCAATACAAACAAAAGTTGAGAAGAAGTAGCTAATTGGAATTGATCACCAAACTTTGCTATTAAAAACAGCGAAGTTAATAACAGGACGTAAGAAGTATCCAGTGAAATTCAACCTCGTTGAACCAAGTCTACATCTAGAAAACAGTAGTTGATTGGGTTTTATTACCAGTTTGGTGTATAATATTAGAGAGATATAGAAGAAATTTACTTTAACGGAGGTTCCAGCGAAGGTTATTTTTAAGATCACCTAGGAAGTAAGCTCTAATAGTTTCATTCATCCCCAACTCTAGCGAAGATAGCAACTTCAATGAAGACAAATAATGAGAGGAAACCCCACCAGATTTGCGAAGAAAATATCAGAAGCAATCAGCGAAGTAATAAGAGAGGTATAATAGCAGTAGAGAAAATTTAGTGGCAGAGACAATTTCACATAATCCAGCGAGATATACCAACTCATTCGCGAATAGCATAAGGAAGCACATGGAGTTTCATAAAGTAATAAGTTAAGCGAAGCTTACTACAACAACACCAGCAGGAATTCACATAGATGATCCAGGGAGATGAATACAAGTTTGTAATTCGAAAATTAGTTCGTATCAACGAAAGACTTACCGCAAGGAGCAATCACAAGAAAGCATGCCCAGTGAATCATACTCATATGTTTAAGTCTCAAGCATCACCAACAAGGAAATATGAAAGCCTCCTATACAACTACAAACAATGATCTATAGCAGACATCATACCAAAGTGGAAAATCCTACATCTTGGGAGAAGAGGAAAGGACGACGACAAGAATTATATGAAAGGACGATTAAAAATAATAATTTATGCCAACGTTACCTTTCATATACAAATAGGTGCTTGGACAGTTGGTCACAAGCGAGAAGGAAGAACTTGACGCTGCGGGATCAATTCTCTACTCACCCTCATTTTTTACATGTTTTCTTCAAATTCGCAGAACAAATAAATGAATAAGAGGCTGGCAATGATTTATATTCCATAAAACGGGAGCTAGACAAGTTGGTTAGAGGTGAATACAATGAGTTTGAGGACACAGGTTCAATTCCCACCTCTTGTGAATTTTTTGCATCTTTTTTTTATTACCAGAGGAGGTCAAATAATGCATCAATTTCGCATGGAATAAGTCAATTTTCAGCATGTGTGCGTCAATTTCGCACAAGAGAGATAATTTCGTAGAGGAGGGTTAATTCCGCACAGAGAAAGCCAAGTTTCAACAAGAGTGCTATAATTTCGCAGATGAGGCTTCATTTCTCACAGACAAAGTCAATGAAAGAAATGACAGAAATGAAAGAATAAAGAAACGCGAAAATTTCACAGAAACGCGAATAAAATTTCGCAGATATTAATGACATATTAGAATGGGACGAACCTTTATGACGTACACCCTAGTTTGCGAATAAAATTTCGCAAGAGGCAAATGTAAGACCTAAAGTGCGTCAGAGAAGGGGTTATCTGTTGCATGGTTCAGGGATAAGGTTATACCGCTGCTGGAACCTGAGTCATGGAGATTTGGGGTCAATGAAGCCCATCCAGGAGAGGCACATTGGATTCTCAACTTGAGCATATGACTTGAGTTGGGTGACTAAAGTAATAAGGACTCTCCTAAGGAGTGAAGAGTATGATCAAGGCGACAAGGTACACGGTTGAGCCAAGAGTGCCCGGAGCGTATGAAACTGCCCTGACCATTCTTGGCAAGTCTTGACTACGATGCACTCGGCCAGAAAAAAAACCCACTTAGGGTGCAGTTTCGTAACCATAAGCCATATAGGCAAAACAGATAAGAGGCTGCGAAAACAACTGGTTGTTGTCAAGACCGGATGGGAGGAGCTAGTTTTGTATGGCAGAAGTACGTCTCCTTGAAGGGGAAACCAGGGGGAAGATAAGGGCGGCACCCTCCATTAGGGAGCTGATAAGTGTCTTAAGACGCAAATGTCATGTGGCTTTTTACTCACGGGAGTATTAAGACTTGTCATATTTGTGCGACAATCATGAAGGGGCAATAATACAAAAGAGAGGATAAGACGAGATCAATGGGTCATTACATGCAAGTGTAAGGACGTCCTGCGATTTCTTCGCATGATGGCAATGTCATGGGGCTTTAATTTCGCAAGAAAATTTAGGCCTGTCATATTGTCGCAACAAAAATTGACAAAAGAAAAAGTTAAGGCAAGATCAATGGGTTTCTGCATGAAAGTGCAGAGACGTCCTGCAATTTTTTCGCAATGACAAGAGGTGGCAAAATAAGACCTTTAACTAGGAAGGCAAAATAAGACCACGTAAAAAAATGATTAAGCAAATAATCTTGCGAAAATGATTATATGTAAGCAAATAAGTTTGCGAATATATACATGGAAGTGAATCTGAGACAGCGAAAATAACAAATAAGTATTATTCATAATCTCTCAGAAGTATTATTTAGAATCTCTCAGGAGTACTATTCAGAATCTCTCAGAAGTATATTCAGAATCTCTCAGTTGTATTATTCAGAATCTCTCAGGAGTATTATTCAGAATCTCTCAGGAGTATTATTCAGAATCTCTCAGGAGTACTATTCAGAATCTCTCAGAAGTATATTCAGAATCTCTCAGGAGTATTATTCAGAATCTCTCAGGAGTATTATTCAGAATCTCTCAGGAGTATTATTCAGAATCTCTCAGAAGTATTATTCAGAATCTCTCAGAAGTATTATTCAGAATCTCGCAGGATTATTATTCAGAATTTCGCAGGATTATTCAGAATTTTGCAGAAGTATTCAGAATTTCGCAGGATTATTCAGAATTTCGCAGAGGTATGCATAATTTCGCAGAATGAGCCAGAATTTCGCAGAATGTATCAGAATTTCGCAGAATGTGATTATTTTGCAGAATGTGGTTATTTCGCACAATTAAAAGCACCTTGAAGAGATTATACTATCATGAGGCAGATGCAAGATAAGGATGAAGAAACAACTCGCTCATTCAACATTTTCTCAAGGATTCTACCCTCATAGATAAAGAACAAAGGCAACTATGGATTACCAAGAAAACATTTTATGTTCTTTATCTTCTCGGCAAGAATCATTTCCAAAGTGGACAAGAATCCTCACCAAAAATAGAGTAATAATTTCGCATGAATAGAGGAAATACTTATTACTATCATTCAAAGACGGATACTTCTTATATTTCGAGGATTGAGTACTTCTTATACTTATTCAAGGATAATTCATACTTCTTATACTTCAAGGGTTGATACTTCTTATTTATTTCTCAAAGCTTCAGAACTTCGCAAAATAATAGAGGCAAGTATGTACTTTTCAAGTCCAGTATTCTTTCGCTCGTTCCTTCGTCAACAAAGATCAAAGACTACTACAACAACGAATTTTTTCTTAAAGATCGCTCTTCAAGAAATATTCAAGAAAAATAAGGCAAAATGTAGGATCAGAATCTCGCAACAACGTTTTCTTAGCGTGTGATATTAATTCAATTATTTCCTTAGCTTGCGAAATTATAAAGTGTGCCTGCGAAGTTATAAAGAAAGCCTAGCAGGAGATCCGAAAATGAAGGGTAATATGAGTTGTACTCCACTACTTGTGAGCTGTCATTCACCATGTAAACACCTATATAAAGGGAAAGTCAGAGAGAGAGAAGAGAGTTTTTTTTAGAATTTGCATTATTATTATCTTCTTCTTCTTCCTTCACTAACTTAGAGCTTCAAATACCCATTAATGGAGTCTAAATGTAATACTCATGTATTTCAAATAATCATAGTGAAGAACCATGGATGTAGATCACATTGATCGAACCATGTAAAAAATCTTTGTGTTTATTTATATTCCTAGTACTTAAATTTGAGATTTAGATGATTAACATGTTTAGATCTAGAAATTGTTATCATAATATGATATGGGGTGTGTTGTGGGATTTCCTGCAACTACAACGAAAACCAATAAGAAATCTTAATCATTTTCAAATCTTCTTTAAACTTCAATAACCTGCTGTTGATGGTGATTTTTAACTTAGGGTTAAAGTCGTAAAACCCTAGTCAGATAGTGACGTCACATGACTTAAACGCATTTATTGAACTCTTTAATATGTCCGCGATAAAATTACCAGGGTGCCATTTTTTTTTAATTAATTACTAATTAGGGTTTCGATGGGCCAAAACCCTAATTCCCACGCCACATGTGCAATGGCAAACCATGCCAGCCACACCTACCGAGCCAAGGCATGCCAACCATGCTAGCCACATCCCTGTGCCAATGGCAAGCCGTGACAGCCACACTTACCGCGCCAAGGCATGCCAACCATGCTAGTCGCACATCTGTGCCAATGGAAAGCCGTGCCAGCCACACCCGCCGCGCCAAGGCATGCCAACCATGATAGCCGCACCCCTGTGCCAATGTAAAACCATGCCAGCCACACCCGCTGCGCCAAGGCATGCCAACCATGCTAGCCGCACCCCTGTGTTAATGGCAAACCGTTCCCGCCACACCTACCGCGCCAAGGCATGCCAACCATGCTAGTCGCACCCCTATGCCAATGGCAAACCATGCCAGCCACACCCGCCGCACCAAGGCATGCCAACCATGCTATCCGTACCCCTGTGCCAATAGCAAATCGTGCCAGCCACACCTACCGTGCCAAAGCATGCCAACCATGCTAGCCGCACCCCTGTGCCAATGGCAAATTGCGCCAGCCATACCTACCGCGTCAAGACTTGCCAAACATGCTAAATGCACCTTGCCTTGGCCCTAGTCATACTAGCCGCACCATGAGCCCTTGGCACGCTAAGCCAAACCGTCCACGCCAAACCCTTGGCCCCACCATGCCAAGCCAAATCGTACCTTGCCTTGGCCCTAGCCATGCTAGCCGCACCATGCGCCCACGACATTCCAAGCCAAACCGTCCACGCCAAACCCTTGGCCCCACCATGCCAATCCAAACCGTCCATGCCAAGCCCTTGGCCCCCACCGTGACATGCCAAACGCACCTTGCCATGGCCCCATGCCAACCTAGCCGCGCCACCATGCTGGCCTTCCCTATGCGGCTACCAAAACGAAAGCGTGCGACAATCAATGGTCGCCCTTCAATCCCAAGAGAAAATCCTAGTCGTCCAAGGTTACCAGACAACACATGGTAACCTTTGACCCGAAACCCTAGTTTGGCTATGCCAAACTTGTCGCGCCACCATGCTGTCCTTCCCTATGCGGCCACCAAAAACGAAAGCGTGCAACGATCAAAGGCTACCTTTGGTCTTAAGATGCAAAATCTCGACCGTCGAAGGTCACCAAGCTAGCAAGTCTCCCAAACTCGACTTTCCAGGAAACAAAAATATGCTACAAGTTTTCCACAAAAACATTCGAGACATCAACATATATCACAAACTGGGGGATCCTCTTTGGGTATTGGTTTGGCGGTTTACAGCATGCGACATACACTACGCCCGTCATTAGGAAGTTTCATAAGGATGAGGCGGTTAGTAAATACAGGGAGTTAATGGTGAAACGCTCTTTTTATGGAACATCAATTCCATGCATTAACGGTTTTATGGAACATCAATTCCATGCGTTAACGGTTGCCACCTCCTCGCATTTACTCGCCCATTTTTCCATTCCTTAATGAGACCAGAGTACGTTTCACTTCGACTTGTATAAATAGGTCTTACCTATTTCCACCGAACAACAAGTTCAGTCAGGAGCATACAACACTCAGAAAACATTTACTAGATTTTCATTTGTTAGCTTCCCACTTTCTGATACAAGTCGTAGAAAATAACTACTCTTCCAGAAATCAACTATTCTGGTCTCATCACTTTCCTTGCTTCCCTCCCCAAAACCAACCCATTCTCCTCCACTTTGTGACCGAAGAAAGTCTGGAACGACCATTTCTTGGTTTAGGCCGGACTTGTACAGATTTATCACTCGAATCTAAAGTACTCCCTTGCAGTACATTGTTTAGGGTTTAAATTCGTTTCTCACCCACACACCCGAAATTACCGAAATCAGCATAAACCATTTTCACCCTCAAACAATTGGCAACCACAGTGGGAGATTGATCTTTCTGTTACAATGTCAATTTTCGACCATCGATCTCATGCTTCCACCCAGACATCAAGATGGTAGAAGAAGGAGATCCGCTCAGGGATCGACGACTCAGTTACCAGACGACTCGATTATCAGTCTTGACATAGCAAGGGATGACTGGGGACCTCCCAGAGGTTAAAAGCAAACGATATGCTCAGGGATCGATGACTCTTATCGAGTGACTCAGCGACGACCGAGGACTTTCCACAATCGGTGGTATTTCCCACGAAAGTCGGGCTTGCACCTGACTCGTTTTTCGTTAGCAGATCCAAAAAGCCGAGTAAGTCTTGCCTAGACAAAATACGTTGATTTACTATTTCAAGTTTTCACGGGAATGAAAAAACCGATAGGAGAGCCTCCCTCTTCAACTTCAGCTTCCTGGATAACTTTTCAACTTCCGCTTCCTGTTTCTTCACCGTATCCGCAGAAGGACCTTCGACTGTTTAGGCCAGCAACTTTTTAACCTCAGAGAAACCTTCGATGAACCAAGGAGCATTGAACTCGAACTTTATGCACATATCACGATGGAACCTCCATCTTGAGATTACATCCCTAGAAACTGTGTGACCAGTCATGTTGTGTATGTCGTCAATCGAAGACAAGGCTTCCTCCACCCGCTTAACCAGAGAAAATCGACTAGTAATCTTCTTGTTTGTGGCTATATGTCCGTAGATTTCCTATATTTTAGTGTATAGTAGTCCGCGGCCAAGACAATTCCAGATGTGCTTCCCAGATGCGCTTACCAGACGTGCTTCCCAGATGCGCTTACCAGACGCACATGACAGACTCACTTACCAGACGCGCTTGCCAGACGCGTTTACCAGACGCACATGCCTGGCACACATGCTGCACGCGCATGCCATCCAAAATACTACACCCTGCGCTAACAACTTTCATCCTTCTAGCGATAACATCTTGCGCCCTTCCAGCGCCATCTTCTTCGCTCCACAACTAGCCAAAGCAGCGCTATCCTCACCCTTCGAAACATCGACATGGCTCCAGCACTTCGTGATCAAAATTGTGCCATCTCTGCATGATACACTTACGATCACCAGAACCATAGCCGTTTCTGCCACCCCAACGGTTCTTCAAGCATGACAGCTCCAACCGTCACCAGAGATGCTACTCCACTATCAGGGCAAGATACTGGAAGATCCAGAAGAAGCCGACCTCCTTTTACCACTGTTTATTTGATGAAAAGACAAAAGACACTTCAGCAGGACGTGCATTTATAGATGAAGAGGCTCGGGTTGCTTTTGGACTCCCAGTAAAAGGGGATAAGCAATCCAATTTCATCACACATAAAGATTAGGAACGACTTTTCCAAAATCGAAAGCAAAGGAAATCAGCAACCCTCCTGAGTTCACAGAGACCCTCTTCCCATCAGGACATGCACGATGGGAACATGGCCCACAAAGTCATACAGTCTATGATGAAACAGTTATGTGAGCAAGCATATTTTCATCCCTCAACCGCACTGCATTAGGAAAGCAAGCATTTCCATCCAGGGAAGCCGTTCCCAAACCCCAACCTCTCCTGGAAAGCACGATCGATAGATGAAATAGGGGACTCCTAACCTCTGTTCACTTGAGGGATGTCGAGTTTGATAGAACGTGACGTAGTCTCCGACTTCAACATGGTAACCGTCAAGGATCTGAGAGTTGCGAGACGTCTTTTTAACCTTCTCTCCAGAAGTGGATCCGCTTCAACGTTCTCCAGCAGCGGCTCCGTTTCTACGTTTGCTTTAACACCACTCCTTCCTGCAAAGGGTCATGCTACCACGCTCCTCATGTCAAGGATCATGATCGCAGCCAGCCAATCTTCGTATTCATGGCCTTCCTCTTATCCATCCTTCCAAAGATCGTGATCATGGACAGCTTGCTCGCTTACGCATCTAGCCAATCCTTTTACTTTCATGGATGCCCATACAATTACAACCAACCTACTTCGTTACCGCGATAATATAGTCTCTTCTGATTACATCTGCTACCAAGAACTGTTGCCGCTCATTTGTTGATACCAACTAGATCTTCACCACAACATCAATCACTACAAAGGTAACCCATACTCCTCCATGTTCTAAGTTCCATGTGGAAGAAGTAACAAAATCACCGGTACGAACGCATGATGGTGATGTCTTTATCATGGTCAACCCACAGACCATACAAGATGGAAACATGTAAACCATACTTGGGGACTGAGGGTATACATAGAATCCCTTCACTGTCGAAGCTTAGAAGACGCAATCAACCAAAAGTCCATAGTCACAACAAGACCACCTGCTCTTCAAGGGTGTAGCCCAAGAATATCATCACCTCTCTATCTAGAATATGCCTTCAACACTTTACGAGGACGCGGAGGATCCCAAGCCCTCTCATAGGAAAACAACTTCAAAAACTAAAGAAAAATGCGACTGGGGACTGCTCATCGCAGTCCATCCCGACGACCATCAAAGACTCACGAGAAACTCCAGAGACACGGCTGAAACATTTTCTTGAAGAAATAGAGGGAGCCACGATAAACAACATAACTCACCCATTCCTGCATCTTCGCTATCCAGAATATTTCGTCAATGTGCATCCCAGCGTCACATCCAGAAGAGTACAATAAAATTGTATCAAATCCCGTGGACATGGATTCAAGGCGATGCAGTGAAAGTAGGCTACACATGGGTACTACCAGCATGAGATGCTTTCACTCCCCTCAACCAGGATAGTCCAAGATTCAGAAGATGGTTCGAAGGATGTCGTTTGGAACAAAGTCCTTGAACACTTTAATAGCAATACATCGGTAACGGAACGTCTCCCAACTTATCTATTTTATCCAGTGGCGTCGGAAGATTTCGACCATGCAAGCATTCACAACATACCATCATCACGATCAGAAAGTCCAGGCACTGAACAGCCTAAAGCCGAGGATTGACCGAAAACGTAACCACAATCTCCAATATTATCCCTAACATAGTCGTTGCCGAGTACATATTTCATCCATCCGTCCCAAGAATGCGATGGAGTTCGGAAAATTTTGGAATCCATTGGAGAGACACTATAAACAAAGGCGCAGATCCGGACGGACAACAGAAAACATAAGAAGGTCCATATCTCTTTCATGCAGATAGAGTTTCTAGAGTCTGAACAAAATAAAGATTCCTTCTTGCTCCATAAAACGGATGAGTATAGAGCCATCAATTAATTGTCTGAAATCGTCTGAATATCCAGCAATATTCTACGAACCATCGTCTGAATATCCAGCAATATTCTACGATCCATCTTTAATCGTCTGAATATCCGGAAATATTCTACGATTCTTCGTTATATTTCGTCACTTCAATTCGTGGTTCTTCCCAGCAGAATTCCACTGGTTAGTAATAAATATTCGACGAAACAGGCATCTGAGCATCGAATAAGCCCTGACAAAAATGATGCAAGTGTAATTAACAAATAATACACAGACCAACATTTTTGAATGCACGAACGAGCATTTCAAAAATATGAATGAACGAGGAACCTATGTATAATAGGAAGGAAAAATAATAGTAATAAAATAGTAACAAAAACGCCAGGGGACTGGGCTCACCAATGGGCCAATCATGCCGTGACCAGTCCCGTTCCCAATTTTGTATTTTATCATATTTTACTATTTTTCCCTGATCTCATTAAAATTCTATCGTTCGAGCAAATCTCATGTTTTTTCAAAGAAATTATCTAAATCACATGATTTCATCAAAAATAATAAAATTAGGGAAAGGTGTCATGGGACCGCCGACCGGCCGGTCATACCTTGGCCGTGGCCGGTCTCACACCTCACGTCCCTATTATTTTATTATTATTTCTTTCAAATTATGAAAATTCCTTGATTTTATGAATTTTATCTAAAATCATGAAAATTACCTAATTTCATGTATTTTTATCTAAATTTCATGATTTTATCAAAAAATAACAAAATTAGGGAAAGGTGTTATGGGACCGCCGGCCAGCCAGTCATGCCTTGGCTGTGGCCAGTCCCACACCTCACGTCCCATTATTTTGTTATTCCTCTTAAATTATGAAAATTCCTTGATTTTATGAATTTTCCTTAAAATTACCTAATTTCATGTATTTTCTCTAAAATCATAGAAAATATTAAAAAATTAGGAAAAACTTGTGGGACCGGGATCTAGCCGGCCGGCCATGCCCTATCCGGTCCCACACGCCCCTTGTTTTATTATTATTTGGTGTTTTGTTTCATGATTTCATGAAATTCCCTGATTTCAACAAAATATCTTGGTTTTCAACAAATCCCTTTGATTTTATGTAAATTATTTAAAATCATCAAAACTTAGTAAAATTGGGAAGAGTGTCTTGGGGCCCGCGCCCACAGCCGGTCGGCCATGCCTTGGCCTTTGCCGGTCCCACACTCCCATTCCTTATTTTATTTTATTTTATCTTATGGAAGTTCCCTAATTTCATGGAATTTCCCTCAAATCAGGGATAACACATAAAATTACATAAAACTGGGAAATATGTGGGACCGTGCTTATCAGCAGGATGGCCATGCCCTAGATGTAGCCGGTCCCACACCTTGTAATTCCCTGTTTTATTTATTTTCCCTCATCTCATGTATTTTTGCCAGTTTCAGCAAAACCATGGATTTTGCATATTTTCTCCAAATGTTGCTTAAACGTGCACCAGAAAATATCAAAATTCTCAGGACTGAAGAGCAGACATCATGGTGACACGGGTGCATCCCCTTGACCGACTAAGGGTGACCCAGAGGCTTGAAAACAGCTGGTCCCGCATGTTTGAATGATTTTAACCTAATTTGCTCAATTGCTCATATTAGGTTCAAACTCTTTCCAAACAATTGGAAGTTTGCTCAAACGACCATCCACTGGTCCCACACCCACCAAGAGCCGGTCTCATGACCTCTGGTCGGTCCTTCATATTTCCATTATACTAGGTTTTATTATTTGTCGCTCACACAAGCATTATTTCAGTGATTAAATCAGCATTTAATCATTATTTCACCAACTGGTCCTCAAGAGACTTTGGTATTTTTGCTCATTCGAGCATTTGGGTGATATATGGTGAAACCGTCATCCCATATATCCGGTCCCTGTGTTACTTTATATTGATTTGCAATAAATCACCATTTCGGTAAAATTAGGGTTTTGAATCCAGAGCTGTGCAGAAACGTGATTCTGAGCAGATTCAAACACTCTGATAATTTTATGTTGATTCCATGATTAACATTACTATTTATTTTGCTCGACCCAGCAGTCAGTAAATTAAATTAATATTTTATTCGGTCCTACTACCAATAAATTCATCAAACGAGCAATATTTGCTCAAGCTGGCAATATTTTCTCGAACCGGCAATATTCACTCGAATTAGCAATATTCGCTCAGATTAGCAATATTTGCTCAGATCAAAGAATATTGGTTCAACTATCAATATTCGACAATTCAGCAACACAGTTTGCTCGTTTTAGGTTATAATGATACCTCGTCTCAGCAGACGCATTAAATTCATGAGTTTCAGAACATTTGTAAAACATGTTCAACTCAGCAATACATGGACTCATCGTCCCACAAAGTCAGCAAATGACTCCACATTCACGAGATTTCAATCGTGTCACATGGGGGGGATATTAACTAGGGTTTTGGTCTAGAGGTCTACGACACTGTGTTCACCCACGATGAGAATGTGAGCTGTAGTTGCAGGAATTCCCACACTCCACCCTTGTTAAGATTCTATAGAAATCTATTTGAAATCAATTAAACTTCAAAGATTTAAATGACACTTTACTATTCAAATCTCAGAAATGTTTACAGAATTGGAAGGAATCAAAGATTACAAATATTCTCTTGAAGTTTATCTCTCCACAAGACTCTTCCAGCTCTCAAAAATACATCATCCTTTTCTGGATCTATCGACCCCTTTATATAGGGATTTACATAATGGATGACAACTAAGTTTTCCTCCTATTTCGGATCTATTCTGCGATCTCATCGCGATCGCTACAATATTCTCTATCGCAAGAATGATGATCATCGCAGGATAAACATATTCTTCTTTTATTTCTTCCATCGTCAGTTTCTTTTAGATATTCTGTGACGCTCGTGAAATGTTGTTAAAGGATTGGCAGTGACGCTCGCAGAAACATTGTTAATATCGCAGGAATAACGTTGTGGAAATATTCTGGTCCTAAATCTTGCCTCTTCTCATGTTTTTTCTGTGAAGAAGAGAAGATCATGAGAACTTAAAATGCCACAACTGCTTATCTTTTCAGACTTCCCCGTTCTGACACGTTTCTATGTCCTTCGCCAGCTGTTTTCACGAATTCTTTCTTCCAATAAATTTTTGACACGTCTCCTCTAACCGCTACGATCTGACCACCCACATCTTTTCTTTGCATTAATTACCCTCATCTTCTTCGATAAATTTCTTCTTCTATAAATACTCTTCTCATTCCTTTCCTTTTTCTCTTTTACTTTCTTCTTCTTTCTATCCGTTCCCTCTCTGCAAATTTTACTGTTCTTCCGCGAATTGCGCTTCTATTACTGCTGTGATTTCTTTCTTCTTTTCAACCTTTTCTTTCATTCCCATACTCAAAAAATGGTTGCTGCTGGTACTAAAAACTTGAAGGCCTTTAATGAGATGCGCGAGAAACTCAAAATTAAAGGTTTTAACTTGTCTTTAATTATAGATCAGGATTCTAGATCTAAACTTTCTCTTAAATTTTTTACTGATGATCAATGTTCTCGCGAAAAAAATCATAGTATCGCTAGGCCAACTTGAAGCTGGTCTTCCCCTTCCTCTTTATGACCCAGAACTCCCATTATTCTACCAAATAATATCTGACGAGAGGTTCTCACGAGCAATATATCAATTAGGTGGAGATTGCATTAGATTGCTACTTGAATATGCTTCTCGTGGTGCTGGTAAAGGATCGCGCTATTCTGAAGATGCTCAAAATCCTCTTTATAAACATATTCCAATTAACTCTGCAGATTATACTATAGAAAACTTTTTCAAAAATTACAAGATACTCCCTATGAAGAGGGATATCACCTGCTGGGGTGTTCGTCTGAAGAAACTCGTTGTCGAAGAAGCTCTCATGCTAGATATTGACTTTCATACGAAAACCAATCACGGCCCTCGCCATTCTAGCGATGACAAGTGGTTTATTTTTCCGTTGTGTCTCGAAGGTCCTTATATTTCTGGTTTTCGCGAACTTCCCGAGAATCTTGCAGAATATCAACCTTGGGTCTTTAATTGGCCTGAGAGAACTAAAGAGGTACTAATCTCTCTGAATTTTCATATTATTATTATTCATTATCTTCCTTGCGTTTTCATATTCTCGTTAATTATTTTGATCTTTCTCATATTGAAAGAATGAAGCTCAGTTACCAAACTTTTAGGAAGCCTAACACTTTCTTGCCTCTGAAATCTTTCACGGATGAAGTAAGAAATATCTCTTCATAAATTTTAACAATATATTGTTGCCCCTATTTCTTATCTTCATCCGTGCTCGCAGGAAATCGAAGAGTTATAACCATTAATACCCGCAAAAACCAAGGAGAAATCTGGGAAATCTTCAAAGGAGAAATCTACTGCTCCTTCCATGGGAAAGTCTTCTGCCCCTCGCAATGAAGAATCTAGCAATCCTCCACTAAAGAGAAGGAAAACTCAACCTTCTTCTTCTTGAATTCCTCAACTAATTCCAGAAAATCCAAGTGTTGATCTTGATAAGGATAATAATGACGAGGATTTTAATGTTAGCGGTTTTCCTTCAAGAAAAAATTCTTCTGATTCTGATTCTTCAATGACTCATTTATCCAGAATTTTTAGCGATATTTCCCACATCATAACTTGTAATGACGAGGATGAAGTTATTAACAAGACATCCCAAGCTCTTGCCAGTATCTGCGATGCTCCCATACTGGTGGACAATGATTCTCTCCTAGGAGTCTCACGATCGCTGACTCCTAGTCTCTTAAATTCTCTTGGTGCCTTGGTATGTTTTCATTTCTTCAGTTTGTTTATATATTTTCTCCATCGCTAGATCTTAATTTATATTTTTCTTTCGCAGGTTGGAAGAGCTTCTTTTGCTGTTGCTTTTGATTTAGATAAAAGACGTGCCAACTTTGAAGAGAAAGCTTCTAAACTTCGCCAGGATAAAGAAAAATTAGAATCTGAAGTTATTGAGCTTCGCAAGAAGAATAAACATTTAGAGACTGAAGCTTCAGTTGATAAGCAAAAGATCTCTGATCTTGATAGAGCTAACCAACAACTCTATGGTATGACTGATTTCCTTTCTCTCTTAATTCTTTTTACTCTATCGCAGCTTATTCAAGCGACCACTTTTAACTTGCAGATATTTATGGTCTTACTGACGAGGCTATACTCTTTCAATCTTTCCCTGAACCTGTAGATGATCATACTATTCTTGCCTGTCTTAATAATTCTTTAAGTAATTTCTCAGATGATAAGATTAAATCCCTCTCCATAGATGAACTTAGATCCAAGATTAATATCTTAAAAATTGAACACAGATTCAATTTAGGTTTGACTGACAAATATAAGTGCTTTTATCTTGATTCAAAGAAAGAAATAGATAGATTAAGACAGAATAATAGCGATCTTATTGACGAGAAAGATCTTGCCATCAAAAAGGGATCCAAGACCCTAGTAGACTTTCATAAAACTCTCCTTAACGTTCAAATGGACAGAGATAAACTTATCCGCGAGAATGAATATCTTCTTGCGAGGGAGACTCAAGTTCGATCTCATCTCCTTATTAATAGCGATGATGAGTTTTCTTGGGATGCGAAGGTTCTTGACAATGCCAGGAATGACTTAGGTGTAAATGTTAGCCTTCAAGTTGAACAAGCGGCCTTAATTAGAGATATGATTTCTGAAAGAGAAGGTTGTTTGATGTTCTTCTTCTCGCTATTTTCCTGTTTTTATTACTCTTCTTTACAAAATTTCTAACTTGTTGTCATATATTCTCGCAGGAGCTGAAAAAATATATCTTGAAAGAATTGGGGAACTTGAAAATGAGAAGAATCAGCTCGCGAATACTCTTGCTTCTCGCAATAATAAATATTCACGATTGAAAGAGCAGTTTGACATTACCACCGCGAATTTCAATAGATCTCTCATTGTTGTTCGTAATGATTCCGTTAAGTTGGTCTGCAATGATCATGGAATTTCTCCTTCTATATATCCTGATCTTGCAAAGGAAATCCCCGCAATAATCCCAAATCTTAACATCTCTGATAGCGAAGCTAAGGATTCTGACGAGGATGAAAATGATAATGATAATGACGAAGGATAAAAATATGGTGGAGGAGAAGAATCTGATAAGAATGAAGATAGTGATGATAATGATGAAAGGGAGAAATCTGGCGATGAAGAGAAGTCTGATAAAGAGGATGGCGATGGATCTAGCTAGTTCTTCTTTTTCCTTCTATCTTCCTTGTATATTTATTTTCTTCTTTCTGTAACATTGCTGTGAGTTTCTCCAATTTTGTTAATTTCTTTTGCTTCTACCTGTATGTATTAGAAAACAGTTCTTTTTCTGCAAGTCAATCAATCAATCAATATTATTATTATTCTTTAATTATCTGCGTGCATTTATCTATGCAATTTTTATATGATAGATGAATAATAATTTCATCGTTCTCATGCATTCCCATACTTGCCTCTATTATTCATCTGCAATATAAAAAATTGATTAAAGATTAGATATTAGTGGTAAATAAAATTTTCCTTAATATTGGCGATCTTATCGCCAGCAATAACTGCGTGAAATCGCAATTCTGATAACATCTGCGAGTATTATCGCAGTAATCTTGTGGTCTTATTACGCCTTCCTAATTAAAGGTCTTATTTTGCCACGCTCTTTCTTTCTGCAACAAAATCGCAGGACGTCTTTACATTTGCATGTATTGACCCATTGATCTTGCCTTATCTTTCTTCTTTGATTGTATTGCGACAATGTGACAAGTCTAATCTATCTCGCGAGATCAAAGCCTCGTGACATTGCCGTCTTGCGATAAAATCGCAGGACGTCTTTACACTTTCATGTAAAAACCCATTGATCTCATCTTAACATTTGGCTTGTTGCCTCTGTATAATTTACGTCACGCGACAATATGATAGGCCTAAATGTTATTGCGATCATAAAGCCCCATGACATTGCCATCTTAAGACACTTATCATCTCCCTAATGGAGGGTGCCACCCTTATCTTCCCCCTGGTTTCCCCTTCAAGGAGGGCACATCGTCCATACAAGACTAGCTCCTACCATCCAGATTTACCAACAACCAGCTGTTTTCGCAGCCTCTTTTCCTTTATTCCTATATGGATTATAGTTACAAGTCTGCACCCTAAGTGGGGTTTTCTTCAGGCCAAGTGCATCATAGCCAAGACTTACCAAAAATGGCAAGGAAGTTTCGTACGCCCTTGGCACCCTTGGCTCAACAGTGTACCTCGGCGCCTTGATCATACTTTTCACTTATTGGAAGATATTCTCAGTCGTCCAACCAGGGTATAACCATATATAGTTGGAAATCCAAGATCTCTCTCCCGGATAGGTTTTCTTTAACCCCAACATCTGCATGACTCAGGATCCAGCAGCGGTATAACCTTACCCCTGAATCATGTCGAGATATACCTCCTCCTATGACGCACTATTAGGTCTTACATTTGCCTCTTGCAAAATTTTATTCGCGAACTAGGGTGCACGCCATAAAGGTTCGTCCCATTCTTTAATATTTGCGAAATTTTATTCGCGCTTCTCGCGAGTATTGTAACTCTGATAGAATTTCATAACTTTGATCTTCTTTCTTTTTGTAAAATCTTGCGATTCTTTCAAGCAGAATATTCTGTTCAATTACATATTCTTCAAACAAATCATTCATAGAGTTCTATAAAGTTCATCATTTTACCTCTCTACTTACTATTTTCTGATTCTGCTTTCCTGCTACGTTTTACTGTTGTTTCTTTTTCTGCGAGACGCTCGCCATAAGCTTCCACATCCTCTTTCCATTCTATTGTATCAATCATTAACCTTTCACATCTTTGTTGTTGTTTGATTTTGTACTTCCAATTTCTATTCTTTTCAGCTCTTTCTTCGCAAGACTTCATATCGATTTCATAACATTTCTTGCTTTCTCCCCAATCTCCTTTAATAACTCCAACACCTTTAGGATGAGGAAATTTGATACACTGGTGATAAGTGGATGCTACACCCAATATCCCGTGTAACCAAGGTCGTCCTATCAAAGCATTGTAAGGTGATTCGATGTCCACAACACAGAATAAGATTTTCGAAGATATTCCTTTTAACGGTATTTGCATTTCAATTTACCCCTTTGGTTTGTTAGTTGTACCGTTAAATCCATAGATTTTATACGTTGATGGTATCAAATCTTCATCTCTTCTGCCCATGGTTCTATAGGTATGATAGAATAAGATATCAACTGAACTCCCGGTTTCTATTAAGACTCTGTTGATGGCCTAAGAGTCTTCAATTTTACCATCATTTTCTTCTTGCATTTGCTTTGGTTTTCTAATCGTACCACCAATGGGTTGTCATGTTGATCGCCAAGCTCTGGTATATCTTGCGCGGTGAAAGATAGAGTTTGTTTCTTCCATTCTTCTAATGGCGAAGCTCTCACTATATTCATTTTCTCTCTTCCATCTGTATTTCTCGCGAAGACTCTACTTAAAACATTATCATGGAAATCTTCCATAGTTCTGAATGAATGCACAATGGAGTTACAAAACAAATTCTTTGCTTTAGACCTCACTTCTATCACGAATGTTTCTGCTCCTTTTACAGCATTCACTTTGCGAGTTTCTAGTGCTGGCGGTAATTGATAAGGTTGTGGATATCCTACTAGAAAGTGATTTAACTTCCCCTGATCAATCATCCTCAAAATTATCCTCTTTACATTCCTACAATCATTTATTGAATGGCCATGAAAGTGATGGTAAGGACAAAATTCTTGACTTCGATTGCTTGGATGTGGTTCTTTTCCCATGTTCCATGGTGATGGTATATTTTCCATCAGAATGATAGCTTCCCAAAAAATTTTCTATACTAGCATTAAGGGGTGGCATCTTAATTTCTTCCCATATTATCTTTTGATTTCCTTGCCCTCTAAAGTTATTCTGCCTTTGTCCGCCATAAGTTTCTTGCGGCTGATTAAGTATTTGAATCTTATTATTTCCACCAAGATTGTAATAATTCTTCTCCCTTTCATATTCTTCCTGATCTGGACTGCCCATCGCTACCAATTTTTGTTGGTTATCAATTACCACTTTCTCTTGTTGTGCTTGCGAGGTGCTCGCCACATTATTTATCATTTTAGGGAGCAAACTTCCACTTGCCGCTAGCGAGCTGGTGTTCGCGATTGGATATGATTCCATCTCATTTTGTTTCTCAATGTATTCTTTTTGTAGTTCTCGCAGTTCAGTCATAGTGATTGTATTCTTGAATCTGAAAATTTGTATGTACAGTAGATTGGTCGCGAACATTGCATTGATAAAAGACAATGTAAGATATCTCTCGTCAACTCTTCCTTCCATCTCACTGCACATTGATTTCCATCTTATGGTTAAGTGCTTCAGACTCTCGCCAATTCTCTGTTTTAACCCAAACACATCTTCAATACCCGGCCACGATGAATTGTTGCTAATATACGCTCCTAAAAATGTAGCTTGTAAATGATCAAAAGAAGTTATGGTATTTTTTGGTAATCCCTCGAACCATTTCAACGCCTCGCCAGTTAAGCTGGATGCAAAATATTTGCATAGCGCAGCATCATGATTTTCCCACTGTAGCATACATCTAACATAAGCTTTGACGTGTTGAAAAACACAAGTAGTTCCATCAAAAATGCTGGTAAATTGCATTTTGGAGGTATCCCTCTTAACTGTACTTCTTGAGTAAATGGATTTCTCGCAGCTTCTTCAATAGCTTCATCAAGTTGCGTTCTACCTCCTTCTCTTCTATTGTTTATCATTCCTCGCATTTCTGCTAATTCTCTCAATATTTGTTCATTCTCAGCTGATTTTTGTTCCATTTGCCTCTTTAACGCTGTTTCCCTTCTTCTTCGTTCTTGCCTTTCTTGTCTTGCGAGATTTTGTGTATCTTCTTCTTCATCATCATCTCGTCTTTCTCTGCGATTTTCTCTTTCATCTTCCTCTTGATATCGTAACTGCCTATCTTCTTCTCTGCGGATTTCTTCATTTCTCCTCATTTTTCTTCGATATCTCTCTATTCTCCTCTGTATCCTATCACACTCCTCCTGAATATTAGCATTGTAGCGATTTTGCGTACGTCTCCTTTCTCGATTTTCATGATTATTTTGTCGCACTGCTTCTCGAAATTCATGTTCTTCTACTTCTGCCCTTAATCTTTCGCTCTCGCGGGCTAGACGTGCTTGTTCAGCGTAATGACTCTCAATTTCTTCTTAAATCATTCTTTGATTCTCTCGCCCATGTAATATCCTCCTACCTTCTTCTGAATTTTCTTCTTCAATTTGGTTGTTTCTTCCCTCTTGATTCATATTGTCACGCGGATTATAGCGATCACCAATTATCTCTTCTTCTCTATTTTGCACTTCTCCTCGAGTATTTTCTCTAACATTTCTTATAGGGGAATTTTGCCTTGGTTCTTCTCTGAATGATCTTGAATTTGATCTAACAGTACTTCTTGATCTCCTTCTTTGTAACCTGAAATTCTCCATTCTTAGCTCATGATTTTGTCTTGTTAAATTCGCACTCTCTTATGCCTCTAATCTTCTTTCTTCCTGTATTCTTTGTCTCAAATCATCTACTATTTCACGTCCTTCATGAATTAATCCTCCAACCATTTCTTGATTTCTTTCTCCTTCTTCTTCATTTCTCAATTGTCGATTTTCTGCTTCTTCTATCGAATCCGACCTCCAAGTATGCACACTCACTCTATCATAATACACATTCCTATCTTGTGTTTGTGTTTGTTGATTCGGTTGTTGAATTGAACTTTCTGCTTCATTTTTTATTCTATTTCTTCCTGATCTTATCCTTAAAGATTCTTCCAATTCACCTGTTCCCTCACCTGCAAGTCTTTTACTTCTCCTCACAGTGGTCGGTGGTTCTGATGTATTTCTTCTTCTTCTAGCCATTTCTTCAACCCTAACAATTTCTTCAAATTTTCAAGTTGTAATTAGAGATTTCTTAGTTTGATTCTCCCTGTTTCTAGCACCAAAATGTAGTTGCAGGAATTCCCACACTACACCCTTGTTAAGATTCTATAGAAATCTATTGGAAATCAATTAAACTTCAAAGATTTAAACGACACTTTACTATTCAAATCTCAGAAATGTTTACAGAATTGGAAGGAATAAAAGATTACAAATATTCTCTTGAAGTTTCTCTCTCCTCAAGACTCCTTCAGATCTCAAAAATACATCATCCTTTTCTGTATCTATCGACCCCTTTATATAGGGATTTACATAATGGATGACATCTAAGTTTTCCTCCTATTTCGGATCTATTCTGCGATCTCATCACGATCGCTACAATATTCTCTATCGCAAGAATGATGATCATCGCAGGCTCAACATATTCTTCTTTTATTTCTTCTATCGTCAGTTTCTTTTGGATATTCTGTGACGCTCGTGAAACGTTGTTAAAGGATTGGCAGTGACGCTCGCAGAAACGTTGTTAATATCGCAGGAATAACGTTGTGGCGATATTCTGGTCCTATATGAGCAAGTCGTGCAATCAGTTGGAAGAGTCAGCAAAGTAGTGGGTGGAAAATTAACCAAGTCTCCGCACGATCTGTAATTGATTTAACACGATTTCCCACTTCCCCACTCTCTGATTCTATCAAACTATCACACTTCATGAGATCATGGTGTTTTCAACTCCGACATTATAAAATGTCTATGAATCCTGATTGAAAGAACAAGTGTTTTCGAACATTCGAACAACATTCGCCTAAACGAGCAATTTCTCATCAAAGTTCATACAGACAATCTTTCGTCTACACGAACTCACAGAAATCACTCTCAATCAGGCAAAACTCAATCATTCAGAGCATTTTCACGCTGAATTCACAACACACCTACAATCTCAGATTATCATTGATCTCACGCATTTCTCAGCTTCCCTCCTACAGATCAACCCATCCTCTCTTGTGACCGAATTGACTCTGGAACGGCCATTGTTCTTGGTTTAGGCCAGAGTCTTACAGATTGATCTCTCGAACTTAAAGCACTCCATTCTTGCGGTGCATATGTATGAGGTTCAAAATTTCGCCCGGTTCAAGGAGTCTCCACACGGTCGACTCTTCAATCCCATAAAAACTAGAAAATCATTTTTCCCCATCTACACAAGGATCACAGATTCTCCCTGCTTCCCGAAAGAGGTTAGACGGATCTTCATGACCATCTTGCATGATTTACATTTCGATTTTATCCTTGTTTGTCACCATCTTATGCTTACCTCGCAACAACGCTCCTGTTCCGAGCTAAGAAGCGGACTTAATATTGATGGTGGTTTTTAACTTAGGGGTAAAGTCGTAAAACCCTAGTCAAACAGTGATGTCACATGACTTAAACACATTTATTGAACCCTTTAATATGTCCGCGAGAAAATTACCAGGGTACCATTTTTTTTAATTAATTACTAATTAGGGTTTCGATGGGCCAAAACCCTAATTCCCACGCCACATGTTCCAATGACAAACCATGCCAGCCACACCCACCGCACCAAGGCATGCCAACCATGCTAGCCGCACCCCTGTGCCAATGGCAAGCCGTGCCAGCCATACCTACCGCGCCAAGGCATGCCAACCATGCTAGTCGCACCCCTGTGCCAATGGCAAGCCGTGCCAGCCACACCTACCGCGCAAAGGCATGCCAACCATGCTAGACGTACCCCTGTGCCAATGGCAAACCATGCCAGCCACACCCGCCGCGCCAAGTCATGCCAACCATGCTATCCGCACCCCTGTGCCAATGGCAATCCGTGCCCGCCGCACATACCGCGCCAAGGCATGCCAACCATGCTAGCCGCACCCCTATGCCAATGGCAAACCATGACAGCCACACCCTCCGCGCCAAGGCATGCCAACCATGCTAGCCGCACCCCCCGTGCCAATGGAAAATCATGCCAACCACACCTATCGCGCCAAGGCATGCCAACCATGCTAGTCGCACCCCTGTGCCAATGGAAAATCGCGCCATCCATACCTACCGCACCAAGGCATGCCAAACATGCTAAATGCACCTTGCCTTGGCCCAAGCCATGCTAGCCGCACCATGCGCCCATGGCATGCCAAGCCAAACCGTCCACGCCAAACCCTTGGCCCCACCAGGCCAAGCCAAACTGCAGCTTGCCTTGGCCCTAGCCATGTTAGCCGCACCTTGCGCCCATGGCATGCCAAGCCAAACCGTCCATGCCAAACCCTTGGCCCCACCATCCTATGCCAAACCGCACCTTACCTTGGCCCTAGCTATGCTAGCCGCACCATGCGCCCATGGCATTCCAAGACCTTGGCCCCACCATGCCAAGCCAAACCATCCATGCCAAACCCTTGGCCCCCATCGTGCCATGCCAAACGCACCTTTCCATGGCCCCATGCTAACCTAGCCATGGCACCATGCTGGCCTTCCTTATGCGGCTACCAAAACGAAGGCGTGAGACAATCAATGGTCACCCTTCAATCCCAAGAGAAAATCCTAGTCGTCTGAGGTTACAAGATAACACATGGTAACCTTTGACCCAAAACCCTAGTTTGGCCACGCCAAACCGTGCCAAGGCATGCCATACCAACCTTGTCACGCCACCATGCTGGCCTTCCCTATGCGGCCACCAAAAACAAAAGCGTGCGACGATCAACGGCTACCTTTCGTCTTAAGATGCAAAATCTCGACCGTCGAAGGTCACCAATCTAGTAAGTCTCCCAAACTCGACTTGCTAGGCAACAACAATATGCTACATGTTTTCTACAAAAATATTCGAGACATCAACACATATCACAAACTGGGGGATCCTCTTTGGGTATTGGTTTGGCGGTTTACAGCGTGCGGCGTACACTACGCCCGTCATAAGGAAGTGTCATAAGGATGAGGCGGTTAGTAAATACAGGGAGTTAATAGTGAAACACTCTTTTTATAGAACATAAATTCCATGCGTTAACGGTTTTATGGAACATCAATTCCATGCGTTAACGGTTACCACCTCCTCCCATTTACTCACCTATTTTTCCATTCCTTAATGAGACCAGAGTACATTTCACTTCGACTTGTATAAATAGGTCTTACCTATTTCCACCGAACAACAATTTCGGTCAGGAGCATACAACATTCAAAAACATTTGCTAGCTTTCCATTTGTTAGCTTCCCACTTTCTGATACAAGTCGTAGAAAACAACTACTCTTCCAGAAATCAATTATTCTGGTCTTATCACTTTCCTTGCTTCCATCCCCAAAACCAACCCATTCTCCTTCACTTTGTGACCGAAGCAATTCTGGAATGGCCATTTCTTAGTTTAGGCCAGACTGGTATAAATTTTTTACGGTTTAAATTCGTTTCTCATCCACACACCCGAAATTACCGAAATCAGCAGAAACCATTTTCACCCTCAAACACATGCACAACACCATTTGGATCTCTTGTAATCAATCATGCATAGAATGGATTCTATTAACAATGGATTATCACAAGATGTCTTTAGATCTAATAACAGTTCTAAATATCCCGTCGATACTTCGATCTAGTTTGGGTGAATCTTATATCATAAGAGAAGATTCTCAAGAATAAACAAACTAGGTGCAATCAAAGTTTTAACAACCGCTAGTCAATCAAATCAATCGAAAACTAATGATACTGCAATTATCTAGTTTCCCACCAACGGTACTCGTAGATCTTCTTAATCCCACAAAATTCTTTAAACGAGCGGTCGTAAGAGACTTCACCTAATTATGACACTCTCCTCTCCGAATAGACAGATCCACCGGAAACAATAAGAAATAAAGTTTGCATGGCTCTTAGGATAATTTGCTACAAATCCAAACTTATGTATTTATAGACCAAGGATATTTGGACACCAAGGAATTTCCAAAACCTAAAAATATTCTCAAGATATGCAATGAATGGAAATATTCGGTTTTTATAATTCCAATAAATGCTTGTCATTTACGAAATCTCTCAATATAAAATCTCCAATTAATAAATGCACATTACTAATTTTTATTCTCTAGAGATATGCATTAATTACTGGTAATTAAAGAATATAAAACCAAAAACTTTAATTAAAAAATTCTTAATTTATTTCGCCACAGGATCACCTTGAGTACTAAGGAATATCTTTGAACAATAAATGATAAGAGTTAATGCTCATGTTCAAAGTATGTTGGACATATTTTCAATGCAAATCCTTATTGCATATTTACATGGATTTGCATTCTTGGGATCGATTATACCACACTTCCAAACAAGTTTAAAATTGGTTCACCTGTTTTCCAAGACTACTATGTGATTGATCAAATACCAAATCACATGCATGGTTTCAATCGATTATACCAATCACTAGGATCAGTTATACCTAAATATTGAAATACTTGTTATCAGTCACACTAGTCACTAGGATCGGTTACACCAGTTCCAAGGATCGGTTCCACCTACACATGTTATTACTTGTGATCGGTCATACCAGTTACCAGGACCGGTTACACCAATTACAAATATCGGTCACATATATACTCATGATCGGTCACACCAATTACTAGGATCGGTCGCACTAATTACAAGGATCGATCATACCATCACATGGTGATTACTTAGGATCAGTTACACCAATTAATAAAAACTAGTCATACCAAATCATAAGTCAAGCATTGTGATTAGTTATACCAAAATACATAACCTAAGTTAAGATCGGTTCTACCATCTCACACATATTTGTCATCTTAAGATTTGCAATGAATAGCCGGAACAATAAGCCTAATGATTTCCCTTTCGATTCACGAAACAAGTTTATGAATGTACTTCCTTTAAAAAAATGTAAAACATTGTTTCCTAGGATGAAATCTTCACCATAACCCATTCACATAATCATAACAATATATACAAGACTATGTCTGATGTCATATCTATGAAGTTCAAAAGATAAACGTTATACTTTATAGTTTAATTTCCTAATACCATGATCATACTATTATGATCATGTCACATCGCTAGAGTATTATACAATATGTACAATATATACATCGTCGCAGTTATGTTTTCAATATAGCATGACTTGAAAGATACGTTAGGAATGAAATAGTTCAAGTCAATATTACTAACCTTTAGTGGAAGGATGATGTTGTCATTGAGGTTCATTACTTCTTCACATTATTTAGGACTTCAGAGTAATACTTGTATGTCTCAACATTCCTATACTTTCTAGTCTAACCTAAACGAAGTTGACTCTAGTATTTAATCAAGTGACTCTAGATGAGTTTTTATACTAAAATATGACAATCAAACTTGACATACCAACGCTTGGTGAGTTCAAACGAGCTATGCTCTAATAGAACTAGTGCATACTACAAAGCATAATGTGCATGCCATTCTTCATAGTCATACAAATCAACTTGGTTTTTGATTAACCTGTGTGTATATGAAAAGACGAGGGTACCCAAATATGTCACAATCTTTTATTTATCCACCTATAATTCCTCTACTGAAAGTGATTATTTATGGACAGAATCGAGATAATACTATAGGATCATAATATCGCAACAACAATACACTTGCGAAATCTTCATTATCAACGTTGCGAAGACGTCGCAAAGTGATTTCAGAAATGACATAACAGATGACGACAGGGTAAACATGAGAAAAGTGTGATGATCTAGCGAAATCTTAGGATGTTTGCGAATTTTAACATTTGTAAGCTTGCGAAATACCGCAATTCAGATCCGAAAATAAAGGTCAACTTAGTTGTCATCCACTATGTAATACCCTATATAAAGAGATGAATAGGTGTAAGAAAGGGAGAGATGATTTTTGGAGTGTTGAGAAAGTTTTGAGGAGAGAGAAAGTCCAAAATAGTGTTGTATTCTTGATTTCATTTCCTTTTGGTAAAATTTCTAGATTCAATTAATTAAAAGTGTTGTTATTGATCTTAAAAAATGTGTTGATTGCTATGAATTCTTGTGAGGGATGTATTGTAGGATTTCCTGCAACTACATAATGGCGCTAGAAACAGGGAGGGGATGGTTGAAGGAATTTTAATTGAATTGTGATTTGAAGGAATTCAGAGTAATTGGTGAAGAATTTCATATAATTTTCAATAATTCATTAAGATTGAAAAGTTGGCTAGAAGAAGAAATGCTTCAAGACAACCAACAACTGTTAGAAGGAGTAAGAGACTTGCTGGAGAAGGGAGAAATGAAGTTGTGGAATCTTCAAAAATGAACACAAGAAACAATAGAGAGAATCAAGTTCAATAATCAATTCAGCGTACACCAACGCCAAATAAAACCACAGATTATGACAGAGTGAGTATACACTCTTGGCGATCAGATTCAGCAGAAGAAATGGAAGAAGATCAATAATTAAGGAACGATAGACGAGAAGAGAGAGACCAAGAAGCAGTTGGAGGAATAATTCATGGAGATGAAAGAATTGAAGCATTAGAGGCATTGAGACAAAGGATACACGAAGAGAGGAGGTTAGAAGCTGAAGAACGCGCAAATTTGACAAGGCAAAACCATGGGTTGAGAATGAAAAACATGAGATTACAGAATAAGAGGTCAAGAAGTACCACAAGATCAAGTTCAAGATCAATTAGAAGTGAAGTAAGAAGAAATTCACCTGTGACAAATATTGGAGAAGAAAATTGAGAAGGAATACAAAATCCAAATGAAGAATGTCGCGAAAGGAGAGAAATAATTGAAGATCGTTACGTCCCACAAGGCGAAATTCTCCAAAATGGACAAAACAACAGGAATCAGGAGAATGAGCGACATCAAGAACGAAATAATCAAGATGGCGAAGAAAATCAGGAAGAAGGGAGGAGAATATTACATGGGAGAGAGATTCAAAGAAATAAACAAGTAGTTGAAGAGGAAATAGAGAAACATTATGCTGAACAAGAACGTCTAACTTGCGAAAGGGAAATGTTGAGAGAAGAAGTGGAAGAACAAGAGCTCCAAGAGGCAATTCGCCAGAATAATCACGACAATCGAGAAAGAAGGCGTGAAAAAAACCGCAATAATGGTAATATCAATGAGGAATATGATAGAATACAAAGGAGAGCTGAAAGGCAACAAAGAGAATTGATAAGGAATGACCAAAATCGCAGAGGAGAAAATGAGAGGTACAATCATGTGTGAATTCATGAAAGAGATGAAAGAGGAGATCGCAGGGAAAGACAAGGAGAAAATAATGAAGAAGAAAATTAAAACAAGCATGAACGCAGAAGAAGAGAAGCAGAATTAAAAAGACCAATAAAAGTAGATCCTGGTGTAAACGAGCAAATCTTAAGAGAATTGGCGGAAATGAGAGGAATGCTAAATAATAGAATAGAAGGATGTAGGAGACAGTTGGATGAAGCCATAGAAGAAGCTACGAAAACTTCGTTCTCACAAGAAGTACAATTAGGAGGAATACCCCCAAAGTGCAATTTGCCTGAGTTAACCAGCATCTTTGATAAAACAACTTGTGCAATTCAACACATTAAAGCTTATGTGAGATGTATGCTACAATGGGAAAACCATGATGCTGTGTTGTGCAAGTATTTCATATCAAATCTAACATGAGAGGCGTTAAAGTGGTTCGAAGGTTTACCAAGGAATACTATAACATCTTTCAACCATTTGCAGACTATGTTCTTAGGGGCGTATATAACTAACAATTCCTCGCGACCAGGCATTGAAGATGTATTTGGTTTAAACCAAAGAATTAACGAAAGTTTGAAGCATCTAACCATAAGGTAAAAGACAATGTGTAGTGAAATGGCTGGCCGTATGGATTCGCGATATCTTATTCTATCATTCATTAACGCAATGTTCGCAACAAATTTGTTGTATATTCAAATTTTTAGAATCAAGAATACAATCACAATGACTGAGTTTCGAGATCTTCAAGAAGAGTATATCGCTTTGGAGGAAAAACAAAATTAGATGGAATCATACCTAGTTGCGAACACAAGCTCAAATACAGCGAATGCAAGTTTATTGCCTAAATTGATAAACACAGTGGCGAGCACTTCGCAAGTACAACAAGAAAAGATGAAGAGTGATGATCAACAGAAGTTGGTAACTATGGGAAGTCGAGATCAAGAAGAGTTCAAAATGAAATAAACTTCTATAACCGTGGAGGAAATAATAAAATTCAAAGACTTGATCAACCGCAAGAAACTTATGGGGGTCAAAAACAAAACTATCATAGAGGACAGGGAAGTCATAAGATAATATGAGAAGAAATAAAAATGCCACCTCTGAATGCTAGTGTATAAAAAATATGGGAAGCTATAATCATGATGGAAAATATACCAGCACCCTGGAACATGGGAAAAGAGCCACCTCCAAATCACCAAAGTCAAGAATTTTTCTCTTATCATCATTTCCATGGACATTTAACAAATGACTGCAGAAATATAAAGAGAATCATTCTCAGGATGATAGATCAGGGAAAACTAAATCATTTTCTCATAGGACAAACTCAATCTCAACCGTTACCACATCCACCAGAAATTCGCAGAGTTAATATGACTAAAGGATGAGAAATATTTGTATTAGAAGTTGGAGCAAAAGCGAAGAATCTATTTTGTAACTCTATTGTGCATTCATACAAAATGATTGAAGACTTTCACGATAATGTTCTGAGCAAAGTTTTCACAAGAGATGATGATGAAAGAGAAATAATGAACATTGCGAAGATTTCTCCACTAAAAGAATGGCAAAAGAAAATTATTTCTTTCACTGCAGAAGAAGTACCTGAGGGTGGAAAATGAACGATAATCCATTAGTGGTGAGATTGGAGATTAAACCAAACCCTAAAGATGATGAAGATGATGAAGCAGAAGACTCATGGGCAATCAACCGAATTTTAATTGATACTAGAAGTTCTGTGGATATCCTATTCTATCATGCTTATAAAACTATGGGAGGGAAAGATGAAGATCTAATACCTTCAACTTAAAAAATTTATGGTTTTAATGGTACTGCCGATAAGCCTAAAGGAGAGATCACTATGCGAATTCCATTGAAAGGACTATCTTCTGAAATTCTGTTATGCATTGTTGATGTGGAGTCACCTTATAATGCTTTAATTGTGCAACCTTGGTTGCATGGGATTCTAGGCATAGCATCGATATTTCATCAATGCATCAAATTCCCTCATCCCAATGGAGTTGGCATCATAAAAGGAGATTGGATTGAAGGAAAGAAGTGTTATGAAATCGATGTAGAATCAAATGAAGAATGAGATGCGAAGAAGGAGAATTGGAAGCATAGTGTCAGAGAGAAACAAAGAAGTGATATATTAATAGTAGATGTAATAGAGCAAAGAGAAGAAGGGACCTTTTGAAGCCAATGCTTATTGAAAATAAGAGGTGGAGAACATCTCGCAAAAGATACAAAAGTCGCAGAACATATCAACATCGCAGAGGTAGAAAACAACAAAGGTAAGAAATTTAAAATGTGAAATGAAAGTAAAATTGTGAACAGAAAGAATGATGTATGATTGATTTGTTGCAAAAAAATCCAAAAAATATATTTTACTTAATGACAAAGATGAGATTGAGAAATTACAAAAGAGATGAAATGCAAAAGAAGAAATAGAATAATCATCAGAAAGGGGCGAACTTATTATGGCGTACACCCTAGTTCGAGAAATAACAATTTCGCAAGAAACAAATGTAATACCTAAAGTGCTTCATATAAAGGGGTACCTATTGCATGACTCAGCGAAAAGGTTACACCGCCCCTGGAACCGGAGTCATGAAGATTTGGGGTCAATAAAGCCCATCTAGGAGAGATACATTGTATTTTCAACTTAAGCTTATGACTTAGGTTGGATGACTGGGGGTCTCTTCTAAGGAGTGCAAAATATGATCAAGGCACCGAGGTACACGGTTGAGACAAGAGTGCCTGGGTCGTATGAAACGCACCTGGCCATTCTTGGCAAGTCTTGACTATGATGCACTCGTCCCGAAGAAAACCCCACTTTGGGTGCAGTCTCGTAACCATAAGCCACATAAGCAAAAGGGATAAGAGGCTGCGAAAACAACTGGTTGTTGTCAAGACTGGATGGGAGGATCTAGTCTTGTATGGAAGAAGTACGTCTACTTGATGGGGCAACCAGGGGGAAGATAAGGGCGGCACCCTCCATTAGGGAGATGATAAGTGTCTTAAGACGCAAATTCCATGAGGCTTTATTTTCGCAAGAAAATTTAGGCTTGTCATATTTGTGCGACAATCCTGAAGAGGCAATAATGCAAAAGAAAAAGATAAGACGAGATCAATGGGTCACTACATGAAAGTGTAAGGACGTCCTGCGATTTCGTCGCAAGACGGTAATGACATGGGGATTTATTTTCGCAAGAATATTTAAGCATATCATATTATCGCAACAAACATGACAAAAGAGAAAGTTAAGGCAAGATCAATGGGTTTTTGCATGAAAATGCAAAAATGTCCTGCAATATTGTCGCAATGACAAGAGGTGGCAAAATAAGACCTTTACTTAGGAAGGCAAAATAAGATCACATCAGAATACAAGAAAAATTACAATTCTAAAAATATGTAACTGCGAGATTATGCAGAGACAACTGCGAGATTTGGGAATGCATATAATGAAAGATTTCGCAACAATCTTACTGTACAAAGGTAACCTGCTTAATCTCTCATTTGAATACAAATAACAGAGGCAAGTATGGGAATGCATAAAATGAGAATATGTTATTTGTCTCCATATGATAGATTTACGCACAAAATGAAAAAATAAATTATATACTGATTAATTATATTGCGAGAAAGAATTGTTTTTCTAACACATGCATGAAGAAACAAAAGAAATAGAACTTGTATTGAAGATTGAAGAAATTCGCAGTGATAGATTACAAGAAAAGAAGATTAAGGGACAAATATACAAATAATACAAAAAATCAAAGAAGGAAGCAAAAATTATTTCTTGCTTGATTCTTCATCATCTTCATCAGACTCTTCTCCTTCCTCACTAGCGTCAGATTCTTCTTCTTCTACATCTTCATCAGATTCTTCCTCTTCGCTAGCATCGCTATCAGAGATGACCAAATTAGGAGTGTTCTTTGGGACTTCATCTAAGATATAAGGATATGTGGAATGCGGAATCTTATTGTCATTGCAAACCATTTTAATGGTCTGGTTGCGAAAAAGAGTAGCATCATTTTTAAAGTTCGCAACAGTAATTTTCAATTGGCTCTTCAGCTTAGAACATTGATCATTGTGAGAAGCAAGATCCTTTGCAAGCTGCCATTTCTCAGCCTCAAGTTCTTCAATTCTTCTGCGAAGTCTCTCTTCAGCCTCTATGAAAGTATAACATTGAATTAGCAACTTCATGGAAATTTATGAAAAACAAACAATTAAATAAGGAAGAGTAGTTAATAACCTTCTCTGTCAGAAATCATATCTCTAACTAAGGCTGTGTGTTCAGTATGGAGGCTAACATCTACACCTAGGTTATTCCTGGCGTTATCTAGAACTTTCATAGCCCAAGAGAATTCATCATCATCATGTATTAGAAGACGTGAGCGAACTTGACTCTCTCTTTCACTAAGTATAGCGTTTTGGCGAATAGCTTCATCCCGTTCAATTTGAACCTCAAGAAGAGTTTCATGGAATTTCGCTAGAGTTTGAGCACCTTGGAGAGTAATACGATCTTTTTCATCTATGAGACTACTATTCTTGGTCCTTAAATTATTAGTTTCCTCTTTATAGTCAAGATAGAAACGCTTAAATTTATTGGCTAAGCCCAAGCTGGATCTATGGTCAATCTCTAAGAGGAGAAATTTGGATCTGAGTTCATCTACAAAGAGGGACTTAATCTTGTCGTTTGAAAAACTATTGAAAGAATTATTAAGGAGTTCAAGAAGGGTATCATTATCTATGGGTTCGGGAAAAGAACGAAGAATGGTAGCTTTATTAGAAAAACCATAAACGTCTGCGAAAATGGTAAATCGTACGAGGAAAGATAATGAGAAAACAAAATGGAGAAAAGGAAGAAAAGCTTTATACCATAAAGTTTCTTATTGGCATCTTGAAGACTAGATATTTTGTCCTTCTGAGTGGAATTTTCAGAATCCAACTGCTTATTCTTTTCGCGAAGATCAGCATCTTCAGCTTCTAGTTCTTCGTTTTTCTTGCAAAGTTCAAGACTCTTCTACTCAAGATTAGCATGCCTTCTTTCCAAATATGAGGCAACAACGAAAGAAGCTCTTCCAGACTGCGAAAGAAAGCAAAAATTGTCAAGATAGATATAATTTTGAATTATAAGTATGAAGAAGAAACAAAGAAATGAAAACATACCAGAATACCAAGTGAATTCAGAAAGTCAGGAGTCACCGATCTAGAAACTCCGCGAAGAGAACTATCACCATCCAATAGTGTGGAGTCACAGATATTCGTAAGAGCTTTGCACGTGTTTGTGAGATTGTCATTAGCATGGAATCAGAAAAGATGCTAGACAGTTGCGCCATTGAAGACTCAGAAGAGGCACATTCCTTTGCGAACATAGCATCATCATATGTACTCTCATCAGAGTGAGAACTTGAGGGAGAGGGAGAATGGACTTTTCTTTTCTTTGAAGGCGGGGCAGCGGATTTTTCCTTGCGAATAACATTTTTACTCTTGCCTTTGGTCTTCGCAGCATTAGACCCTTCTTCTTCCGCAACTCCAACGCCAATCTACGCACACGAATGAAGATAAGAAACAAAGGCAACAATATTTTTGAAAATGATAAAGGAAAGTATTTCTTACTTCATCCGTGATCGAGCGAAGTGCTTCTAGGGTGCTCACTCTTGCTAGTTCAATTGTAGCTTCTTCTTAACTTGTTATTCTTAAGATTTCGCAAAGTTAATAAGTATAAAGAGGAATGAAGATAATAGACTGAACGAAAGAAACATACCTCTTTCTCAGGCCAATTAAATGCCCAAGGTTGGTAAGTAGCGAGATTCCCAGGAAGCACGTTTGAACCAGAAACATAAGGGCCCCTCAGAATCAGTGGAAAGATACACCACTTTTCATATTTGGATTGGCGAGGAGTTTTATTCTTGTCAGAGTGCCAATCAATGTCATGCATAAGCTTTTTATCATCATCAACATTTTCCTTCCTCTTCAAACGAATACCCCAGCGAGTTTTTACGTTCTTCATAGGTATTAGTTCATAATTATCAAAGAAGCTTTCTGCGGTGTATTTTTCGGGAAGAATTTTTAATTCCTTATATTTAAGATCTCTAACATCTGTTGAATAAAGAGACCCTTTTCCAGCACCACGGTTGGCGAACTCAAGCATTAAGCGAATTCAATCCCCACTTAATTGATATATTGCCCGCGAGAACTTTGCATGAGAGAGTATTTCATAGAATAAAGGAAGGTTAGGATCATAAAGAGGGATATGAAGGCCATCGAGAATCTGACCCAGCAAAACTATGATCTCTTTATCATCACAACGATGATCATAAAATAATCTAGCAGAAATAATGGAGGTAGCCTCTTGATTGGGAATGGTAGATAATGTAAAACTTTTTTCTTTGAGACGTTTCTGAATTCCCTCAAAAGAAGCTTTGTGACCACTTGGAGGCATATCTGAGTATGGGAATGAATGAATGAAGATCAAAAGAAAAAGAAGGATGAAAATTTACAGCAGCAAAAGCGGAATATGCGGAGAAACTGTAAATTTGCAAAGAAGAATAGAAGAAAGTGAAAAGAGGAAAAGAGAAGAACAAGAAGAGTATATATAGAGAGAAGAGTTCTCGAGAAGATAAACTCATTAATGCGAAGAGTGGACGTGAACGGTTGAGATATAAAGGTTGAAAAAGACGTGTCAAGAAATGGGTGGGAGAAAAGATACGTGTAATAAATACTGTGTAGAATACAAGATCATGTCAGTACAAAAGAATATGGAAAGATGAAAAACTGCGGCATTCTGAAGTACAAATTCTCATGACATTCTCCCCTTCGTAGAGGAGACATGAGAAGAGGAAAGATGTAGGATCAGAATATCGCAACAACAATATACTTGCGAAATCTTCATTAGCAACATTGCGAAGACGTCGCATAGTGATTTCAGAAATGACATAACAGATGACGACAGCGTAAACATGAGAAAAGTGTGATGATCTATCGAAATCTTAGGATGTTTCCGAATTTTAACATTTGTAATCTTGCGAAATACCGCAAGTCAGATCCGAAAATAAAGGTCAACTTAGTTGTCATCCACTATGTAATACCCTATATAAATAGATGAATAGGTGTAAGAAAGGGAGAGATAATTTTTGGAGTGTTGAGAAAGTTTTGAGGAGAGAGAGAAAGTCCAAAATAGTGTTGTATTCTTGATTTCATTTACTTCTGGTAAAATTTCTAGATTCAATTAATAAAAAATATTGTTATTGATCTTAAAAAATGGGTTGATTGCTATGAATTATTGTGAGGGATGTATTGTAGGATTTCCTACAACTACAAATACAATAAATCGGTTCACACTTCGTGTGATCTGCTATGGATACGAGATCGAGACAATACGACAAAAAGATAACTTATGTGATTGACTATGGATACAAAATCGAGATAATACAACAACGAAGTATGATACTTGATAATAGGTTCAGACTTAACCATACTCTATAGGATCACTATCAAGTATATGCAGAGTCAACATTTGTGTATTTTACTTTTAATTATAATTGCGGAAATAGAAAAGTAAAAGACACATCAAGGTTTTGTTAACGAGGAAACTACAAATGCAGAAAAACCTCGGGACATAGTCCAGAATTGAATACTCTTAGAATTAAGCCGCTATACAAAATCTATACCAACTTCGTATAGTTGAGACCAAGTAACTACCCCTAGTTCACTTAGTTTCCTCAGTATCCCTGCGCTTCCGACTTAAATGAGTGCACGCACTATAACAATTCCTTTGGATCGTATTCCAAACAGTAAAGGAACAACAAATCTGTTTGGTAACAACTCTTTTGATTCTTTCAAGATAAATTATATCTCAAGTCATACGCAAAGGCTTTTCTGTTTACTCTAATAAACTCCTTTGCCTGGTTAGATCAATTTATTAAATAACTACCAAAGTAGTCAAGTTTAGATTCGCACCCAATCAAAATAATCTCAAAGGGATATATTGAGAATGCCGATATCACGCAACTAATCAATCAAATAAATCTGATTCTAGTTAGATCCCAGCCGATCAAGGTTTGCGCACACACAAAGATATGAGAACTAAATAAGAAATCTTCTTCGTCTTCAAATTTTCTATAATCTTCAATAAAAACCTGCACAACACCACTTGAATCTCTTGTGATCAATCACACACAGAACGGAGTCTGTTAATAATGGATTATCAAAAGATGTCTTTAGATATACAAACAGTTCTAAAGATCCCGTCGACACTTCAATCTAGTTTGAGTGAATATTATATCAGAAGAGAAGATTCTCAAGAATAAACAAACTAGGTGCAATCAAAGTTTCAACAACCGTTAGTCAATCAAATCAATCGAAAACTAATAACACTGCAATTATCTAGTTTCCCACCAACGGTACTCGTAGAGCTTCTTGATCCCACAAAAGTCTTTAAACAAGTGGTTGTAAGAGATTTCACCTAATTAGGATACTTTCCTCCCCGAATAGACGGCTCCACTAGAAACAACAAGAATGAAGTTTGCCTAGCTCTTAGGATAGTTGCTAAAAATGCAAACTTAGGTATTTATAGACCAAGGATGTTTGGACACCAAGGAATTTCCAAAACCGAAAATATTCTAAAGATATGCAATGAATAACAAAATTTGGTTTTCCTAATTCCAATAAATGCTTTTCCAAAATTTTCGAAATCTCTCAATATAAAATCTCCAATTAGTAAATGCACATTACCAATTTTTATTTTGCAAAGATATGCAATTAATTGCTGGTACTTGAAGCATATAAAACCAAAAACTTTAATTAAAAGATTCTCAATTTATTTCGTCACAGGATCTCCTTGAGTACTAAGGAATATCTTTGTTGAACAATAAATGATAAGGGTTATTGTACCTGTTCAAAGTATGTTGATATCTTTTTATCTGTAAATCCTTATTCTTATTTACATGGATTTACATTATTAGAATCGAATATACCACACTTCCAAACAAGTTTATAATTGGTTCACCTGTATTCCAAGACTACTTTGTGATTGATCAAATATCAAACTACATACATGGGTTTAATAAATTCAACCAATCACTAGGACCGGTTATACCTCAATATGGAAATACTTACGATCAGTCACACAAGTTACCAGGACCAGTTACATTAGTTACCAGGATCGGTTAAATCAATTACCAGGACCGGTTACCATATTCTCATGGTATTTATTGTGATCGGTCACACCAGTTACCAGGATCGATTATACCAATTACTAGGATCGGTTATACCAATTACCAGGACCGGTTACCAATTATAAGGATCGATTATACAACACTCTGTGATCGGTCACACCAATTACAAATATCGATTATACCATCTCATGGTGATTACTTAGGATCGGTTACACCAATTAATAAAAAATAGTCATACCGAATCATAACTCAAGCATTATGATTAGTTATACCAAGATACATAACAAGGTTACGATCAGTTTTACCATCTCACACATATTGGTAATCCAAAGATTTGCAATGAATAGTTGTACCAATAAGCCTAACTATTTCCCTTTTGATTCATAACACAAGTTCATGAATGTACTTCCTTTAAACAAATGTAAAACATTGTATCCTAGGATGAAATCATCACCATAACCCATCCACATAATCTTAACAGTATATACAAGATTATGTCGATGTCATATCTACGAAGTTCAAAAGATAAGCATTATACTTCGTAGTCTAATTCCCTAATACTATGATCATACAAATATGACCATGTCACATCACTTAAGTATCATTCAGTATAGTATATATAGCTTCACAGTTATGTTTTCAATATAACACGACTTGAAAGATATGTTAGGAATGAAACAATTCAAGTCAATATTACTAACCTCAAGAGGAAGGATGATGTTGTCGTCGTAGATCGATTCTTCTTCACATTCTTCAGGTTTTCGGAGTAATACTTGTCTGTCTCAACATTCCTAGACTTTCTAGTCTAACCTAAATGAACTTGACTCTAGTATATAATCAAGCGACTTTATATGAGTTTTGCACACTAAATTATGACAACCAAACTTGACATACCAACGCTTGGTGAGTTCAACCGAGCTATGCTCTAATAATATGGATCTAAAAATCTGCAAGAGAATAGAAATTAGTGGCAATATATTTTGGACATCCTACCTTATGTAGATATTCCTTGGGTTTTTCTTGGAGATTTAAATTTCACCGTGATAGACTCTGAGTATCACAGTTCTAAAAATAATTCTCATCAGCAATCAAGATGGATTAGACCTATTATTCAACAATTGGGTCTCTCATATTTGGGTTATTCAGGATCATCTACTACTTAGTCTAATTATAGAACATGCAATGATTATATGGTAGTCAGACTATATAGAGCACTGGTGAATGCTTTATGTAGGAATTACTGGTTAGTCCAGTTCTGGATGACCCGGTTAATGGCTAGTCCACCCGTGAAAAACATTTACTAGCTAGTCCAAAAACTTTATGGAGATTATAAAGTTTGTTTTCTAAATACCTAAAACACCCTTCCAGATCTAATTAGTATCAACACATGTAAATGTTATTAGTAGTATGTTACCACATACTACTAGTATCAATATGGTGATACTACATATTAATATGTACTATACTAGTAGTAACAAAAATATGTTACTAGTAAATTAGGTAACTACTTTACTATACTAGTAAACTAGTAGTAGTAGTAACTAGTACTATACTTGTAACATATATAGTATGACATAACAATATTTATATGTAGTATCAATACATAACTTAACAATATTTATTTATATGTAGTACATAACATATTGATACTACATATTGATATGTAGTATCAATACATACTAGTAGTAACATAGTACTAGTATGTGGTAACATACTTCTAGTAACATATGTAGTATGTAGTAACATACATAGTGTTATATGTTAGGGTTAGTAGAGTAATTTTACTCTTTTCAAAACTTTTTTGTACTAACGAGTAAATATATTTTCCCGCTAGACTATCCATTAGCCTGGGTCGGGTTTAGTGGACTAAACATCAAATTTCTCATGCTTTATAGTTAAATTCTTACTCTTCGCTCATCTCCAACATTTACCATCGGTAGCATCAGATCATTATCCCATTTTATTCTTCACTACATCATACATGCAAACTAAAAAAACTTCTTTTAGACTTCAAAGATATTGGTTCTCTGCAGCTTCTTGTTCAAAATTGTTGGTCTCAGAAGTTCTGAGGTTCTCTTCATATCAATTTTCGTTTAAAATCAAACCTATCAACTTCAATTTTAGAATAAAATTTTTGTGGAGAAATGTAGAATATCAGATAAATACTATCCAAATATATCTCTAGCATTGCCATAGCATGAATGTGCCTACTGCTGATCCAGTTGTTTACAATTTAACCAATTCTTTATAGCATTTGTTAGCTTTGCAAAAAGACTATTTTATGTAAAAGGATGGTGCTCATTCACTTGAAGCTGATAATACTCCTTACTTTCACGCTAAAGCAAATTTCAATAAAAGAAAAAAAATATATTTCTGCAATTCAAGATTCTCTTGTATCTGGCATGATTGGAGAGTTGAAATTAAAGACATGTTACTTCATCATTTCTCTGTAATCTCCACGACTATAAATCCTATAACTAATACTTTTATTTTATCATAATTTTAGAGTTGTATTTTAGAAACAGAGAATGACATGCTTCTTCAGCTTCCTTCTGAACAAGAAATTAATGATGTAGTATTCCAAATAGAACCTTGAGCATCTTTGTGCAATGATGGTTTCAAGCAGCCTTTTATCAATATTGTTGGTCAACAGTTGGCGATGAGGTAACATTTATGGTTCAACACATTTTAATCTTAGATACATGCTTAAATCAATCAATTATACTTACCAAATTCTGATACAAAAAAACTACACATTATCCTCAAACTCCTACTGATTATCGTCCTATAAGTTCATGAAATGTTAGTTATAAAATTATCTGAAAGCTTAACGTCAATAGATTAAAACCAGTATTAGAAAAACTCATATCTTCATATTGGTGTGCTTATGTACCTGGAAGACACATACAAAATAATGTCATAATTACGTATGAGATGATTCATTTTACGAAGAAGAAAAAAATAAAATATTTTTATAATTCCCTCAACATGGACATGTCTAAGGCATTCGATGCAATACAATGGCATTTTTTATTTGATATTCTTCTTAAGCTTGGATTTCATCATGATTATGTGCATTTAGTTCAACAATGTATTTCGACAACAAATGTTTCTCTTTTTATAAATGGAAGTCCACCTGCTTTATTTTCTCTAAGTAGAATAATAAGACAAGGTGACTCATTATCACCTTATGTTTTCCTCATTGTTATGGAAGTTTTTTCTAGAATACTTCAAACTCAGATTCTATGAAGTTATTTGAAAGGAATTAAAGTTACTAAAACAAGCCCAAAAATAAGTCAATTATTCTTCATGAACAATTGTTTACTTTTCTTGGAAGCTTCTCCAGCTCATTTGAGACATTTTTAACATATACTTCAACATTTCAGTACTGCTTATGGTCAAGTTATCTATCTTCAGAGGTAAACAATGTCCTTCAGCAGCAATGTAACTCCTTCTCTAAGAAATAATATCCCGAATATTCTTAATATCCATATTAGAGGTTTAGGTGAAAAGTACTTGGGTATTCCCTTGCTGATGCGAAGATCTAGAGTTCAAAATTTTCAACCCATTATAAACAACTGAACTTTAAACTACAAGGGTCGAAAAACAAACTGATTCATCAAGCTGGTAACTACTCAACTTAGCTCTGTTCTAAGTACAATGATTATGTATCCTATGCAACTTCTCAAATTACCAGACTCTATCATTCAACAAATGAATCAAATCCAAATAAATTATTGGTGGAATAGTTCATCTAATCATAACAATAGGCACTTCATTTCTTGGAATAATTTTAGTATGCCTAAAAGACATGGAAAATTAGTATTGAAACAACTTAATCACTAAAACACTGTAATAATAGCAATACTATCTTGGAATATGCTACATAACTCAACAGAACTCTGGGTTCAGGTAATCAAGAATATTTATTTTTCATATCATGATTTAAAACATGAACCACCTTCTAAGATTCATAATACCAGCTGGATATGGCAGAGCATAACTCATGGACTGGAAATAATTCACGTATTTGGTAAATGGTAAGTTGGGTCTGGTAACATCATCAATATTTGGAATCATAATTGGATACCAAGTGAAATTATAACTCTATATATGACTTAAATACAAATGATTATCAATGGGTTTCGCATCTAATTGTCACTGAAACTTCTCAATGAAACATCCCTTTTCTGCAATAACTATTTACGTCTCTTCAGATTGATTCTTTTAGAGCATAGATCGGTTGAATCCACCAAGCGTTGGTATGTCAAGTTTGGTTTTCATATTTTAGTGAATTAAAACTCATCTAAAGAGTTACTTGATTATGTACTAGAGACAACTTCGTATATTTTAGACTAGAAATACTATGATTATGAGATATACAACTATTGCTCGAAGACTGGAAGAATGTGAAGAAGTAACAAGCTACAACGACGACATCATCCTTCCTCTTGAGGTTAGTAATATTTGACTTGAACTGTTTCATTCCTAACGTAGCTTTCAAGTTGTGCTATATTGAAAACATAACTGCGAAGCTGTGAATGATTATACTCTAGTAGTAAGACACGATCACATGATCATAGTGTTAAGGAATTAGGATATGAAGTATAACGCTTATCTTTTGAACTTCGTATATATGACATCGACATAAGCGTATGAATGCTATTATGATTATATGCATGGGTAAAGGTGAAGATTTCGTCCTAGGAAACAATGTTTACATTTGTTTAAAGGAAGTACATTCATGAAATTGTTTTATGAATCGAAAGGGAAATGGCTAGTCTTATTGGCATTGTTATTCATTGCATATATTTGGATTACCAATATATGTGAGTTAGTAGAACCGATCATAACTTGTTATGTATCTTGGTATAACTAATCACAGTGCCTAACTTATGTATTGGTATGAATTTTATTAGTGTAACCGATCCTAAGTAATCACCTGAGATGGTATGATCAATATTTGTAATTAGTGTGACCGATCCTAGTAATTGGTGTGACCGATCACAAAATAGTTGTGTAATCGATCCTTATAATTTGCGTAACCGGTCCTGGTAATTGGTGTAACCGATCCTGGTAATTGGTGTAACCGATCCTAGTGACTTGTGTAACCGATCACAAGTAATACCATGAGAATATGGTAGTCGGTCCTGGTAATTGATGTAACCGATCCTGGTAACTGATGTAATCGGTTCCAGTAACCATATTGAGGTAGAACCAATCCTTGTGTTTGGTAAAACCATAAACCCATGATTAGCGATTTGATATTTGATCAATCACATAGTTGTCTTGGAATATAGATGAACCAATTCTAAACTTGTTTGGAAGTGTGGTATAATCAATTCCAAGATTGTAAATATGAAAGAGGATTTACAAAGAAAAGATGTCTACATACTTTGAACATGATCAATAAATCTTATCTTTTATTATTCAAAGATATTCCTTAATAACTGAAGGAGATCCCGAAACGAAATAAATTAAGAATCTTTTAATTACCAACAATTAAATGCATATCTCTAGAAAATGAAATTGATAATGTGCATTTACTAATTAGATATTTTATAGTGACATTTCGGAAATATTGGACAAAGCATTTCCAGGAATTATGAAAACCGATTTGAGCATTTATTGCATATCTTGAGAATATTTGGTTTTGGAAATTCCTTGGTGTCCAAACATCTTTGGTCTATAAATACCCAAGTTTGCATTTCGAGCAAACTATCCTAAGAGTGAGGCAAACTTTATCTTCTTGTTGTTTATGTGGGAGCCGTCTATACGGAGAGGAAAGTACCCTAGTTAGTGCGAAATCTCTTACGACCGCTCGTTTAAAGACTTATGTGGGATCAAGAAGCTCTACGAGTACCGTTGGTGGGAAACTAGATAATTACAGTTTATTTTAGTTTTCGATTGATTTGATTGACTAACGGTTGTTGAACTTTGATTGCACCTAGTTTTGTTTATTCTTGAGAATCTTCTCTTCTGATAAATGATTCACTTAATCTAGATCGAAGTGTCGACGAGATCTTTAGAACTGTTTGTAGATCTAAAGACGTCTTGTGATAATCCATTGTTAACAGACTCCGTTCTGTGCATGATTGATCACAAGAGATTCAAGTGGTGTTTTGCAGGTGTTTATTGAAGATTAAAGAAGATTTGAAGACAAAGAAGATTTCTGATTTGGTTTCTATATCTTTGGGTGTGCACAAACCTTGATCGGCTGGGATCCAACTAGAATCGGATTCATTCGATTGGTTAGTTGTGTAAGATCAACATCACCTTATAGTTTCTTTGTTGATTCTATATTGATTGATTGCAAATCTAAACTCTTCTACTTCGGTAGTTGTTATATAGATTGATCTGACCAGGCAAAGGAGTTTATTGGTTAAACGGAAGAGCCTTTGCATATGACTTGGGATATCTTCATCTGAAAGAATCAAATGAGTTGTTACAAACAGATTTGTTGTTCCCTTACTGTTTGGAATACGATCCAAAGGAATTGTTCCAGTGTGTGCACATATTGAATGTCGGAAGCACAGGGATACTAAAGAAACTAGGTGAACTATAGGTTTAGTTGCTTGGTCTTAACTATACGAAGTTTGTTAGATTTTGTATAACGGCTTAATTTTGAGAGTATTCAATTCTGGACTAGGTCCCGTTGTTTTTCTGCATTTGCGATTTCCTCGTTAACAAAATATTGCTATGTCTTTTACTTTTCTATTTCCGCAATTATAATTGTTCTTTATAATTAAAAGTAAAATACACAAATGTTAACTCCGTATTACTTGATAGTGATCCTATAAAGTTTGGTTAAGTTCGAATCTATTATCAAGTAATCACACTTTGATTATTGTATTGTCTCGATCTCGTATCCATAGACGATCACACAAAGTGTGAATACCGATTTGTCGTATTGTCTCGACTTTTTCCATAGACAATCACTTTCGGTAAGAGGACTTATAGGTGGATAATTTAAAGATTGTGGTGTATTTGGGTACCCTTGTATTTTCATATTCAATTTTAACCATTCCTCTTCAGTTGCAAAATCAAGATAAGTTAATCTGGTCCCTGCATGCAACATGTATTTTCACAATAAAAATAACTTATCATCATTTTTGTATTATTAATGTTCAAAACACACAACTATCTTCCTTCACTGATAATTTTTGGTTAAAATTCTCGAAGCTAAGGAGTTCTTATAAGGTTGCAGATCTCTATACGAAAAATGATTCATAATGCACTTTCAACAAGAGAAAATTTGAAGCATATTCCTTATGTTACCGATACTACATGTATTCTTTACACTACCAACCAGATGGAAGATATCAATTATCTTTTATTCACTTGTCTATTTGCAACAGTCATCTGGAAATCTTGTCTCCCTTAACACTTTCTTCTTCTACAACAACATTAGCAGAATCAGAATTGGAATAGTACTTGGTCTTCACCAAATTCTATTATCAATTTTGACACGGACTCTCCTTCTATACATAAAATAATTGTAACTATCTGACACATATGGAAATACGAATGTCAAGTGCTTTTTCAGCATGTTCATGTTAACCCTAACTCTGTTTTAAGTCTTTTATTCAAGTATTTAGCTAATATTGCTACTGCATCAGTTTTTCATCAGTGTGCATTACATAATAGACAACTAATACATCATACTCATCATTGGATTCCTCCACCACCAGATTTTTTGAAAATCAATGTTGATGCATCTTTTAAAAAGCTTTCTACTTAGTTGGTATTGCTTTGAAAAAAAATATTAGGGAAATATGTCGCTTCAAATAGGGATGGAGCTATGTACATAATAGTTTTGAAAATCTACCTAAAGTATAAGAAAAATGAAGAGATAATTCCGATTTGACAGTACCAGTAGACTTTGTAGAATTTCAGTTATATATGGGAGTTGTGCGACTACTTGACCACTTCTTTTACATTATTTTTTTTGTATTAATCTTTATCAAACGATTTTTTCCTCTCCAATTTAACTTCCACTTTAGGAATTAGTATATATATTAAGGAATAAAGAAGAAGAATAAATAAAATTGCCACTACTTTACTTTATTTTGGGTTGTGTTTGTTCGAAGATCAAGAAATTCGCTTGATAATTGATAAAGTATCTCTCAAAGGTATTTTAAATAAGTACGTAGTATATTAAGTTTTTTCTAAATTTTGATCATGAAGTATTACTAGAGATCATGAAGGTATTTTAATGCTTCGAGGTATTTTAAGTTTCTAAAAATAAGTATTGTGAGAGGCTAAACAGTTTCTTCCCAGTTTTTCATTTAGTGTACGAGAAATTTATTAAAAGAAATAAATAAATTTAGATATAGCATAGTACTCGTCATTTATTTGTCCAATTTTTTTTTCCATCAATGAATTTACCTTGAGTATAATATGGACCTTTTATTATTGTAGTTGAGGAAAAAGGTACACGAGTGCTTTCGGGGATCAAAATTTTGAAAGAGAGACTGCTCAATAAAACGGATGATGAATTCCTCACAGACTCTTCACCCATAAATATTGAAAAAGACAAATTCTACAAACTTAAAGCGTAGATTCATTTATTGATGATTTTCGTGTCATAAAAGAAGGCCATGTAATATTTTGATAATCATAAAGTTAAATAGGTTTAGTTAGTTTTTTGTTACAATGGTATGTGTTAAAGAAATTTAGCATAGCCCCCGTGTCAAATAATCATGCCTCCGTCCCTGGCTTCAAAGGAAATACTTAGTAGAGTATCTCATGTATATCAGGGAGAAACTTTGACTTTGCTAGAAGCCATGTAATGGGCCAAAGCTCGAGAATGGAGTCATGTAATATTTGAATCAAATAATAAGAGTTTAGTTGAGTCTGTAAACACAGGTTTGCATCAACAACCTTGGAAATCGTCTCCTCTTTTAGATATGCGTGTTATTTTATGTAAATTTAACTGTAACTGGAAACGTAATTATTTTCCTAGGGTGTGTAACAAGGTGGCAGATTTTTTTTTTGATCGGTAAAGAAAGGATTTATTGATCAAAAAAGATGGGGTATAAAGGCAATACCACCCTAAGCCAAAGGAAAAGAAAAGGAGCAAAAACTAGTGACATGCCACCAGCTTAAGCAGAATTGAAATAAATATTACACCAATCTCTCAAAACATTAGAAGACCCAACCTCACTGAAATCTTTGATTGCTAGAGCCCAACATAAAAGGAAGTAGATAGCCTTGTGCACCACAACCTTAGCATTACTTCTACTATCTGAAAACACCCTTGCATTCCTCTCCTTCCATATGGACCAAATTATAGCAACTGGAATCAAATTCCAAGTTTCAGAACTTGCTTCATTGTGCTGAGACAAGTGCCAAGTTTGTAAAGAAGTGAAAATGTCTTCAGACATGCAGAAATACCATCTGAGCTTGTTGAGAAACTCCACCCAAACTTCTCTTGCAAAAGAGCAGTGCAACAACAAATGAGAAATGGATTCAATGCTGCTACAGAACAAACATTCAGGTGGCACCTCAACACCTCTTCTTCTCAGTAAGTCTCTTGTTGGAAAACAATTATGAGCAATAAGCCAAAGAAAAAAGCCCACTTTTGGAGGAAATTTAAGGTTCCAAAGAAAAGTGAAAACTGTACTCTGCTGCACCAAATTATTGTCTTCAGAAATAGCATCATAAGTAGATATGACAGAAAAAATCTTACTTTTAGTGAGAGTCCAGTAAATCTCATCTTCCAACTCCCTGTTGAACTGAAAATTAGAGAGATCAAAGCTCAGAACATGCCATTCCATTCTAGCTACAGTATTAATCCTTCTAGGAACACCAAGATTCCAGACATTTTCACCATCCAACAAAGTACACATCTCAGCAACTGAAGCATTCTTGGTTCTGGACAAAGCATAAATATTTGGGAAACAAGATTTAATAGAAACGTCATAGAGCCAGTTGTCATCACAAAATCTCACCTTATTGCCTTTATTAACTTGAAATTTGATAAACTTCAGAAAAATGGATTTATGCTTCATAATTGCTTTCCAGAATGATCTCCCATAAGAACCCCTAGGAGTGTTAGACAACCACTGCACCTCATTACAGCCATACTTTTCAAAAACCAACTTCCTCCATAAAGCATCATCTTCCATAGCAAACCTCCAACACCATTTTTAGAGCAAAGCTTGATTTACCTGCTTTAAACTTTTAATACCAAGGCCACCAAATCTCTTTTTTCTGGAGAGAGCACTCCACTTCACCAAATGCATATTTCTTCTACCCTTGTTGTCATTCCATAAAAAATCCCTCATGATCTTTTCTAACTTCTTAAGGATAGAAGCAGGCATTTCAAAAAGGGACATGTAATAAATGGGAAGACTGGCAAGAACACTGTTTATAAGAGTGATTTTACCAGCTTTAGATAAGAGGGACTTCTTCCAACCAGCCAACTTGGAAATGAATTTTTCAATGATCTTATCCCACTTTGCAACACCACCACATTTGTCACCAAGAGGTAAGCCTAGATAAGTTGTAGGGAGTATACCACTATAACAGCCTAAAAGTGAAGAAAAAACAGTTAAATCACCGTCAAAGCCAACACCAAATTTTTTTGCTTTTAGCAAAATTGATTTTTAAACCTATGAGCATCTCAAAGGTAATAATAATAAGCCTTAGATTCTTCACTTGCTCCTCATCAGCATCCAAAAAGATAAGAGTATCATCTGCAAATTGCAGATGACTCAAGCTAATACCACCCTCATTAACTTGAAAACCAGAGATAAGACCTTCTTCTTGTGCCTTCTTTATCATGAAAGTAAGAGCTTCTCCAACCAAAAGAAATAAGAAAGAATAAAGAAGAAATTGGATCTCCCTATCTTATGCCTTTACAACTTTTAAAATATCCAGTTGCACTACCATTCACAAGCACAGAGAACCTGGCAAACTCCACACAACAATGAATCCACTTCTTCCATTTTTAACCAAAACCCATCAATCTAAACATGTCATCCAAGAAGTACCAACTAACATGATCAAAAGCTTTTTCAAAATCAATTTTACAAAGTAGACCAGGCTTTCCACTTCTCAATCTTGAGTCAATCACCTCATTAGCAATTAGAACACCATCCAAAATTTGTTTTTTTTTTAACAAAGGCAGATTGTTGCTGAGAGATAATAGTTGGAAGAGTTGTTTTAAATCTTTCTGCCAGAATCTTTGAGACAATATTGTAAGCACCATGAATCAAACTAATAGGTCTCAAGTCTTTAATATCCTCAATAGAGTCCTTCTTAGGCACAAGGGAAATAAAAGTGTTCTTGAGTCTCCAATCCAAAAAAATCTTTTTGCTGCAGCTCCCTAACAACTTTCATGAAATCATCTTTGAGAATATCCCAACAGATGAGATAAAATCTCATTGGAAAACCATCTGTCCCAAGGGCCTTTAATTGACCTAACAACTTGATTGCAGCAAAACATTCATCTTCTTCAATATCCCTTTCTAACCAATTTCCCACCTCTTCTGAAATAGTTGAGAAGTTCATACCCTCCATGGAAATAATTCTATGATGAGAAGACTGAAAAATGTTTTGAAAGTAAGACACAATACCATTTTATATTTCATTCTCATTAGAAGTAAGCACCCTCTTCACCTTTATAGAACCAATGTAGCTTCTCCTTCTTCTATCATTAATAATCCTGTGAAAGTACTTTGTATTTTTCTCAAAATCTTTGAAATGTGTAACTCTGCTTCTGCTCCTCAGATTCTCAGCTTTGATCACAGCAAGGTTGCAATATTCTTGTTTAACCTTTGTCCTCTCCTCCCATTGAATTTCTGTAAGACCATTGTTGACATGTTCAGCTGCATCAAGATCAACAAAAATATCCTCCAGCTCCTCCAATCTTCTATCCACCTCTCCATATTCAGCTTTACTCCAAATTCTCAAGTTTTGCTTAAGAAGTTGTAACTTTTTGCAGAAAACAAAGCCAGCACTTCCTGAAACAACAAAAGAATTCCAAATATCTCTAACAAAATCAAGAAATTTTGGATTAGAGAACCAAAAATACTCACAGCGAAAAGGAGATGGACAATGCTTCACCCCTTCGCACAACAAAGCTATTGGATTATGATCAGAGCATGGACGAGCAAGAGCATGGACGAGCAAGAGCATGCTGAATAACTTGTAGGTAAACACTCTCCCAGGCATGACAAATTAAGAACCTATCAATTCGACTTCTTATGCTGTTTGTCTGACTATTTGTCCAAGTGAACGAAGTACCAATCAGTGGCAAATCAAAGAGTTGATGTTGAGAAATAAAATTATTAAATTTCCTCATACCACTTGTAGTTTCCCCCCCTGAAGATCTTTCATGGCTGAATCTGATTTCATTGAAATCCCCCTATCATCCATGGATAATTCCACAAACCTATGATCTCTTCAATCTCTCTCCATAAGAGTTTAACTTCATCTGTGTTATTTGAACAAGGTGCATAAACACCTGTAAACATCCACTCAAAAGAACTTGAGATGGTTTTACAATTTAAAGTGATGGAATAAGGACCTATCAAATAGTCCAAAACATGTATCTTAGAAGAATCCCAAAGACACAAAATACCCCCTGAATTACCTTGAGAAGGAGAGTCTAACCATAAAACGTCTCGTTTACCCCAGCATTGCCAAGCAATCAGATCATTACACTCCTGAATATTTTTTTCCTGAAGAACAACAATATTTGGTTTCCAATCATTAATATTTTTTCTTAACAATATCCCTTCTACTAAGATTATTAAGCCCCCTAATATTCCAGGCAACAATTTTAAGATCCATAAAAACTCAAAAGCCCCTGAACAACAACCAACCTCGGAGAATTTAAACATACTGCTTCTTTTCCTTGTTATAGTTTTTGAGGTGTGCTTTAAACGAATCTACCATTGCATCATCCACTTCATCCCGAGTACCCTTGAAATTAATACCTAGCTTTGGACAAATAGAAACCATCTGCAACATGACGCTCTCAAATTCATTCCGTAAAATTGGGTTTACTCTATGCTTTACTGCACTCCATTTTTTATTAGTTTCCCAGAAAATTCTAAATTCTCAATCCTTTGCTGTGAAGTATGTTCTTGGATATGAATCGTACCCATTGTATCAATCATCTGAAGATAAGGAATAGAGACGGCAACTTCCAGATATTCTGAGACCTCTTCCTCCGAATTAAAAGTTGGTGAACTAGCCGTTAGAGCCAAATTTGAAGATTCAAAATTTGATTTTACTGAGTCAACCAGCTCCACTGCTACTGATTTGGACGATTCTAATTCTCAGGTAGAAAAAACCGAAGAATTATCTATCGGACTCTTGGATCCAGACGAACCCGCATCCATATTCGAAAATTTTAAAACACTTCCAGAATTAGCGGCAAAATTTGAATTCAAATTTGAAATATTCTCCTCCACCGACTTTCCTTTTTTAGTATCGGAAAATTTCATGAAAAGATCTCTTCTGCGTGAATCAAGCGGTTTTAAAATTGGTTGAGGAATTCTCGACCATTGAAAGTTGACTGTAATGTTTTTGAATGACTCATTGTCTGGTTGTGCTACAGGGATCAAGTCCAAACTTTGAACCCTAATTTTTCTGAATGAAAGATCTTCAACACCATTAATGGATTGGAATGACTGTATTCTAACAGGAAATGAACTAGTGCCATGATGATAGATAAAAGATGAAGTAACACCATCAAAACTTCGAACCTTAAGACGTATTGCAGATGCATCATCCCAGTTTGTTGTTAATGAGTGAACTTCAAGTAAACCACCAAATTTTGAACTGAATTCTTTATAGAATGAGTGCCCCCATAAATTTAAAGGAACACCATAAATCTCTACCCAGGAACCTGCAAGACTTTCTTGTTGGAAAGAGATAGAATTTGAAGCATTCCACCATGGTAGCAATCTGATTGAGATATCCTCAAAATTCCAGAAACCTTTGTGAATCATTGCGTCTTTGTTTTGATCTAACGCAAAGAAGAAGGCTTTTTGGCGTTCAAAAGGAAACAGATCAAATTCATTCCCCATTTGAAATCTTTTAGCGACTTCCAGACCAATACTTTTCCATGATGTTACCTCTTTAGAAGTTTCGATAATGATGGCATTACTCCAGTTTCTTTGATCTGCTTCTTTCTGAGTTTTCTGTTGAACCACTGTTGATTTAGTCCCCACTGTCGATGTAGTCACCTTGGTGGCTGTTGTTTGCTTCTCAGTATGCTTATGATAAACCACTTTGGAGAAACCAATCACAAATCGATTCCACCTTAAATCATCCTCCTCCGAAGGAAAACACATTGATTGCCTGATTTTATCACAAGAGACTGTTGCCCTGAAAAACTCACCGAACTTGTTACGATTTCGTGAAAACAAAATATGTTCCTCACCCCGATGGAAGATCCAATACCAGGAACCGTAGAAACTCTTCTTTGATTCTTTCTTCATAATATTTTTCATCCAGATTACCCCTTCAGGACTAATCAACATCTGAATAACTTTCTTAGTGTTTCTTGTTTGTTCATCAAACAAGATTCTATTAGATTTCTTTGATAAAACAAACGATTTATATTCACAATCAATAATTGTATCTTGAAGCTCCAAACTCCGATCTCCAATCTGATTATGTTTTTTCTTGTTTGTAACAATCTGCCAACCCTCCGAGTCTTTCAATCCCTCTGCAGCTACATCCTTCTTCTGCTGACCATTCACCACTGCCACCCACCTCTTTGATCCTTGTAAGCTCTGCTGTCCATACCGATCAAAATCCAATAATCCCGCTCTGCTCTGTTGTGAAGATGATGTTCTCCCCATTCTCGCCACGGAAAACTCGGACGTTCTCTCTCCTAAACTCGGACGTGCTCTGTTGTGGTGGCTGGATTTAGGTGGCAGATTGTTTAGCAAAATCAGTCTGCTGATCTTGTAACATATGAAATGGTGGAATGAACCACCAGCGAAATACAAAGTTAATTTCTTCTTGTAAGGATAGTCTACTTTACCAACTAGGCGGTACCTTGGAAACTAAAAAAGGATCAAGAAATTTTCAAGTTTATCTAGGACAACATCATATGCGCACTTTGGCGTACCTGCGATGATAATTGTAGACAACGAAAAATAGCTAGTAGGCAAGAGGAATGACTTATTAACAGCGAGACCTACAACATCAAGATGTTCAAAGTTACTCTAATCCACCCTCAATACAATGGAAAATCGGAAGCAGCTGATTAAATAACCATTTGAAACATGCATAATAACTAAGAAATTGAATGAGAAAGTTGGATAAAACAACTACGTATCTAACGTCCTCTGAGTATACCGAGTCATCCGGCGATAAACAAAAAGGGAATTACGGTTCTCACTAATATACAAAACAAAAGATGTACTACCAATGGAGGCGATCCAACCAACTACAAAAACCGAAAGATGAAACAAGAACCTGATGACCGCTGAACTTATCATTGAGAATTTGTAAAATTTGAAAGGAGAAAGGTGAGACTTGAGAGATAATCCAGCACGTGGTGAACGACTAACAATGACTAAAACGGAAGTACAATAAGTGCATATTACCCAAAATTTCCAAGTTGAAGATCTAATTTTACATTTACTACCATTGTATATGAAAGATATCATCATAAAAAAAATTCTACGTCATATGGGATAATCGTTCATCATCAACTTAATGGCATGTATAAGAGCATACCACCCGGAGAAAACAACAAAATATGCTGAAACATTCTGAAAATGCGAGGGTCTAACAACCACACCCAACAATTCGTTTGGCAATCTAAGAGGACTTACTCCAATACACTTTCTAGAGAATCAATTTGACAGTCAGACTCAATCTAGAGTAAAGTATATCAAAGAGTTTAATATCTCTGTTTCACAATGTAATCAACAAATCAAACAGATAGAAATCACGAGCCTGATTATTATGTGAAACAACTTGAACGGTACCAAAAACCAATGTTCAAGTGTCAATCAATGTAAATCAACAACCAAAGGTTGGATATTCTAATTGATTGATCTAAATGCACAACTTGTGATATTTCAATTATATAACAAAATATAATGTGGAAAAGAAATAACAAAGACACCAGAATTTTGTTAACGGGGAAACCGCAAATGCAGAAAAACCCCGGGACCTAGTCCAGATTGAACACCACACTGTATTAAGCCGCCACATACTCTATCATGCAACCAATTAACTTCAGACTGGACTGCAGTTGAACCCTAATCAATCTCACACCGATTCAAGGTACAATTGCGCTCTTTATGTCTCAGATCCCAGCAGGATACTACGCACTTGATTCCCTTAACTGACCTCACCCACAACTAAGAGTTGCTACCAACCAAAGTCGAAGACTTGATAAACAAATATGTCTCACACAGAAAAGTCTATAGGATTGAATAAATCTGTCTCCCACAGAAATACCCAAGAGTTTTTGTTCTGTCTTTAGATAAATCAAGGTGAACATGAACCAATTGATAAACCAGACTTATATTCCCTAAGAACAGCCTAGTATTATCAATCACCTCGTAATAATCTTAATCGAGTAGCGAAATAATATATTGTGGAATCACAAACGATGAGACGAAGATGTTTCTGATTACTTTTCTATCTTTCCTATCAGAGAAATTAATCTCGAGTCAATTATTTCAATTGTACTCAATACGATAGAAATAGCAAGATTAAATCACGCAACTATAAAGAAAATAGTTGGGTCTGGCTTCACAATCCCAATGAAGTCTTCAAGTCGTTAACCTACATGGTCTCGAGAAGAAACCTAAGTTTAAAGGAGAATCGACTCTAGTTATGCAAATAGTAACACACATGAGGTGTGGGGATTAGTTTTCCCAGTTGCTATAGTTCTCCTTTATATAGTTTTCAAAACAGGGTTTGCAATCCAAGTTACCTTGGTAACAAAGCATTCAATATTCACCGTTAGATGAAAAACCTGATTTAACCAAGCTAATATCTTTCAACCCATAGATCGAACTTAGCTTGTTACACATAAATGAAATGTAACCTCATTTAGGTTTATGTAACCGTACCTAAACGTGTACACCATGTTGGTTCACAAATAGTTAACCGAGGTTATCCATATGATTACTCTCATATCAACCTTATTCATCTTAACCATAACTAGTTCAAATGACTCAAATGAAACTAGTTAAAGAGTTGTTCAATTGCTATATTCTCATAGAATTATACAAGAACACAATTGAAGCAAATTATGTTTGATTCACTCGAATCAATACATGAACATTATAGCCACGGTTTGCAAAGATTGCATTCCTTAATATATAAATGTTTAAGTTCATGTACAACTGATTTTAGAAAGTAACACACTTAAGTAACCTGATTTGAGTTTGGTTTGGTTTTCAAACTCAGCAGAAATTCAAGGGCGTGAACTTCTGCCAGTATGCTTACGGGTACGCGTACTTTAGGTAACCGGGTGAGTTTGGTTTGGTTTTCAAACTCAGCAGAAATTCACGGACATGAACTTTAGCCAGTATGCGTACGGGTAAACATACTTATCCAGTTTCCTTCAACCATTTTGTATACACACAAACATGCATACTTTTGGTTCCAGGTTTTGGACTTATATACTAATGTGCAAACACACTATGCTTATATCCAAAGATGGTTACATGATTCTAAACTCTTTATTTCAATCATTGAAACATTCTTAGAGGATGACAGTAGCCATTTTCACACACTATTAGCGTCAAAACAATTTTCAAGATATTGAAATAATCATTATCGAAACATTCCAAGTCTACACCAAATGATTGTATCACATAAACCATGTGAGATGTTACTTGGAAATTTTCTCATGATATAAGATGAACTTGGTCCAAGCGAAAGCTTACCAACACATATTTTGAGAAATATGTAAGCGAGATATACTCAGCTCGAAATCTCAAATGTGTATATAGAAAAATATATCGTAACACGACTTATGTCTCAATATAGGAGATAATATAAATAGACTTTCCAAGTGATAGATGAGTTTAAAGTTTCCACATACCTTTTGTTGATGAAGTTTCACAAGCTCCCCTTAGTAGTTCTTCGTCTTCAAATGATGAACGCCGTGAAGTCTAATCTCAACTACACAATCTATATCCTAGTACGAGACTTATATAAATAGGCTAGAAATCAAGGCTTATAGTTTTGATCACTAACATTGACAAACATGCTTGAGATAGCAACGCATGTGAGTTCGACCGAGCAGTTCTCTGAAAATCTCCCCCTTTAGTGACAAAACTATCAATACATATGGATTACAAAATAAATAAAAATTGTAGCTTCTCAGCCACATGCTTGATTTCCTTGGCATCTTCAACACGACTCGAAATCTTCATCACTTCCAAGTGTTCCCATGATTCCAAAGGTTGTAAGTTCACCATCATAGTTGTAGTGGCAGGAAATCCCACACTACACCCCTCACAAGAATTCATACAATCAAATCATTTTTAGATCAACAATCATAAAATTTATTGATTAATCTTACAACTTTTACAAGATAAAAGGAAATTTAGTTAAAGAATTAACAACCGCTTTGGACTTTATCTCTCCTAATGACTTGCTCAACACTCGAAAAAGATCTCCCTCTTCCTTACGCTTATTCAACTCTTTATATAGGGATTTACATAGTGGATGACAGCTAATCTGTCCTTTATTTTAGGATCTGACTTGCGATATTATGTCAAGAGTTCTATTGTCAACCTTCGTAAGCACTACAAACATCGCAGAGCCATCACACTTTTCTCATGTTTCTGCAATCGTCATTTGTTACGTCATTCTTCAAATTATTTTGTGACACTCGTAATGTGTTGTTAACCAAACTTCGTAAATGTGTCCCTCTTGCGATATTCAGATCCTACATCTTGCCTCTTCTCATGTCTTATCTGCGAAGGGGAGAATGTCATGTGAAATTATTTTTCTAAATGCCGCAACTGTTTATCTTTTCATATTCTCTGTACTGACACGACTCTGTACTTTGCGTAAATTTTGTTACACGTACTTCTTCTTCCGCCCATCTTTTGACACGTCTTTTTTAACCGCTGCCTTTTAACCGCTCACGTCCACTCTTCGCATTAAATGCACTTATCTTTTCGAGAATTTCTACTCTCTCTCTCTCTATATATATATATTCTTATTCTTCCCTTCTCTTCTTTTTACTTTCTTCTCATCTTCTCTGCAATTTTACTGTTCTTCCGCATATTCCGCTTTTGCTACTGTAACTTTTCTTGATATTTCTTCTTTTAATTTTTACTTTCTTCTTCATTCCCATACTAAAATGCCTCCAGCTGGTCGTAAAAATGAAATTGTTTTTGAAGAAATTCGAAAGAAACTTCAAACCAGAGGTTTTAATTTATCTCCCATTCCTGGTCAAAACCCTAAATCTGAGCTTTCCATTAATCTATTTTCTGATCATCCTTGCAATCATGAGGAGGTCATAGTATCGCTAGGTCAGCTTCCCACTGGCCTTCCCATTCCCCTTTATGATCCTGAATTTCCCTTATTTTATGAAATACTTTCTCATGCGAAATTCTCGCGAGCTATATATCAATTAAGTGGGGATTGCATTCGTTTTATGCTTGAGTTCGCCAACCGTGGTGCTGGCAAGGGATCTCTTTATCCTAATGAAGCTAAAAATCCTAGGTTCGCTGACGTTGCGATTGTTCCTGCGAACTATATTGTGGAAAATTTCTTTGAGAATTATGAGATAATTCCTATGAAGAAAGACAGTACTTGTTGGGACGTTCGCTTAAATAAGAAGGATGATATTGCTGATGAAAAGATACTTATGCAAGATATTGATTGGCATCCTGGCAAAAACATATCCCCGCGTTACTCCAGCGATGATAAATGGTGTATCTTCCCTTTAATTCTAAAGGGTCAGTACGTCTCTGGATCTCATGTTTTGCATGCGAGTCTCGCAGCATATGAACCATGGGCATTCAATTGGCCTGAGAGAGAAACTGAGGTATATTTTGACACTTTGCTTGAGTTGTTATTCTTTTCACTCTCATATATAATTTTGCTGACCACTCTAATGTTTTCACTTGCGAAATTATCAGATTGAAAGGTTGAAGGCAAGCTATATCAAGACTGGGAAAATCAGTACTTTATCAGCCCTTCAATCATTCACAGATGAAGTAAGAAATATTCTCTTATGATTCTTCACAATATATTGTTGCCTCTATTTCTTATCTTTATCTGTGTGTGTAGGTCATCGCTGTAGTGAAAAAACCTGCCAAAGTTGCGAAAGCTAGGGGTAAAGGCAAGAGTATTTCTCGGAAAGATAAATCTGCTGCCCCTCCTTCAAAGAAACGAAAAGTCCAATCTAGCGAAAGCTCTAGTAAGCATGCATCTCAACCTGATAATGATGATGATGATGTTTCTTCTACAGAGGAAACTTCTCAACCTGAGTCTTCTATGGCTCAATTGTCCAGTATTTTTTCTAATATTATGCAAGTAATTGGTGATACCCCTCTGACTAATGCTTGCAAGTCCATAGTTGCTATCTGTGATGCCCCCCTCCTAGAGAATAATGAATCTCTTCGTGGGATCTCAAGATCTATTTCTCCAAATTTCTTGCATTCACTCAATAGCTTGGTAAATTTTCATACTTATACTATTCTTCTTTTTATTTTTATCTTGAATTCATAATTTATTCTGAAAATTCGCTGGAACATTTCGCAGGCTGGGAAAGCTTCTTATGCGGTTACTGCAAATTTAGAGAAAAGGCGTGCGGCTTTCATAAAGAAGAATCTTGAACTTCGCAAGAAAAATGAAGAGTTGGAAACTAAAGTTGTTGGTCTTCGCGAAAAGAGTAAGCAAAATGAAAAATTAGAGAATGAAGCTACTGATCTTCGCGAGAAAATCAAACAATTGGAATCTGACAATTCTCTTCAGAAGAACAAGATATCTAATCTTCAAAATGCCAATAAGCAACTCTATGGTATAAGACTTATCCTTTTTCCCCTTATTTTATTTTCTCTAAAAAAAATTCTTATAGAGTTTACCATTTCGCAGACATCTATGGTCTTACTGATGAAGCTATTCTTCTTCATACATTTCCAAATCTCATGGATGATGATACCCTTCTTGAATATCTAAACACTTCTCTAAATAGTTTTTCAAATGATAAGATTGAGTCTCTTCCCATAAATTAGCTTAGATCCAAACTTCGCCTTTTAGAAATTGATCATAGATCTGTCTTGAGTATGGCTAATAAATTTAAACAATTCTTTCACAATTATAAAGAAGAAGTCGGTAATTTAAGGGACAAATATAGTGATCTCATAGATGAAAAAGATCGTATTTCTCTCCAAGGTGCTCAAACATTAGCAAAATTTCAAGAAACTCTTCTTGAGGTCCAAATCGAAAGAGATGATCTCAAACGTAAAAATGCTATACTCTGCGAAAGAGAAAACCAAATTCACTCCCGTCTTCTCATAAATGATGATGATGAATTTTCTTGGGCTGCGAAAGTTCTAGATAATGCCAGAAATAACTTAGGTGTAGATATCAGTCTTCAAGCTGAGCAAACGGCATTGATTAGAGATATGATTTCTAACAGAGAAGGTTGTTAATCATTCTTCTTCCTTTAGTTATTTGCTTTTTCATAAACTACTATCAGATTGTTGACTTATTATTATATTTTCGCAGAAGCTAAACATCGCAAAAGAATTGAAGAGCTTGAGAATGAAAAAGCGAAGCTCGCAAAAGATTTATCTTCTCGCAATGATAAGTGTTCAAGGTTGAAGGCTCAAATGAAGATCACTATTACAAATTTTGGGAATGATGCAATTTCTTTCCGCAATGACACCATCAAAGGAATTTGTGATGACAACAAGATTCCTCACTCCAAGTATCCTTGTCTCCTAGACAAAGTTCCAGAGAATATTCCTAATTTGGTCATCTCAGATAGTGAAGATTATGAAGAGACAAAGTCTGAAGAAAATGAAGAGGAGAAATCTGATAGATAAGAAAATTCTTGTGAAGCAATTGATGATGATAATGAAGAATCAAGCAAAAGATAGTTTTTGCTTCCCTGTGCGTTCTTGTTCAATTTTTTGTAAAACTTGTATATTGGATCTTGATCTTTCATTCTTGTATACTTGTAATCTATCACTGCGAATTTCTCCAGTCTCCAATACAAGTTCTATTTCTTTTGTTCTTTCCTACATGTGTTAGAAAAAAATTTCTTTCTTGCAACATGATCGACCAAAGTACAATTAATTTTTTACTTTATGCGTAAATCTATCATGCGTAAATCTATCATGTGAAGACAAATAACATTTAACTCATTCTATGCATTCTCATACTTGCCTCTGTTATTTGCATTCAGATGAGGGATTGAGCAAGCTGCCGCTGTTTAATAATTTGCGATAAAATTGCAATTATCTCTGCATAATCTCGCAATTATAAATTGTTAGAAAATCACAATTATCTCTACATAATCTCGCATCATAAATTGTAAAATTGTATTCTTTCTTGTATTCTGATGTGGTCTTATTTTGCCTTCCTAAGTAAAGGTCTTATTTTGCCATTTTTTTTTAATATATATATATATATATATATTGCGACAAAATTGCAGGACATTTCTACACTTTCATGTAGAAACCCATTGATCTTACCTTAATTTTATGTTCTTTTTGTATTTTTGCTGCGACAATATGACATGCCTAAATTTTCTTGCAAAACTAAAGCCCCATGATATTGCCGTCTTGCGACGAAATCGCAGGACGTCTTTACACTTGCATGCAATGACCCATTGATCTCATCTTATATTTTATTTTGTATTATTGCCTCTTCAGAAATGTTGCACAAATATGACAAGTCTAATTATTCTTGCAAAAATATAGCCTCATGACATTTGCGTCTTAAGACACTTATCAGCTCCCTAATGGAGGGTGCCACCCTTATCTTCCCCCTGGTTTCCCTTTCAAGGAGACGTACTTCTGCCATACAAGACTAGCTCCTCCCATCCAGTCTTAACAACAACCAGTTTTGTTCGCAGCCTCTTATATCTTTTGCCTATATGGCTTATGGTTACGAGACTGCACCCTAAGTGGGGTTTTCTTCGGGCCGAGTGCATTATAGCCAAGACTTGCCAAGAATGGCCAGGGTAGTTTCATACGCCCGGGCACTCTTAGATCAACTGTGTACCTTGGTGCCTTGGTCATACTATGCACCCCTTAGGAGAGCTCTTATTACCTTAGTCGCCAAACTCAAGTCATATGCTCAAGTTGAGAATCCAATGTGTCTCTCCTGGATGGGCTTTCATTGACCCCAAATCTCCATGACTCAGGTTTCAGCAGCGGTGTAAACTTATCGCTGAGTCATGTAACAGATACCCCCTTCTATGACATATTTTAGGTCTTACACTTTCCTCTTGGGAAATTTTATTCGCGAACTAGGGTGTATGCCATAAAGGTTCGTCCAATTATGGATCTTAAATGATCGTTTCTTGCAAAATTTTCGCACATTTTCATTCTGCTTTTGATATTTGCAATTGCGCATCTTCTTTTTCATAAATTTTTTGTATTCATTCATTTCATTTTAATCATTAAGGAAAATATATTTTTTTGAAATTTTTGCAACAAACCAATTTTACATCTTTTTCCTTTTCCTCAATATTTCTTTCACTTCACAGTTAAATTTTTTTACCTTTGTTATTTTCTGCCTATGTTCTTTTGTTGCTTTTCACTACAGTCTTTACTTCTACGACATTTTCATCGTTGGGTCTTTTCAGCAAGCTTTGACTTCGCATCATTCCTTCTTTTATCTGTTCTACTTAATCAACCATCAATCTCTCACTTCTTTGTCTTTCTTTGATGTTATGCTTCCAATTCCCCTTCTTCGCAGCTCTTTTTTCGCAAGATTCTACATCAATTTCATAGCACTTCTTACCCTCTACCCAATCTCCTTTTATTCCTCCGATGCCACTAGGATGTGGAACCTTAATTCACTTGTGGAAAGTCGATGCCACACTTAAAATCCCATGTAGACAAGGTCGACCAATTACGACATTGTAGGGCGACTCTACATCGACAATACAGAATATAATCTTGGAAGATATCCCCTTTAATGGAATTCACATTGTGATCTCCCCTTTAGGTTTATTGGCAGTACCATTAAAACAATAAATTTTATAGGTTAAAGGTATTAGATCCTCATCTCTGCCTCCCATTGTCTTGTAAGTATGATAAAATAGGATATCTACAGAACTCCCTATATCAATTAAAACTCTATTAATTTCCCATGAATCTTTGGCCTCATCATCTTCATCTTCTCTTTGTTTTGGGTTTATCTCTAGTCTCACCACCAATGGATTGTCATGCATTTCGCCAGGTTCGAGTACTTCTTGTGCAGTGAAATAAATAGTCTGCTTTTTCCACTCTTCTAATGGCGAAGCTTTCGCAATATTCATTATTTCCCTCCCATCAGCATCTCTTGCGAAAATCTGCTTAGAACATTGTCATGGAAATCTTCGATTGTTTTGTATGAATGTACAATAGAGTTACAAAACAGATTTTTTGCCTTTGCTTAGACTTATATTACAAATGTTTCTCCTCCTTTTGTTTTGTTTACCCTGCAAATTTCTGGCGGCGGTGGTAAGGGTTAAGATTAAAGGTGCCCTATTAGAAAATGATTTAGCTTTCCCTGGTCTATCATTCTGAGAATGATTCTCTTTATGTTTATGCAATTATTTGTAGAATGTCCATGAAAGTGATGATAAGAGCAAAATTCTTGGCTCCTGTTATTTGTAAGCGGTTCTTTTCCCATGTTACAAGGTGTTGGTATATTCCCCATTAAAATTATTGCTTCCCAAATGTTTTCCACACTAGTATTCAAAGGTGGCATCTTGATCTCTTCCCATATCATTTTTTGACTTCCTGATTCTCTCTGATAATTTTACCTTTGTCCTCCATAATTTTCCTGCGGATGATCAAGTCTTTGATTTTTTTTATTTCCACCCCGACTATAAAAATTTCTCCCTCTTTCGAATTCTTCTTGATCTCTGCTTCCCATAGCTACCAGCTTCTGTTGATTATCATTCTTTTCTTTTTGTTGTACTTGTGAAGTGCTCGCCACTGTGCTTATCAATTTAGGCAATAAGCTTGCATTCACATTATTTGAACTTGTATTTGCAACGGGATACGATTCCATTTCATTCTGTTTTTCTTCAAGGGCAATGTACTCCTCATGTAGCTCCCGTAATTCAGTCATTGTGATTGTATTCTTGATTATAAAAATTTGAATGTATAGTAGATTGGTTGCGAACATTGCATTGATGAATGATAAAATAAGATATCTCTCATCCACACGTCCAAGCATCTCACTGTACATTGTCTTCCACCTTATGGTTAGATGCTTCAAACTTTCTCCAATTATCTGCTTTAATCCAAATACATCTTCTATTCCTGGTCGCGAGGAGTTGTTAGTTATATATGCCCCTAAGAATGTAGTTTGTAAATGGTTGAAAGATGTTATAGTATTCCTGGGTAGACCCTCAAACCATTTTAGCGCCTCTCCTGTTAGACTTGATGCAAAATACTTGCACAACACAACATCATGATTCTACCACTGTAACATAAATCTCACATAAGCTTTAATGTGTTGAATCGCACAAGTTGTTCCATCAAAGATGCTAGTTAGCGCAGGCAAACTGTATTTTGGCGGTATTCCTCCTAATTGTACTTCTTGTGAGAATGGAGTTTTCGAAGATTCTTCTATGGATTCATCCAATTGTATCCTACCTCCATCCCTCCTATTATTCAGCATTCCTCTCATTTCTGCCAATTCTCTTAAGATTTGTTCATTTACCCCGGACGATGGTTCCATTGGTCTCTTCAATTATGCTTCTCTTCTCCTGTGTTCTTGCCTGTTTCGTGCTGCGAGATTTTGATTTTCATCCCCATCATTTTCTTCTTGTCTTTCTCTGCGATCTTCTCTTTCATTTCTTTCATGAATTCGCACGCTATTATATCTCTCATTTTCTCTTCTGCAATTTTGTCCATTTCTCATCAATTCTCTTTGTTGCCTTTCAGCTCTTCTTTGTACCCTATCATATTCTTCATTGATATTACCATTATTACAGTTTTGTTCACGTCTCCTTTCTCGATTGTCATGATTGTTCTGGCGAATTGCCTCTTGGAATTCTCTTTCTTCCATTTCTGCTCTCAATCTCTCTCTCGCAGGCTAAACATGCTTGTTCAGCATAATGTCTCTCGATTTTTTCTTCGATTACTTGCTCATTTCTGCGATTTTCTCTCCCATGTAATATTCTTCTTCCTTCTTCTTGGTTTTCTTCATCACCTTGGTTATTTCATTCTTGACGCTGCCTGTTTTGAGGAATTTCGCCATGTGGAATGTATCGATCTTCAATCATTTCTCTATTTTCGCGACGTTATTCATCTGGATTTTGCACCTCCTGCCGAATATTTTCATCAATATTTTCTACAAGTGAGTTTTGTCTTTCTTATATTCTGATTGATCTTGAACTTGATCTTGTAGTGCTTCTTGACCTTCTATTTTGTAATCTCATATTCTCTATTCTCAACTCATGGTTCTGCCTTATCAAATTAGCATGTTCTTCTGCTTCTATTCTCCTTTCTTAATGTATTCTTTGTCTCAATGCCTCTAGTGCTTCAATTATTTCATCTCCATGAATTATTCCTCAATTGGTTCTTCAGCTCTCTCTTCCTGTCTTTTATTTCTTAAATGTTGCTCCTCTTCTATTTCTTCCGCTGAATCTGATCGCCAAGTATGTATGCTCACTCTATCATAACCCAAAGTTATATTTTGCATTGGTGTATGTTTAATTGGTTGTTGAATTTGATTTTCTCCATCATTTCTTGTATTCATTCTTGACGATTCTTTGGTTTCGTTTCTTCTTTCTCCAGCAAGTCTCTTACTCCTTCTAACAATTGTTGGTTGTCTTGAAGCATTTCTTCTTCTAGCCATCTCTTCAATCTCAGTGAATTGTTGAAACTTATATGAAACTTTTCACCAACTACTCCAAATTCTTTCAAATCACAATTCTAATCTTCACACTAACAACAAGGAATGGTCCATGTTTCTAGCGCCATTATGTAGTAGCAGGAAATCCCACACTACAACCCTCACAAGAATTCATACAATCAAATCATTTTTAGATCAACAATCATAAACTTTATTGATTAATCTTACAACTTTTACAAGATAAAAGGAAATAAAGTTAAAGAATTAACAACCGCTATGGACTTTCTCTCTCCTAATGACTTGCTCAACACTCGAAAAAGATCTCCCTCTTCTTTACGCTTATTCAACTCTTTATATAGGGATTTACATAGTGGATGATAACTAATCTGTCCTTTATTTTAGGATCTGACTTGCGATATTCTGGCAAGTGTTCTATTGTCAACCTTCGCAAGCATTACAAACATCGCAGAGTCATCACACTGTTCTCATGTTTCTGCAATCGTCATCTGTTACGTCATTCTTCAAATTATTATGCGACGCTCACAATGTGTTGTTAACCAAACTTCGCAAATGTGTCCCTCTTATGATATTTAGATCCTATAATAGTTGTTGAAGATCCGTAGCGACAACAATGAGAAAACAAATGCTCTCAATCATTATTATACGGTATCATAGTATTATTACATAGCATCAAAGTTCAATTGTATCACAACTTTGACAACAATACTATGTGATATGTATCACTCCCCCATAGTCAATACTTCATCTCAACATGAAAACTACTCCCCCTTACATAATGATCTGTAAAGCATATGTATTTGTAGTATCACACTACATATTATTTCTCCCCCTTTTGTCAATATAAATTGGCAAAGGTACGAAAACTAGTGGGATCCTCATGAAATTTGCATAGAGACACTTCATGACCAAAAGAGAATACCATATCAACTTATTTAGATGCCATCATAAAGCCGAATCTAAATGCATTCATCAAGGAGTTTATAAAGATACAAGATAACCCCTATAATATTCCACAGTCACACTCCCCCACAAATATTTGGTAATTAAGCCCAAGTTCAAAAGAACTCTCCCCCATAAAATGTCATTCCCGAAAGAACAACAAAGGCGACCTTGATTTTACAAGAAAAGAAGGATTTCTTTGGATATAACCAAATCACATGAAAACATGAATTTGTATCCAAAATATTCAATTGAATTAACCACAAGAGAACCCATGATTAACTCAATCAAAATAGGCAACTAAATTAACCACAAGAAAGTGATCAATTCAATTGTCCATGATTGACATAAGAGAACTTAGAAAACAACACAGTATATGTACAAAAATTGTGGATCGGAGATCGACCAATACTGCGGAATACACAAGGATTCATTATATTTTCCATCACTATTTGCACAATGGCGTATAATAGACTTAATCCTTGTAAACAAAAGTTTTATCCTTTCTTCTATCAAATAATGACATAAAGGCTTTAACTTTTGTAATGTCAAAATTTCATTCTATCTTTTATCAATACTTTCATACCGACATGATAAAGATAACTTTTAAACAAGTATTGGATAGTCACAGGTTCACGGACGTAAACAACATATCCCATAACAACTTGCAATATACAAAATCATAAAGATTAAAATTGCAAAAATTATCTTCCAAATAACTTAGAATTTAATAAATAAATCTAACAATATTGAAGATGAAAATCGTTGGACATAGCTATGTGTACTCACAATAATGGTTATTCCAAACCCTAGTTATTCTTCTAAAAACAAAAGAAATAAATTCCCACACGAAGATTTACTAGACATTGAGACCTCTGAAGAATTCTTTATCATCCCCAAACTCCTTCTCGTCAACAACTATAGTGTTAGAGCATTGCACGGTCTAACTCGCATGCGTTGCTATCTCAAGCATGTTTATTAATATTAGTGATCAAAACTATAAAGTCTTTGATTTCTAGTCTATTATAGCTAAGGTATCATACTATGATATAAAGTGTAGTTGAGCTCAAGAACTCCATGGCGATCATCATACAAGATGAAGGACTACTCAAGGAACTAGTGGATCTTCATCGACTAAAAGGTATGTGGAGAATTGAACTTATCTATCACTCGAAAGTTTATCTACTCTATCTCATATCTTGAGACAAAAATCGTATTACTATATAGACTAAGAATATACACATATGTTATTTTGAGCTGAGTATAGCTCGCTTATCTATTTCTCGAAATATGTGTTGATAAAGCTTTCGCTTTAGCCAAGTTCATCTTTACCTAGTGACAAAAGTCATGTTATGTTTCAATCATTTTGGAAATTGCTCTGACGAAAAATAGTTTGTGAATAACAACTATATAATTCCCTCTGAGAATGTTTCAATGATTGAAATGAGAGTTTAGACAATATAACCATTTGAGGATATAAGCATTGTTGTGGTAACACATATATGTATAAGTCCTTAATGCTTGAACCGAAGTTTGCGAACTTTTTTGATCAAGTGAAACTGGAGTAGTATGCAAACTCAGTCTGCGAACTTAGTGTGCAAACTCAGTCCGTGAACTGGCGGAAGTTCTTGTCCGAGAATTTCTGCTAGAGTTTGTGAACTCCATCCGGGAACTTAAGTCCGCAAACTTGAGTAGGTTATCTCTAAAAACGATGTTTGTGAACTTATCATAATAAACTAAGGAATGCTATTGCAAACCGTGGCTTTATAGTTCATGAATCGATTCGAGTGAATCACATCATTTTTTCTTTAATTGTGTCTTGTGTAGTACATAAAGATCTAAGCAATTGAACAGCTCTCTAACTAGTTCATTTGAGTTATTTGCACTAGTTATGGTGAAGAAGAATATGGTTGATATGAAAGTTATCATTTGGATAACCATTTGGTTAACTAGTGTTGAACCAACTAATGTACAAGTTTGGGTACGGTTACACAAAACCAAAATCATCAAGTTCACGTGTGTATAAAAAGCTATGTTTTCGATCTAACGGTTGATAAATATTAGCTTGAATCTAATCAGGTTTTCATCTAACGGTGAATATTGAATGCTTTGTTACTAAGCTAACATTGATTGAAAACCCTGATTTGAAAGACTATATAAGGGAGAACTCTAGCAATTGGGAAACCTAATCCCCACACATTCTGTGTGATACTAGTTTGCTAAGCTATAGTTGATTCTCCTTTAACCTTTGGTTTTCTTCTTCTAAAACCAGGTTGACGACTTAAAGACTTTATTGGGATTGTGAAGCCAGACCGATACTACTTTCATCGTAGTTGTGTGATCTAATCTTGCATCTTCTATCGTACGAGTACAATTGTAATAATTGGGTTGATATTTTTATCTCTGATAGGCAAGACATAAAAGTAGTCACAAACACTTCGTCTCATCATTTGTGATTCCTCAATAATCTTCTTCGTTGTGTCGATTAAGTTTATTGTGAGGTGATTGATAAAGCTGAGCTGTTCTTCAGGAATATAAGTATGGTTTTATCAATTGGTTCATGTTCACCTTGATTTATCAAAATATGTAACAAAACTCATAGGTTTATTCGTGGGAGATGAATTTATCTATCCTTGTATACTTTTTTGTGTGAGACAGATTTGTTTATTAAAGTCTTCGACTTTGGGTCGTAGTAACTCTTGGTTGTTGGTGAGATCAGCTAAGGGAATCAAGTGCGTAGTATCCTACTGGGATCAGAGGCGTAGGAACATAATTTTACCTTGGATCAGTGTGAGATTGGTTGGGTTTCAACTACAGTCCAGACCGAAGTTAGCTTGGAGTAGGCTAGTGTCTGTAGCAGCTTAATATAATATATGTTTAATCTGGACTAGGTCCCAGGGTTTTTCTGCATTTGTGGTTTCCTTGTTAGCAAAATTCTGGTGTCTGTGTTATTTCTTTTCCGCATTATATTTCGTTATATAATTGAAATAATATAGGTTGTGCGTTATTTAATCAATTAGAATATCCGACCTTATTGGTTATCGATTTAAATTGATTGACACTGGGATATTGGTCTTTGGTAACATCCAAGTTAACTATCTTTGATTAAGACTCGCAGATTGTATTTGCTTGAGTAAATCAAATTGAGAGATAGAGATAATAACTCCTTGAGATATTTTTATCTAGATTGGGTTTGACTGTCTAGTTGATTCTCTAGTAAAGTAACTTGGAGTTTGTCTGTACAGATTGCTAATCGAAATATTGGGTGCATTTGTTAGACCCCCGCTTTTTAAATTGGTATCAGATCAGGCAAACATGTTCAAGACCTTATAATTCTGTGTTTGTAGTGATCTGACTCTATGGACAAAAGTAGTATCTCTGATAAATGCATCACCAACATAGATGAACCTTGTGTTCAAACTAGACAGACAGATTCTGACATGTGTTGTTCTGATTACATTTCAAAAGAGTCTATTTCTCAAAATAAATGGAAAATAGCTGAAGAGAGTGAGTTGATTCTAAATCTTGTTTGAATTCAAGCTGATAGACTCAATCAGATGAAACAACACGTTAGTGTTCTTCTTGGTATGATAAGAGACTGTAAATCCAAAGAAAATACAGGAGATCATCCTTCATGTATGACTATGGATGCAAGCCTTAAATAGTATGCATTGGAAATAGAACATCACTTGAGTAAGCTCTCTATTCAAGAATGATCTAAGCAGTCCAATATACCAATTACATCTACTACAACTGAAAATGCTCCAACACCAGAAATAAAAATGAAGTCCCTTCCAATTAAGAAAGTTGTGTTAGTTTCATCTGATCAAGGAAATTCCACACCATATGGAAGGAAGAAATCTCATAACGAGAATGTTAAGACTAAACTTCCTAATCACTTGTGTGATCAGAAAGTATGTCTCTTTTGCGAAGCAAAAGGTTCTGTTAGACAAAAGAGAAACTCTAAGTTGAATAAAAATTCTCTTATTCGACTTCAACACACCTTAGACTTAATCCTCAAAGGTATAACTGACATTCGTATGTCGAAACCCATTGGTTTTCATACGTACCCTATGTATGTTACCAGAAAGGTTAGTCCAATGCGTTCCTCAAATGTTCGAAAGTAGAACATAAGTCTTAATAATAATCATCTAAGGAAAGACCAAGCTGTTGTTTCTGAAAATAACATGTCCCTTGATTTGAAAAAAATTCCATGAGAAAGAAGGAAAAATGATGATATGAGAAATAACCTGATAAAAATAATTCAAGCCTACAAAGAAATTGTCAACAGGTTGTCATCCTCCTCAAGTCAAGACTCTTCTGGCAAAAACTCAAACTATGTCTCATATTTTTATGACAGTAATTTTTATGATAATTTCTCAAACCAAAAGGGATCTGTAGATGGGGAAAAACGATTTGCTGGTTTTTACGGAATTGAGGAGACGAACATGCGGAGGAGACTCCTTGAACCGAGCGAAATGTTCAACCTCACACAAATGCACCACTGCAAAGGTGCTTTGAATTCGAGAAATTAATCTGTAGTACTTCGGCCTAAACCAAGACAATGGCCGTTCCAGAGTAAATTCGGTCACAAGAGAGGATGGGTTGATCTATAGGAGGGAAGCTAAGAAATGTGTGGAATCAATGGTAATCAAAGATTGTAGGTGTGTTGTGAATTATGAATAAGATAAGTTCTGAATGATTGAAATTTCTCAGTTGAGAGTAATTTCTCAATTGATCAGTTGATGATCCCGTGATGTCAATGAGACGTGAGCTCATTGTCGTTGCTGACATTGTTGTTCTTGTTATTTCAATCATGATTCAAAGACTTATTTATATTACTGGAATTGTAGACACCATGATCCCATGAAGTGTGACAGTTTATGGAATCAAAGAGTGGGGAAGCGACAATCGTGTTTAAAACCAGTTGCTCATCGTGCGGAGACTTGGTTGATTTTCCACCCACTACTTTGTTAACTCCTTCAACTGATTAAATGACTTTCTCATATTCCATCGTGTGTTTGAACACACATGCCGTAGACCGCCAGACCAAAACCATAATTGATATCCCCCAAGTGACACGATTGACGTCTCGTGGTTAGTTTAGTCAGTTGTTGAGTTCGTGATATCATGGGACTATGAGTCCATGTAATTACTGAGTTGAACATTATTTTGTAAAAATGTTCTGAAACTCATGGATTGAACGTGGGCATGATCCTCACGTTGATAGTTTAGGCGAGCAAGTATTGCTCATTCGATGATTTGATGAATATTGATAGTTGAACCAATATTCTATATTTGAGCAAGTATTCCTTATCTGAGCAAGTGTTGCTTATCTAATGAATTATTCACATCGTGACCAAAATAAAATATTAATTAAAATACTGGTAGTTGAACCGAGTATTGATCATGAGATTGTCATAAATTTATTAGTGTTTGAATCTGGAATTATGATCCTTGGACTCAGAAACCCTAATTTGATCAATTGATGACCACTTCATGGTTTGTTAGGAATTGAACCATGGAACGAAGGAAAGATTGGTTTCATGAGATCGTGGGTCAATCATGTAACACCCATATGCTCACGTGAGCAAACACCAAGACCTCTTGAAGGGTTGGTGTCTTGTTGATGAAATAATGATTAAATGCTGGTTTAATCATTTATTCGAATTACTGCAGGGTTTAGCATTAGGTGATAAGACCTAATTAATTATGAAAAAGTGGAGGACCGACCAAGGGGTCATAAAACCGGCCATGGGTGGTCAAGGGATCAAGTATTGATCGTTCCATGAAGTTCCAAGTCGTTTGGAAGAGTTTTGGACCTAATACGTGCAATTGCGCAAATTAGGTAAAATTGTAAACATATGTAAGACCGGCTCATTGAGAGCCAAAGAGACAACCTTGGTCGGTCAAGGTAATGTTCTCATTGTAGTTGCAGGAAAACATACACTACACCCTTTACAAGAATTCACAATAATCAACACATATTTGAAGATTAAAAACAACACTTTATTATTTGATTTTCAGAAATGTTTACAAGAAATGGAAGAAATCAAGAATACAACCGTTTTCCTGGATTTTCTCTCTCCTCAAAACTTTCCTAACACTCAAAATTTCATCCTCCCCTTTCTGAATCTACTGGGTCTCTTTATATAGGGTAGTTACATAATGGATGACAGCTAAGCTGTCCTTTAATTTCGGATCTGACTCGCGGTATTATCGCAGCAGTTATAATGTTAATCCTCGCAGGATCATCATGCTCTTCTCGTGTTTTTCCCATCGTCATCTATTACGCCACTCTTTAAATTATCTTGTGATGCTCGCAAAGTGTTGCAGAAGTACTTGTAGAATACTTTCAGAAGTGTTGTTAATTTCATAAAAATAATGTCATAGCGATATTCCGATCCTACATCTTGACTCTTCTCATGTCTTCTCTGCGAAGAGGAGAATATCATGAGAAATTTATCTCTTGTTAATGCCGCAGCTACCCATTTTTTCATCTTTTTTTCCCGACAAAACTCTGTAAATTAAGTGAAACCGCCTACACGTGTCGAATATTCTTTTCTTTACCAGTTAATCCTTTATTATCCGGTTACCATTCTTCTTTCTATAAAAGAGAGAGTTTGTCAAAGAAATATTTTTCTTCTTTTACTTCTTCGTCTTCTTCACCTCTTCGTTCTCTGCAAACTTTTCCCACCTGCAACTTTCTTCTTCTACAAATTCACCTGCTACTGCTTTAATAGAATCACCAAGGTATGTGTTCTTCTGACGTTATTAGACTCGATTTTGCTTGTCTGAACTATGTTCATCCATATTATTCAATCTTTTCTACTTGATTCTTCGTAATTCCCATACTGTGTTTTGTTTTCAGCGGAACCACTCCTAACACCCAGTCTATAATCCAAAACCCTAATCTTATTAAAGATTCGCGGAAAAAACTAGCTGAAAAGAAAAGGAAGCATGCGAGTCATAAGGTAGTAAGAAACATTTGTTTTCTTAATAACAATATTGGTGCCTCTATTTCTTATCTAAATTATTATTCGCAGGATGACGAAGGTACTGCTAAACCTTGCAAGCGATCTCGCCAAGCTAAAACTGTTGAGATTAACATTATCATTCCCAAATTAACATATGTAAGTTCTGTTCCTGCAACCTCGAAAATGGAACCTCCATCCTCTATCTGCGAGAATATCGTTACCAATATCCCTATCTCAGCTGATCTTCCGACAAATGAGTCTCCTAAAGCTGTTGTAAACAAAACTTCTTCCTCTCCTATGTCACTTTCAACTGTTACTTTTCCAGACACTCCACCTTCTGGTGATGCAATTATTGCGAATGATTCAAATCTCCAGCTTTCTACTATCATTACTTCACCATCTGCATCTCTCCCTCCTTCTAAGGAAACTTCAGTAGGAGTAGATATTGTTTTTAAAATCTTGTCTGATATTTTAGATGATGCTAGGAAGTCTTCTACTAATCCTGCCAAGCAGAGTGTCTGCGAGGTTTTAGGTAAGTATTTTGGTTCTAACCAAATGGCTTCACATGCATCTTTAGAGAATGAAGTTGACGCTTTAAAAAGAAGTCTCCAAGCCAAGACTTCAGAATGTGACACTCTTTACCAAAAACTTCGCAATTCTACACTTGATTACGAAAATCTTCGCGATAAAAATAATGAACTAAAAGGTATAATTTCCCTGCCTCTGTCTCTTGTTTTTCCATTCTAGCAAATTTTTATCTTTTCTGTACTCAGTTCCCTTTTTAAATCCTTGGTTCGCATATTTAGTTTTAAATCAGAAGCGATTTATGGAGAGATTTCAATTTGAGTCTATTGCTGAAGAAGTCCATGCTGAGAAAGATTCTTGGACGGACCAATATAATAGACTAGGCAATCTTCATACATACTCGATCGATCAAATAGATAATCTTACTAATGAGAATGGCCAATTATTGCAAAGGAAAAATTTATTAAGTAGCGAAGTTACTCGCCTCTCATATTTGTTAACCCAGGATAACTTGGTGATGGAATCTTTATCAGATGAAAATAAAACTTTGTCTTAGGAGAAACGTAGTTTTTCGAACATGATGGCGATTTCCTCGCAACAATTGAGTATTCTTAAAAGAGTGTGTGATAATCAAGAACAATCTCTTCGTTCACTAAAAGATGAACTCAAGGAAGTAATCGAGTCATCTGCCGCTGAGAAAGATAAACTTATTAAGGGTAGGATAACTCTAAGTTTAAAGGCCAGTAAACTCCAAGATCAATATTCCCAATTAGAAGAATCTTACTCTTTATTATAAAAAGAAAATTCGTATCTCCTCTCCAAAGAAGAAAATATAAAAACTCGCCTGAAGGGTATAGTTGGGGATAAATTTGATGATGCCATGAACCAATGGGAGAATTGTTGCTTAATACTAATTCAAAATTTAACTTCGCAAAAGGAAGGTTGTCATTTTGACTGCCATAATTGTTAATTTCTCTGTTAAATTTCTCTGCTATACTTCTTGCGAGATCTTTACCTGAATATCTTTTATGTTAATTTATTTTTATCGCAGAATCTGAAAAAAGCCTCCACTCTACCATTTCAGATCTGATTGACAAACTGGCTAAAGTTTGCAAAGAAAATGGAGTTCTCACTTCTCATATTGTTCAATCTCGCGATCGAGCAGAGAGAAGATATGACTATCTTGAATACTTCAAGAATATGGAGATTAAAAATCGCGATAGAGGTTTCCTAAGCAGATTTCATCTTAGTGCTGAAGTTCTTGTGAATGACATTCTGATATCCAAGTCTCTGCCCCCTGTATCCGTCGAGCCTCTAGAAGTAGATGATGATGAAATTCCCGTTCCTATGGATGATGATCTAGATTATGCAAGCGGTGAACAAGATATTTCTCAAGAAGACCCAACAGAAGAAGAAAAAAGCCCTCCTAGAAGAGTAGCTATTGGTGGTGAAGCTATTGCTGGTGAAGAGTTAGAAGAAGAATAAGCTCGAGTCAATCGTAACGAGAAAAATATTGGTGAAGTTGATAACATTGGCAAAAATAATGAAGCTGGCGAGACCAATACTGAAGCTTGAGTTTTGTTTTTGTTTTCCTTTACTTCCCATTTCTTGCGAGTAATGTACTTTTATGCAACTTTGGAATTCAATTACATTTCTGTTATTTTGAATATTTTCAAGAAAGATAATGATATTTTATTTATCAATTCCTATACTTGCCCCTCATTATCTTTCTTGTAATGGACAAGTGTTTCCTGTATTTTAGTATATTGGCGCGAACAAAATTGCGAATAAGACTGCGAAATTATGGATAGTGCTGCGAAATTATGGATAGTACTGCGAAATTGTAAATAATCCTTCTGAGAGAATTCGAATAATACTTCTGAGCAATTTTGAATAGTACTTGTTTCTCATTATCTCTCTTGCGATGAACAAATCTTTCATGCATTCTTAAAAGAAAATAGTTAATGTTTGGGATCATTCTGTTCGTCTTATTTTGCCAATTTTTTGTTTCTGCGACAAAATCGCAGGACGTCCTTACATTTGCATGTATTGATCCATTGACTTGCCTTATCTTTATTCTTTCAATGTATTGCGACAATATGACAAGTATGAGCTCCCTTGCGAGAACAAAGCCTCATGACATTGCCGTCTTGCGATTGTCTTTACACTTTCATGTAAAAACCCATTGATCTCATCTTAACTTTTTCTCATGGATTGTTGCCTCTGTATAATACTTATCACGCGACAATATGACAGGCCTAGATGTTCTTGCAAACATAAAGCCCCATGACATTGCCGTCTTTATACACTTATCATCTCCCTAATGGAGGGTGCCGCCCTTATCTTCCCCCTGGTTTCCCCTTCAAGGAGGGCACATCGGCCATACAAAACTAGATCCTCCCATACGGTCTTAACAACAACCAGTTGTTTTCGCAGCCTCTTATCCTTTTTGCCTATATGGCTTATAGTTACGAGACTGCACCCTAAGTGGGGTTTTCTTCGGGCCGAGTGCATCATAGCCAAGACTTTCCAAGAATGGCCAGGGTAGTTTCGTACGCCCCGGGCACCCTTGGCTCAACTGTGTACCTCGACGCCTTGGTCATACTCTGAACTCCTTAAGAGAGACCCTCGGTAGTCCAACTAGGGTATAACCTTATATATATTTGGAAATCCAAGGTACCTCTCCTGGATAAGTATCTCTCATGGAGATGGACCCCATCTCTCCATGACTCAGGTTCCAGTAGCGGTATAACCTTATCCCTGAGCCATGCAAATATATACCCACTTATATGACGTACTTTAGGTCTTACATTTGCCTCTTGCGAAATTTTATTCGCGAACTAGGGTGTATGCCATAAAGGTTCGTCCAATTCTATTAATCTCTGCGAAATTTTATTCACGTTTCTTGCGATATTTTCGCATTTCTTATTTTCTCTGTCATTTTAAAAATCTCGCAGCTGTGATAAATTTTTTTATTATCCATTTCATCATATAATATATCAGCATCTCAAATCTCGCAGAATTTGTCATTGATAATATCTTTTCAGATACAGTAAAACTTCGTTAAATTAATCTGCGATAAATTAATAACTTCGCTAAAATAATATTTTTAGACAGTCCCGACTTGGGCCAGTGTGCTAAATGAATAACTCCGATAAATTTATAAGATAATAAAAATTTTAAGCTTACAATATGGCCCAACTAATATATTAATTAATTATCAGTGTAGTAGCACAATATTATGGTGCTTTATTAAAATAAATTCCAAAGTTGTTAGTTTTTTGTTCACATTTACATAATATTGGACCTCATATCTAATTTTTTTAGTCCGCTGAAAAGTTTAGCGGTGATTTAGTTGTATTGTTCTTTTTATTGTATTAATTTTAACATTAAAGTTTATATATTTACACACATAATATGCAATATATTATCTGATATTATGTCATAAAATAATTATAAAATTATTTGTTTCGAAAATAAAATTTCTAAATAGTTGTTATTGTAGGAAAATTGTTCTACACACTTAATTTTTCAATCTTCTTATGGTAAAATGTTCTACAAACTTACTTTTGAAACCTGGTATGTTTCGATATATTAATAACTTATTAATTTATCGATAAATTAATACTTCGCTAAATTGATAGAATTTGACAGTCCCGAGACTATTAATTTATCGAAGTTTTACTGTATAATCTATTCCATGGTCTACCAAGTTTTTGACCAACATCTCTACCTTCTGGATCCATCAACTTGTATGCCACTGTCCCAACTATCTCTTTAATGATGTACGTTCCATCCCATTTTCTCGCCAGCTTTCCGCCATTTTCTCGCTGATAACATGGTATTTCTCGCAATACTAAATCACTCGGTTGGAACTCACGTATTTTGACACATTTGTTATACTCGCGAGTTAATCTCCGCTGATAATTTTCCATTTATTGTAAAGCTTTTTCTCTCTTCTCTTCTAACTCATCAAGTTTATTTATAATCATACCAGCACTATGATTTTTCTCCCAAGCCTCTCTTTTTGTTGTAGGAATAGAAACTTCTGTTCGTAACATAGCTTCAACCCCATATGTCAAAAAAAAAGGTGACACACCAGTAGCTTCCTGTCTAGTTGTATTGTAAGCCCATATTGCATTATGCACTTGCTCGCACCATTCCATGTGGTATCCTTCTAATTTCTTCTTCAATCTATCTGCAATTGTCTTATTTGTTGCCTCTGCCTGTCCGTTGGCCTGCGGATATAGTGGTGTTGACTTTCCATATTTAATCTTAAATGCATTAAGTAACAATTCTATATTTTGTCCTTCAAACTGCTTTCCATTATCAGATACCAACTGTGCAGGAATCCCAAATCTGCAAATTATATTTTCAAATATGAATGTAAAAATGTCTTTGTCGCGAATGTGTTGTACTGCCTTTACTTCTCCCCATTTTGTGAAATAATCTGTAGCGACAATCAAATATCTTCTTTGTCCAGAACCGGGTATAAATGGTCCCACAATATCCAATCCCCATTTTCCAAAAGGCCATACACTTGTGGAAGATGATAATAGTGCCCCTGGTGCATGTATCTTCTTTCCATATCGCTGACAATCTTCGCAACGTCTTGAAAGTTTCTTTGCATCCTCATGCATGTATAACCAGTAATAACCTTGCATTTTTGTTGTATATACCAAAGATCTTCCTCCACTGTGATTACCAACGTCTCCACTATGCAACATTTTTAACACCTTTTCTCCTTCTTCCCATGTCAAGCATCTTAGTGATGGTCCATTAAAAGATTTGCGATATAACACTCCATCTCTTAATTCATAATTTGTTGCACGGATTTTTAATTTGTGTGCCTCTAATCTATTTCTTGGTGTTTTGCCTCTTGCCAAATATGTATAAAGTTCTGCTCGCCAATCTGCAATATTGCCTCTCGGTTCTTCTTCGCCACCTTCTATCATCATCACATCTGCCGCTTCTTCTTCTTCTTCTTTATTGACTGAAGGTGACATAAGTGTTTGAATTTTTATGCATCTCGCAGCTGGATTTGTCATCATGCTGGATATGAAAGAAAAAGCATCTGCGAGTCTGTTATCTTTTCTTGATATATGTCTCCATTTTATTTTTTGAATTCTCGCAGACAATTCTTCAACAAGTTTCTTGTATTTCTTCAAAGATGGTGCATTTGTTCTGTATTCTCCTTTTATCTGGCGAATAACTAATTGCGAGTCACTTGTAATTCTAGCATTCTCCAACTTCATTTCTACTGCAAATTGTAGAGCATGAATCACAGCTTAATATTCCGTCTCATTATTAGTGGACGCGAATTCCAATCTGAATAAAAAAGCTATTTTTTCTCCTTCTGGTGAAATAAAGATAACTCCAATTCCATTTCCTTCCCCGTTTGATGATCCATCCACTAATATTTCCCACATGTTGGGTTCTGTTAATAAATCTCTTGGGTCTCCATGTTCTTATTCTACATCCATCATTTCTTCTACAGCTTCATCATCTTCTAGAGGAAACTCTGCTAATAAATCTGCTAGAACTTGTGATTTAGGTGAAGATAGGATTTCATACTTAATATCGAAGTGTCCTACTTGTGCATTCCATCTCTCAACTCTACCTGATATTTTGGAATTCTTCATTACTGACTCAATTGGCACCTTTGTTAGTACTTTTACTTTATGTGCTTGAAAATAGATGCGAAGTTTGAATGTTGCATAAACTAATGCTAGAATCAACTTCTCAATCTTAGAATAATTTCTCTCTGCATAATTAAATATTTTGCTGATGTAATAAATTGGATTTTCTACACCTGCATCTACTCGCAGTAACCATGCACTTAATTCATGCGAAGTTATCTTAAGATAAATCAATAATTCTTCTCCCGGTTCTGGTTTCTGTAAAATAGATATGTTCATTAGATATTCTTTAACTTCTTGAAAAGCCTTCTCACATTCATCTGTCCATTTGAACTTTGTACCCTTCCTGAGTATATTGAAGAAATGCTTGCATTTATCCGAAGCTCGCGAGATAAATCTTCCTAGCGAGGTTAAGATCCCGTTCAACTTCTGCACATCTTTTATTGTTGCTGGCGTTGGCATGTCGCGAACTGCTTGTACTTTCTCTGGATGCACTTGTATTCATTCTTTTGACACAATATACCCCAAATTTTTTCCTGAAGCTACTCCAAAAGTACACTTTTCGGGATTCACCTTGATGTTAAAATGTCGCATTTGATCGAAAATCTCCTTCAAGTCCTGCACATGGTTTTTAGCTTCTTTACTCTTGATTAACATGTCATCTACATATACCTATAATGTTTTATGGATCCACTTCGCAAACACTTTCTCCACCATTCTTTGATATGTTGCACCAGCATTTCGTAAACCGATGGGCATATTTGTATAGCAGTACAATCCTCTTGGAGTAAAGAATGCGGTGTGCTCTTGATCTTCTTCAGCAAGAGGAATCTGATTATACCCTTTATACCCATCTAATGAAGATATTCTATCATTTCCCGCCGCTGATTCGACCATTTGAGGAATATCTGGTAATGGAAAACTATCTTTAGGACAAGCTTTATTTAAGTCAGTAAAGTCTATACAAATTCTTATCCCTTTATTCTTCTTTGGAACCACCACCATATTTTCAATCCATTCCGGGTACTTTTCCTTCCTTATAATTCCTGCATCAAGCATCTTCTGTAATTCTTCTTCTATTTGGGAATGGTATGTTGTTGCGATTTTTCTTATCCTTTGTTTAAATGGTCTTACATTCTTGTTAATTTCTAACTTATGACATGCAACTGATGGATATATTCCAGGCATCTCATCCATACTCCACGCGAAGATGTCTTTATACTCTCGTAAGAGGTTTATGGTTCGTTCTTCCTCATCTGCATCCATCTTCGTTCCAATTTTCAGCATCTTAGGTTCTTCCTTACTTCCAATATTTACTTCCTTTGTTGGTTATGCTGCAATGTAACTGGCTTCAGGCTTTCCCATTGGTGTTGAGGTTTTCACAACTCTCGCGGGTTCATTTCCTTCTTGCGAGATTTCGCTGGGTATTCATTTTCCTTATTTTTCTCTTATCATGTAAACTTTAAAGTCTTCTTCTTTCTTTTTCTCTTTCGCCATTTTTCAGCGAGCTTTTCACAGCTTTGGACGCGCTTCATAATTTCTCACTTCAATTTGATAACACAGCTTCGCAAGATCAGTATCTCCTCTAATTTCTCCAATTCCACTAGGCACATGAAATTTGATGCATTGCTGCAATGTTGATGCTACATCCTTGATTGCATGTATCCATGGTCTTCCCAATATCATGTTATACGGCGATTCCACGTCTACTACACATAATGTTACTTGTGTTTCAATCTTTCCTAGCGGAATTCGTACCACTATTTCGCCTTTGGGTTTTGTTAAACATTTTCCAAAGCCATGAATATGATATGTTGAACAAGACATTTCTTCATCCTTGTATCCCATTTTCTTAAATGCATGATAAAATATTATATCTACAGAACTTCCTGCATCCACCAAAGTTCTATTTACAGCCCATTCTTCCGCAGATCTTGTTGATTTTCCCTTTTTCATTTGTATAACGGATACTGTAATTACCAAAGGAGATGTATGACTCAAATTTTCTGTTGGTATTTCTGCTGCTGTAAATGTGATTTTCTTCTTTTCCCAATCCTTCAACGGTGATATTTTCTCCACCGTCATAATTTTCTTTCCTTCAAAATCTCGTTTATGTATCCTCCCTTTAATGCTTTCATGGAATTTGTCGACCATTGTTCTTGTTATCATACCACACTCCAATTTCCTACAATTCTCTTTGGCTCTAATCATTTCTCCTTCAATTATTTCACCGATTTGTTCAATTATCTTCTTAATCTTGAATAATTCTCATCTTCAACCTCACTTTTTCTATGATTTTCGTTAATTCAGTCCCTGTTTCGGGCGCCAAAATGTAGTTGCAGGAAAACCTACACTACACCCTTTACAAGAATTCACAATGATCAATACATATTTGAAGATTAAAAACAACATTTTATTATTTGATTCTCAGAAATGTTTACAATAAATGGAAGAAATCAAGAATACAACCGTTCTCCTGGATTTTCTCTCTCCTAAAAACTTTCTTAACGCTCAAAATTTCATCCTCCCCTCTCTGAATCTACTGGATCTCTTTATATAGGGTAGTTACATAATGGATGACAGCTAAGCTGCCTTTAATTTCGGATCTGACTCGCGGTATTATCGCAGCAGTTATTTTTCCCATCGTCATCTACTACGTCACTCTTTAAATTATCTTGTGATGCTCGCAAAGTGTTGCAGAAGTACTCGCATAAGTGTTGTTAATTCATAGAAATAATGTCATGGCGATATTATGATCCTACACTCATGTCCCCAAAGTGTTCGTATCTTAGTTCTGAGAATTTTGATATTTTCAGATGTGCGTTTGAGCAATCATTTTAGAAAATATGAAGAAACCAGGGTTTTTTAATAAAACCGTCAAAACTTCATGAGATGAAGGAAAATAATGAAAAAAATAAAGGAATCATGAAGTGTGGGACCGGGCATGGCCGGACGGCCAAGGGAGCTTATCCACGCTGTTTTCCAAAATTTTATAATATTTTCATGATTTTAGGGAAATATGATAAAATCAAGGAGTTTTGCAGAGTTTTTGTTCAAATCAAGGAGTTTCCATGAGATGAAGGAAACATAAAAAATAATAATAATAAAATAAGGGATGTGTGGGCGTGTGGGACCGGCTTGGAGCATGGTTGGCCAGCCAGGGCCCGGTCATGTGCGTTTTCCCTAATTTTATGTATTATTTCACAATTTAAAGGAAATTTCATAATTTGAAGGAAATATCATGAAATCAAGGAATTTCATGGGATTATGAAAACATGAAAAATATAATAATAACAAAAAGGGACGTGTGAAGCCATCTAGGGTTTGAGCGACCGGCTATGGCCCGTGCACACGGGTTTTCCTAATTTTATATTAATTTTCATGGGACCAAGGAAATATCATGAGATTAAGGAGTTTTCATGAAATTAGGGAAATAATAATAAAATAATGAGGAATCATGAGGTGTGGGGCCAGCTGGGACCAAGGACTGGTCGGTTGGCCAATGGTCACGCCCCATAATATTCTTCCCTAATTTTATATTATTTCTTTGGTGTGAAAGAAACACCATGAAGCTGAGGAGTTTCCTCAAAACGAAGGATATTTGTTCAAATGAAAGAATTTTCGTGATCTCAAGGAAAATAACAAAAAATATGATAAAAATATGAAACTGGCGTGGGATTGACCAAGACACGGTCGGCCAGTCAGTGGGCCCATGCTCCCAGTGCCTTGGTCAATTTTTAATTATTTATTATTTTCTTTCCTATTTTGCATAGGTTCATCGTCTCGTCGTATTTTGAAATACTCGTCCGTGCGTCGTCGTTGAGTACACTTTCACCATTTAAATCGGGTGTTACTCAGAGGTAGGTCAGATGCCCGTGTGTTGAATATTTATCACTAACCCATGGATTTCTGCTGGGAAGAACCATGGTTTGCAGTAATGAAATACCTGCGAAAATATTTGAATATTTTCGAAAATTCTGTGGACGAATCCAAGAATTTGGGAATAATTAACTTATGGCTCTATACTAGAATAGCAAGATGTCTAGGAGCATTAATTATTCCGATATGTGCTTGATAGAGCTTCATATCCTTTATATAGTCAGGGTAAACTCGTTGTTTGTATCCTGAAGACGTTATCGCTCTATACTAGTAGAGCAAGCTGTCTAGGAGCCGTCCATCTCGTGATACTATATAGAAATAATTACTGAATGTTCAGTATTCATGAGATATGCTGTTGTCTAGCCGTGAGACCACATATCTACATGTACTTTGAGAGAAAGTATTTTCAATCAGAGGATTCGATGAGAGACCCGTGTCTTAATACAAATATGCCGCTGTCCAGCCGAAAGACTACATATCTGCATGTACTCTGAGGGAAAGTATTCTCAGTCAGAGGATTTGATGAGAGACCCGTGTCTCAATACATATATGACGTTGTCCATCCGCGAGACTACATATATGCATGTACTCTGAGAGAAAGTATTCTCAGTCATAGGATTCGATGAGAGACCCATGTCTCAATACTCGCATCTGATTGCTGGATCAGAAGTTCATATAATTATGGGTTTATGATTTTTGCCTTCGTCGAAAATACACCATCTACAGGATCCCTCTCACAATTCAGGAGGAAAAAGAGACTTGATCATAATTATAGTTCCTTGAATGAGCTCAGAGCTCAGACTTGTGCTAATTAATCATATGTTAGGAACTTTCTCATAAAAATCCTATTGAGCAAGATGTGTAAAAGACAGGTGTACTTTGGAAATTTGTGTTTTGCCTAGTTGATCTATTCTCTTATCGTTTATAGCTAAACTAGTGCCAGCAGACAATATTTCCTAAAAGTATTTGCAATGTCTTTTATTATTTCCCTCTTTGAATTGTCTTGTGTTTTTCCTTGTGGGGTGCACTGTGTTCGAATGTGTACACGGGTTACCATTTCGAGTTTATAGATTGGAAACCCTAAAATCCTTTTTTCTAAACAAAACCTTTAAATAGCCGACCTATTGAGTTACATAAGTCACGTACGCATACTCTAGGTTTTTCTGGGTTATTAAGAATGTCCTCTTCTTCATCTTTCTATGTTGTTTTTGCAAAGGGATTTATTGAGAAAGGTTTTGGTATTGAATCAAAAGGAAGAAAGAAAATAACTCTTGTGAAAGATGAAGCACCTAATGCCTCATGCTACTATGCCTACTCACATCAAGATGTTCAGAATGAGGATATGGTGTCTGCTGAAGTGGTTCATGACTTTCTGAAATACTTTGAGAAAACAAAACTGCAACTTGTTGATACAATGAAGGATTTTGATGTGGTTAGAAGTGAGTTGAAAAAGGTTATTGCTGACCTTGGTCTCATGAAGTCACATGTTAGAGAACTTCTCAATAAGGATATCTTCTCCGAAGACGTATTTGATAATATGGATCACGAGCTCAAAAAACTTGAAACCCGTGAAGCTGTCAAACGTGAACTTTAGCTCATGAATGTTTTCTAGCAACTTGAGTTGTTATTGCCTAGTAAATCTTCTATTTTTCTTGTTTTATTTAGAAGAATAACTAGTGTTTTGGAATAGCCATTATTGTGATTACACATAGCTATGTCCAAAGTTTTTATCTTGTTGTTTTTAGATTTATTGGTTTAAATTCTAAACTTGTTTGGAAGATGATTTTTGCAGTATTAATCTTTTTGATTTCATATATTGCAATATTGCTATGTGATATGTGTGTTTACGTCTGTGAACTTGATTGTCCCATATTTTGTGAAAAGTAAAGTCGTTCGTGAATTGATATGCAAATATTGATAAAAGAATGAATAGACTTTTGACAAAACACAAAAGTTAAGCCTATATTGTCAATTATTGATGTAAGATAGGTTAAAATCTTTTGTGATTCAAGGATTATGTCTATTGTGTGTCATTGTGCAAATAGTGATGGAAATATAGAATGAATCCTTACTTATTACACGGTATAAGGCCGATTCTCCGATCCACATTTTTTGTGTAAATATTATGTTGTTCCATGAAGTGTCTTATGTTGAGCACTAAAACAACAAAAGTTGATTGCTTTGTGATTAGATTAGTTGTTGTTCCGTAAGGTACTTTATGTTGAACATGATTGAACTCTTTGACTGGGTTGGCTAAGTTTGCACTCCATAAGTTTGCACTCCATGGTTGAACATGATTGTACTTTATGTTGAACATTATTTAGTTAGCACTCCATAAGTTTGCTTATGTTTGAGAATCTCTTTGACTGGGTTGGGTATTCGTGATTATCTTAGTCATTCCTCCATAGGTTTCTTGTGTCGAGTGTAGCCAATTAAATTGATTATTTTTGTAATTAGTTTGGTTGAGTATGATAATTAGATTATTTGCGAGTCTTCTTGTGATTAATATAATAGATTTAAGTCTCCACAAGTTTACTTTTGTCGAGCATATTTAGTCAAATTAATATTGGTTTTCCTTGGTTAATATGATTGAATACTTCTTTTTGGATTCCAAATTCATACTTGTATGTGATTTGTTGAGTCTAAAGAAATCATTCTTTTCTTTTTGAAATTAAGGTCGCTCTTGTTGTTCTCTTGGCAATGACATATTATGGGGGAGAGTTCTTTTGAATTTGTGCTTAGTTTCCAAATCTTTGTGGGGAGTGCGGTTGTGGAATATTATAGGGGTTATCTTGTATCTTTATAAACTCCTTGATGAATGCATTTAGCTTCGGCTTTATGATTGCATCTAAACAAGATGATATACATTTACCTTTGGTCATGAAATGTCTCTTACGGAAATTTCATTAGGATCCCGTTCTTGTACCTTTGCTAATTTTATTGAAAAAAGGGGGAGAATTAATATGTAGTTCACACTACAAATACATATGGTTTTCGGATCATTATGTAAGGGGGAGTGGTTTCCATGTGAGATGGAGTATTGACTAAGGGGGAGTGAAGTATCACCATAGTATTGTTGTTAAAGTTGTGATGCAATTGAACTTTGAAGCTGTGTAATGATACTATGACACTGTATAACAATGATTGAGAACCATTGATTTTCTCATTATTATAGCTACGGATTTTCAACAACGATGGTACTAAACTTACAACCTTTGGGATCATTGGATTACTTGGAAGTGAAGAAGATTTCGAGTATTGTTGAAGATTAGACGACATGTGGAATAAGAGCTACAAAGTTTATTTATATATTTTGTATTCCATATGTGTTAATATTTTTTCCCCTAAAATTGACAAAGAGGGAGATTGTTAGAGCATTTCTCGGTCAAACTCGCATGCGTAGCAATCTCAAGCATGTTTTTCAATATTAATGATCGAAACTATAAAGTCTTTGATTTCTAGTCTATTATAGCTAAGGTCTTGGACTAGGATAAAAAGTGTAGTTGAGATCAAGAACTCCATGGAGATCATTATACAAGACGAAAGACTACTCAAGGAACCAGTGGATCTTCATCGACTAAAAGGTATGTGGAGACTTGAACATATCTATCACTCCAAAGTCTATCTACTCTATCTCGTATCTTGAGACAAAAGTCGTATTACTATATAGACTAAGAATATACACATATGTTATTTCGAGCTGAGTATGTCTCGCTTATCTATTTCTCGAAATATGTGTTGGTAAAGCTTTCGCTTTAGCCAAGTTCATCTTTACCTAGTGACGAAAGTCATGTTATGTTTCAATCATTTTGGAAATTGCTCTGACGAAAACTAGTTTGTGAATAACAACTATATAATTCCCTTTGAGAATGTTTCAATGATTAAAATGAGAGTTTAGACAATATAACCATTGGAGGATATAAGCATTGTTGTGGTAATACATATATGTATAAGTCCTTAATGCTTGAACCGAAGTTTGCGAACTTTGTTGATCAAGTGAAACCGTAGAAGTATGCAAACTTAGTCCGTGAACTTAAGTCCGCGAACCCAGTTCCCGAACTTGAGTAGGTTATGTCTAAAAACGATGTTTGTGAACTTATCATAATAAACTAAGGAATGTTATTGCAAACCGTGGCTTTATAGTTCATGAATCGATTCGAGTTAATCACATCGTTTTTGCTTCAATTGTGTCTTGTGTAGTGCATAAATATCTAATCAATTGAACAACTCTCTAGCTAGTTCATTTGAGTCATTTGGACTAGTTATGGTGAAGAAGAATATGGTTGATATGAAAGTTATCATTTGGCTAACCATTTGGTTAACTAGTGTTGAACCAACTAATGTACAAGTTTGGGTACGGTTACACAAAACAAAATCGTCAAGTACATGTGTGTATAACAAGCTATGTTTTCGATCTAACGGTTGATAAATATTAGCTTGAATCTAATCAGGTTTTCATCTAATGGTGAATATTGAATGCTTTGTTACTTAGCTAACATTGATTGCAAACCCTGATTTGAAAGACTATATAAGGGAGAACTCTAGCAACTGGAAAACCTAATCCCCACACATTCTGTGTGATACTAGTTTGCTAAGCTAGAGTCGATTCTCCTTTAACCTTTGGTTTTCTTCTAAAAACCAGGTTAACGACGTAACGACTTCATTGGGATTGTGAAGCCAGACCGATACTACTTTTATCGTAGTTGTGTGATCTGATCTTGCATCTTCTATCATACGAGTATAGTTGTAATAATTGGATTGAGATTTTTATCTCCGATAGGAAAGATATAAAAGTAGTCACAAATACTTCGTCTTATCGTTTGTGATTCTTCAATAATCTTCTTCGCTGCGTTGATTAAGTTTATTTTGAGGTGATTGATAAAGCTGAGCTGTTCTTCGGGAATATAAGTCTGGTTTTATCAATTGGTTCCTATTCACCTTGATTTATCAAAAGAGGAAACAAAACTCATAGGTTTATTCATGGGAGACGAATTTATCTATCCTTGTAGACTTTTTTGTGTGAGACAGATTTGTTTATTAAAGTCTTTGACTTTGGGTCGTAGCAACTCTTGGTTGTGGGTAAGATCAACTAAGGGAATCAAGTGCGCAGTATCCTGTTGGGATCAGAGGCGTAGGAACATAATTGTACCTTGGATCATTATGAGATTGGTTGGGGTTCAACTATAGTCCATACCGAAGTTAGCTTGGAGTAGGCTAGTGTCTGTAGCAGCTTAATACAGTATATGTTTAATCTGGACTAGGTCCTGGGATTTTTCTGCATTTGCGGTTTCCTCGTTAACAAAATTCTGGTGTCTGTGTTATTTCTTTACCACATTATATTTTTTTATATAATTGAAATAATACAGTTCGTGCGTTGTTCAATCAATTAGAATATCCGACCTTATTGGTTGTTGATTTAAATTGATTGACACTTGGATATTGGTCTTTGGTACCATCCAAGTTATATATCTTTGATTAAGACTCGCAGATTGTATTTGCTTGAGTAAATCAAATTAAGAGATAGAGATAATAACTCCTTGAGATATTTTTATCTAGATTAAGTCTAACTGTCTAGTTGATTCTCTAGTAAAGTAACTCGGAGTTTGTCCATACAGATTGCTAATCGAAATATTGGGTGCGGTTGTTAGACCCCCGCTTTTTCACATAGGAACATAAGGTTCGTGAAGAAAGGAGTCAATTCCAACAAACCTTCTAGGCTGAAGATATCGAACCAAGGCCTTCTGAATTTCGAGAGTTCTCATAACAAGAGTCTTTATTTGCTGAATCTCCTTTCTTGTTTCCTTCAACTCTTCAAAAACATCAAAAAACTTCTGAGAATTTGAAGGAACGTCTCTTGGTTTCCTCACATCCCTTCTTTTTCTTTTCAAAGTTGGAGGCAACGGAGATTTCTCTTTTTCCTTCATGATTGATGGCTTAACAATCACATTAACATTATTTCCATCAGAAAACATGATGCTTGGAGTCTCCATATGTTTATGGGGTTGTGAGAGGAAATCAAAATTTAAACTCAACAGGCAGTCTTAAAATTAAAAGAGTTTCGGTAAAGGAAAAAGGAATGTAGGGTCACAGAACCTTGAACAACATAGGTTCATGCACGCATAATTCACAACCCTAGAGAGTATAGAATTGTCGAGAATAACCCTCTTTCATTGATAATACAGAGAATTCCCTTCCAATATCGATTAGATACGAACGAATTCCAAATTTGCAAACCAAAGAAAAAACTAAGAAGAAAAAACTTTTCTTTTCTTAAATCCTGAGGTGTGCATAATCTTGTCTCTTTTGATCAGGCACATGAGACAACATGCACCAAAACAACACAATCAAGTTGTGCTGCGGTGAACAACAATTTGTCCACCATAACCTTTTTGAAAGGAATTCATAGAACCTTGTATATCAAAATGTTTAGATGTATTGTCTTTACTTTGGAAACCAACTTCTTTGAAGAGGATAGAATCTTACATACCTCAGCGGTTTTTTGAACAAGTTTAAGCTTGTTTTCTAGTCAATCCGCTCTTCGTTGACATGTCTCATCTTGTGTTTATACTTGAAACCCTTTGAAAGTTCATGAACTTTAATTGAACAATAAGAGCATGTCAACGGATAAGATGATTTAGACGCCTGAGATGTGCAAGCTGCCATAGAGTGGAACCTGAAAAATCATACAAAGAGTTTCCAATAGAAAGATCAATTTTTTCTTCCAGATTGGTTGAGTCTTTTTCTGGAAGAATATCAAGATTGATATATGTATTGCTACAATTATCAAAATCAATATCTTCATAAAGAAGTGAAACACTTGATTTTTCGTCTTTATTGGAATCATAGTGATCAGACATTTCATTAAGAGTTGCAGAAAGACCTTTGTTCCCAATGTATTTTCTATGGTTTGGACACTCATTTGGAAAATAACCAAAACCTTTACACTTAAATCACTGTGGCATATCCTCATCATCAGCCTCGTCAGCATCCCTATTTTTAGGAGGAATGCGATTGTGAGGTTTACCTGATGATCTGGGTTTTTGTCTAGAGAACCGTTTGCTTCTATTCAATAGAAGATCTCTATACTCTCTCATGGTCAAAGAGACTGACTTTTCAAGATCTTCATTTGATGAATCAGTCTCAGAAAAATCATCCTCAGAGATGCAAACACTTTTACTTTTGTCAAGTAATTTAGTGTTCCTTTGTGCTTTGAAGGCAACATCCTTTCCGATTTTGGATGTATGCTCATGATAAAAGATCTTTAGCTTTCCAACCAACGTATTTATGGAGAGAGCATCAAGGTTATTTCCTTCAACGATGGAATGCTTCTTAGAATCTTATCTAGATGGCAGCGATCTGAGAATTTTCATCACAATGTCCTTTTTAGGAATAGTCTTAACACTGGTACACAGAGACCCTTTTGCCATGCAAAATTGGTGTGTTCATATGGGTTTTTTCATGCCACTTCGGTTTGGACTAGGTGTGACTTCTGCTTGCGTGGTTTTAGGTAGCTTATAGCCACGCCTTCCATGCGTGTCTATTTCTGCATGAAATAGACACGCCAGAGTCATAAAGGCATTGCTATATTGGGTCCCAAAAACTTAAGTACTGGTACTCTATAGAACACGATTTATTGTTTTGGCGTGTCTATTTGGTTCACTATAGACACGCAAATTTCCTTTGGTGTGGCTATTTGATTCACTATAGACACGCAAATTGCTTTTTGGCGTGGCTATTTGGTTCACTTTAGACACACAAATTGCTTGTTGGTGTGGCTATTTGGTTCACTTTAGACACGCAAATTGCTTTAGGCGTGGCTATTTGATTCACTATAGACACGCAAATTTCGTTTTGGCATGCCTATTTGGTTCACTTTAGACACGCATATTGATTTTTGGCGTAGCCATTGGTTATCCGATAGACACTCCATATAGGTTTAACGTGGTTATATGTTATGTTTTAGCCACGCCAATTTCACTTACTTTCATCCACGTGGATGCATTAGGAACCGTTGAATACCATCCACATGTAACGTTGTGAACCGTTCATTGGATATCCTATAGACACGCCCCATAGAGCATGGCTATATGTGATATTTAGCCACACTAATTTCCAATTACCTTGGTCCACGTAGCCGTATTACGAATCGTTGGATCTCATTTAAGATGATGCAATATTGACCGTTAAATTATATGCATCCTTCACCGTCCACATGTAATGTTGTGAGCCGTTGATTGGATATCCTATAGACACGCCCCATATAGCGTGGCTATATGTGCTATTTATCCATGCCAATTTATAATTACCTTGATCCACATGGATGTATTAGGAATCATTGGATCTCATTTAAGATGATGCAATATTGACCGTTCAATTATATGCATCCTTCACCGTCCACATGTAACGTTGTGAGCCGTTCACTGATTTCCTATAGACACGCCCCAAAGAGCGTGGCTATATGTGATATTTAGCCACACTAATTTACAATTACCTTGATCCACGTGGTCGTATTAGGAATCGTTGGATCTCATTTTAGATGATGCAATATTGACCGTTAAATTATACGCATCCTACGCCGTCCACATGTAACGTTGTGATCCGTTCATTGAAGAACATATAGACACGCCATATAGCGTGGATATATGTGATATTTTGCCACGCCAATTTACAATTACCTTCATCCACGTGGCTGTATTAGGTATCATTGGATCTCGTTTAAGATGATGCAATATTGACCGTTCAGATGTAACGTTGACCGTCCACATGTAACGTTGGGAGCCATTCATCGGAGAACCTATAGACACGCCATATAGCGTGGCTTTATATGATATTTAGCCACGCCAATTTATATCTGCTTAATGTGTCTTTATGTTATGTTTAGCCACGCTAATTAATCTCGAAGCGTGTATATTACGCGTGTGACGCCTCTAAGACGTTCAGATATGGCGCATCTAAACCATCCACCTCGCACTATCCAAATTCTCTTATATACTTTATAAATTGTGGATAAATCTGAAATTCATATAGGCCAAAAATTCATATTATTATTAATAACACAGTAAAAAATGTTGAGCTTTGGTATAACAGTTTGCAATTTTTTTTTAAAGAGCATTTATCCAAAAATCATCAATTTTTCTTCAACTTTTTTGATGGTGGTGTCTCTGCATGCAATGGACCAGGTTGTGACATTCTCGACGTGCCAAACCTTGTCTTCCTATGTTGCCCATCTGAAAGTTGGTATGCCTTCTGCACAGTTGGTGCATATAACCTTCTTTGTGCCTTTTTAGTCTTTTGAGAAATCTTTTCAGAGGCTGCATGCATGACTCCCCGAATGTGGATTGACAGCTAGGTGCTCCTCATTCAGTTTATCACTGTCCAATTTCTTCTCAAAATCTAAAACTGGTTCTGGTTGCTTATGAGATTTTCCATGTTGTGGAGTTTCCTGCAACAAGGGATTAAATGTATTATATATATATATATATATATATTCTAAATCCAAGGCGAATTCGTCTGTCATATGAATTCTCAATAAGAGACAGACAAAAGTCATTTTTTCAACAATGTGATAAAGCCAACTTCACTGAAGGCCGTGTCATTTTTCATAGCTGACGCCCATAATAAAATCCGTAACCAAATATCAATTTTCTAATTTACACTGCATTCATGTTCCATTAGGTGTTAATATATTTCTATCTCGTACTTATTCTTTAATCAAACTGAATACATGATTGATTTACGTAAAACAATTTATATACTTGATTAACAAAGCAAAAGAGCTAAGAAACTAACCTTGTCATCAGATATGGAACAATTATCTTTCGGACATGCCACAAAACTATCTTTATCTTCCCCTAATAACTTAAACTCACCACTTGGTTCCGTTAACACGAATGATGGATCTATGACCTCCGGAATATTGGCAGCATAACAGTGTTCAGGAATCTCTTGTCGATGTATTTTCTGGTTAGGAACCTTAGGAAAAATACTGCATCTAGCAACGACATTTCCCCTAGATCCATTCCAAAAGTCGTATTTTGCTTTCTGCGGAGATACGGCATATGAACATCATATAAAAAGAAGATGCTAGGATTAGCAATATAGATTTACGAAGAAAAATAAAATAAAATAAAAATACTCCATTAGATGTCTTAGCCATAGGTTCTGCCATAGATGTGCACGACTTCTCTAGAGATATTGAAGGATTTGGTTGGGAATTACTGGTAGAGTTCTGCATAAGATTAGGAGATTGCTTCTTATACCATGAATGCGAAGACACTGATGAATTAAATAGGTAACAAATATACAAGGTTCTCCAAAATATACCCTAGCATCCGTGATTCATATAGTTGATATCATATTTCAGACATATGGTTTAAGATCATATAACTGGTTTAAGACAACATACTTACTAATTTTAGTTTTAATCCGAGTATCCTCCTCGTCCTGTCCGATGTGGGAACTTGGATTGTGATATTGCCTCTCTTCCCTTCTTCGAATTTTTCTTGCAGAGGAAATAAAAATAATTTCATTAGTATGCTGGGATAGACAATAAGAACGAAACACAAAATCAGAAAAAGCAATGTGTATTCGATACCTTAAATATAGGCGATTCTAGTACATACTTAAGGTATTCGTCCCAGTCTTCTTGGAACATTACCGTTTCGTACTTTCTGGGGAAAGTTTTTAGTTTGTCAGGTCTTTCCAGGAAGGGTTTTACATGATTATTGTATAATTTCCTTCTGAAGTTCCGTAGCTGAACAGATAGACGCTTCATGACCGCTTGCTTATATTCATGGGGCACCTCATAATGAAACTGCAATAACAACTAATTTATGTTCATCACAGACTCACAGTTCGACAACAAAAATGATGAATTGATAACCGCATATGCATTCCAGAATTTCCTGGCACATATTTTGTTTTGTTGTTGCAGGGACTTCCTTCCAACATAAATGTTTTATGCCAACCATATCACGGGCCAAATTGCCTAGGTAGATACTAAATTCAATTCTATGACCACCATCAGAATCAACCTCATCATCCCATTGGTCCTCCTCTGGGGGCACGTTGTAATCATATTATGCCATGACAAAAGATGTGTAGGTACATGCATCTCAGTTAGGAATTTGAGCTTTTTTTGGAAAATATTAGCTAAACCTAACAGGATAGGCTACATGTGTTACACCTCTTTTCTATTATATGATAAGAAAATAAACATGAACTCATTGATGCATGTAACTTGAGCCTGAAACATCACTGCAACACACAAAATATCCTCATGAATATTGTGTTATCCACAAAGAGAAAGGTACCGGTTAAACGGTCTTATATAACTTTTTGTTACAAAAGCCAAGAGTACTAAAGTACCACATAATGATTATACATTTTTAGCTTGAAGATGATAGTCAAATTGGCTAACTAGCAACATGGTATCATTAAAAGTGGCAACTTAAAATGCAGATGTTACAGGCTCGCCAAGTAACAAAGACTCAAATGATTAAATCTTGAGAAGCCATATATATATATATATATATATATATATGATTGACACAACATCATCCATCAAAGTATAGTTATATCTAAATCAAACCCAAACAATAAAAAAAACTCGAGAAAACAATTAGCATCGTCAAGTTTTGTAAAACCTAACTAACTAGTAAAGCCTAACTAAGTAACATGAAAGAAAGATCCTTACCTAAATCTTATAATGGTTCATGCATGTAACTTAAGCCTAAAACATTACTGTTGTAACAAAATAAAATCACCTCTCATTGTCATTAACTTGTTCTTTGATACAGCCGAATAAAAACCCTAGTCATGCTTTAACTAGTAAAACTATAAGATCTAACATATGATTCCATGGGATCGAACAAAAAATCTAACATGTTTAATATTCATTCGATAATGGGTTGTATAAATAATACCAACAACAAAGATCGAGTCTGAAAAGGTAGGTTCCTTGTAAAGATTAGAGATAGTAAAAATAGAATAAAAACCCTAATCATGCTTTAACTAGTAAACCTATAAGATCTAACATCTTTTTTTTATATAAAAAATCTAACATCAATTTAATATCTAACATCTGATTCCATGAGATCGAATAAAAAATCTAACATCAATTTAATATTCGGTTGTAGAAATAATACCAACAACAAAGATCGAGTCTGAAGAGGTAGGTTCCTTGTAAAGATTAAAGATAGTAGCAGAAATATAATTTCAAAGAGAGAATGAATCGAGTAATAAAAACTGAAAAAGTAGATCAAACTCATCTTTCTTTTTCTTTTTGGAGTTTAACCAAACCATCAGGCGGGAATTGATTTTTCTTTTGAAATCATCCCGCCCAGTAAAATTCATTTTCATCGCACGCCAAACAAAATATTTTTGGTGTTTTTCTTTTTTTATTTCCAAATTTTTGATGTGTGAACAATATGGTTAGTTTCCTTTATTTTATGAGAGAATATATCGTAGACAGTTATGATAAAATTGTTTCCCAAAATTTTTGAAATTTAGTTTCCTATCTCTAACCAACTCGAGAAAAGGCCATTGAAAAAAATTACTTTCCTATTTCGAATAATATTTTCCTTAAATTTTTTAACCTGGGTTGTATCCTGTATTATTCTTGGTTTAGGGAGGAAACATATGAATTATTAGTGGCACCTATGTAGGAAACATATTCTTCTAATCATACAGTTTTTTTTTTAATATGAAAGAATAAATATATTGATAAACAAGCTTACATATTGTTTTTATCATGTTGAATCAGAAGATTGATCCATACAGACAGATTATTAAACCAACAAAAGCAAATTGTTTGAGTTCTCGCATACTTTGCTATAGAGTCTGCAATATGATTTGCATCCCTATGGGAATAAGTGCAAACCCAAGAATAAAAATAAATTAATATAACTAATGCATCATGGATTAAATTATATGTTGTCCATTTAACTGTTGTAGCCTTCCCATTCACAGCTGCTATAACATTCTAACAATCTCCTTCCAAGTGAATTTTTCGCCATCCCTTACTGTGAGCACAATATACTGCTTCTAGGAGAGAATGTGCTTCAGCTTGCTCAGGATCAATGGCTAGAGATGCACCTCCTCGCAGTCCATGGTTGTTTCCTGCATAATCTCTATGAATCAGTCCCCATCCTGATAATACAGTTTTATCAATATAGGAAGCATCAAAATTCAATTTGTATATATCATATATAGGAGCCTTCCAGTTCTTATCAATTATTCTCAAAGCACTATTGCTACTAGTTTGCATACTTTTAGCCCTTTTCCAGTCCTCAATCTGCCTGACAATATTGTTTATAACAATGTTACTGTTAAATGGCTTGTTTTCAAAAACTGTATCACATCTAGCCTTCCAAGTTAGCCACAAAATGAAACTGGCACTCTTATACAGACTAAAATCCATAGGCATACCATTATTTGCCTTTAGAAAGAAACCACTTATCCAATTTTGTAAGTCTATACCCTAGAGGATAGTGGATAATATAGAGTCTACTGAATCCCATATATGTCTGACATGATGACATTCAAAGAACAGATGTTGAATAGTTTCAGGGTTACCACTATAAATAGCACATCTACTATCTTTATGTTTAGTGAACTTAACAAGTCTTTGTTTAGTAGTAATGCAACTATGTAGGAATTTCCATATAAAATACTGAATTCTGGGAGGTAGATTATATCTCAAAAAGGATTTCCAGCATATGTCTAAGTTGTTCTTAGTTGGCTTAGTAGCTAAGTTTTCATTTAAGATGGCATTGTAAGCAGATTTTATAGTAAACATTCCATTGCTGGAGGGCTCCCATCTCAACTTATCTTTACCTGCAATAGGAATTATTATGTCAGTAATCCTTTTAATAGTATCTTCATCAAACAAAGCATTCAAAATATCAGAATTCCAAGACTTAGAGTCTTGGTCAATGAGCTGATTCACAGTTTTCATATTAAAAGAGCTAAAATGACTATCTAGAGGTATGTGCATATTTGGAATCCAAGTATCTTTCCAAATTTGCACAGAAGTACCATCACTTATCTCCCATATGTAGTGTCTTTTAATTATATTTAAACATGTGCATATGCCTTGACAAATCTAAGACCTCCGTTTGTTTACAATATCAGTTAAAGGATTAACAGCATGAAAATATTTTTCCTTCATAATAACAACCCATGGTTCATCTGGATTGGTAATCAATCATACAGTAAGCTACTAAAGATAAATAAACTAAACCCATCCATTTTCATGTTCATAATTTCCAGAAAACATAAAAATTCAGCGTGAATCATTCATCACATAAATGTCAACCTATCTATCAGCGTAAAAAGCATGCATCTAGTGCAATACTTAAAAAATACGTAAACTAAAAGTTCACACATCAAAAACCGTGTTTAAAAAATCAAAGAACTTGTTAGATGAGCATTTATCCAAAAATCATCACTTTTTCTTCAACTTTTTTGATGGTGGTGTCTTTGCATGCAATGGATCAGGTTGTGACATTCTCGACGCGCCAAACCTTGTCTTCCTTTGTTGCCCATCTGAAAGTTGGTATGCCTTCTGCACAGTTGGTGCATATAACCTTCTTTGCGCCTTTTTAGTCTTCTAAGAAATCTTTTCAGAGGCTGCATGACTCTCTGAATGTGGATTGACTGCTAGGTGCTCCTCATTCAGTTTTCACTGTCCAATTTCTTATCAGAATCTAAAACTGGTTCTGGTTGCTCATGAGGTTTTCCATGCTGTGGAGTTTCCTGCAGTAAGAGATTAAATGTATTATATATATATTCTAAATCCAAGGAAAATTCGTCTGTCATGTGAATTCTCAACAAGAGACAGAAAAAAGTCATTTTTCCAACAATGTAATAAAGGCAACTTCATTGAAGGTCGCGGCATTTTTCACAGCTAACGCCCATAATAAAATCCGTAACCAAATATCAATTTTCAAATTTACACTGGCATTCATGTTCCATTTAGGTGTTAATATATTTCTATCTCATACTTATTCTTTAATCAAACTGAATACACGATTTATGTAAAACTATTTATATACTTGATTAACAAAGCAAAAGAGCTAAGAAACTAACCTTGTCATCAGAGATGGAACAATTATCTTTCGGCCATGCCATAAAACCATCTTTAGCTTTCCCTAATAACTTAAACTCACCACTTGGTTCGGTTAACACGAACAATGGAACTATAACCTCCTGAATATTAACAGCATAACAATTTTTAGGAAGATATTGTCCATGTATTTTCTGGTTAGGCAGCGTAGGTAAAATACTGCCTCTAGCAACGACGTTTCCCCTAGATGCAGTCCAAAAGTCGTATTTTTCTTTTTGCGGAGATACGGCATATGGACATCATATAAAAAGAAGATGCTAGAATTAGAAATATAGATTTATGAAGAAAAAAAAACATACTCCATTAGATGTCTTAGCCATAGGTTCTGCCGTAGATGTGCACGACTTCTCTAGATATATTGAAGGATTTGGTTGGGAATTACTGGTAGAGTTCTGCATAAGATTAGGAGACTGCTTCTTAGATCCATCAGAAGGGTTGCTACGTGAAGGAGACTTCCGCAGAGAAGTAGTTGGTTGTGAATTACTGGTAGGGTTCTGTATAAGATTAAAATAGTTATTAGTTCTTTTGAAAGTTACTCATGTTTCTATTTTTCTAGGTTCTCTAATTTACACTTGGATCGGTGATTCATATAATTGATAGACTGGTTTATGTATATTCGACTTACAAATCAAACAAGCCAAGCACCTAACCTTCTTAGCAGGCTCGGTAAACTGAACACCATACTTTGGCCAAGGAATCTCTTTTCCAAAAGTTTGCCCTAATGTTTTCATACCAGCAAATCGTACGGGTAGACAAAAATTCGGTTTTATTACTTCATCAATCAGGATTTTGTGGAAATCAACCTCCAACCCATCCTTTCCATGTAATTATTGTTTTCCTGTTAACATAAAAGCTCCACCTCTAGCAAGGAAGTTTTCTTTAGACAGCTCATCAAAAAGGTTGCACCTTCTACCATGCGGAAATATATGGCATATGAACATCTTCAAGCGAAAACTTCAAAACAAATTGAGATTTAAAATGCATGTAAAAATAAAACAGATACCGGAAAAACTGCTTTAGTTATCGTGATCTCAGATTGGCTCCAACTAGGTGGATATTTTGATGTCACATCCAGAGTTTGTTTCCCCAAATTTTATTGACTTACCTGCAGTAGTAGAGTAATATTCCATATTCGGGTGGCAAATATGCCAAATTCCACCGTGAATGCGAAGACACAGATGGATAGGTAACAAATATACAAGGATCACCAAAATAAACCCTAGCATACGTGATTCATATAGTAGTTGATAGCATATTTCAGACTCATATGGTCTTAAGATCATGTAACTGGTTTAAAACACATACCTTCAGAAATTTTTCAGATATTGCGATACGAGATTGGCTTCCGTTGAGTAGATCTGGTGATTTCACATCCTCAGAATGTTTTGGTTGACTTAACTGCATCATAAAATTGAAATGAAAGTTGTACCTTGTTTTTGCAGTGAAACCATTTAAGAAAAATTCACAACTGACTCACAATCAAATACCTAACCACATATCTCGTTCTATAAGGTTCTCTAAAATATACACTAACGTCCGTGATTCATATAGCTGATAACATATTCGTTTCTTATATCAAACAAGATATATATATATATATATATAAAACTGTTTTGTGTAAAAACATATCCAATGAGTTAATAAAGCAAACAAGCATAGCCACCAACCTTTTGATCCAAGATGGTTTGATTTGATGGCCAATAAAATTCAGCATCACCAACATCGTTTAAAGTTTTTATCCCAGAAGATGTTCCAAACGATAATTTGATGGTTTCATTTAGTACTTCACTAACCATGACGCTATAGTATGTAACCTCACCCGTCATTCCTGACTTCATTTTATAAGATACCTTTTTTGAAGAGTAAGCTCTACCAATGGCAACAATGTTGTCCTTTTCTCCAAACCAAAGTTTGCATCATGTGCCCCGCAGAAACACAAGGCGCATAAGAGATAGTAAATAGAAGATTCAAAATTTAAATGCGTTGGAAAACCATACATCAATGGTAACTTTTTCAGATGGCACATTCTGAGATTCCCCAGTGGATGAAGGAGATGAAGACTTTTTTTTTATACTAAAGACGACGGGGATTCAGTAGAAACGGTCGGCATTTTAGTACAAGGAGAGACCCGCTTCGCGGACCCTTTGGTGCTTTCAGATGTTTTATGCGGACCGGATTTCCCATGTTTTTTTTGAAGTTGCTTAACTGATTTTGGACCTATGTTATTCTTAGATCGATTGGAGACGTTGATAGGTCCTGCATCATGTGACTGTAGTTGAACACATTGTTTGAAAAAATCAGATACTATCTGCCAATTGTTTTTAAAAATTATACAATATAATCAAAACTCGGTTCATTTACCTCTCCTCCAGACTTGGTGATACTGTTTCCCATAATTTTTGAAATGTCGACTCCTTGAGATAACAAGTTATCTGTCAATCTATGATACGCATTTTTAGTAGACTCTAATTATTTTTCCTTAGATTTCAGCTTTTCACGCAGTTCATCTTTCTCTTTCGAGTGTCTTGGTTTTCTTCTATTTGGAAAGTAAAGAGTTGCTGTCACTCCAAAGCCATCCCCCTTGACATGTCCACCCTTATCCGGGACGATCGCAACTGTTAGGGCATCCTTGTTATGTCCAACCGTTAGAGTTCCCTCTCGAATCATCTTCCGCTTCTCTTCCTGTTCATATAATGTGTTAAATTATGATTTAAACCTTGCGCAATTACTGTGCACTTACTTTGGTTAAAAACATGAGGACTATAAAATTTATGTTTTCTCACAACTTCAGATGTCTTCTTCCTGAAAAACTCGTCTAGAACAATTCCATCTTTGTTTTCACGTGCTCTTTCCCATATAAAGCACCGGTCTTCAAGATCTTCTTCGGCAACATTTTCGCTTTGGACCTAGTAGTTACCATAAACAAGTAAGGATTTACATCCGCACAGATATTAACTATGTAAAACAGAAAACCTATTCCAAAGCGTCTAATGTGACAAAATTACAGATTGGTGTAAAAGGACACATCCCTATACCATTTTAAGTTTCTGCATATATGAGACACGCAACACGAAATACAAAACAGAAGTATCTGATATGGCCGGTTTTACTAGTGCAGTGTATAATAAATAAGACAACAGACTTACTAATTTTAGTTTTAATCCCGAATATCCTCCTCATCCCGTCGGATGTGGGAACTTGGATTGTGATATTGCCTTTTTTCCCCTTTCCGAATTTTTCTTGCAGAGGAAATAAAAATAATTTCATTAGTATGCTGGGATAGACAATAAGAACGAAACACAAAATCAGAAAAAGCAATGTGTATTCCATACCTTAAATATAGCCGATTTTATTACATGATTAAGGTAATTGTCCCAATTCTCTTGGTCCATTACCGTTTCATACTTTTTGGGGGAAAGTTCTTCATTTGTGTGGCATTTCCAGGAAGGGTTTTACATGATTGTTTTACAATTTCCTTCTGAAGTCCCGCAGCTGAACATGTAGACGCTTCATGACCACTCGCTTCATCTCATGGGGCACGTCATAATGAAGCTGCAATAGCATCTAATGTATGTTAATCACAGACTCACAGTTAGACAACAAAAATGACGAATTGGTAACCGCATATGCATACCCGAATTTTCTCCCACAAATTTTCTTTTATTATTGAAGGGAATTCCTTCCAACATAAATGTTTTATGCCAACCATATCACAGACCAAATAGCCTAGGTAACTACTGAATTCAATTTTATGGTTACCAATAGGTCGGAACATTTTGTCGAATTTAATATCCATTCTTTTGGCATCTTTTATCGAGAAGTCTCTATGCAGCTTCAACATTCTTGTCATTCCCCTCTCTTTTATGATCACTTCTGTAGAGTCTTCTTGTTGTGGCTGCTTTTCTGCTTCTGGAGCATTTTCCAATTCTTTTTCTTCTAACACCTCAAAATCATCATTTTCAAAATATCCTGACTCTGGAAATAACTGAGGCAACATATGAAACCATGTGATATTTAAGTAGAAACAAGTAAGTACAAGGTTTCGCACATTACCTGTTAAGTCTTCAAATCTAGCAGTGTGGAGCATATCTCCACCATCATCGTCATCTGATTGTACAATGTCATCATGACCCTCATCTAAATCCACCGTTACTTCATCAAAATCCCCCTCAACATCTGATTCCCTCTATTGGTCGTAATCATCATCTTCTCTCATGACAAAAGCTGTGTAGGTACGTGCATCTCAGTTAGGAATTTGAGCTTATTTTGGAAAATATTAGCTAAACCTAACATGATAGGCTACATGTGTTACACCTATTTTCTATTATATGAAAAGAAAACAAACATGAACTCAGTGATGCATGTAACTTGAGGCTAAAACATCACTGCAACACACAAAATCTCCTCATGATTATTATGTTATCCACAAAGAGAAAGGTACCGGTTAAACGGTCTTATATAACTTTTTGTTACAACAGCCAAGAGCACTAAAGCACCAGATAATGATTATCCATTTTTAGCTTGAAGATATAGTCAAACTGGCCAACCAGCAACATGGTATTATTAAAAGTGGCAACTTAAAATACAGACGTTACATGCTCGCCAAGTAACAAAGACTCAAATGATTAAATCTTGAGAAGCCTTGTATATAAATATGATTGACACAACATTGTCGATCAAAGTAGAGTTATTAACTCAATCAAAATCCAACCCAAACAATAAAAAAAAACCCTAGAAAAAAATTAGCATCGTTAATTTTTTTATTTTGTAAAAACTAACTAACTAGTAAAGCCTAACTAAGTAACATGAAAGAAAGATCCTTACCTAAATCTTATAATAGTTCATGCATGTAACTTAAGCCTAAAATATTATTGTTGTAACAGAATGAAATCATATCTCATCGTACAACTCGTGATTGTCATTAACTTGTTCTTTGATACAGCAGAATAAAAACCCTAATCATGCTTTAAAAAGTAAATCTATAAGATCTAACATCTGATTCCATGATATCAAACAAAAAATCTAACATAAATGTAATATTCATTCGATAATGGGTGTAGAAATATTACCAGCAACAAAGATCGAGTTCAAAGAGGTAGATTCCTTGTAAAGATTAGAGATAGTAATAGAATAAAAACCCTACTCATGCTTTAACTAATAAACTTATAAGAAGTGATAGAATAAAAACCCTAATCATGCTTTAACTAGTAAACCTATAAGATATAACATCTGATTCCAAGAGATAGAACAAAAAATCTAACATCAATTTAATATTCATTCGATAATGGGTTGTAGAAATAATACCAGCAACAAAGATCGAGTCCGAAGAGGTAGGTTCCTTGTAAAGATTAGAGACGATAGTAGTAGAATTTTGATTTCATAGAGAGAATGAATCGAGTAATAAAAACTGAAAAAGTAGATCGAACTCATCTTTATTTTTCTTTTTGGAATTTAACCAAACCATCAGGCGAGAATTGATTTTCCTTTTGAAATCATCCCGTCCAGTAAAATCCATTTTCATCACCTGCCAAACAAAAGATTTTTGGTGTTTTTCTTTTTTTATTTCCAAATTTTTGATGTGTAACCAATATGGTTAGTTTCCTTATTTTATGAAAGAATATATTGTAGACAGTTATGATAAAATTGTTTCCCAAAATTATCGAAATTTTGTTTCCTATCTCTAACCAGCTCGAGAAGAGGCTATAGAAAAAAAGGACTTTCCTATTTCGAATAATATTTACCTTAATAATTTTAAGCTGGGTTGTCTCCTGTATTATTCTTGGTTTAGGGAGGAAACGTATGAATTATTAGTGGCACCTATGTAGGAAATGTATTATTCTAATCATACAGTAAGCTAATAAAGATAAATAAACTAAACCCATCCATTTTCATGTTCATCATTTTCAGAAAACATAAAGTTCAATGTGAATCATTCATCACATAAATGTTAACCTATCTATCAGCGTAAAAAGCCTCCATCTAGTGCAGTACTTAAAAAATAAATAAAACCACCACTCAAAACAAAATGGTAATCAAAAACCCTGTTTAAAAAGCAAAGAACTTGTTAGACGAGTCTGGTTCTTTGTCAGATTAGTCTGGTTCCTCATTCTCATCCAATTCCACACAAAGATCATTATCATTAACATCGTCGTATAGCATTACTTTACTTTCAATAGCACTTTACTTGTTCACACTCGTATTTTTGTTAAAAGTATTGGCAAGGAGATAATAAGATCAGACCTAAGGTGATAAATTGATTCTTATTGTTTACAGGGGGGGGACTGTATTTTTCTACATTTTCTCCGTTCTTTCAGCTAATTATATTTATTTTTCCAAAAGAATACACACCTCATAAAAAAATAAATTTACAAGAGTATATTGCATTCTGTAAAGTCTATGAACTTATAAATAATTATCTGATTTATTTCATAAACATCGCCTTCTTCTAAATGACAAAATTAGCAAACGAAACAAGAAACGAAAACAACTTTCAAAGCGTCCACAAAATGAAATCGATAAATCAAACCATATCATAAAAAAAAAACCATATCAAATGAACCATCCACATCTTCAAACAATTCTTCTTGCAATGCTGAGGTGAACCTGATCACTCCAACCAGCAGGCTTGGGCGCCTTGTCATCCTCAAATTTGTCATTTTATGCTTTATCAGGCTCCACATGCTTGTTAAGATCATGCTTGTTAACTTTTGGATTATCTGCCATATTCGGAACATCAGGACGATCTTCATCAATAATTTAAATTATAGAAGCAAGAGCAACATCATTCACAGTAGGACCATCAGCATAAGCAGGAACATCAACATCCTCAACGCATCGATTACAAAGATCCGTGAGGAACACCAGGAATAACATCAAGATAAATAGGAACATCATCATTGTCAACACTATCGACAACAGAACTAATAACAACGTCGAGAGGAACACCAGGAACAATAGTTATTCCGTCCACAGTAATGATAATCCTCAATTTACGAGGACCATCCATCAGTCGAGGACATTTTTGGATCCTCTCTTCAGTTCCATCTCTACAGTCCCTCTTAGCAGAACTCATTTTCCTCTTAATACTCTATGTTAATTTTTTCTATGCTTGGTGTAATTTATATATATTTCTAAGGAAAACCCTAATTTATTAGGTTTTCCATCATTATCTTAAATCACCTATTCTTTGGTATTTACATCGAATATTGTAGCAATATAAGGAGATATGGAATGAATATTTTCATGTTTATCTAATTTCCTTTTTAATCTAATATACAAAAAGGAATCCAATTCTTTTGTCCCCAAGGATAGTATTCCATTCTTTGCATACACGTTTTCTTGCTAAAACGATTTATGTAGTTTGGAGTCGCTAAAGTATCTCGGTAGTTAATTCCGGAAACATATCCATCACTATTATACTGATGAAAGATTATAAAAAAAACAAAAAAAATTTACAAGCTTTTAGGATTTTCTTATTGTGAATGCTACAAGAAAATTCGAGTATAAAGCTTATATATATATATATACATCCAATATACCTGTTGGCGAATGGTCGCGTCAGTCTAGGACGTTTTTGGATCCTCTCGTCAATTTCATATCAACAATCTCTCTTAATACTCTATGTTAGTTTTTTTCTATGCTTGGTGTAATTGAAAACTCTAATTTTTTAAGTTTTCCATCATTATCTTAAATCACGATTCTTTGGTATTTACACCGAATATTTCAATTTCCATATTACTAAAAAATGAGATATTGTAGCAGTATAATGAGATATGGAATGAATATTTTCATGTTTATCTAATTTCCTTTTTCATCTAATATATACATTCCAAACATAACAAACTAAAATAAATCATGATCTTTTAGGAAATACCCAAATAATTTTTCTACTTTTCGACTAATTACCTAGGTGGGTGGGGTGGCCCCGACCGCTGGACCATAGGTGTAACGCAAAAAAAGGAAAAAAAACCAAAGGTTGGCTAGTTAAACAATGACCCAAACTAAATTGTACATTTCAACCTAGAAAATAATCCAAACACCAGAAAAAAAACACAACTACAAGAGAAAAAAAAATCTACATACCCAAGGAATAAATTGTACATAGAAAAAAATACATCAAAAATAAAAAATAAAAAATAAATAAAAAAACAACACAACTACAAGAAAAAAAAGCTACATAGATAACCCAAAGAATGTGTTAGTGGCATGGACATCATGAGTACATGTTTCTGATTGTCCACCAAAATTCTTCAACGAAACAGCGTTCCTCATATGAGGAATAATTGCAACCTTGCTTTTTTCCCACAGTCGTGTCCCCCAAATTTCTGTCCAAGTTATGGTGAGTGCATTGTAACGCAATAAAAGCCCATTCTGCCATAATAGGAGGTCCTTGTTTTTTCCAAAATCTATCGTGTAATAGGTCGGCCACCTTTCATCCTCATCCCTTTTCAAGAAAATGCTTACCTTATGATTCCAATTACATTCCCCGCCAGGTGCCCATGTATGAATATTTTTTTTGGAAATGGATGCCCAGAAATCTATCTGGGGATGATTAATGTCCTCATCACAGGCCTCATGGATGTAGTAAAATAAAAATCGAACTCCGAACATAACCATCCCAACTGAAGGGAATTCACTCCTAGGAATATGATGCGGGGGTCGCGAATGTTGGTGAAATGCCTCAGTGTCCAAATTGAAAGAAACTATGCCACTATCCCACTGACAACAATCCTTCCAAAAAATACAACCATGTGCGTACATGCCTGAACTCCGAAAAATATAAGGAATCTCCCATGCTATGTTCCTCCATCCCTTCTTGTCTCCTAGAGTGTGTATTTGAACTTTACCATCCATGTGAATTCGAACTACCTTATACTCATCGGTACGTTGATAGTATCCGAAACCCCAAATTATAGGATACCAAGAAAGTACTTGATCTCGTGCAATAATTGGGATGCATAGTGGTGGAAAATGTAGGTGTTCATCAGTTTCTGGATTCATAACATATACAGGATCTTGTATTCCATGGTGTAAAACATAAAAACAGACCAGACCATTGCAAGATCCAACTATTGTGTGCAACTTAGTCAATCTTCATGGGTTCCATCATTCGGGGCGTCGTGATTGTTGGCTGTTACGATCGGGTTGAAATCTTCCTCTCTATAAAAGAGTTGAGTAACTTCTTTCCCTATTCTTGGTGTGACACCAAAAAGGAGTCCAATTCTTTTGTACCCGAGGATAGTATTCCACTCTTTGGAAACACATTTGCTTGCTAAAATGCTTTCTGCAGTTTGGAGGTGCTGTAGTATCTCGGTAGTTAATTCCGGCAACATATCCATTACTATTATACTGATGAAAGAATATTAAAAAAATAAAAATATTTTTTTTAAAGCATTTAAGGTTTTCTTAATATTATAGAATGCTACAAGCAGATATGAGTAATGCTTATATAGACATCCAATCAGGGCTATCAATGGGTACCCGTTACCCGCTACCCGGAACTGGACCCGCCTAATTGGGTCCGGTTCTGGGTCCTAAAGTTGGACCCATTAGCAACTTAGGACACGGAGGGTAATTACCCGATTGGACCCGAATGTTAACGGGTCCAAACGGGTAATACCCGTTGGGTACCGCTGTAACAAAAATTCGTTTATTTAACCTTTTAATCATCTTTTTAGCAAAATTATAGGTATTTTGCAAGTTTTGGCTTTGAATTTTTTTGATTTTTGATTTTTTCTTACATTTAATCTTTATTTAGTACATTTAATAAGGAAATAATAATATTTTTTTATAAAAATAATTTATATTCAAGTTAAAAAGAGAAAGAAATTAAGATTTTAAGATTTTTTAATACCCAACTCAAAAATTTCCGGACCGAGGGTACCCGGACTTTAAACGGGTCCGGTTCTGGGCCAACACATTATGGAACCGGCCCCGGAACCGTTAGGACCCGGAACCGATGCTGATATGCCGGGTCCGGTTCTGGTCCATGTACTACCCGGGAGGACCCGGAACCGTTGACAGCCCTACATCCAATACACCTGTTGGCGAATGGTTGCATCCTTGATGAGCAGGCATTATTTGAAAGGTCGCGCCTTTAATGAGCATGCAGACAAGTAACGCATATTTGCATGTTTTATCTTTGAAGGGTCGCCTCCTTAATGAGCAGGCAAGTAAAGCAAATTTTCCCGTTTTATCTCATAAGAGGTTATTGCTTAAACCTATAACTGAATTTTTATTTAAAAGCAAACAAAATCTAAAGGATAACCATTACGTCATGAAGTAGTTATCCAATGAGACATTGGAGAGTTCCTATATTTTAGGATACATAGGATTTTTTGTGTTTTAAGAAAAAAAACTTCTCCAATCGAAATTTCAAAGATAAATGTCTCCAAATAACCCAGAAAAAGAGAGTGGTTCCAAACCATCAAAAGGCAAGACCCCAATGACAGAGGAAGAAGTTGATAATGAGGAGTGCTTGAAGAGAAAGGAAGTGATGATTAGGTTCAAATTAGCAGTATCTGAAATGTATTTGGAGCAACTAGATAAATCTAAGTACTATATATGCAAAGCAATAAGATTGAATAAAATGAAGAAGAAAGAAGAGGTAAGGAATATGAGAGAAGAGGAATAAGTAGGTTTGCAGAACAATAACCAAGATGATGATATGGATCTGTTGTGGAATGAGTTTTTTCATGAAAACTCAGTATATGAGGCAGAAAATGAAGAGAAAACAAAGAGAAGCAAAGAGAAAGTAAAAGATGAAGAATACCCAGAAGAATTTTTTCAGTTGTTGCAGAAAAAGGAAAGGAGACAAGGTGTGTTGTTAATGAGAAGGATTAGGGCTAGAAGATATAAGGAATTATACAAACCACCCTGAGGCTGAAATCAGTATAGAGGATGAGTATCAGGCGTACATATCACGAACACCACATAAAAATGAGGTCATACTCAACATAGTGACTGATTCTGAAACTGATATGGGATCGGAGAGGGAAATGTTGGATTACGACTTCGAGTGATGGCTGGCAATAGGTAAGACTCTACCAATTCCAATTTTCTTATAGCTGGTGGATTTTTTGGGTTAAGTTGATTTAATGGAAATGATGATATAGATTTTAATTTCAAATGGTTACACAAGCTACTATTTTGAAGAAATAGGTATCATCAAAGTATAGAGAAAAAGAGTGTCTAATGGGAAATTGTGGACTGTTGATGACTGAATCTTTTTCATTCGTGTGCATTTTCAAGAAGATCATCATTGATTTGTCTATCAATGCATTTTCAAGAATATCATCATTGATTTGTCTATCAATCACTTATACCCTTTGCATCTCAAATTCTCACTTCTTTTTACATTTTTCTTTTCCCCTCTCGGATTTTATTATAATGAACACATAAAAGTCTCCATATAGATTCGAAAAATTTATAACCATAAATACAACTGCAATACAGAAATGCCTACCTATATACCAAATTGACCACCATAAAAGAAAATCCCCCACTAAATTCGTCGGGAATATGTTTAAAGCATTAACTCCAATAAATAAAATACCAACCATTATTACCCAAAATAAGACCAAGTCTGATTCTTCAGATTTCAAAAACAACTTTTAGTCCAGACAAGATACCAAAAAAATAATCAAAGATGAGAAATAGTACTATTAAATATAAATATAAATATAAATAAATAAATAAATATATATATATATAGAACACCAAACTACATTACTCTGATCAAAACAAAAACAAAAACACTACACTCGGAATATGTTTGTGGCATGGACATTGTCATTACATGTTTCCGATTGTCCTCCAAAATTCCTCAACGAGACGACGCTCCTCATGTGAGGAATAACTCTAACCTTTTGCCACCTTATCTCCGCAATTTATGTCAAAGTTCTGGTGAGTTCATTATAATGCGCTAAACAGTGGTTGTTTTGCAATAGGACGTCGTTGTTCTTTCCCAAGGCTATTAACTTATATGGCGGCCACCATATATTCGAAGGATCTTCCAATACAATGCTCCTCTTAAGTTCCCAATTTCATTCTACACCGGGTGCCCGTGCATGAATATCATTATCGGAAATGGGTGCCCAAAAATCAATCCGGAGATCATAAATATAGTGAATGTTGTAAAACAAAAGGCGAACTCCAGACAAGACCATTCCAAGTTTTGGAGTACTGAAACCACCATTCTCATAAGTATGATGGGGTGGTGGCGAATGTGTCTGGAATGTCTCATTGTCCAAATTGAAAGATACTATTTGAATATTGTCATAAAAATAATGATTTATCCAAAAAATGCAACCATGTGCGTACACACCTAAATGCCAAAAAGGAAAATCTCTGATGTTCCTCCATCCCCTATTGTCGCCTAGAGTGTGTACGTCCACTTTACCGTACACTTGAATTCGAACTACTTTGTATTCACCGGTATGTTCACAATAGCCAAAACCCCCTACGACAAATCGTGGATCCCAACTAATTTGTGGCGTTGGTGTTGGATCACATATTTTTGGCAGATGGAGGTGCTCACCCGTTGTTGGATTCATAATATAGATAGGATCTTGTATGCCGTGGTATGAAACATAAAAACATATCAGGCCATTACAAGATCCAATGATTGGGTGTGACATGTTTTCATCATAGGATCGGATAATATTCCAGGTACCATTGTTCCCAAATAACATCTGATAGAAATCTCCCATTATCGTGTAGTAATCTTCCTCCTCAATTTGTTATTTGTAGAAGAGTTGCGTAACTTTTTCTTCTGTCGCTTTTTGAGTGAAACCGAAAAGAAGTCCAATTCTTTTGTCTGCAAGGACAGAATTCCACTCTTTGCATACACATTTGCTTGACAAAATACCTTCTGTACTTGGGAGGAGGTATAGTATCTCGGGAGTTAAATCCGGCAACATTTCCATTACTATTACTGGTGATTTTTTTTTTTAATATAGAAGTATTTAGGATTTCATTTTTGTTGAATGCTTATATAGGCATCAAATGGATGTAATATGTGTCCCCACACAACACACCTGTTGGAATTTTCACGTCTTTTGGTGTTTCAAAATCTATTCGGTTAATGTGAAGTGTAATACGAAGGGGTGCGAACCGTTACACCGTTTGGCCAATGGTCGCATCCTTAATCAGCATGCCTTATTTAAAAATCCATGATCCAACAAGAAACATATATTTTCACGTGTTTGTGTGAGATTTATTCTAGTTTATCAACATTCTATTTATGTGTCCATTGCAAATTTAAAAAATAGGGTTATGACCATAGTATATTAATCTTTCAAAGAAAAAAAATGATCCCAATATATATTGTTATTACCAATCATAGCTGTAATTTATGGTATTTACCAATATACGAAAGCCAAAAGAGAATTTTGGCATGGTTATAGCACTTGGCCGGATGGAATTGTTGCGCATGGCTTTGAGTAGGTGTGAATTACCGAGGGAATTACACCAAAAATAGAAATTTGTTCAGATCCTAGTTAGCAATTCGGGGTACGGGGAGTAGTTCGGGACGGCATACGTACGAGAATTATTCGGATCCGGATAGGTCGGATTCTGTCAAAAATACGGCCAACGGTTCATTGTTCGGAGAGTAGTTCGGTACGGATACGTACGTGTATAATTCGTTATAGGAATGTGAGTTCGGTATTCAAAATTCGGCATTATTAAATAATAAAATTTTAGAATTTTATAGGTTGGGATGTGTAGTTTGTGCTAAAAATGCAATATATACTAAATATCATTTAATTATATCACCAACAAGCTGTTGGTCCAGTGGTTCTGAGATGGTTCTAAGGATCTTGGCATCCTAAGTTCGATTCTCATCTTAAATTTTTGTGAAAACCACATTTTAAATGGATGGAAATTGACAGTTGGGCTCCAATTACGTCTGGCCTAGTTTGATAAGGGAAGGAATCGAAGTTGGGCTTCACTAAACCAAGGCGAATCAAAGTTGGGCTTCACTAAACCAAGGCGAATCAGTACGCCGAACTTTCAGACGACATGAATTATTCTCGCATGATTCGGGATCCCCATATTGTTCGCGTACCAGGGACTATGTTTGAAGTATTCGGCCGTATGATTCGAATTCATACGATTCGGATTCGTTCGCGAATTATTCGTGAATAATTCGCCGAATTAATAACTAGGGTTCAGAGAAGATTAGGCATGGCGAATCATGGAGAGAGATACTTCAGATACCTACAGATTTGGCAAGAGTGTAGCCAAGTCATGCACATTAGCGAAGAGTACATGATTATGATCTACTGTAAGATAAAGCATATACTCCATGTACTCAATCAACATGGTTGTGTTTACACAATTTTTTCGTACTAATTTTCCGTATTTAGATAAATCATACTATATGCTAAAATCAATGTGGTGTTGTACGCGTATATGGGAATATATTTATCAATATGGAAACTATTATATTTTGTTTATTTGAGAGTGATATGAGGAATACAACTAAATTAGGTAATTGGAGATAGTGCTCCTAACCTAAAAAAATTAGGGTTTTCTAGTACATACATATATATATTTATATATATTAGAGGTCGTACAAACTACACTAGCATAAAATATAGATTGATATATTAGACGAAGAAAATGAGTTCCAATAAGAACAATACCGAGAGCATTAAAACAATTCCAAGGATAGTAATGGATGTCCATAGAAATCTAAGGATCACCATAACTATTGATGGCGTGTGTAAGGTTCCTGGCATGCCCCTGTTAGCTAAAGTTCAAGCTCATGTTGACAATCCTACTCTTTCTGGTTCTGCTTCTGTTGAAATATATAGTGTCCATGCTCCCATTCCTTCGAATGATCCTGTTGGTGAAACTGTTTCTGGCACACCAGAAATACCCAGGGAGACACCTCTAGAAGAAAAGGTACTTGAAGTTCCAGCACATCCTGCTAACGCTACAACACGAGTACCAGATGCGGTGGTTTTAGTTGAGCAGATTATCAAAGAAACTTTCAAATAATGTGGTTTTTGTTTTTTAATACAGAGGATGTTGGTATTATTTTGCTTCGTTTAGTTTTAGAATGAATAATATAAAAATATTGGTTCTTTAATATATGCTCGTGTTTAAATTCTTTGCTTGATATTTGTTTGTTAATCAATCAATTTTCATTATCTTAACTCGTCGAGTCAACTCAGTTTTCCATAATATACCTTATATAAACATAATCTCTTATGAAAGTTATCAGATTTTTAATTTTAATTTAGGCACAACCAAAATGGAAGAAATATATCATTAATTTATGGAAAGACTGGACCACAAGGGATCTTGCCACCAATGCCAAATTTGGGTCAAGCCAACCCAATGTGACAGACATTTTAGAAACAAAAAATAATCTTCTCTATATTATTTGGAAAAACAGAAGAAGAGGAGTACTGAAGAGATCTATCTTTTCGTTTGCATGTACCCAACAAGGACGCACAAGATACTCATTATGACTACTATCAAATTCCCATTTATTGCAGGACCGTAACAGCTACCTAGATCTTCTAATTTTGCATGCGCACAAAAAATAAGGGACTCATTGTGATTGCGCGTATATTAGTGGAAGTGAAATATGAGAAACTGAGGTGTAATGATGACTGACAAAATCTACTTAGGTAGTCAAAGGTGTGAGAAGCATATAGTTAGGTTGTTTTCTTTCTCTGCTTTATATCTTGTTACCAAAAAAAGTAAATTTAAAAAATATAAGTGAGAGAAGGCTATACCAACTTTTTATTGTTTTTGATAAGACCAAAAGTTATCATATCTTGTGGGGTATACAATACTGACTCATACTTTTCTTTTGGTCACACATAACAATAAGTCCTAAAGTACAACTACCATAGGAATGCACCCTTAAATACAAAAATCAATCATAGGAATGTTCCACATATATACTCCTAGTATTTAGTGATGTAGCTGGTATTTAGGATAGGGTCCCACTACAATATTCTACACAAATTTTTAAAGCAGAAATGATCAAAGATAAAAAAAATACCACTGCAAACTGAAGTATTTATTATTGTAATAGCTAATTCCTATGTTATTGGTACCTTGGATATAGTAGTATCTTTTCTTTACTACTGAGTCAACTACATTGCACTATTTTACTCCCAATTCACATATTCTTAAAAGCAAAATAATAGATGATTAACATATTCCTTGGAGTACTAGCTAGTGCCTTGGAAGATCATAAATGCTTTTTGGTGCAATTTTTTTGATTAAAATCCCAATTCATATTCTTAGAAGCAATTCTAGCTAGCTCTTACAATTAAATTTGTATTAAAAGAAATGAGATCAGTATTTATTTTTTAAAATACTGGCGGACAATATAGGATTTTATCATGTTTGTGCCTTTAATCTGGACGAAACATGATATATCAGCGATACATATGAATATCCAATGATATCACATTATTGGTCGTATCGGACCGATCATCCGATAATATTGGCAAGGATGTTTGGGGATGTTAGGTTATCAAGTAAAACTAGTTTATTTGATTGGTTAGAATTATGAATTCATGAACGACTATGATTGGCTTCGTCGACAAGACTCGATGTCACTCTTGGAGGAGCTTCTAAACCAATTATTATTTATTTCGATGTCACAATCTTAGCAATAATTTTTCGTCCAAATCTAAGTTTCCGGGGAGTATTTCCACCGAGACAAATTGCTTAATGGTAATTTTCCATTTTTACCGATGTCATTCTTACACGAGCTTGTAAGCCAATTTATATTTCGATGTCACGATCTTATCAAGTATTATCGTACAAATCTAAGTTTACGCGGAGTATCTCCACCAAGATAAATTGATTGATGGTAATTTTCCATTTTTACCGATGTCACTCTTGGATGAGCTTCTAAACCAATTTTTATTTATTTCCATGTCATGATCTTAGCAAGAATTTTTCGTCCAAATCTAAGTTTCCGGGGAGTATTTCCACCGAGACAAATTTCTTAATGGTAATTTTCCATTTTTATAGATGTCACTCTTGGACGAGCTTGTTAACCAATTTATATTTCGATGTCATGATTCCTAGCAAGTATTATCGTCCAAATCTAAGTTTACGCGGAGTATCTCCACCAAGATAAATTAATTGATGGTAATTTTCCATTTTTACCGATGTCACTCTTGGACGAGCTTCTAAACCAATTTTTATTTATTTCTATGTCATGATCTTAGCAAGAATTTTTCGTCCAAATCTAAGTTTCCGGGGAGTATTTCCACCGAGACAAATTGCTTAATGGTAATTTTCCATTTTTACCGATGTCACTCTTGGACGAGCTTGTTAACCAATTTATTTTTTGATATCATGATTCTTAGCAAGTATTTATCATCCAAATATAAATTTATGGGGAGTATCTCCACCCAGATAAATTCCTTGATTTTAATTTTCCATCCAATATTTTTATTTTTATATTACTTTTTATTTATTTTCCAAAGCCGCATACTTGTTCACTAGCCAAGTTTGCATGTGGCTAAGCTAGAGACGTATGTCACGGTATAAAACACGAGCAAGGAATGAAGACTAGATAGCACCGCTTTTTGGTTTCTAAGTCTCTCTCTAAACTAGGGTTTCAGTATCAAACCATACAAAATGACTGCTCATCTAGTAACTTCCTTCCTATTTCTTCTTCTTGATGGAGACAAAGAGATTGTTGGTTATTTTGGTTGCGAGGTTGTTCCTTGTTTTGGAGATGTTGATGATTATGATGTTTTTGACGATGAAGAAGAGGAAGACGATGAAGAGGATGATGAGTATGATTTTGAGGATGATGATGATGATGATGATTTAGATGATCCAGAAAACTTATTTTGGTTTGGGCCAGCGCTTGAGGATGAAGATGAAGACGATGATGTTGATGTTGATGATGACGATGATGATTGGCCATACAAAGATGTGGTTACGATTGTCGACATCAGCAGTGGAGAAGAAGGGGATTATAACTGATCTAGTCCTCTGTTTTCATGGTTCTGCTATGCAAGAATGGTATTCAATCACATCTTGATCCATCATCTTTTGTTTAGTTAAATATCTTTTTAGTTTTTGTGTTATTAGTGTAATTTTTTTATATTTGTTTTTTGATGTTTAATTAGTCTGTTTCTAAAGCTGCTTGGAAGTATAATTTTTGTGAATGTTTAATATTTACGGATGCAATATTTTCTTTAGATTCCAAGTGCATATGTTGTTTAATTTCTGTCCATTGTTCATCTGTTAGAGTATCAATCTTTTGACAAAACAGAATGAACGAGTAATGTGTTTAAGGGGGCTTGGTGTAGAGATTTGGAAGTTATGGTTAACCATTATTTTGTTGTGGCTTTGCTATTAAAGTGATATATAATCATGAATATGATAAGGACTGTATATTGAGTCTTGTATCAGAGTTAAAAAAATAGCCAAATGTTTCATAAATTGCAATGCCAAATCTGACAAACTTTACCATAAAAAAAATCGAATTGAGAGCACAATTGAACAGTAGGCCTAGGACCATAATTGTGCTTACACATTAATAAAATTAGCATACTAAAAATAATATAAAAAACTTGAATTTAGTCAATGCCGAGTGCTCAGCCATAAATTTGTTTGTCTTGGTGGCTTCCCATGTTCTTATTCATTGTAATCATTATCCAAATGTTCACCGTAGATTTTCTCAAATGCATCCCAAGAAGCAAAACCCTTAGGAGGAGGATTATTTTCAACATGGATCATTTTCTTATTATGAACTAATTTTCATTCTTCATCAACAAAATCTTCTAGTATATCACCAATGCTTTCCACAAAGTCATCCCATGAAGCAAAGCCCTTCAGAGGAGGAGGATCATTATTAATAAGACCATTGGCAAGAACAACACATTTCTCATTAGATCTCATCCTATCAATTCCTTCTTTCTTTTACTTACGAACGAGGTATCTAATTTCTTATTTCTAGGATCCAAATATAGCTAAATATAGTGTTGATTTTTTCTTCCCGTATACATATCTAGCATGCAAATCTAAATATAGTGGGTGGGTTATGTTTACCATGAATATAACAAACGAAAATCAAGGTGATATATGGAAAGTGGGATTTTTCATTTAGGATTGTAGGACTAGACTACTGATTGTCAGTTCTAATTAGATGCCTATAATCTTGCCGTAACCCTAAAGATATCTCTAAATATCCTGACACGTTAAGCATTCATGTCAATGAGATAGATAGTACACTTGTTAAAATTAAAATTTTACATTCCTTATTTAACAAAATACTCATTCCTTATTGAATTTCAGACGCAACTTTTCCTACTACATTATTACTACAATCATAATTGAATTTTTGCAAAATTCATAGACACCAACACTTGTTGATCATGCACGGTTTACCAGGGTTTACGGGTTTTTCATAGAGCCGGCACCTGTTGACAGGCATTATGTGACGCTGGTGCATTGCAATATCTTGAACTGCAGCATGGTTTGGCTCATGTCTCATGCCATATCTCAAGTCCCTGACCAACAATTAAAATAAAAAAATAGTCAAACATAATAGGTCAATAAGCAAAACAAAATCATCACACTTGTGTATATTTATTGAGTGGTACAATTTATTATTATGGTGATTATGAAGTATGAACATCTCTATGTTTCATATTTTAGGTTTATTTTTATGTTGTTGTGAATTGTACCCTGATTTGAGAATCTTTTGGTGATTATGAACATCTCAATTGCATGCTTTATGAACATCTCAGATTGTAGATTCAGACTGTAGGTGATTTAGGATTATGAACATCTTTTGGTGATTATGAACATCTCAGATTGTAGATTCAAACTAGGTGTGTATATGCCTCTCCATCAAGTGAATTAGACTGGATAGAGAATAATGCTTATTTTGTTTCAACATACCACGGTTGAAATCACAAAGAGAAACCGAAAAAAGACAATTGCAATTTCATTAACCACATTTATAAACACCATCACCATTACAGATCAGACCACTAATTACTAAGTAGTTTCATTTACAATCAAACCATAAGCAAAAGAACTAGACACACTACCAATTCCAGTTCGACTTACACCTGAACAACCAACTCCGATGTCGTCCGATAAGCAAAATTCACATAACCTCCATAACAAGTACCAGCAAAATACCTACCACTACTACTACCGAGTTTGATCTTTGTCAACACCAAAACAACACCTTTACAAGATCAAACATTGTGCCGAAATAAACCCCCCCCCCCCCCCCCCCCCAAAAAAAAAAAACACACTTACCATGCATTGGAAGATGTATCATGTATTACAGAAGACTAGACCTCTCCTTTAGTTCCAACATCACCAGCAACTACAAGCATTAGGAAAATCTTTGTGAATTTTCACGAAGATGATCTGAAGAATTCAAGGAATACAATCCTCCTAAGTCTTCCTCAAAAGATTTTCCCAATGCTCTTCAGATGATCACTACTGATCATCGTCATCATCGGTGTTAAAGCCCTCTTCTTCATAGGAGAAGTCTACGCCTCTATCAGTGCTGGTAGAAGTTGCAGGACCATAACCTCCATCCTCATCATCTTCATCATCTTCACCATATTATGATCCTTCATTTTTTTTATTGCTGAACCTCTTATGAAATATGATTGCCATCTACATCCATCCCTGGTATCTCCTCACCGTCTGAATACACATTCTGGGATTCAGACATAGTACGAGCAAATATCCTAGGTTGAGCTTTCTCTGCCAAATAGAGTAGATAAATCTCTGCATCATCTCTCTCATGCCTTTGTCTCTCTCTAGCCTATTTTTCTGGATCATTAGATCCCTCACTGCTGCTATCATCCTCATAAATTTTTACTGCTTCTCCACCTTCCTCATCACTTTTACTTTCTGTGTCACTTCTTATCTTAATTCAACGATGTTTATATCTCTCTAGCCTTTCTCTCTTATTCCTTGCACATCTTGTCTCATATTTTATGATCCAAAACTGGTAATCTTCTTCGTTCTCAATCCTTTGCCTATCAAATTCTTCATGTCTCCTATTTTCTTCTTCCTGAATCCTCTTATTTGGAATTTCTTGTTCTAAATAAGAAATCAATCTCTCAGCCCCTTCACTTATTAATGCATGAGTTGCTTGTTTTGCATTTTCTAATGCTGGTGATTTATTTTCAACAACATCAGGTTGGTTTGGTTCAGCCATATCTTAATCTTCTTCTCTCTGCAAATTTTCTTTATTTTTTTTGTTTTGATTAAGTAATTGCATATCAGTTTGTTATACTTTTGTAGAGTGGTTAGATTAACCATAAATGTCCATTTATGGCGCATGGTTAAACTTCTTGTCCCTTGGCATACCACGCCTCATCAGTGTCAAGATTCAATACACAATTTTTCAAAATACATCATTATTAGTCGTCTCATCTCTTAATTGCCCCTTCAAAAAAAAATCTCTTAATTGCACACAACGTTATCTTTAAGAGTAAAACCAGGCGGTTTCCTAATTTGAAGGCCATAACTGTAGCATTATGGTTCACCAGGGTTCACAATTTTGGCTCATGTATCATGCCATATCTCATGTACCTGACCTATGGGTGGGACTTGGGTTGGTTGGGCGGGTTAGAAGGCTTACTCTAAATAGATAATAATAGCTCATGATTCATGAGATAAATATAATAAATATTTTCATTATTAGATTTGAAGATAATATCTAAAATTATTCTAAATAGATAATAATGTCAATTATAAAAATAGTTTTATATAGCTATATCATTGTTCTTAGGGTTGGGTGGGTTGCTTGGGCTAGAAATATTTGTGCCGATGCTTGCCCAAATTTAACTAGGTTTTATAAAATTTATAACCAAGCATGCCCAAAGTTTTGAAATACATTGCCCATGTTCTCCTAACGATCGGGTTGGGCATGGGTTGGGTGGGTTAACCCAACCCCTAGTTATTAATTCTCCGAATCATTCCTGAATGATTTTCGAACGTATCCTAACTGACCGAATCCGAATGATACTTCCAAACTAGTTGAACTCCGAACCGAGTTCCCAGATTATATGGACCTCACGAATGATTCGCGAATGTATCCGAACTGACCGTATCCGAATGATATTTCCGAACTAGAACTCCCATAGGTAACTCTCTCACCAGAGTTCTGTTGATTGATTTTTGTTTAATTTTGTATATACTTTATATTTAAATACAATTATTGGTAGTTGTTTAACCAATGTTTTATGTGTTAATTTTTGTTTAAAAGTCTATAAGTTTTATAATACATTTATGCGATTAAATTGTTTACTTCATGTTAAATAATCATGCTAAAATGTTTTTTTCCATCTTATAAATCATATACAAATCAAATTAGTCTCGTAATAAGGTCATAATACTTATCAATTTATCATATATGTTAGCCGAATTTTAAGTGTCGAACTCATATTTATAAAACGAAAATGCACGTACGTATGCCGTTCCGAACTACTGTCCGAACAACGAACCGTTGATCATATTTTTGACCGAATCCGATCTATCCGAATCCGTATAATTCCCGTACGTATGCCGTCCCGAACTACTACCTGTACCCCGTATCCGTATAATTCCCAAAAAATGGTCAAAAATAATAGGTCCCTGCACAATTGTGTATATTATTTAATTTTAATTAGTTAACAAATGGGCCATATCCTGAACTGCATCATGGTTTGGCTCAGACATCATGCCATATCTCAATACCCTGGTCCCTGAGTTCTGACCAACAACTAATTAATCAACTAATGTCAAACAAATCAGGTCAAACATAGGTCAAGCAAATCAGATCCATGAAATCTTTAATCCAACACGTACCCTAGTGGAATCTATCCTTACCCACTATGTCATAATGACGTGATAAACCTAGGTAAAATGGCATTTTAGTTAATTAAAATATATTTAACAACTAGTTGAGAAAAAAGAGAAAAGATTATTTCCTTCTCTTACTTGCACGCGCGGGAGAAAGACTGGAAGAGGCGAAATAGAGAAATCCTAGGTAAGGAAATAGACAAAATTTTTCTTTCATTCTCTTATCAGATTATATGCAAACTTGTTTAATTTCAAGAATAGGGGATGTTTTTCTTAATTTGAAATTACCATCGTTAGGGTTTTAGGTATATACATTTCCCAAAACTAAAATCGTTTTCTACTATCAGGGCCGGCACTAAGGCAAAGTCAACGAAGGTTGACTTTGGGGCAGCAACTCGGAGGAGCAGCAAATTCAGTTTTTCGTTTAGGGGTGTTCTGTATTAAAATGAAAAAGTGGAGGTTAAAATTGCGATTAATAAAAAATAAAAGGACATATTCCTAATTTATTTAAGGGAATATATAAATATATAATTACTTTAATGGCTTATTGTTAATTTTATAACAAGTTTTGTATATTATAGAGAATCAAAGACTACTTCTCTTTTATCGGTCTTTCCAAAAAACTTCTGGTTCTTAGTTCTTTCCCTACACCACTTCTACTAGATCTACCATCTCCATGGTAAGAAAAATTAAACCCCCAATTCAATAACGAGAATAGATTTCATTGGCATATTGATTGTGCCTTTTTTGATTTTCAGTAAGTATTATTCAATTACATTTTTAGGGAAATTTTTTTTGAATCCCCATTTCTATATAAAAATAGATTATCATGTATAATATGTAATTGATTTTAAGTCTAATCCTTTGATTTCAGTTAGTATTATGTATTTTATTTTGAGGGAATTTTTTTTAAAACCCCCGATTCAATCAAGATTCATACTCTATAATGTTCTCAAACACAGTCTAATAATCATACATATATATTGTAGTTACATGATCCAGATAATTTGTTGATTATAGAATTATAATTCAGGGTTATTTTGAAAAAAATTGCTTGCTATTTTTGTTTGTTGAGCATTTTTCCTTTTTTGACCAGGTATGGTTCACAAAAGAAAGGGGCAACATTTTTGGTTTGCTTTGGGGAAGCAAAATGTCAGGGCTACTATATTCTGTAAAGCTAGGGTTCAGTCAATTTTAAGAGTTTTTTATGATCTTATCTGTGATGGAAATTGTGGAAGCACATCGATATTGTTAGGGTTTCTTTTGTTTCGTTTAGGTATTTCATTTTTTTATGATCATAAACCAATTCAGAGAGAGTTCATCTAGAGCATTCTCTGATAAATTCTAATAATAAGATTGTAATTTTTGGTTTGGGTTCACATGGATGATCACGTTTCCTTATGATTTTATTATTGAATTTTGTTAGACGGTATTAATTTTGTGATGGAAATTGTGGAATTTGGTTTAGGTTGAGTTAAATTTTGTTACTAGTGGGTTTTTATTATGGATTTAGGAATTAGCTTCTGTTGCTGTAAGGAGTAAAAGTTGCATTGTAGATTAAGCCGGCGTTGTTATAGAGCCGGAAAGGAGAATCTGTTACTGTATTCTCTCGAATTTTTTTTTCTTCACTTTGCAACGGTGTTCTATCATGCTAAGCAACTGGTTTAACAGGGAAGAAGACGTATTTGAAACTCGGTGTTCGACCAACAACGCACGTGTAATACACTTGTATCCTATTAGAGAACCTACTCATTCCCTACCTCCAGATACAACAAATGGCATCGTTTGACTCCGCAGAAGATTTGGCAATCATCAAAGCATGGGCAGACGAAAGTCGAGTTGTAGATCGCTCCTCGGCCGAGACCTTTTGGGCGAAGATACATAATAAATTTAGCCAAGATTATGGGAACCCGAAAAGAAGAAGTGTTCAACAAATCAAGGATAGGCACAACATCATCCTATATGCGGTAGCTGGGTTTTTAAAAATCAAACACCGGATATCGCACGCAAGCCACCATAGCTTGTCCCCTCTTCAACTTGTACGTATCTTTATGGTTTATTCGGCATAATACTTTTTTCAACTTATATATAACCAAATAAGTTTGTGCGTTGTTTTTGTAACACGAAGCCGTGAAAGCGCGGTACTTATAGTAAAAAGGGGAAGCATTCACATTTGATGAAATTGCTTACTTCATAGTATTTATATTTTCGGAGTACCACCAGCTGCAGAGGATCACCAGAACTCAATGGTGGGTGAATCAGACTTCATACTCTTATTTGGCATTGCAATCGTTTACTTCACTGCATTGCAGTTTGTGTAATCATCCTGTGGAATCCAGTAATCACCTATTCCTTGAATGTGGTTATGCTAGATCTATTTGGTTGGTTTTAAATATCAATATTATATTTAGTGCAGGAATTATTAGACATGAGATTAATAAATTGATAATGGTTTCAGTTTGGACATTTTTTTTAAGCATCAGTTTGGATGATTTGATGTTCAAAGATTTTTCAGAACATAACTCCAAATAGGAAAATGTCACTAGATGGCATTAATAAACTTGTGTCTCCTGGAACTAATCTTGTGTCTTCTATATTTTGATGATTCTTTAAGTCAGATTCATTACAAGGTGGAATAGGGCTAATAGTGAGGAATTGTGCAGGTAGCTTCTTTTGGGTGCAAGGACAATGCTTCAATAGAGGAATGAAGATGGGAGTTGAAGTTAAGGAGATGGAATGTAAGGCTATGCTGGCAGCTGTTACTCTGTCACCCTCTAAGAACTTTAATTATGTTATATATGAATCAGATTATGAGACTTTAATGAAATACATCAATGATCAAACCTATTATGTTAATTGGGTGAATCAAGCTTTGGTTTTAGATATTAATTCTAATTGGACAGAACACACAATTAGAGTAATGTGTTTTAATTCACTTAATTCTAATTGGGGCCATAGCTTCTTCCAGTTCTTACGATTTTATTTTTCAACTGTACCAACACGTACTCTATTTTTTACAAAGTTAGTTTTTTACTTTAGTACCGTTATAACAACTGCATCAACATGTACTCCGATTTTTAGCTATCATTTTGATTTATTTTCTGAATTCGGGTACGAACAAAAAAAATCTTTAGGATGGAATGAATATTAGTCGCATTGCACTTCGGTCTTTTAGAGCCGTCAAACCAGAAAATTATGCAGCAAGATAACAAGATTTGACTGAGAAAATTCTTAACATAGAACGTGCAGCATGCAAATTGAAGGATCTTTACCTTCCTGTTTTACCAAATTATTTACGATATACACTTAAATATTTTTCCAAATTATTTATTAGGAATAATATTGCCAAATTTCCATTTACCCTGTGTGTTCATCTCTCTCGTCTTAAATCATTTCATGTTTCTACTCTTAAATCTTCTAACCTCCCTCTAGAAAATGAAACAAGTGGTTTACTTTGATCATCTGATTCATCTCTGGATAAACCATATATTCCCCTGTCAGTTTTGCTTTGAGGAATAATCGGATCGACCGTGTAAGTAATTTTTTTTAGTACTGCTTTGTTAACTGAGATTGTAACTCTAATGGTCATAGTAGGGTAAATATTTTCTTCACATGCAACTGTATGTAGGTATCTAACCTATGATTACTTGTATGATTCATATATGATAACTGAACTCACATTATGATTTGTGATTACTCTTTGTGTACATATTACTCTTTGCAATGATATTTCGTAGTTTTATTCGGACCACAATAGCATTTTCACAAGATGTTCACAAGTTTTTTATCCGTCCAGGTATCTGAGAATTCATAATGGATCCTAGAGTAATGGATAAATCTTGGATGTATACCGATAGAACCAAACCGCGTTATCAAGACGGAGTCAATGCATTTATAAAGTTTGCTACGCATACATACCAACAGGATATTTTGAATGGGAAATGGAAACCATACGACAAGGGAAAAGTTAAGTTTCTATTTCCATATGTGAAATGTCTCAACCTCTACGCGCACAAGGAAAGTAAAGTTAAGTATCATTTATATTCTTCTGGATTCATTCAAAATTATGCGGTATGGACTAAGCACGGAGAAGGAGATGAGTCATCAAGGTGGACACTTCTGGATGGTAATGGCAGCGACGGTCCGCACTCTGATGAACCAACACATGCTGCAGAGACTAGAGAAATGGTTAGTGCTTTATTAGGAGACAACTTTTCAAAGGATTCTGAGAAGATGCAACGGATACTCGAAGATGCTGGGAAACCCCTATACGAAGGATGTGCCGATTTTACAAAGATTCTACAATGTGTGAAATGTTTAACCTGGAGAGCAAGCACGGAGCATAGCTAGGGACATGACACACGAGATGTGGCAGGCATGGTTTGCATTGGCACACGAGATGTGGCTAGCATAGCTAGGGCCATGACACGGTGCGATTGGCATGGCGTGGCTAACTTGGGCTAGGTGTGGCTGCCATGATTTTCCATTGGCACACGTGAGAATTAGGGCTTGGTTCATCTAACCCTAATTTGAAAAATATACCCTGTTAATTATTTAGAGACACATTAAAGGCTTTTATTTAATGCGCCTAGTAAATGCTTGTTTTAAATGTCTGTTAGGGTTTAGTGTTTTACGATTTTGGCATGCTTTGGCGCGGTTGGGTGTGGTTGGCATGGTTTTCCATTGGCACATGAGATGTGGCTAGCATAGCTAGGGCCATGGAACAGATAACTTAGGATAGGTGTGGCTGGCATGATTTTCCATTGGCACACATGAGAATTAGGGCTTGGTTCGTCTAACCCTAATTTGAAAAATATACCCTGGTAATTATTTAGAGACACATTAAAGGATTTTATTTAATGCGCCTAGTAAATGCTTGTTTTAAATGTCTGCTAGGGTTTAGTGTTTTACGATTTTGGCATGTTTTGGCGCGGTTGGGTGTGGATGGCAAGGTTTTCCATTGGCACACGAGATGTGGCTAGCATAGCTAAGGCCATGGCACGGTGTGTTTGGCATGGCGGGGCTAACTTGGGCTAGGTGTGGCTGGCATGATTTTCCATTGGCACAAGGGTGCGACTAGCATGGTTGGCATGCTTTGGCACGGTTGGGTGTGGTTGGCATGGTTTGCCATTGGCACACGATATGTGGCTAGCATAACTAGGGCCATGGCACGGTGCGATTGGCATGACGCGGCTAACTTGGGCTAGGTGGGGATGGCATGATTTTCCATTGGAACAAGGGTGCGGCTAGCATGGTTGGCATGCTTTGGCGCGGTTGGGTGTGGCTGGCATGGTTTGCCATTGGCACACGATATGTGGCTAGCATAGCTAGGGCCATGGCACGGTGAAATTGGCATGACGCTGATAACTTGGGCTAGGTGTGGATGGCATGATTTGCCATTGGCACACGTGAGAATTAGGTCTTGGTTCGTCTAACCCTAATTTGAAAAATATACCTTGGTAATTATTTAGAGACACATTAAAGGCTTTTATTTAATGCGCCTAGTAAATGCTTGTTTTAATCTGCTAGGGTTTAGTGTTTTACGATTTTAACCCTATACTAAAAACCACCATCAACATTAAGTCCCCTGCTTAGCTCGGAACAGGTTCCTTGTTGCGGGGTAAGCATATGATGGTGATAGACAACATAAATTATTGCAAAGACGGTTAGGAGAATCCGACTAACCTTTTAAGTGGTAGAGAGGACTTTGGCTATCCATGTTGGTAGTCCTTTCCATGGCAAAGGGGGTACGATCCTGGAGGGTGGAGCAGGTGTACGGATTGGACCACGGTAATGGCATGGTGGAGTACGTAGGAGCGACTAGGCGTGATGGGGGCCGTGGTGATGGAGCGAGGGTTTGTCCTGGGCCGTGGTGAAGTGAGGCGCGGTTTGGACTTGTGGCAAGGCGAGGCGCGGTCTGGCACGGTGAGGCTTTAGCATGGGGCCACGACAATGGCGTGGGCGGTCTTGGGCACGGGACCGGTTTCCTCTTTTTCCTTCTTGGCTCAAAATAGGAAATCCTCCCTTCCCTCAAACTCCCACGTATCATGTCCATATAAAAGGTGGACCGACTCCTTTTTTTATTTTTATTTTATTCATTCTTCCCAGCCGCGCGACAATAGTAAAGAGGAGCGTACGAGAAAATCCTAGGTATGTCTTCAAACACTTTTATTTTGCTTTTATTCTTTTTCTCTTTTCTTTTTGTTGGTGTAAACCCCAGGTGTAGGCGCACCTTTTCACGACCCTGTAGAAATATTGGCGTGAATCCTAGGTATTTTTTGTCTTGGCTTGGCGTGGCACCTAAGCACAAGTACCATATTAATGTTGACCGCCCTTGCAAGGTAGGTACGTAATAGAAATGGCCCTGTCTTCTCACGAAACCCTAGCTTTTTAGGGGTTGCTCCTCGCTTTGGTGTGGCCGTGTGTACGGTTTCCTTAGTGGGTCATTCCTCCTCGGTTGGACAAAGAATCCTATGCCATATGGTATAGTCTTGAAACAAATTGGCTTGCATCTTGGGTGAAAATAAACTTTGTGCACCTTCTGTAATAACGTCCCTTTGCATTGCTCCATTGTAGTTGTTTGAGAAAAATCTTCGTCATAATGTCACTTGGGGAGAGTTCCGCGAAAGATGTTGGTAACTCCAAGCTGAACGTGGTTGATGAATTTTTCACGATAATCTCCGCTAGGAGGAGTCCCCTTAAGCATGTGCCACTACTTATGACCGGCCTGGAGAGTGAGGGAGGGGATTGTTCAGTTCCTCCCGAAAATGTGATACGGTTTTGTCTTCATAGGGGAGAGTATTCTGCTTCTTTTATCGATTTTAGGTCCCCAGTGAGTCCATTGCGTTCCTTCGAGAAGTGGATGCGGTTCATGATGAGCCAAGAGAATGTAAGAACTAATTTGGCCACGGAGCAGATCATTGATGTTGTTGCGGCTTCTGCAGTGCTTCAGATTAGGAAAGATATTCCAGGTTTGGTCACTTTTTTTTCCAGATGGTGTCCGGACACCCATATGGCCGTATGTAGATGGGGTGAAATGACTATTTCCTTGGAAAGCGTGGATGTACTGCTGAATCTTCCCATAGTTGGAAACCTTGACGTTAAGTTGCCCGCAGATTAAGAGGAGCTGCATGACGACCTGGTCGCGAAATCAAAAGGATTTGTTCGGAAGAAAAATGATACAAAGTGCTTCTATGACTAGTGGGTGTCTCAATGGTTTCCTGACGCGTTAGATTCGAACCATAAGAACAGTACACTTCATATTGCGGCATTCTTGGCTCTTTGGCTATCCAGAGATATTTTTGATGATGACTCGGGCAGGAAAGAGATAAGACATGGACTCATTAAGTTTTCCATAAGATTGGCAAAAGGTGTCATTCTCCCCCTCAATGGTTTGTTTCTTGGTTCTATGTATGCACACCTAGACCAGCTGGTTTCGGACATGCGCGCCTCGAACGGTCATATGAAAGTGGATTCGTATGTTCATGCCGACTTTCTCCAAGCATGGTTGTGGGAGCATTTCGAGCAGTATGCCCCGAAACCGTTGGCTGTACTTCCCAAGTCTTGGGGTGGCTCGAGGATACTGCGCTGGTTGAACAGGCATCCCAAGACTGGTTCGAAACTGGTCAGACCTCTTGATAGCTCGTATGCAGTTAATTTTCGTCCATGGGCTCCAGTGCATGGGTCCATAACTCAGGTTAGTACCTTTGCTCCTGCTCCAAACATGTCTTTGACTTCTGATAAAAAGGACCTGAGTGTCGGAGAGATGGTGTTCATGCGGAGCTGTGCGCCTGGTCACATGCCCTCTTTCTTCCGAGGGTCTTGCAAAGCAACCTCTTACAACATCGATAGAGCGGCTCGACATATGGGTTTTGATCAGGGGGTCCCGCTTGTTCGTCAGCCGGTCGTTCCGGAAGTCCTATTGTCGACTGTTTTTGATGCTGGTGCTCTTGCACCGGGTAAAAGTCTCCCTTTCCTTCTCGCGAAAATGAATCCATCAATAACCTCCAAATATAATGCGTTCTGGCAGAGTGAATTCCTCATCATCCAGGGATTTGTGAAAGCCGTAGTGGAGATCACTCATGATAGGCCCTCCATCAAGATTTTAGGAAAAAATCCTTTGTTGAAATATACTTCTTTAACCAAAAGGAAACCCGTCGGTCAGGTCGTGGACAGTCCCCAAGCGAAGGTATAAGAATCGTGCTGGTGGTTTTTAGTCGGGTCCGGAGGCTCTCCCGACTTTTAGCTCTTCCAATATGCGAGTACGTATAAATTTTCTTCTTGACTTAGTCGAATTACATATGTTCCTGCCCATTCTTGAGTGTATGTCCTTGAGCCATGCCCAGGGTCTCAGTAGTGTGAACGCCTTTGCTAAACTTGCACATAGTCAGAAAACGACGCCTTTTGAGAAAGAAGGCAGCGATGCTGAGCCTACTCATGCCGGAGACAAATCCGAGAAGGATGAAAGTTCAGAGTACGGAGATGACGGGAGTAGTTCTTCCGATAACAATGATGAATCTTCTTCTAGTCAGTCCGAAACCAAATCGGTGAGTCCCCTCCATATATTATTTTTTCCAGTAGGACTAAAACATATATTTTTTTCTTAAAAAGGAGGGGATTGCTCCCGAAGATGATCTTGAAGCGGAAAACCATTAGGGTAAAGGCGTATCCACAATTCCCATTGTTGAAACCGTGCTAGCTAGTGGCTTGTTTATGAAGATCCATCATCCCGGGGGTGCCTCCATGACTCAGATGGAGGAAAGAACTTCGGGGGGTGAGATTGCAGTTAGGGATCCCCCACCGGTTGATGATCCAGTTGCAGGAGCCATCTTTGACCCTCCATACTTGGTCCCTTTCCCAGGACATGTGCTAATCGGAGGCTTCAGTGTGCCATCTAGATATGCGACGTTATACACCAAGATCTGGGAGAGCTATGGTCATATCGCCATGACTAAGAAGATCACTAGTCGACATGCGTTGGTCAAGCGTGTGGAGGAGGCCTTATCTTCGATTGATGAGATGTGCAACGTGACTGGTCATACAGTTTCTGAGGATGTAATCTCGAGTTAAAAGTTCCATCGTGACATGTGCATGGGCTTCGAATTCAACATTCCTTGGTTTGTTTAAGGTCTCTCTGATGTTGAAAGGTTGCTGGGCAAAACATTCGAAGGTCCATCCACGGACATAGTGAAGAAGCAGGAAGCAGAATTCAAGAAATTGTGCCGAAAATTGAAATTGAAAAGGGCGGCTCTCCAAAGTACAAAGGAGGCCTTCTCCAAGAGGAGCAAGCTGTTGTTGGAAAACTATCCTTGAATGTCTATCTTCTGTAACTCTTACCTTCAGGTTTTTTTTTTTGAAAGGCAAAAGAGACGCCGGGCTTGTGGTTTTGATTTTATGGTTTTCTTGGGTTGATGGACAAAATTTACCTTGACAATTTTTGATTATATATTTTTTGGATAAATTTTTAGAATTGAAATGGCTATGAATGAAAGTGACGCACACGTCCCAAGTGGGCCCTGGAACCGTGTGTTGGTAGATGACATGGGATGAAACTTGGTTATAGGTTTTATCAAAACTTGAAAGAGCAGACCACGTATTTTTTCAGAATAAGACTTACTCGGTTTCTCAGGTCTTTTGATAAAAATAAACTTTCCGGGCGTAGGAACAAGTTTTTCGAAAAACATGGCTAAGGGAAGTCCCTAGTGTTCCGAATCATTGCTGAGTTTTCTAATGACTGAGCCATCAATCCCTGTGTGGACTATTTTGATTCTAACCCCTGGGGAGTCCCCAGCCATCCCTTGTCATGTCGTGATTGACAATCGATTCATCAAATGACTGAGCCGAAGCGAATCGCCTTCCTCTACCGTTTTGATGTCTGGGTTGAAAAACGAGGTCGACAGTTGACAATTGACCTTGTAACCTATAGATCAATCCTCCCGCTGTGGTCGCCAATTGTTTATAGGTAAAAATAGCTTCTGCTGATTTTGGTAATTGCAGGTGTGAAGGTAAGAAACTGTTTAAACCCTAAAAAAATGTACTGCAAGGGAGTACTTTTAAGTTCGATAGATCAATCTTTACAAGTCCGGCCTAAACCAAGAAATGGCCATTCCAAACTTGCTTCGGTCACAAAGAGGAGGAGAATGGGTTGGTTTTGGGAAGGGAAGCAAGGAGAATGTGAGACCAGAATAATTGATTCTATAAGAGCAATTGGGTTTCTACGACTTATTTTCAGAAAAGTAGGAAAGATCACGAGGAGATCTAGCCAGTAAGTATTCTGAGTATTGTCTTTTCCGAATGAACTTGTTGTCAAATAAAAATAGGTAAAACCTATTTATACAAGTTGTAATAGAAATATACCCTGGTCTCATTAAGGAGTGAGGAGCAAATGGAAGGAGGTGGTAACCGTAGGCATGGACTTGATTATTCCATAAAGTGGTTAACGCATGAAATTGATTTTTATGAACTTGCTAACGTTATGGAATTGATGTTCCATAAGGTTGTTAACTCACGGCTTTATGTCCCATGAACATTTTCCCTCATAACTCCTGTATTTACAAGGCGCCTCACTCTTATGACACTTCCTTATGAGGGGTGTAGTGTACGCCGCACGTTGTAGACCACAAAACAAATACCTAAAAAAGATCCCCCAGTTTGTGTTGATATCTCGAATATTCTTGGAGAACATGTAATACGTTGTTGTGGCTTGGCAAGTCGAGTTCGGGGAACTTGCTAGCCTGGTGACCTTCGATGGTCGAGATTTTGTATCTTGAGAGGTGTGTTACGCGCCTTAGTTTCGGTAGTGAGGGCCATCGTGGTGGCGCGACCAGTTTGGCATGCCGTCGACATGGCGTGGTTTGGCGTGGCCAAACTTAGGTTTTGGACCCAAAAGTCATGAGGTGACTTTAGACGGCCAGGATTCGCTCTTGGGTTTTAAGGTTGGCCATTGATGGCCGCATACCTTCTGTTTTGGTGGACGCGTAGGGAAGGCGCGACCAAGGTGTTGTTTAGACTTGGCGCGTGAGGCCAATGGTCTGCCATGGGCGTATGGCATGGATGGGGCCAAGGAAAGGGGATCTTGGCTTGGCATAGTGTGACTAGCATAGCTCGGGCCAAGGCATGGGTGTTTGGCTTGGTGCGGCTAGCTTGGATAGGTGCGGTTTAGCTTGGCGCGTGGGGCCAAGGGTAGCCGTGGGTGCATGGCGTGACTAGCTTAGGATAGGTGCGTTCCCAAGCTAAGGTTTTTGGGCCAAACTCGTGAGAGGACTTTAGGCGGCCAGGATTTTCTCATGGGATTGAAGAGTAGCCATTGATGCGCGCCTTTGTTTTAGAAACCCTAATTAGCGCCCTTCACTAGAATCGTTGTAGAATTCTAGTACGGACTCGGATTTGGACGGTCCGCCTCTCAAATCAACTGGAAAAGAATTTCCTATCTCCTTACAAGAGGATATTTAGGTTTTGAACTCGCTTGGGAGGAGAAAACAGTCTGAGAGAAAAACTCAGGAAGAATTCAGGAGGGATGCGGCATGGCCAGGCTATCATGGCATGCCTTGGCGCAACTAGGTTGGCATGCCATGCCTTGGCGTGGTTTGTCACATGGGTCCAAGGGTTTTCCATGGTCGCATGGCATAGCTAGCTTTGGTTAGGCGTGTGACCAAGCTAGAGTTTTTGGGCCAAAGTTATGAGGTGACTTTGGGTGGCCAGGATTTTCTCCTAGGATTGAAGGGAAACCATTGATTGGTGCATGCCTTATCTTTAGTATCCATGGGGAAAAACCAAGCAGGGTGGCGCAACATGAGGGGCATGGCGAGACATGGAGCGAATGGCTTGGTTAGGTGCGTGACCAAGACAGGGTTTCGGGGCCAAAGTCATGAGGTGACTTTGGGCGGCCAGGATTTTCCCCTGGGATTTAAGGGAAACCGTCGATTGTTGCACGCCTTCACTTTAGTGTCGCGAGGAGCAGGCCAACAGGATGGCGCCGTTAGCATAGTTAGGGCCAAGGCAGAGTGCAATTGGCATGGCGCGGATAGCTTGGGCAAGACATGATTTTCCATTGGCACAAGGGTGCGGCTAGCATGGTTGGCATGCTTTGGCGCGGTTCGGTGTGGCTGGCATGGTTTGCCATTGGCACACGAGATGTGGCTAGCATAGCTAGGGCCATGGTACGGTTCGATTGGCATGACGCGGCTAACTTGGGCTAGGTATGGCTAGCATGATTTGACATTGGCACAAGGGTGCGGCTAGCATAGTTGGCATGCTTTGGCGTGGTTGGGTGTGTCTGGCATTGTTTGCCATTGGCACACGCGATGTGGCTAGCATAGTTAGGGCCATAGCACGGTACAATTGGCATGGCGCGGCTAACTTGTCTAGGTGTGGATGGCATGATTTTCCATTGTCACAAGGGTGCGGCTAGCATGGTTGGCATGCTTTGGCGCGGTTGTGTGTGACTGGCATGGTTTTCCATTGGAACACGAGATGTGGCTAGCATAGCTAGGGCCATGGCACGGTGCGATTGGCATGGCGCGGCTAATTTGGGCTAGGTGTGGCTGGAATTATTTGCCATTGGCACAAAGGTGCGGCTAGCATAGTTGGCATTCTTTGGCGCGGTTGGGTGTGTCTGGCATGGTTTGCCATTGGCATACGAGATGTGGCTAGCATAGCTAGGGCCATGGCACGGTGCGATTGGCATGGCGCAACTAACTTGGGCTAGGTGTGGCTGGCATGATTTCCCATTGGCAAAAAGGTGTGGCTAGCATGGTTGGCATGCTTTGGCGTGGTTGGGTGTGGCTGGCATGGTTTGCCATTGGCACACGAGATGTGGCTAGCATAGTTAGGGCCATGACACGATGCGATTGGCATGGCGCGTCTAACTTGGGCTAGGTGTGGCTGGCATGATTTTCCATTAGCACACGGGTGCGGCTAGCATGGTTGGCATGCTTTGGCGCGGTTGAGTGTGGCTGGCATGGTTTTCCATTGGCACACGAGATGTGGCTAGCATAGCTAGGGCCATGACACGGTGCGATTGGCATGGCACGGCTAACTTGGGCTAGGTGTGGCTGGAATGATTTACCATTGGCACAAGGGTGCGGCTAGCATGGTTGGCATGCTTTGGCGCGGTTGGGTGTGGCTGGCATGGTTTGCCATTGGCATACGAGATGTGGCTAGCATAGCTAGGGCCATGACACGGTGCGATTGGCATGGCGCGGCTAACTTGGGCTAGGTGTGTCTGACATGATTTGCCGTTGGAACACTCGAGAATTAGGGCTTGGTTCGTCTAACCCTAATTTGAAAAATATACCATGGTAATTATTTAGAGACACATTAAAGGCTTTTATTTAATGCGCCTAGTAAATGCTTATTTTAAATGTCTGCTACAGTTTAGTGTTTTACGATTTTGGCATGCTTTGGCGCGGTTGGGTGTGGCTGGCATGGTTTGCCATTGGCACACGAGATGTGGCTAGCATAGCTAGGGCCATGGCACGGTGATTGGCATGGCGCGGCTAACTTGGGCTAGGTGTGGCTGGCATGATTTGCCATTGGCACACATGAGAATTAGGGCTTGGTTCGTCTAACCCTAATTTGAAAAATATACCCTGATACTTATTTAGAGACACATTAAAGGCTTTTATTTAATGATCCTAGTAAATGCTTGTTTTAAATGTCTGCTAGGGTTTAGTGTTTTACGATTTTAACCCTATACTAAAAACCACCATCAACAGCTGTAAACCGCCAGACCAATACCCTAGTATGTATCCCCCAGTTAGTGACATGATTGATGTCTTGAGTTTGTGGATCGTGGGACCCACAGAAAGTAGCATGTAATGCTTGGTTAAATAACTAAGTTATTTAGGAAGTCAATACTTATGGAGTATCGTGTGTATTCTATGCAGGTAATGCATCGAATGTATTCAGCATGTATAAAGCATCGATGTTGAGTATCATGTACAGCATACTTCATATGATGGTTTGGAGGCTGCGCTAGCAAGCCCTACCTTGGCCGATCACATGGTGTGGTAGAGTGGCGGATGGTAATCATCATGACGCCTCATTGACCAATTAACTCCTGACCAGGGTTGTATAACCAAGCAGGTGAAGTTGAACGGACGAGATGATCTTTGAGATGCTCACCTAGGACCGTTAGTGCAATTAGGGTTTATGAAGAGGTGCGCAAGCATCACTCTTCAGCTTGGTCGAATCCAAGCTTAGGATACGATTTTGGATATGCCGATCGTGCATGAGTATAGACGGAATGACGGTGTAGGCGCCCATACCTCATTATCTCATGAAAGTGTGATATGGGCCACTCAATTCGTCCGGCGAAGTTGTGTGGTCGAGATCAATTTGTGACAGAAAACTGGTGCCGCAAAAGCCACGCATCGTTCCAACTTCGGGCGCGCGTTCCAAGACGACCAAGCTTGGTTGGTCTTGGACGATTGGTTTGGCGTGTAGGTGGTAGGATGATGTTCACGCCTATACCTGACTGTCCCATGAAAACGTGATCTAAGCCACTCAATTTGTCAGGCGAAGTTGAGTGGTCGAGATTAGATTTCAATTGGGAAGTGTGACGATGCTAGTTTGGGCGTGCGATTTGGAATAACCAGGCATGGTATGCCTTGGACGATCAGGTGACGAGATAGATGGGCTCATGGTGGTCATGTTGATGCGCACCAGACCTGCTTAATCTAATCCTGGACCCTTCATTCGTGCAGGAGAAGATGGACGCTCGTGATCGATATAAACCCTAATTTAGGGTTTCACCGACCGTGCGTCATGGCTTTTTTGGGCGCTCGAATTATGACGGCCAACCATGGTTGGTCTTGACCGATTGGCCATGTGTCTAGGCGGGCCCACGGTATTTGTGTTGACATGCTCTGAGCCTTTTGAATCTACATCTACACCCTCCATCTATGCCTGCGAAGATGGATGGTTGAGACTGTTTTGCGACACATGTAATGTGCCGCAAACCCTAATTTAGGGTTTCATGTCCATGCTGCCTTGGATGGACGTATTAGCAAGCTATGCTATCCTTATGGGGAAGCCGACCATGCAGGGTCCGCATTGGGTCGGTGGTGAATACTATATACCTGCTTGAGGGTTATGGATTCGATCTGTCTATCCAATCATGCTGGTGAAGTTGGATGGTTGCGATTGTTTCTAGACTGATATGGACAGTCTGGATGCTCAATCGGGCTAGTATAACACTCCGAGAGATGATTCTCTTTATTAGAGAATAGGGTAGCCTATATGGGAATTTCGTGCATGCCTCACTGTTAGTACTTGGATATTCATGCTACTCTGCTGAGAGTAACAATCAATCATCATGCCGCACCAACAATGAGAGTTCTGCTGAGAACATCACAGGAAATACAAGGCATTTATGTATTAACTAGTAATACTGAGATTCACTGAATATTTTGGGATTGTTGCTACATGCTCCATTCTAGGTGAATCAATAAAGCGAAGAAGTATTCATCACTTATCAAATAGCCTTATCCTCTGCAGGACGGCTGTACAAAATATTGGTTTAACAACTTTAGCCCTGAACTAAAATCCACCATCAACATTAAGTCCCATGACTAACACATAATGGTTATACTATTGTGGGGTAGGCATATGATGGTGACAGTTAAAATAAAACTTCTGAGACAAAGTTAGATGTTACCAGGAGAGACGGGTCGTCCTGTCCTTCGAGCATGTCACGTTCTAGAGACATCCAGGCGAGCGTTCCACTAGCATGATGTTAGTCTTGCCTAATCGATGGACTGTTGCGCCTGCTTCATTCGTGGGGCTATTGCGCCTGCTTGATCAAACGTGGGCTTGCTGTGCCTTCTTCGGTTAAACGTGGGTCCACTGCATTCCTACTTTGGTTGAACGTGAGACTCATCATGCGCCTGCTTCGGTTAAATGTAGGTCCACTGCGTGCCACGTGCCTGCTTTGCTTGGGGCCGGCTATGCCTGCTTCGACCAATATAGAGATGGTTGTGCCTGATCAAGTGGGACCCTCCGCGTGCTTGCTTTTCTTGGGGACGGATGTGCCTACTTCGACCAGTATGGGGCTTATTTTGCATGATCAAGTGGGACCCGCCACGTGCCTGCTTTTCTTGGGGCCGGCTGTGCCTGCTTCGACCAATATGGGGCTGGTTGTGCCTGATCAAGTGGGACCCGCTGCGTGCCTGCTTTACGTGGGGCCGTCTGTGCTTGTTTCGACTAGATACCAAAACCTGTTAACTCACCCAACACCAGACTTGCCCGTTGACCAACACCAGCCTTGCTGATTTGATGAACCTCGACCTTGCTGACGGACATCGCTGCCTCGACGCCTTGCTGTCTTGTTTCGTTCGAACACCTGCCTTATCCCGTACACTAGCTTTGTTACTTCTGCCAACACCGGCCTTCCTGTTCTGACCAACACCGGTCTTGCTGACTAGCACCGGCCTTGCTAACCAACATCGGTCTTGTGTGCTCAAATGTAAATGTGGGTCCTGCAGAAAAGCGTTGAAGGAGCTTCTGGAGCAGGCTCGGGAGAGCGTTGAAGTGTTAGAGATGAAACTCCTTCTTCTGGAGAGAGATATTTGATTGGGAATGGCTGTGTCTGCTTAAACTAATCTGGGGTTGAGATCAAGTGGAACCCGTCGCGTGCCTGACTGAACTTCGAACCTGTGTTTCGACTGAAAACCGGCCTTGCTGCGTGCGCCTGTTTTATTCGAATACCATCCTTGTGACTTTGATCAATACCAGACTTGAAACTTGAGCAATACCGGACTTGAAACTTGGGCAATACTGGACTTGTGACTTGATCACCGCCGGACTTGAAACTTGGGAAATACCGGACTTGTGACTTGATCAACACCGGTGTTTGGACCCAATATAATCCTTGTGTACTCCAACGTGAATGTGTGTTCTGTCGTGTGTGACTACACATCTCACGCATTTTTATACAATTACTGACTCCTGTATTTTATTGTAGAATGAAGAAAAGAACTCCTGTTGAGATGTGTTATGGGGATAATGCCGGTGCCAAGTCAGGAGGTGTTGACAGCTCCAAAAATATGCCGAACATTGACGGTGAGTTGTTCACCGCTCCCTTTTAACTATATGAAAATATCCGTTCCACAACATAACCTTTCTCCTATCGACTTCAAAGTTTTTCATGTTCCGCTGGGCCCTCATGAAGGATGGGTGAGACGTATGTTGAGCAATGAGTACATTAAAGATAACTTTACCAGAGCGCAGATTATTGATGTAGCTTGAGTGTTTACACGGCTCGAGAGGATGTTAAAGTGGCTTCTGGTGTGACCATTGAGGTGGATCCCGAAGAGAGTGTTGAAACCGGATTCTGAAGCGAACGTGGGTCCCGGAGAGAGCGTTGAGGCGGCTCTTGAATAGACCATTGAAGCATATTCTGATGGAGGGAGCATTGAAGTGGCTTCCTCTTCAGTTCGATTTACCCTTGCGAATTCCATGCTTCTTGACTGACCATCTCTCTTGTGTTGAAGAAGTCCTTGACTGACGGTGAAGGAACTTCATGCTGAGCCTCAGTTCCCAAGCATGGTTTACATGGTTTGTTCGTAGTGGTTGTTGTCGAGCCAGATATAGAATATCTTGGACGTTGTTTCATCATTGTGGGAGTCGTGCATGTGGTACTGTAGTTGGGGTTGGCGTACGCGCATGATGTTGTATCTCGGTGGTTTTCCTCTTGCTGCTTCAGGGAACTGCTTACAGAAGGTTGAATTTGAATCTCCTGTTGGTGAGATATATGCCCCTAGGAATATTATGAGGCTCTTCATTACCGGCAGGCTTTGTTATTTCTATCAGGGCATATGTTATTGTAGATGAGCGTTCAACAGATCCACAGGATGACCAAAAGCGTAGATTCTCCAACATAACATGATAGCCATGTACCACTGTCTGATAAAGTAACTCGCCCGGATCTTGCTCGATATGACGCGTGGACATCGTTCTCTTCTTGGGGCTGATCCCTTGAGGTATCGGCTCCAGTGGAAGATTTCCAAAGAGTTGATACGTTGCACTGGCATTCTTTAAACCATGGAAGTATGGTATAATAAAAATTTCCAAGAGAAGTTCGAAAAGATATCTTACTTGCATCATGCTCGTACATCCTTATATGGTTGTAGCCACTACATCCATCCATGGAGAAGAACATGCCATGTCTGCTGGTTGCATCTACTAACATGTTGATGTTAGGTAGAGGATGATCATTTTTGGAGCATCTTCAAGTCTCTGAAGTCTATGCAGCACCTGATCTATCCATTTTCCTCGTGTCTGAACTGCAATTATTTAACCGACTTGGATCCAGGTATGACATGTAGATGATGGGTGACCAATTTTCATCTAAATCCGGCATTTCTTCATATCTTCAAGCGAATATGTCCTGGTACTCTTTGAGAAGTTCCACGATATTTATGCGTTTATCCGTACATAAGGTTGAGCTGATAGAGATAGGCCTAAGTGATTCCTCAAATATTTCAATCTCATCAGCTGTGGAGTTGGTGCCATCTTGCAGCTGTTGTGGAGCATCTAGCACTTGTTCTTGCGGTTCGTTGCTGTTGTAGCATTCCATTGGGTGGAGAGACTGGGTAACAGTCTCCCCTGCTAATTGATAATGGCAGCGTCGGTATACCGTTTACCCTTTCTGTTCACGACTCGTCACAAAATTTCGTTCCCGTTTTCCCTTTCTGGTCACGACTCGTCACAAAAGTTCGTTCCCTCTTCATGTGAACGTGGGTCGTGGCTTCACAGGATGGGGAAGAATGCTTCGTCAGCAAAGATGCATCATTGATTTTAGCCCTCAATGATGCAAGCCGGTCTTCTTCCTAAATTTACGCCCACGTGGGGAGTGGGACGCAATGAACTTGTCTGATTCTTTCTGCGTCGGAGTTTCGATAAGGGCCATCTTGAACTCTGAATCCTTGATGCATGCGGTGACATGTATGGCACGGTTGTGACCTTCCTCTGGTTGATTGCAGCAAAACGTATCTGCCAGGTGATTCTTCGAAAGGTATAAAGTTCGCATAAGTTTTCCACTAGAGAAAACACTTCCTGATCCACTGACCTCTGGCTCATAGTGAGACTATTGAATCGAGGAATATCATTGTGAGGATCAGTCCCTAGTGTAGGAATCTCCATGACAGGACTGCTCATATCTGATGTCGCTTCTTTGATCAGGTCCGCGCCGCTGAAGTACCTTCTCCGGTGCGTTGAATGTGTTCCTTGTTGTCTCAAGGGGCTGTCGCGGCTCTTGTGGAAATCTATCAGTTAATGCCTTAAGAAAAGTGAGTACCTCTTTCTGAGTTGCGGCCATATCCGTTTGAGTCTTAGAAAGAACTTCATGCTTGTCCATCAAGTCTGCAATGGTAATGGGAGATGGTCCTCCTCTCGTCCCTCCGGCTCCTCGTCCTAATAAAGGTGTGAAAGCTGTTGCTCTGGTGACCACCGGAGGCATTACATTTGAGGAGATTTCAGGATTCGCGGCTGCTCTGGATCTGGTGATGGGAGGCGTTACACCTACTGTAATATCTCCTGCTCCGCTAGTGTTGGTGATAGAAGTGACTGCTCCACGAGATTATTGACCACGGTAGCTCCACTGACAGGTACATCGACACCGGGAGTGTTATCCACACTAGCTCTATCAGAATTGATTGCTGATCCAGACCTGAGTCCCACCATCTTGAAATGAATTGCTAATTAAATTTTTTCTAAGATCAATCCCCTTGAAATTGCGAAAATTGAATCGGGTATTGAAAGATGAAATTGGGAACTGGAAATTGATATTTCAACCGAGAGATTAATCTCCCACTGTGGTCGCCAATTGTTCATGGGTGAAAACTATCTCTGCTGGTTTTGGTAATTTTGGGGTGTGTGGATGAGAAATGAGTTTAAACCTTAAACAAATGCACTGCATGGGATTGATTTTGATTTGTGAGATCAATCAATACAATTCTGGCCTAAACCAAGAAATGGCCGTTCCAGACTTGTTTCGGTCACAAAGTGAAGGAGATGGGGTTGATCTTAGGGAGGGAAGCGAAGAAGGTGTTGAGATTGTGAATGTGTAGGCTGTTTTATGACTTGTAAAAGAAAGGTGAGCAGTCTTACGAATAATGCAAGCATGCTCTGGGTGTTTCGAATATAATTATATTAACACTTGATTTCTGTGTTGTGTTATGTATTGGAAATAGGGAGGAGAACCTATTTATACAAGTCATTTAATCCTTATTCACGTCTCTCGTGGGAAGTGGAGTGATGGAGTAGTGGAGTTGTGTGTTAGCGTCACACGATCAGTCTTTCCCACTTATCCTATCATCACTAACCGTCCATGTCTTCCTAACACATTCTTGTGATGGTGCGTTGCACGCTGCACGCTATAAACCGCCAGACCAATACCCCAGTATGTATCCCCCAATTTGTGACATGATTGATGTCTTGAGCCTAGATAGCAATTCGGAGTACGGGTAGTAGTTCGGGACGGCATACATACGAGAATTATACGGATTTGGATAGATCGGATTCGGTCACAAATCCGGTAAACGGTTCGTTATTCGGACAATAGTTCGGAACGACATACGTACGTGCATATTCGTTTTATAAATGTGAGTTCAACACTTGAAATTCGGCTAACATATATGATAAATTGATAAGTATTATGACCTTATTACGAGACTAATTTGATTTGTATATGATTTATAAGATGGAAAAAAACATTTTAGCGCGATTATTTAACAAGAAGTAAACAATTTAATCGCATAAATGTATTATAAAACTTATAGACTTTTAAACAAAAATCAACACATAAAATATTAGTTAAACAACTACCAATAGAAAATTTTAATTGAATAATTGTATTTAAATATAAAGTATATACAAAATCAAACAAAAACCAATCAACAGAACTCTGGTGAGAGAGTTACCTATGGGATTTCTAGTTCGGAAATATCATTCGAATACGGTCAGTTTGGATACGTTCGTGAATCATTCGTGAGGTCCATATAATCCGGGAACTAGGTTCGGAGTTTAAATAGTTCGGAAGTATCATTCGGATTCGGTTAGTTTGGATACGTTCGCGAATCATTCGGGAATGATTCCGAGAATTACTAACTAGGGTCTTGAGTGTGTGGATCGTGGGACCCATAGAAAGTAGCATGTAATGCTTGGTAAAATAACTAAGTTATTTAGGAAGTCGATACTTGTGGAGTATCGTGTGTATTCTATGCAGGTAATGCATCGAATGTATTCAGCATGTATGAAGCATCGCTGTTGAGTATCATGTCTAGCCTACTTCATGTGATGGTTTGGAGGCTGCGCTAGCAAGCCCTCCCTTGGCCTATCACATGGTGTGGTAGAGTGGCGGATGGTACTCATCATGACGCCTCATTGACCAATTAACTCCTGACTAGGGTTGTATAACCAAGCAGGTGAAGTTGAACGGACGAGATGATCATTGAGACGCTCAGCTGCGACCATTAGTGGAATTAGGGTTTATGAAGAGGTGCACAAGCATCACTCTTCAACTTGGTCGAATCCAATCTTGGGACACGATTTTGGCCAGGTCGATCGTGCATGCGTGTAGACGTCATGACGGTGTAGGCTCCCATACCTCATTGTCTCATGAAAGTGTGATATGGGCCACTCAATTCGTCCGGCGAAGTTGAGTGGTCGAGATCAATTTGCGACAAAAAACTGGTGCTGCAAAATCCGCGCATCGTGCCAACTTTAGGCGCGCGTTCCAAGATGACCAAGCTTGGTCGGTCTTGGCTGATTGGTTTGGCGTGTAGGTGGTAGGCTGATGTTCACGCCTATACCTGATTGTCCCATGAAAACGTGATTTAAGATACTCAATTTGTCCGGCGAAGTTGTGTGGTCGAGATTAGTTTTCAATTGGGAAGTGTGACCACGCTAGTTTGGGCGTGCAATCTGGAATAACCAGGCATGGTATTCCTTGGTCGATCAGGTGAGGAGATAGATGGGCCCACGATGGTCATGTTGATGCGCACCGGACCTGCTTAATCTAATCCTGGACCCTTCCTTCGTGCAGGAGAATATGGACGCTCGTGATCGATACAAACCCTAATTTAGGGTTTCACCGGCCGTGCATCATGGCTTGTTTGGGCTCACGAATTGTGACGGCCAACCATGGTTGGTATTGACCGATTGGTTATGTGTATAGGCGGGCCCACGGTATTTGTGTTGACATGCTCTGGGCCCTTTGAATCTACATCTACACCCTCCATCTATGCCTGCGAAGATGGATGGTTGAGACTGTTTGCGACACATGTAATGTGCTGCAAACCCTAATTTAGGGTTTCATGTCCATGCTGCCTTGGCTGGACGTATTAGCAAGCTATGCTATCCTTTTGAGGAAGCCGACCATGTGGGGCCCGCATTGGGTCGGTGGTGAATATTCCATACCTGCTTGAGGGTTATGGATTCGATCTGGCCATCCAATCATGATAGTGAAGTTGGATGGTTGCAATCATTTTTAGACTGATATGGACAGTCTGGATGCTCAATCGGGCTAGTATAACACTCCGAGAGATGATTCTATCTGTTAGAGAATGGAGTAGCCTGTACGGGCATTTCATGAATGCCTCACTGATGGTACTTGGATATTCATGCTACTCTGCTAAGAGTAACAGTCAGTCATCATGCCGCACCAACAATGAGAGTTCTTCTGAGAACAGCACATGAAATACAATGCATTTATACATTAACTAGTAATGCTGAGATTCACAGAATATTTGGGGATTGTTGATACATGCTCAATTCTAGGTGAATCAATAAAGCGAAGAAGTATGCATCACTTATCAAATAGCCTTATCCTCTACAAGACGGCTATACAAAATATTGGTTTGACAACTTTAGCCCTGAACTAAAATCCACCATCAACAGCCGCAGCCAACAAGATATGTTATTATCAGGTTTTGTTTCTTTTCAGGGCAATATCTAACAAAGAAATCAAGGTGGCAGAGCTAGAAAAATTATAGTCAGATCTCGTTGTGATGTTGTGCTTGCTCGAGAAATACTTTCCTCCATGCTTTTTCTACATCATGGTTCATTTAACTGTGCATCTTACCAGGGAAGTGCAAATTTGTAGTTATGTATTCTTTCGATGGATGTATCCGTTTGAAAGGTGCATGAAGGTCATTAAAGGGCATGTGCGAAATAGAAACAGACTTGGAGGAAGCATTGCTGAAGGGAACCTTGCGGAAGAGACAATTGAGGTTATCAGTGAGCACCAACAAAGCATGAATGATACAGTCGGAATTCTACCAGACAAACTCAACAGATCTGACACTGGCGAAGATTCTTAATATTTCAGGGGGAAACCAATTTCAAATCCTAAGTTTCCTCGTGTTGATAAGGATCTGTTTGATAAAGCGCATTTCTATATATTGCGGAATTCGCCTGAAGTTGCTCCTTACGTTGAGTAAGTATAACTAGATCTAACCAAATAACCTCATTTTTTTATTTAGTTTTTGATTTTGTGTCCGAATTTCTGTAAAGATAATAACATTAATCATTGCACTGTCCAACCAACACCAGAATTTTTTGAAACAAATACCTTGGTATGAGTGATAGACATCTAGATCAAAAATATCGTGAAGAGTTCGCCAAATGGTTACAAAAAGTGGTAAGAGTTTGCAGAAAATGTCACTCTTGCTATGTAACTTTTGCGTTGAGACGGAGGCTAATCCTTATAATGTATTTCAGGTTGACAGTAAGTGGGCAGACTCTAGGGAAAACTTCAATCAGGACTTAAGGTGGCTATCAATCACACTGAATGCGGAAGTAGATACATACGAAGCATATCACATCAATGGATACCTGTTTCGCACAAAATCTCATGATGGTTCCGTTAACCAGAATAGCGGTGTTTACGTAGAGGCAACTGACACGCACATTAGACAAGCGGGGATTACCCTCAATCTGGCGGATTATTATGGTATTTTACAAGAGATATGGGTGCTGACATATCATTTGCTGAAAGTGCCACTTTTCAGGTGTAAATGGGTTACCAAAGCAGCGGTCTCAAAAGACAAACTTGGCTACATTTTGGTTGAGCTTGATAAGTTTGGACTCCAGGATGATCCTTTCGTTGTAGCCTCCCAAGCTAAGCAGGTATTTTATGTTCCAGACTAGGAAAATAAAAAAAAGTCTATTGTGTTAGGTGCACCTACCCAAATCTGGAAATATGCTGGTAATGAAGTCGACGAGGAATTCAGTACGGCAGTTATTTGTCGGAATGAGTATAAATTGCTAAAGGTAGATAAACTTGACCTGCAAAGGACATCCAAGGATGATTACCATCAGGACGATATTAAGGGTAGAACTGCAAGGAAAGCACCAGCACCAACAACAGTCCCTTCTTCTCAAACGACTGCATCTGAGCAACCATTTCTAAGGACTAAGCGACAAGCCAAGTGATAGAATGTAGTTGTTTGGATTTTTCTGTTAACTAGAGAACGAATGCATGGATTGTTGAAAAAAATTGATTCTTAAATCATAGTGGGGTTTTGTATGCAGATGGGTTTTAGAAATGTTGGATGAGTTAGGATTTGGCTATACTGATTATTGAATTAATATTTTGTCATGCTAGGATTAGTAGTAATAGTACTAGGCTTGCACATAGATTTTTTTTTGGAATTGTGCCTAAAATAGTCTTTGAATTAATCTTACTCCAACATCATTTTATAAACTGGAGTAATACCCACCATCTTAAACAGCATTTTATATACCCTATTGTAGATAAGGCAAAATGATTTGCTGGTTTTTAAGGAATTGAGGATACGACCGTACGGAGGGGACTCCTTGAACTGAGCGAAATTTTTAACCTCACACAGATGCACCGCTGCAAAGGGGGATCTTTGAATTCGAGAGATCAATCTGTAGTACTCTGACCTAAACCAAGACAATGGCCGTTCCAGAGTAAATTGGGTCACAAGAGTGGATGGGTCGATATGTAGGAGGGAATCTGAGAAATGTGTGGAATCAATGGTAATCAAAGATTGTAGGTGTATTGTGAATTCTGAATAAGATAAGTTCTGAATGATTGAAATGTCTCAGTTGAGAGTAATTGCTCAATTGATGAGTTGTTGATCTCGTATTATTAGTGAGACGTGAGATTCTTGTTACTCTCGTTGTTTTTTTTTCTTGTTGTTTGAATCATGATTCAGATACTTATTTATATTGCTGGAATTGTAGACACCATGATCCCATGAAGTGAGACAGTTTATGGAATCAAAGAGTGGAGAACTGGAAATCGTGTTTGAAACCAGTTGCTCATTTGATTATTGGTAGCGTGACCAAATAAAATATTAAATAAAATACTGGTAGTTGAACCGAGTATAATTAATAGGAGTACTGATCATGAGATTGTCATAAAATTATTAGTGTTTGAATCCGGAATTATGATCCTTGGACTCAGAAACCCTAATTTGATCAATTGATGACCAGTTGATGGTTTATTTGAAAATTAACCATGGAATGAAGGAGAACGGTCTCCATGGGACCGTGGGTCTACCATGCAACTTCCCATATGCGCGTGTTAGAAAATACAAAGGCCTCTTGAAGAGTTGGTGATTCGTTGATGAAAGAATGATCAAATGCTGGTTTAATCATTTATTCAAAAAATGCTCGTCTGAGCCTTAGGTGATGAAACCTAATTAATTATGAAGAGGTAAGGGACCGACCAAGGGGTCATGAAACTGGCCCTGGGTGGTCACGGGATCGAATGACGATCATTCCGTCAAATTCTGAAATTATTCGAAGAGTTTTGGACCCAATACGTGCAATTGCGCAAATTAAGTCAAATCATGAAAATACATGGGACCGGCACATTGCGAGCCAAAAATCTAACCCTGGTCAGTCAAGTAACATGATTTCATCGTTGAGACGTCCGTGTCTCAGTCCTGGGAATTTTGATATTTTCTGGTGCGCGTTTGAGCGACCATTTGAGAAAATATGACAAAACTAGGGTTTTGCTGAAACTAGGAAAACTTCATGACATGAAGGAAAATAATTATAAAATAACAGAATGATGAAGCATGGGACCGTTGAGGCCAAATGCATGGCCGTCCGGACAGTGACCACGGTCCCATGGCGCTTTTTCCTTATTTTTATTATTTTTTATGAATTTATGAAAATATCATGAAATAAAGGAATTTGTTGAAATTAAGGAGTTTTCCTTGAAGTGAAGGAGTTTCCATTGGATCAAGGAAGCAAATAATATTAAAATAATAAAAACACGGGCGTGTGGGACGGGCTAGGGCATGGCCGGACGGCTTGGGCCCGGTCCCACGAGTGTCCCTAATTTTTATGTATTTTATATATTTTTCCATGATTTGAAGGAGTTTTCCTAATTTGAGAGAAATATCATGAAATCAAGGAGTTTCATGGGATGAAGGAAATTGTAGGAGCGGAATATCACAGCAAATGATAACTTACGAAATTGTGGAGAGAAAAGATATCTTGCGAGCAAAGAACATTTTGCGAGCAAAAGAAATCACGAGGAAAGCAAAAGAAGTTCGTGAAGTGAAATTACGAAGCTTCGCAAGATAATTCTAAAATCCAAAATGGCGGGACAACATAACCGTCATATTTTGTAAAATCATATAAATAGCCATTTAGGCATGAGAGAAGAGGAGAGACACATTTTGAGAGAGGGGATAATTTTAGGAGGAGAGAGAAAATATTAGGAGAGATTTATTTTCTTTATCATCTTCTTCCCCAAAATTCTAGAGCTCCAAATATTCATTAATGGAGTCTCAATTGTAAAATCATGTAATCACATACAATCACTAGTGAAGCACCGTGGATGTAGATCACATTGATCGAACCACGTAAAAATATTTGTGTCTCTTTATAATTTTAGTACCTTAATTCTTAGTTTCATATCAAATTAATTAGGTTTAGGAATCATTTTAATGGATTCTAATGAGGGTGTAGTTGTGAGATAATCCGCAACTACATAATTGGCGCTAGAAACAGGGAGGGGCAACAAAGAGGTTTAGGAGGAATATACACCTTCAGGAGATAAGTAGTAGTGATTTACAAGATGTTGACGCAGGAACAGATACAGACGCTAAACGGAAGCAGATTCAAAAAAAAATGAACCATTTACAACCAAATCAAACAAAGTGGCAACAATATTAATCTCAAAAGGATGAATAATCTCTTATTTCTTGAACTTTACTCTTTAAAATTTCTAGAATGTCTTTGCGAAACTCATATCCCATTCTTTGTCAAAAACAGATTTTCTCTTGAAAACGTGACTCAAAACAAGATTTGGTTTAAGATTTACAATCAACAGTTCTTGGTATACAAACCTGTGATTTGGTTAATCTCAAAAATAATTACCAAAATTTTCCAATTGATTAGGAAATTTAGTTTTTCCACGAACAGAACATATGACTTTAGTTGATTTCATATACAGTTATCGTTATTAGTCTATTTAACAGTGTCGTGAATTTTTATCACCAGAAAAATGGCTTGGATACAGTAATACAGGAAGAGAAAGCGTCAGAAAAAAGCATCATTGTAGCATCAGAGAGTACGCACGAAGCTGTAGATTCTACAAGTGAAAGAATATAAATTCCTGCGTAACGTATTTTTCTTGCGAAGTTTATTGATAGGAGAAGACCAGCACTATGACGTGATAGTTCAAACCCACATGTGTATCAATCACAGCAACTAGAGAAGGGTTCGCAGTTCAATTTAGTCTTAATGTCAACAAATGAAATTTACATGAAAATCCAAACTATACAGAGGAGCGGAGGAGATGATCGTTAGTTCTTGTATGAGATAAAATGATAGACCTTCGTATCAGCTGATGGTAGTGGTGGTTAGAAGGGAGCTAAGTGCATCTCAATGGAGATGCATCAAAAGGGTCATTAAATTGATAACTAAGATATTATTTGTAGTAAATTGAGTGCCACCTATATATGAGCTGCGATATTGAAAGAGCTTTGATACCAAATATTCTTTGCTCGCAAGAAAACGCTAATATTTACGAAAGAGCATATATTTACGAGTAAACCAACTCATTTCCAGTGAGCTAATGAGTTTTGAACACCAAAAAAAATTGGAAATGATATCTCAGCAAAGTTTCAACCAACATCGTTAACCTCACTGTTGCAGAAAAGGATTTGAAGTTTCAAATCTCCAAAGGGCATGGACTTGCGAGCAACCCAACGGCATAGTAAATAAACTGCGAGCAATAGAAACCAAGAGGGCCAAAGCTGCACTAATTTTAACACGAAATGTTCTCAGCTAAACAACTCAAAGCATTCTCAACTGTCAAGGATGCATTTTATATGAAGAAATAAAATCAAAATATGGACGATATTATGTACCATGCAAGAAGAGAACGGACTAATGGTGGATTAAGATGAAGAAGATCATAATAATGTATTTTCACGAATGACACAAGGGAACACAACCAGCATAAAGTTCACGTCAGTCCAGTTCGCAACAACTAAGTCCCAAGCAATCAACTCAATTTATATCAACTCAATCCAGTTCACGTCAGCTATGAGAACAGAGATACATGAGAAGGTCACTGCAGCTAAGAAAAATCTTGACTCGATCAAGAAAAATGTAGAGATATGGCTAGATAATGTGAAGAAAGAAATTGAGGAGGATGAGATAATGGTGGGGTTAATGAATTTGATCAACGGCAAGGAAGCAATGATGTTCAACCGTGGTCAATGCTGTAAAGGTTGGTGTTGTCTTCTCACTCGTCATAAAATTGGCAGAGAAGCACACAAGAAGATTTTTGTTATTCAACTGTTCTTGAATGATGGAAAGAACTTTGGTGACGTTTCATATCCTTGAAGACATAACCAAGTTCACTAGCACAGAAAATAATATAGCTTTTGCATCAATAGATTTCATTATGAACGAGATCATGACAGCACTAAGGGATGAACATACTTATTCAGTTGGGATATACTTCACCCTCATATACTTCTACTTACGAAAACCCACGAAGTAGCCAACAATGTCTGTTAGCTACTTGCGAAACTGTAACAATTATTACTTCGCAATGTTGAAGTATCCCAATTAGTTGAAGTATCCCAGTTCGTTGAAGTAGCTTAATTCGTCAGGCCAAGTTCGTTGAAGTAGCCCAATTCGTTGAAGTAACAATTATTTCCAGTGAACTTATCTTCTGCGAGCCAACAATGTTGAGGCATCCCAATTCGTCAGGCACAGCCTACTAATACAATTATTACTTCGCAACAATAAGTTCTATTCGCAAAAGCCCACGAACAGTAACAAGTCGATAACATTTATGACCAAGCTCTTCCAAACAACTCAAAAACAATAGATTTTATCTCGCATATCGACATCAACTATAAGACGAGCTAAGTACACAATACTTTTGATATTTCCTTTCCGAAAATTCGCATCACAAACAAATACTTCTAACATTTACTTTGTGAACATTCACAGCATAGACAAAAACTTCTTATACATGATTACTTCGCAAAAGAAGCTTAGCACAGCTGGTATGGCGCAACATTATACAAGAGGCAGATCAGGGGTTAACCTCACAAGAATTTATTTCTTATTTCTTATAAATCTTCAACCAACTCATATACTTCGCAAGAGACAGCAACAAGCCGAAAGAGATAAGTACCATTTCCTTGAATATTTTATTTACGGAAGACAAAATATTTTTGAATTTATTTACTAAAACCGATATACTCGCAAAATTTCTACAATTTATAAGATTTCAAAACATTTCAAAGATTTTTTAGATTGGTGAAAAGCGATACAATCGCAAGATTCTAAAATTACTTCATCGCAAAAATTAAAAGATCTCAAAAAATTTCAAAGAATTCAAAATTGCAAAAAATAGAGAAAATTCAATTCCTATATTTCTATAGAATAATTTTGATTTAAAGATGTGATATGGATACTTCTTATACTAAACATTTCATGAAAACATTCAACATTTTATATACATGAAAAATTTACGATGAATTTTTAAAAGGCGAAAAAATACCGCCATTTACGAGAAACTTGCGAATAAAAGACCGCAATTTGTGATCAGCCTCCAAAAAAGAAAGAGAGCCGCAGAAAATTTTATACATGCAAACCTTTGTGGCGTACAACCTAGTTCGCGAAGCTATATTTCGTAAGAGGCAAAGTCCTAAAGTACGTCATTTAAGGGGGTACCTAAACGTGGCTAAGGGTAACCGGAACACCACCAAGGGCCCTTAGTACATGGTAAAACATTTGGGGTACAACCCAATAATGGGGTACCTATCCGGGTTAGACACCTTGGATTCTCACCTAATCTAACGACATTACGCAATATAAAATGCGGTGTAAGAAGATTTAGGTTGGGCGACTAAGGCATACTGTCTTTCCCAAGAAGTGCAGAAAACGATCAAGGCGCCGAGGTACACGGTTGAGTCAAGAGTTCCGGGTGAGGTTGAACCACATCTGCAATTTTTGACAAGTCTTGGCAAATGATGCACTTGGCCCAAAGATACCCCATAGGGTGCAACCTCGTAACTATAAGCCTTATAGGCAAAAAGGATAAGAGGTTGCGATCAAAAGCTGGTTGTTGGCAGAACCGGATGGGAAGAGCTAACCTTCTATGGTCGATGTACGCTTCCTTGAAGGGGCAATCAGGGGGAATATAAAGGGCAGCACCCTCCATTAGGGAGCTGATACGTGCTATAAGACGCAAATGTCACGAGGCTTCTTGTTTGCGAAAACATAAAGGCTTGTCATATTTGTGCAACAAATGAAGTTCTGCGAGCCTTCTAAAAAAAAAAAAAAAAAAAAAAAAATAGAATAAAGAACTCGCAGAACATAATAAAGAAGTTAAGATGAGATCAATGGGTCACTACATGAAAGTGTAGAGACGTCCTGCGATTTCATCGCAAGACGACAATGTCATGGGGCTTTATGTTCGCAAGAATATTTAGGCCTGTCATATTGTCGCAACAATTCCTGAAGAGGCTAAAATACTATTCAAAAAAGTTAAGATGAGATCAATGGGTTTTTGCATGAAAGTGTAAGAACGTCCTGCGATTTCATCGCAAGACGATAATGTCACGAGGTTGTATGTTCGCAAGAATGTTCAGACTTGTCATATTATCGCAAATACAAAAGTTTACTACAAAAGAGGTGGCAAAATAAGACCTTTACTTAGGAAGGCATGATAAGACCACAGCAATTAATGAAATTCATTACAATCATTGAAGAAATTATACAAGAATATACATCATGAAGTTTTGAAGAGAAGACAATTTCGTCAAGATCATTGAAGAATTTTGAAGAGAATATACATCAAAGAAGACAATTCCATCAATATCATTGAAGAATTCTTACAAGAATATATATCACGAAGTCATACCAGAAGAGGCGATTTCATTCGCGAGAATACACAAATAAACTTACGAAGATGATTATATGAATAGAGGCAATTCAAAGATATATCAATTTTACTACAGAAAAATGAGCTAAGTAACAGAAACTTGAAATATGCATTATAATAGATAAGTATTCACATCATACAAGCATCATACTTGCATCATACAAGCATCATATTTGCATCATACTCGCATCATTCAAGCATCATATTTGCATCATAAATGAATTGCATAAACATTTCATGGCATAAGCATCGCATAAACATTTCATAACATAATCATTACATAAGTATTATGTTCGCACAAAAATTTTACAAAATTTTACAGGAAAATACCGCGAAACTTCGCAGAAAAATTCATAACTCGCAGAACTATTCATAGTTCGCAACACTATGTTCGCAACATTAAGTTCGCAACACTATACACAGCACTATTCGCAACAGTAAGTTCGCAGCACTATTCAGAAGTTCAGAAATTCGCAGAAAATCTCAAAAATTCACAGAAAAATTCAGAAGTTAGCAGGGTTACCACTTGAGGCAAAGGAAAGATAAGAATAGAGATGAAATTTAATTATTCAACATTTTCTTAAGGATTCTCCTTCATAGATAAAGAACAGAGGCAACTATGGATACCCAAGAAAATATTTGATGTTCTTTATCTTCTCAGCAAGAATCCTCACCAAAAGTGGAATAATAATTTCACATGAACAGAGGCAATATTTATCACTCTCATCAAGGATATTTTATACTTCATATATAATTCGAGGATTAAATACTTCTTATACTTCTTAAGGGTACTTCATACTTCTTATATATTCCGAGTATTAAGTACTTCTTATACTTCTTCAAGGATATTTTATATTTCTTATACTTCATACTTCTTCAAGATACTTCGCATACTTCATACTTCGCAAGATGATACTTCTAATTACTTCTTAAATCTTCAGAACTTCGCAAAAGAATAGAGGCAAGTATATACTTTTCAAGACTAGTATTCTTTTGCTCGTTCCTTCATCAACAAAGATCAAAGACTACTACAATAACGGATTTTTTCTTAAAGATCGCTCTTCAAGCAATATTCAAGAAAAAAGAGGCAAGATGTAGGAGCGGAATATCACAACAAATGATAACTTACGAAATTGTGGAGAGAAAAGATATCTTGCGAGCAAAGAACATTTTGCGAGCAAAAGAAATCACGAGGAAAGCAAAAGAAGTTCGTGAAGTGAAATTACGAAGCTTCGCAAGATAATTCTAAAATCCAAAATGGCGGGACAACATAACCGTCATATTTTGTAAAATCATATAAATAGCCATTTAGGCATGAGAGAAGAGGAGAGACACATTTTGAGAGAGGGGATAATTTTAGGAGGAGAGAGAAAATATTAGGAGAGATTTATTTTCTTTATCATCTTCTTCCCCAAAATTCTAGAGCTCCAAATATTCATTAATGGAGTCTCAATTGTAAAATCATGTAATCACATACAATCACTAGTGAAGCACCGTGGATGTAGATCACATTGATCGAACCACGTAAAAATCTTTGTGTCTCTTTATAATTTTAGTACCTTAATTCTTAGTTTCATATCAAATTAATTAGGTTTAGGAATCATTTTAATGGATTCTAATGAGGGTGTAGTTGTGAGATAATCCGCAACTACAGAAATCCTAAAAAAATAAAAAATAAAAATAAAGGGACGTGTGGGACCGCCTGGGGCATGGTCGGCCTGCTGGGGCCCAGTCCCACGGGTTTCCCTAATTTTATATTATTTTTCATGTATTTTTTGAAAAATACCATGAGATGAAGGAATTTTCATGAAACTAGAGAAATAATGAGGAATAACAAGGCATGGGGCCGGACGGGATCAAGGCATGGCCGGTTGGCCAATGCTCACGGCCCCACAATGTTTTCCTTAATTTTATATTATTTCCTCCGTGCGAATGAAGCACCACGGAATTGAGGAGTTTCCTCAAAACGAAGGATATTTGTTCAAATGAAAGGATTTTCATCAGATCAAGGAAAATAATAAAAACATAATAAAACATAAAACTGGCGTGGGATTGGCCATGGCACGGTCAGCCAGTCAGTCGTCCCATACTCCCAGCGCCTTGGTCAATATTTTGATTATTTTTTTCCCTATTTTGCATAGGTTCATCGTTTCGTCGTATTTTGAAATACTTGTTCGTGCGGTGATTTTTAATGCATCATCGTTGAATACACTTGCACCTTTTGAGACATGGCTTACTCAGAGGTAGGACCAATGACCGTGCGTTGAATATATATTACTAACCCATGGATTTCTGCGGGGAAGAACCATGGTTTGCAGTAATGAAATATCTGCGAAAATATTTGAATATTTTCGGAAATTCTGTGGATGAGTCTAAGAATTTAGGAATAATTAACTTATGGCTCTATACTAGCATAGCAAGCTATCTAGGAGCATTAACTATTCCGATATGAACTTGCTGGAGCTTCATATCCTTTATATAGTCAGGGTAAACTCGTTGTTTGTATCCTGAAGACGTTATCGCTCTATACTAGCAGAGCAAGCTGTCTAGGAGCCGTCCATCTTGTGATACTATATAGAAATAGCTATTGAAGTGTTTAGTATTCACGAGATATGTTGTTGCCTAGCCATGTGACTACATATCTACATGTACTCTGAGAGAAAGTATTCTCGGTCAGAGGATTCGATAAGAGATCCGTGTCTCAATACTCACGTCTGACTGCTGGATCAGAGGTTCGTATAATTATGGGTTTAAGATTTTAATATTTGTCGAAAATCCACCATCTACATTAAGTCCCCTGCTTAGTGAGGAAAGTTGTGTTCCTCAGTCAGCATTGAATGATGATTTTCCGGTCATAAACAATATAAGTAATTGAACTTAGTCGTAAGTTAAGACATTACCAGATTTTGAGAGTACGAGAAAACCATGACTCTTATGAAGATCCCAGTGGCATGATGGAGCATCGTTTAATGAGCATAGATTGGTGTTGAACCGCTGATCCTGATGACGGGACCTTGGTCGTTTAGGATTCGCGGGTCGGGCCCAAAAAATAAATCCTTATTTTAGGAATAGACGCTCGTTTGTTCGTTAGTTTAAGGAACAAACAAAATAGACCTGAGTCTAATGATATAAAATTTTGTCTATGAGCTTTCACGAAAACCAAATTTTTATCTTTGTGAGATTTCACAAAATGGAATAAACTCTCATTCCAAAGGTGAATGCTCGTACGAGAGAAAAGTTTTTTTTTCCGAAAAGACGTGCGTCTGTTAATAAATTTTTTGTATATGAGCTTTCATGATTTTTTTTATTTTCGAAATGTGAGCGTTCACAAAATTTTGAATATATACTCTCGCTTCAAAGACAGATGCTCGTGCGAGGGAGGAAAATATATAGATATATTTTTAAATTTACGTGAGTTTCGCATTAAATATATGTATTTTGTAAAATCAATGTTTTGATTTTGAACAACTGTTGAAAGTGGACAATTATACATGGTGAAATAATGTATGTGTGTGAGTTTTCACAATTGTAAGATGGACGTCTGTCCAATTTTTGAAAAACCGTTCACACAGTAAAAAGTTACATGGGTTGATCACTATTTGATGAAATATTTTGCAAAATCAAGTTTTTATTTTAAACAATTGTTAAAAGCAAACAATGATGTTTTCATGAATTTCGTGATTTCATAGTGTATGCACACACGGTAGAAAATCAGTGAATATTCACATGAAGGGTTATGTGAATTATTCATAATATCGTGAAAAGTCAGGTGTCAGACTTTTAAGTAATGGGGTTGCTCGTCTGTGCATGTTTGAATGAGCGAGCAAGATTTTCGAAATTTTACGTTATTATCACTAAGTTCGTGAAACCGTAAATAGGTAAGAGTTGAGAGTTACAATTTTGTAGACGCTGATGTGAGCATCCTAATTGCATGATTCATTTTTTTTCGAATCCTGCACTTTGTATGAATGATATGCTAAAATAGACACTTTGCAGGAATGACTAACTCCAAGGATGATACTTCCAAAGACGGTGTTTCCAGAGATGACATCTCTACGGATGAAACTTTAAGAAATGGTACTCCTGGGACCTATGAGTGATGGTGAGAAATCCTTCATACTGAGTTGTACTTCTGCTTATTAGATTTACCACAGGATGATCGTATAGTGAAATCCCGGATAAATTTATATCCCACAGAAATGGAAGAAAGTCTACAGGAGTGGAGAACCCAAGGACTACAGGATGTTAGCAAATGGCGTGCAGTCCCCAGTCGTTTCTTTGGTGAGTTGTTAGCGCTCCTTGTGTCATGACTTTTCCTTTCCCGTGCAATTAGGATCACGATACCAAGGTTTGTTACTTCTTTTAGAATTTTCTCCATCGATTGACGACCTTCAACTTGTTCTCGGTCAAACAATCCAGCACTGATGAAGAAGTCGATGTAAGCATCTCTTTCGTGCAGGTGATCGTGGCATCTCCTTAAATGAAATAATAATTATTATTATTAATAAGTCCAGGAAGAAATCATTATAGATAAGTAACATGTTGATGAAGCGCACTCTTCTTTGGGGCATGGGAATATGGAGAATTCCTGACATCCCGAACCAAATGGAGATAGCGACGTTATCAATGGAGATTCCGGCATTGTCGAGCTTTCAACTGATTTAGAAACTCCCTTAGTAAGTATATATCATGTAATCTCTTCATAGAAGTATGAAATTGCTGATTTTTGAATGAATGAATGAAAATCCATGTGAGTACGCGGGTAATTTCGTCGAAATACGTCACCAGAAAATTTCAGACTTCAGCCTTCAATAGAAACGTTGTAAAATCTTCGTCCAAAGTTGAATTTTAGCGATCTGCCTATGTATCCTTATGCCCAGGAAATTTCCAAGCTTTATCAAAGAATACTTTTAAGTTTTGAGAACCTTTAGAGGTCGAAATCGGTGAAACAGTAAACTTCCAGGAGACCTTCAGCAAATTTTCAGCTGGCATGTGGTCCAATGTTTTGGCCACAACTCTTCGCTTGCTTCTTCAATTGCTGTAAATTTTGGATATGTTGGAGATTATTGTTGATGCTGATACATGGTTGAAGTTACTCCAAAGACAAAAAAGGATAGAACCATGATTATAGATATAATCTTTGCTCCTTCTTCCAGTGAGCCTTTTACATTCACAAACTAGTTGATGAGTTGAGCGTCTGTAAGATGAAGGTGTACTGAGAGTTCAAACTGAATGCTCCCGAAAGCATAACTTTACCATGAACTGGCTTTGTCAGTGAGTTTTCATTATTGCGGTAGATAGAATCAGCAATTTTCGTACTGGCCAAATACGAAATTTTGGATATGTGGATATGTTGGATATGTTGTAGAAGACATCCATACGAAGAGAATAGTATATGACCAATCCCTAGATTCTTCACCAATTTCTCCCAGCTCGCCTCTTTGTGCATGATAGTGAAAAATCATCTCAGACGAGCTTGTTGTAAAACACTTTTGTTGTGTCTTTGGACCATTCGCTTGTGTATTGAATGGTTGGTGAAGGATATTGATGTCATCGATTCATTTGAGGTCAGGAACCCTTGATTGATACATGAGCATGGTGGTGCTTGCAGCGCCATCTTCTGTCAGTAGTAGTAGAAATATTACTTCTACAACCCGGGTCACGATACCATAGTTGATGTTGCTCTGTATAGGGGGTGGTGTAATGACCATGGTTGCATGTTCCGTGTTAAAATTCCTTTTATGAAGAATGATTAGCATATGAGAGTTTGGTGCCACGGGTCTTGGACTGTCAAACTGATCGGCATGATTAGTGGACCGTCAGTCCCCAGTATTTTGTTAATTCTCTCCTTTTAGTTTTCTCTTCTTATTACAAGACTTGGATAGAGGACCCAAGCAGAAAAATTGATGTTAAGACTTAGATGGTCAAAGTTAGAGGTACCTTGATGAAGTACTTAGTGTAAAGACTTAGTGGACACTGATCGACTGTGGAAGCGATGAATCCCGTCCAAGAATTGTTGCTTGCATGTTGTATGCTCTGGAAGCTGTAGGAAACTCATACGACGTCGGAATTCGATGCTTCACTCCAACTTTTGAATCTAAGAAACTGAGTTATCACATGAGAAAAGAATCACTCAATTTGGAGTTGTATATGGCAGTCAACGAAGCATGCACATTTGTAATTTGTAATCCCGTACAAATTTTTCAGATTTCATAGACCTGACAGTAAAGGCCATATCTTTCAGCTCGTATGTCCGATTGATGCGCCCTTTTGGTATGTTGTAGAAGAGACATGACGAACATCTTTCTTTGAGGAAGCATTGTCCTATTTATCATCCATTGGTACGTTTTTGAAAACCCATGACCTGAAGTGTGTTGTATCTCATTTGTAGAGGTGATGAGAAAATCTTGTAGAAGACTTTGGATTATGTCTCCCAGTCGTGCCAGCTTTGGGAAGAATTTCATGTGAGCATGTTATCAGGTCTACACATCTTGATATGAATCATTAGTTCTTAGAGAAATCCGCTTCATGTGTGACACTTCAGAGAATGATTAGTTGACGAAGCCCTGAGGATGTTGCTCCTGAGACCGTCGTTGGTGCTGAGACTATGAATGATCACGCTCCAGAGATCCTTGTAGATGTTGAGATCATGGATGGTGTTCCCCTAGAGATTATTGTTGATGCTGATACATGGTTGAAGTTACTCCAAAGACCAAAAAGGATAGAACCATGATTATAGATATAATCTTTTCTCCTTCTTCCAGTGAGCCTTTTACATTCACAAACTAGTTGATGAGTTGAGAGTCTGTAAGATGAAGGTGTACTGAGAGTTCAAACTGAATGCTCCCGAAAGTATAACTTTACCATGAACTAGCTTTGTCAGTGAGTTTTCATTATTGTGGTAGATAGCATCAGCAATTTTCGTACTGGATGTGATTGGTGAAGAGAGAAAGTTCCTCAATCATGCAGGGGCTTGTGATCTAGAGAAATCCCGTTGATGAATTTTCATGGAATCACCTTAGGTTGACCAGTGTACATTATAGGAGTTAGTGTAATCCATGTATGAATGATGTTACATCTGCTTCAGATGTCTTATCATGGGATAATGAAGACTTATCGATTGTAGTTTAGTAACACTTTGATCGTGCTGGTGTTGAATCAATGTGCCATTGTCTAGATACTTGTGATGTAATCTTTGATTGGGAGTATAATTTGATGGCTTCTCAGATGCTTGAGCGTTGAAGCGTATACTCCTTAAGCATCAAATGCCTTAGGGGTTGGATTATCTCGGCTCTGGAGTTTCTTATGTTGATTCAGCATCCCTTTCGTTGTGGTAGTGGGATTCGACACTTGTGCAGACATCAGAGCCTTCTGATTTTTGGAACACATGGACTTGCAGGAGAATATCCTAAATTATTTTTCACCATGTTTGGACATCATCTCAGTAATAAATGTTTCAGTGCTTGATTCGGAGAAATGTCAGATTCAACCACTTGGTAAAATACTAATGCGGTGAAGCTACCATTTATAACATCTTGTAGAGTTTCTAGCATAATTAAGTCCCCATGCTAGGATAGCATATGAGGAAATAAATGACATAAATATGGAATGAGACTTACCTGAATACGGAACCTCTTGATGAATGTCTATGCATATTTTTGCAGGTTCTTTCTTCAACCTCGTCAAAGTTTGAAATTCCTCAAAGTACTCTGATGATGGAATGTCCATCAAACCTTTTGGATTAGAACTTTCTTCATTAGAGAGATGTGTAACCAAAGGCGCTTTATAAGTATCCATCTTTTCAGCGTGGATCTACGCTCGTCTGAAGGACGTGTCATATCCCGGATCTTCCTGATTATGCGAAACTTGGTTTCTGTTCAGGTTGGACTTATGTTCACTTTGAGAGTGATATAGCCATGAGTATTTACGAGTGCTCCTTCAAGGTATCTGATTGAGATGGGATCATGGGTAGATTTTTGTCGAGTGATGCCTGCGGCTCATTGGAATACTGTTGATGGCAGTGCCAGCATCGATCAACGTTCTTCCAATTTTTTCTTCTTCTGAGATTGACCGTGGTAGGCCGTCCCCAGTTGTACATATCTTGGTATATGGCTAGAGGTTCAAGAAGTATTCCCTAAATGGATTTCTTGACACGATGTGGTTCAGTGTTGTGAACATGTATCTCCTTTGTGCCTTCGGCAGATAGAGCAGTTCTATAGATTTGCTCGAGCAACGATTGAACTTCTTCTTTGAATTCAGATAGCGCAAGGTTCTCACTAGAGAGGATTCTTGTGTACTCCTGGGATTCTCCATTTCTTATTTTGTTGGCTCTCTCCTGATGAACGACAATTTGATCACACCATCTTGAAACCCAAACTTCCAGTAACTCGATCACTACTTCATGAGACTAGAGAAGTTTAAGTCTGTCTGATCACTTCCCGTTCGATGCTAGGTCGAGGTTTGTGCAAGATTAGTTATCCTTCCGTGATGCTTTTATAGGATGAAATGTTGGATGTCGCATGTTTGAGAAGAATCTTTCCTTTTGCCTCCTTGAGCAACAACGTTCATGGAATGTTGGGGATTGTACTGTTTGTTGATCAGGTGTTCGCTTCTCCGAGGTTCCTCGACCTTGTAGACTTTGCTCAGTAAAGCAAGTGTAGTAGTCTCTGATCATTTGGATTCTTCATGAAGTTCTGAGAAAGTGTGGAACCGGAGGTTTTCCAGCGAGGCTCTGTAGACCGGGATCATTTTGTTGATACACAAGTCTACAAGTTGCTGCTATGTGACGTTTGGGTCGTGGCAGTCCAAGGCTTGAACTGTGAACCACTTCACATAATTATTAGGATGTTTGCTACTCCTTTGAAACATCCTTCCTAGATCATAGAGAGTGATTTTCTATTACACGAAGAAGTATTTTTGTAGAAAGCATTAATCATCTCTCTCCAATCGGTGATACTTCCCGGTGCAATATTGTTGTACCATGTGTATGATCTGCCTGTCAGAGACTTTGAAAATTCCTTCAGACAGACGACATGTTATGCTCATGTTCGCCCAATAATTCCAGAACCGATAAATATGTTTTTGAGCATTGCATGTTCCATCATAAAGAATGAATGTTGGAGCGGGATAACCTTTGGAAGAGGAATCCTATGTATGGAAGTAGGATATGAAGGTTGGTGAAGATGGAAAGATGATTCCTTGTCTTTTCCTCGATCCTCAAAAATTGCTCCAGGTCTTCACGAGTGATGAAACTTGCGGGTTCCATTGCTGGAGAGTCGTTTGCAGCTTTGCAGAATTCTTCATCATGTACAACATGGATTGGAGAGATTTCAGGATCAGTAGTTGAAGATGTTTCTTTATCTTTTCCTTTCTCGCGTTGAGGCTAAGTTCGTTCAGATGCAAGCTTGTCAGTGAGAGTTTTGATATAAGCACGCAACTCTTTCTGTGCTGCAGCTACGTCAGTCTGAACCTTCATGAGATCAACTATGGTAGGATGACTTCCTATGGTTTCTTTAGAAGATCAACCGAATAGTGTATGGCCACAGTGCCGTCACTTGCAGGGGTATCACTGGAGCATCAATGCTTGGAGGAGTGGCGTTAGCAATACCACTAGAGCTTGCGATATTAGGATCGGGTTTTGAACCCGAATTGGTATACCTAAGACCGACCATCTTTGTGAGAATTGAGATTGTAAACGAGAGAATGATCTCCCATTGTGGTCGCCAATCTGTAGATGGGGCAAAACGATTTGCTGGTTTTTAAGGAATTGAGAAGACGACCGTACGGAGGGGACTCTTTGAACCAAGCGAAATATTCAACCTCACACAGATGCACCGCTGCAAAGGGGGTGCTTTGAATTTGATAGATCAATATGTAGTACTCCGGCGTAAACCAAGACAATGACCGTTCCAGAGTAAATTCTATCACAAGAGAGGATGGGTCGATCTGTAGGAGGGAAGCTAAGAAATGTGTGGAATCAAAGATTGTAGGTATGTTGTGAATTCTGAATAAGATAAGTTTTGAATGATTGAAATTGCTCAATTGAGAGTAATTGCTCAATTGATGAGTTGTTGATCTCGTATTGTCAATGAGACGTGAGATTCTTGTTACTCTCGTTGTTGTTTTTATTTTTGTTTTAATCATGATTCAGAGACTTATTTATATTGCTGGAATTGTAGACACCATGATCCTATGAAGTGTGACAGTTTATGGAATCAAAGAGTGGAGAAGTGGAAATCGTGTTTGAAACCAGTTGCTCATCGTGCAGAGACTTGGTTGATTTTCCATCCACTACTTTGTTAACTCCTTCAAATGATTGCATGACTTTCTCACATTCCATCGTGTGTTTGAACACACGTGCCGTAGACCGCCAGACCAAAACCCTAGTTGATATCCCCCAAGTGACACAATTGACGTCACGTGGTTAGTTTAGTCAGTTGTTGACTTCATGATTTCATGGGACGATGAGTCCATGTATTTACTGAGTTGAACATGATTTTGTAAAATATTCTAAAACTCATGAATTGAACATGGGCATGATTCTCATGTTGATAGATGAGGCGAGCAAGTATTGCTCTGATTTGTTAAATATTGATAGTTTAACCAATATTCCTTGATTTGAGCAAGTATTGCTCATCTGATGAATTATTGGTAGCGTGACAAAATAAAATATTAATTAAAATACTGGTAGTTGAACCGAGTATAATTAATAGGATCACTGATCATGAGATCGCCATAAAATTATTAGTGTTTGAATCTGGAATTATGATCCTTGGACTCAGAAACCCTAATTTGATCAATTGATGGTTTATTTGAAAATTAACCATGGAATGAAGGAGAACGGACTCCATGGGACCGTGGGTCGACCATGAAACTTTCCATATGCTCTTGTGAGCAAATACCAAGGCCTCTTGAAGAGTTGGTGATTCGTTGATGAAAGCATGATCAAATGCTGGTTTAATCATTTATTCGAAAAATGCTCGTCTGAGCCTTAGGTGATGAAACCTAATTAATTATGAAGAGGTAAGGGACCGACCAAGGGTTCATGAAACCGGCCCTGGGTGGTCACGGGATCGAATGACGATCACTCCGTCAAATTCTGAAATTATTCGAAGAGTTTTGGACCCAATACGTGCAATTGCGCAAATTAGGTCAAATCATGAAAATACGCGGGACCGGCTCATTGCGAGCCAAAAATCCAACCCTGGTCGGTCAAGGTAAAATGCTTTCGTCGTCGAGACATCCGTGTCTCAGTTCTGAGAATTTTGATATTTTCTGGTGCGCGTTTGAGCGACCATTTGAGAAAATATGACAAAATTAGGGTTTTGCTGAAACTAGGAAAACTTCATGACATGAAGGAAAATAATTATAAAATAATAGAATGATGAAGCGTGGGACCGCCAAGGCCAAATTCATGGCCGTACGGCCAGTGACCACGGTCCCGTGGCGCTTTTTCCTTATTTTTATTATTTTTTATGAATTTATGAAAATATCATGAAATAAAGGAATTTGTTGAAATTAAGGAGTTTTCCTTGAAGTGAAGGAGTTTCCATTGGATCAAGGAAGCAAATAATATTAAAATAATAAAAACACGGGCGTGTGGGACCGGATAGGGCATGGCCGGCCGAATTGGGCCCGGTCCCACGAGTTTCCCTAATTTTTATGTATTTTATATATTTTTCCATGATTTGAAGGAGTTTTCCTAATTTGAGAGAAATATCATGAAATCAAGGAGTTTCATGGGATGAAGGAAATCCTAAAAAAAATAAAAAAAAAATAAAGGGACGTGTGGGACCGCTTGGGGCATGGCCGGCCAGCTGGGACCCGGCCCCACGGGTTTCCCTACTTTTATATTATTTTTCATGTATTTTTTGAAAAATACCATGAGATGAAGGAATTTTCATGAAAATAGGGAAATATTGAGGAATAACAAGGCATGGGGCCGGACGGGATCAAGGCATGGCCGGTTGTCCAATGATCACGGCCCCATAATGTTTTCCCTAATTTTATATTATTTCCTCCGTGCGAAGGAAGCACCACAGAATTGAGGAGTTTCCTCAAAACGAAGGATATTTGTTCAAATGAAAGGATTTTTATCAGATCAATGAAAATAATAAAAATGTAATAAAATATAAAACTGGCATGGGATTGGACATGGCACGGTCGGCTAGTCAGTGGGCCCATGCTCCCAGCGCCTTGGTCAATATTTTGATTATTTATTTATTTTTCCCTATTTTGCATAGGTTCATCCTTTCGTCGTATTTTGAAATACTCGTTCGTGCGGTGATTGTTAATGCATCATCATTGAATACACTTGCACCTTTTGAGACAGGGCTTACTCAGAGGTAGCTCCGATGCCCGTGCGTTGAATATTTATTACTAACCCATGGATTTCTACCGGGAAGAACCATGGTTTGCAGTAATGAAATATCTGCGAAAATATTTGAATATTTTCGGAAATTCTGTGGATGAATCCAAGAATTTAGGAATAATTAACTTATGGCTCTATACTAGCATAGCAAGCTGTCTAGGAGCATTAACTATTCCGATATGAACTTGCTGGAGCTTCATATCCTTTATATAGTCAGGGTAAACTCGTTGTTTGTATCCTGAAGACGTTATCGCTATATACTAGCAGAGCAAGCTGTCTAGGAGCCGTCCATCTTGTGATACTATATAGAAATAACTACTGAAGTGTTCAGTATTCACGAGATATGTTGTTGCCTAGCCATGAGACTTCATATCTACATGTACTCTGAGAGAAAGTATTCCCAGTCAGAGGATTCGATAAGAGATCCGTGTCTCAATACTCACGTCTGACTGCTGTATCAGAGGTTCGTATAATTATGGGTTTACGATTTTAGCCTTTGTCGAAAATCCACCATCTACACCTATTGATTCATTAATTCAGTCATTCCTACCCATCTCTACTTAACAATCATTATTGGAATTTTAGAATCATTCACCAAGAACATTGTTTGTTTGTACATTTATTGTATTCAATCCATTACTACTGAAATCAAAAGAGCAAGAAAAACTGACACATTATGTTTAAACCCTTCAAACATACATCCATCACAAGTTTAATACTACTGAAAATTCAAACAACTAGAAGAACACAACTAGTTTAATTACATCTAAAGAAGGACAAAGCAAACAGAATACGACTTCTAAACACTCGACAGGCTACCAGTGCCATTACAAATTTCTTTTTACAATCAAAATTCAAAGATGCACATTACTAATCTACCTGACATAATAAGTTTACCCAATCATAACCATTGTAACTCTCTCAGCTGATATCCAAACAATGCACCTACTGCAAACTGAACCCCAAAATCACCTTACATCTTCTAAGATCTTCTTCATCAACACCATGCATCCATAAACACTTGTTGCAAACTGAACCCCAAACCCTCCTCCTTTACTACTCTTTCACCCATTTAATCCCAAACACTAGTACTAATGTTCAGACTTAATTTTGTTGTTGTTTCTTGTTTGCCGCTGAATCCATTAAAATATTTTGGTGCTTTAGTGTGTTAATGGATTCAACAGCAAACAAGAAGACAATAACAAAAACAAGTCCAATACTACAAACATTCCTTTAATATTTATCAGCTCATTGAGAATTATATCAAGTTTTTTCAATTTTCACATCAGCACCACAAGTTCACACAACTATCACACCCTCAAAAGATCAAAGCTTTAAACTACCATTACATATTCTCAAAATACCTTTACCAAAAGGCCATAACCCAAACCCATTTCATTACAAACCATTACTACAAACTTGAAACAACGACTACCCCTTTCAACTTTACAATCCAAACACAAGAAAATTCCCTGTATCTTACTACTTGCCCACAAAATCAAAATAAAAGGAAGTCCAAAACCGTCTGCATCAACTTTCAAAATACAAGGAAACTTACCATCTTTCGCACCAATATCAGGAAGAATAGAAGGAAAGAAAATTACTAGAAAAGTTGTTTTGCAAAAAACTTGTTGATCGTTTTCAGGATTTATGCAATGCCTGAAAATCTAGCCTTTCTTGGTAAATCTGATAAGCTTACCACCGTTCATCCTCATCAGTATCCAGGCCCTCTTCACCATAGTCCTCGCTATCATATGGTGCAGGAGAAGTTCCACTGGATGATGATTCATCATCACTATCCTCATCCCCTTCTTCCCTTTCTTCCTCACTTGACTCATCATCGATAACAGCGATTCGACGGCTCACCTTCACCGCAACAGGTTTACCCTCACTCATGGTGCGAGCAAAAATCTTGGGATTGGCAAGTTCATTTTCAAATCTCCTTCTCACCTTCTCATCATGATAAGAATTCATCATTTGCTTGTCCTCCGTAGCATCTGAATCTAGGTCACTGGTATCCACTTTCTTAACTTCATACTCATACCCTTCTGAGGCCTCAGAATCACTTTCTGTTGAACTGCCAAACTTTGGGGTCTTGTCCTGCTTCTCATCCTTTTCCTCATCCTTCCGTTCTTTCCATTCTAAGAAATTGGGTAGCCATGCATTGTAGAGAGCCTCAAATCTCCTTTTCTTCCGCTCCTGAACAGCCCCTTCTGCCTCTCTCTGACGAGTTTTCTCTTGAATCCGATGATCAATTTCAGACTGTGCATATTCTCTTAACTTATGCAATTCCTCTATGCTCAAAGAAGGGAGAATCGACTTGGCTTGTGCAAATTCAGGTGTTACTGGTGGTGCATTTGGAAGATTTCCGATGGAATTGGTTGAATTCTGGGCAGGATCACCTATACTCTCAATTTAGTTTGCTAAACCTAAACCTTTCCTCTTATGTTAAAGATCTCTCTGCTAATTAACCCCTCAAATACCCCATTATGCCAATTCAATTCCATTTATGGCGCTTAGTTAGCCGTCATGTCACTTTGTTAACTACGCCCATTCAAAGACATGTGTATCCCCTTCACTCTAATAACAATCATTACCCTATCAAGACCTATTTTCAACACCTAATTCCCATTAAGACTTTTACCCTCTTTGGAACTGCCATTAAGGGAGTATCTGGTGGGTCACCAAACTTTGATATTTATATTTGGGGTCTAATTAACTCTTTATGTTTTATGCACTAGTTGATGTTTATCTGGAAATGGCAGCACTAGTTAGGAGGCTTCATTGCAACCTGCTAAAAATGCTCTTCCTGCTAGAACTTTTTGGCCACACTTTGATTTGGCGTATTTATTAAAATGTTGAGTAGCTGAACCAGTTTAGTTTTTTCAAAACACCCTATAGACACATCTAAAAATGGGCAGCTTTGTGGATTGATATGTTACCTAACTTATTTGAGGTCATGCGTTCGAATATTGCGTTCGAAAGCTTTTTGTTAATTTTTTTCAGAAAGATAGGCTTTTTCAGAAGGATGACAGCGTCTTCTTCTAGAAGTTTTAAGGTAATTGGGCTTCCACTTGACACTTCAAGCCCGTATCTGACGAAAACAGTTGAGGGAAACTGCGGTTCGGTACTAGGTTTCGACTTCAGGTCACGGATAGCCCGCTTAGAGAGTCTGCTTGCCAAATAGCTGCCAAGTGTTTGCTGCCGCCTCTGAACGGCCAATAAGTTGGGGTGAGTTCAATAGGTCTTTGCATGCACTTAGTAGGCATGTGCCTCCACGATATCTCAACTAATTGATCTCGAGGATTGAAAAAGGATGGGTGAGATGTGTTAACTATTGGTCTTCTCGTCCATAAGGCATGTTTGGAAGAGAACAGTTATAATTTCCAATTCTGTAACTCTGTAACTTCCACATTCCATCTCCGCAAAATCCCTTCAGTGTTCCAATTTTTGAAGCTATGTCTAAGCGAGGTTATAATGCATATCTAAATCTGAATGATCGCCCAGCCATGTCTACAAATCAGGAATCCATGGGTAGACCATAGGAAAAGAAGGTTAAGATGACTATGCAAGAAAACCAGGTATTGATTTTTGATAATCATGGAAGAATTATTGGGTTCAAGGTATTGAAAGTGAATTTCATAGTTTTAATTGGCTTTATTAGTAATTATAACTGGCTTTATTAGTAACTGTGATGGTATTATTAATTGGTATTCCCCCATTTTTCCAATTTGACAGGTAGTAGAGATAAGCAGTAGCAGCAGTGAAGAACCAAAGCCAAACATGCAAGTTGGTACTAGAGGTGTTAGAGAAGTCAAAGAGGATAGGGTTTTTATGCATGATAGTGCCAGTGCTTATGCATTGGATCCTCAACTTCCTCAACTCCAAGGGGCTGATGAAGGGTGGGTGGTATATGCCGTTCATCCTGACAAAGGTCGGTTTGTGATTAATGAAGGTGTGGTGCTTGTAGGGCAGGAGCATCTGGTTTGTGATGGTGCTAGACAGGGCTTCTATTCTGCACCAGTTCCAGTTACATGAAAAGCTAAGATTCGGGAAAATGACACTCATGGTCTCCCCAATGATGTGGCAGTCTTCCCCAATATCTTCATGCTGGCACCAGTGATGCGACAGTTGGCAGATGATGCTTATGATATTGCAACCTTCGGACCAGGGGAGATAACTGATTCTAATGAGATTCCTGAGGATGTAGTAGTGCTTATGCCTCCTCCTAGGGGAAACTATTATGTGCCAAGGAGGAGGGATGCACCAGAAAGGAGTGGAGCTAACAAGAAGGTTCTTGGAAGTGGTGTGGGGACCTCTGGGGTTGCACCAGGAGCTTGACCAGTATTTAACCATCCCCTTCCAGCTGGTATAATAAGTATTCTTGTAGATGTTTTTTGGCTGAATATTGCATATGTTTCTCATGGATAAATAGTTAATGCTAGTGTTACTGATTTTGGATTTGATAGTGTTGGTTTTAAAGACATTGATTTTGGATTTGATAGTGTTGGTTTTAAAGACAATGATGTTCAATTGAATGTATATGTGGTTCTGGGTTATTGTATTATGCTTGGTTGAGTGGCTGTTGTGTTTAAATTTTGGTTTTGAGCTTGATATGTGACTATAGTAAATAGCAGGGGGAATTTGAAAGGGGGTTATGCCCAAAAGTGTTTTCTACATAAAGTTATTTACTAAAAATGTCTAGTTTTTTTAAAATTCCGAAAAAGGTATAATGTGTACACATTATAGGTGTGGATTCTTTATATTGTCTACACAATATCAAGCAATGGGTACACATTCAAACATTTTTGGTAATTTATAATATTTTTGGGAATAACTAAAGAAAACTAGACACCTTTGGAAATTTTCTCGTTATCATGAAGGTTTGAAATTGTTTTATGGGTTTAATAGTTTTATCTGGGCATTCATATGAACTACTCCAACTGGTAGCATAGGCAACTTTGAAGTTATAGAGATAAAATAACATATTAGTACAGGAATGCTTGAGAGAGCAATGAAAAATATTACCAGAAATGCAGTGTGGTAGCTGAGAGGAAATTTTGATAGCACACACAGTCCAGGTGTATGATCTTTTAGAATCCAAATTGCAGACTCCCAAGTTATTTATAACATTCCAATGCAACGGATTACCAAAGAAATTTTGATTATAGGTGTTTAGAAGATTTGTAGAAATAGTTTTGGAGAACCCAATAACTTGCAGAACATGCAAGTCAGAATCTATTCCAGGGAAAGCTAAGGAATTAGTCTTGAGGGTTTTGGGTGTACTTTTTGGCCACACTTTCAACTTGGCGTGTTTATTTAAATGTTGAGTAGTTCAACCAGTCTAGTATTTTCAAAACACTAATCATAAACATCTAAAGATGGGCATCTTGGTGGATTGGTACGTTATCTAACTCCTTCGAGGTCATGCGTTCGAATATGGGCGAAAGATTTTTATTAATTTTTTCAAAACGAAATTTTTAGCCACGCTATAAAACCGACGTGTCTATAGAATGCACACTATGGACACACATATACTAGCGTGTCCAATGAAGAAATTTTTGGCCACACTTTCAACTTGGCATGTTTATTTAAATGTTGAGTAGTTCAACCAATATAGTATTTTCAAAACACTAATCATAAACATCTAAAGATGGGCAGCTTGGTGGATTGGTATGTTACCTAAATCCTTTGAGGTCATGCGTTCGAATATGAGCGAAAGATTTTTATTAATTTTTTCAAAACGAACTTTTCAGCCACTCTATAAAACTGACGTGTCTATAGAACGCACACTATGGACACACATATATTAGCGTGTCCAAAGAAGAACTTGTTGGCCACACTTTTAAGTTGGCATGTTTATATATCCTACACTATGGACACGATATACTGGCGTGTCTATAAATCATACACTATGGACACACATATACCGGCGTGTCCAAAGAAGAATTTTTGGCCACACTTTGAATTTGGCGTGTCAATCCATCGTACACTATGGAAACGCATATACTGGTGCGTCTAACGAACCAACTTTAAAACCACACCTTAAATGGCGTGACTAACCTTTTGGACATGCCACAACTCCCTAATGTGGCCATAAACTGGTCTATAAACACGCCCAATACCTAATGTGGCCACAGACTGGTCTATAAACATGCCCAATCAAAAATTTGAAATTAACGTGACTAAACGGTTGAAATTTTGACACGCTAGTAGCCCTGGCGTGGCTAAAAGCACTTATATGAACACGCCCATTGTACATTGCGTGTCTATATGGTAGAAGTATACCCGATAGACATGCCAAAAACAAAAAGTCATGACAGGGAAATTTATATTTGGCGTGGCTAAAGGTCATTTCTGTACTAGTGTACCCAATGTAAAAGATGCATTAACAATTTCAGACACTTTGTGATTAAACTCATCAAATGAATCTTCATCTGCCATATGAAGGTTTTCCCAATCGAAATTTAGGTTTTGAAGCATGGTTTCCTTTTCACTGTTATTTCCTTCGAATACTCTTTCTAAGATATCCCAAGCATCTTTAGACCGAGTGCACTTAGTCATATGGTGCTGAAGATCTGGGGTAATGGCGTGTATGAAGGCATTCAAACCGTCGGAGTTTTGCTTTGCAGAAAATATCTCAGCAGCATCATATGCACCAATATCCTTAGGAACGGTCGCATTCCCTACTACCACAACGGGAGCATCATAGCCATTAAATACATAAACCCATGATTGAAAATCACGCGCTTGAAGAAAGGCATGCATAGAAATTTTCCACCACAAGTAATTTGATCCATCGAAGACTGGTGGTACGTTTATAGAGATATCACTTATGTACATATCGTATCACTACAAACACATACTTATGAGGTCTTTAATGTGTTTGCCTGATCTGATACCAATTGAAAATACGGGGGTCTAACAACCACACCCAACAATTCATTCAAAAATCTCAGAGGACTTACTCCAATACACTTTCTAGAAAATCAACTAGACAGTCAGACTCAATCTAGAGTAAAGCATATCAAAGAGTTTAATATCTCTGTTTCACAATGTAATCAACAAATCAAAAAGATAGAATCCGTGAACCTGATTATTATGTGAAACAACTTGAACGGTACCAAAGACCAATGGTCAAGTGTCAATCAATGTAAATCAATAACCAAAGGTTGGATATTCTAATTGATTGATCTAAACGCACAACCTGTGATATTTTAATTATATAACAAAATATAATGCGGAAAAAAAATAACACAGACACCAGAATTTTGTTAATGAGGAAACCGAAAATGCAGAAAAACCCTGGGACCTAGTCCATATTGAATACCACAATGTATTAACCCGCTACAGACTCTGGCCTACTACCAATTAACTTAAGACTGGACTGTAGTTGAACCCTAATCAATCTCATACTGATTCAAGGTACAATTACGCTCCTTATGTCTCTGATCCCAGCAGGATACTACGCACTTGATTCCCTTAGCTGATCTCAACCACAACTAAGAGTTGCTACGACCGAAAGTCGAAGACTTGATAAACAAATATGTCTCACACATAAAAGTCTATAGGATTGAATAAATTTGTCTCCCACAAAAATACCCAAGAGTTTTTTTTTCCATCTTTTGATAAATCAAGGTGAACAGGAACCAATTGATAAACCAAACTTATATTCGTGAAGAAAAGCCTAGTATTATCAATCACCTCACAATAATCTTAATCGAGTTGTGAAACAAGATATTTTGGAATCACAAACGATGAGACGAAGATGTTTGTGATTTTTTTTTTTATCTTGCCTATCGGAGAAATTAATCTCGAGTTAATTATTTCAATTGTACTCAATACGATAGAAACAACAAGATCATATCACACAACTACAAAGAAAATAGTTGGGTTTGGATTCACAATCCCAATGAAGTCTTCAAGTCATTAACCTACAGGGTCTCGAGAAGAAACCTAAGGTTAAAGGAGAATCGATTCTAGTTATGAAACATGTTAGAGCATAGCTCGGTTGAACCCACCAAGCATTGGTATGTCAAGTTTGGTTGTCATATTTTAGTGAATCAAAACTCATTTAAAGAGTTTCTTGATTATTTAGTAGAGTCAACTTCGTATAGGTTAGCTTGAAAGTATTAGGATATGAGACATTATAAGTATTACGTGAAGACTTGAAGAAGTACGGAGCTACAACGACAACATCATCCTTCCACTTGAGATTAGTAATATTTGGCTTGAACTATTTCATTCCCTAACGTATGTTTCAAGTCGTGCATATTGAAAACATAACTGCGAAGCTATGAATGATTATACTCTAGTTAGACGTAGAATTAAGGAAAACAATACGAAGTATAACGCTTATCTTTTGAACTTCATTTATAAGACATCGACATAATCGTTTGAATGCTATTATGATTATGTATGGGTATGAGGTGAAGATTTCATTCTAGGAAACAATGTTTTACATTCGTTTAAAGGAACTAAATTCATGAACTTGTTTTATGAATCGAAAGGAAAATCACTAGTGAAAAAGCGTGGGTCTAACAATCACACCCAATAATTCGTTTTGAAATCTGAATAGACTAACTCCAATATACCTTCAAGAGAATCAACTAGACAGTCAGACTCAATCTATAGTAAAGTATATCAAAGAGCTATATCTCTATTTCAACACAATCAGAGTTAAACAGAAACAAGTCCATAAACCTGATTTTAGTGTGAATCTCTTGAAACGAAATCTTTTGTGTTAATCACAACCTATCCAATATACACTGTGTATAAACCTCTTTAAGCAACAATCACTAAAGGAATATTTCAGCACAGTGTCCACTTGAAATAGGGTTAGTCCAGTCTGGTCTAACAATGTGAAAATTACAAAATTAATTGTTCGAGATTAATCAAGTCTCATCCAACAAACAAGGTGGGATTTAACAACTATGATTGATTAACATACAACCTGTATTATTTCAATTATATAAAAAAATATAATTCGGAAAAGAAATAACACAGATACCAAAAATTTTGTTAACGAGGAAACCGCAAATGCAGAAAAACCCCGGGACCTAGTCAAGAATAAACACACACTGATTAAAAGATGTTACACTAATTTCCTACTACCTATTCGGACGAGATGTAATACCTGCTTCAGATGTATTCTTATAGAACTCCTAGCAGAACACCGATTCTCTTTAGGAATTCTTCTGGTAAATCTTCTAGCAGAACCCAAGGCTCTCTTTAGATGATATAACAACAAGATTGATACGATTCAATATTTTGTTTGCACAAAACACCAGTTTGATTTCCCTTTAGATGTAAATCAAGGTTTTGGAAATCTTGTGTTTATTTTGACAGAAACAATTACTAGGTAAAAGTAATATCAAAACAAACTTGTAGATTAGGGATTATTACACTCTTCAAGAAAAGGAAGAGAAACCTAATTATTCTACAACAAGAACAACTAGAATAAATCTAGAGTTTTCTTGTATAAAACTTCTTAAGGATTTTTACGAGATACCTTTATCGAAGTTTTCTTTCTAGATTCCTATTTCGACTAACAAGTGTTGGTATATGATCAGAAACTGAAATCTATCAAAACCTAGGGTTTATGATCAACAACTCTTGAATGTTTTTATATCAGAAGAGAAAACCTTAGAAAAGACAAGAGGTGAAAAACCTAGATTATAAGTTTTATAATCAATCATGAAGATTAAATCCAACTCGGCTTTGTGATCCCCAATATAAAGGCTTTTATCTCACTCTTGCTCACGAAGAACAAAAGACATGGAAAACAACCTTGTGAACCTAACACCAATTTTCCAAAGGGGATGAAAAACGTGTAGCACTCACGAACCCTTTATTTATAGTGAACGGTAGCTTGAAAGCTAAGCATAACTATTTTCCTTTTTCAAGACTCTCCTAATTTTGGGAGTCTTTCCTAAGTTACAACTCTTGCCAAAATAATTGAATAAATAATTAATTAGCAAATATTGTATTTATGTGAATAAATCACATTTTAACTTAGGCAAGAATTAAAAGTTATCCCAAACACTTTAATATGGTAATCAAATATGTTTGGATTAATAGACATCTTGCCTAGATAAGGAAACATCACCAACTTGACCAAAAATGCCTTTTAGTCACGTAATTGGGCCCAAGTACGTGAACCGTTACAAACAGTCCATGGATTGTTTCATACTAACAAACTTTAATAATTACAGCAACACTTATAATTGTTACTTTAATGAATCACTCATAACTTCATCGTTATAACTCGGAATTGAGTGATTCTTGGCTCGTTGAATTCGTAAGCTCGTTCACTATAACATGGGATCCTCTATAGGGATAAAGGTTATTGTCGCCAAAGTCATGAATCAAATAACCTTAAGTATATATACATAAAGGTACATTTACCGTCATAGGAATTGTTCCATAGAGTGAGCATTTATCTCGATAGATTAGAAAGGTAGAATTGAAGAAAAATCCAAATGAAATCAATCACATACCTTTATTGATGTCTTCTTGTAGTCTCCAATCTTCATCCTTTAAGGATATATTCGATTCAACTTCTTAGACCTAATCTAGTCCGAAACTATCTTTAGTATGCTAAATCAAGAATGCATTTTGGCAACTAAAATTGACAACTAACTTGACATACCAACGCTAGTGGGTTCAACCGAGCAATGCTCTAACAATCTCCCCCTTTGTCAATTTTAGTGACAAAACTATTTTACATATGCATTGTACTTGTTAAAAGCATTACAACTCCAAAATCCTACATACTTGATTTCCTTGGTTCATCAACTCTGCGTGTGTTCATCCTGTACTTGTTGAAGATCCATCATAGCATTATTACACAGTATCAAAGTTTCATTATATCACAAATTTGACAATAATACTATGGTGATATGTATTAATCCACCTTAGTCAATACTCCATCTCAACATGAAAGATATCCCCCCTTACATAATGATCCGTAAACCATATGTATTTGTAGTGTGAACTACACATTAATTACCCCCCCCCCCTTTTGACAATATAAATTTGCAAAGGTACGAAAACTAGTGGGATCCTCATGAGATTTTCACGGAGACACTTCATGACCAAAAGAAAGAAACATATCAACTTTGTTTAAACGATATCACAGATTCGAAACTTAGTGACTTCATCAAGGAGTTTATTAAGATACAAGTTAACCCCTTCATGTCCCATAACCACTTCTCTCCTCAAAGATATAACAATTAAGTACAAGTTCATTTAGGAACTCTCCCACATAAAATGTCATTCCCGAAAGAACAACGAGAGTGACCTTTCTCCAGGGAGAAGGATTTACATATTGGATTTTAGAAATCCTACAAGGAGATTTGATTTAAGAACCAATCATTAAAAGTCTCTCATGAGATCGTGTTACTAAAAAACTAGAACTATCTCATGGTAACAATACACAATATGTAATCATAAAGATAAATTATTGTGATCATCTTTTCTAAGATACAAACTTGTATAAACAAGAATTGATATGCTTAGAAGGAAGAATAACCCTTTCCACAAGGATTTACACCAAGAATGGTTACCATAAGAATATGAAAAGGTTTCTTTGACAATAAAAACCAACATCCATGGCTTTGCAAATTGCTTCTAACCTGTTATATTTAAGAATTTCAATCACAAATCAAGTTAGGTAATTAAGAATCATACATGTGGTATCTAGCCATATTCATCTATACCATAACTAGTTCTAATAACTTCAAAAGAACAAGTTTAGAGAGTTGTACAATTGCTTAGATCTTTATAATAGACACAATTGAAACTAACTTGTTTGATTCACTTGAATCAATTCATGAACACTATATCCACGGTTTTCAAATATTGCATTCCTTATAATTTATTGTTCAAGTTCATGAACTATCGATTTGAGAACTAACCAGCTTAAGTATGCGTACCTAAGCAACCAGATTGAGTTGGTTTTTGGTTTCCAAACTTAGCAGAATTTTTCGGGTAGAAAAGTTCCGCCAGGTGACTGGTTTAAGAGTTTGTAAACTCCAAACTCAGCAGAAATTCACAGATGTGAACTTCCGCCAGTATGCGTACTGGTACGCGTACTTAACATGTCTCCTTCACCAATTATGTATGCACACATATGCACACACTTGGTTTCTGGTACATGGATTTATACACTAATGTGCGAACACACTATATATGCTTATATCAATATATGGTTACATAATCTCAACTCTACATTCCAATCTTTGAAATATTCTTCTATAATGTTATAATAGTCGTTATTCACAACTATCGTCATCAAAGCAATTTTCAAGATATTGGAATATAAATATGACTTTCGTCATGAGTAAAGATGAACTTGGTTAAAGCGAAAGCTTACCAACATATATTTTGAGGAATATGTAAGCGAGTTAAACTCAGCTCGAAATAATAAATTGTTCCACATATTCAGAAATTACCCAACATAATATGTGTGCCCCAATTCTTTTGTAATCCTCACCGCATTTATTAGAGCTTCTTGGTGAGGATGCACTTTTAACATAATCAGGTTGTGTTTAGGTGAACAAAATCTTTCTCATGGCAGGTATTCGAAACAAAATCATGCATAGACTCTAGGAATTTAACAACTTCCTTGAAACTTTCAATAACTGTTCCATACATTTTTAGGATGTTATCCCTTGTCGAACTCTTGTATGGGAGATCCTTCTTAATAGTACTCGTTGCTTTATTGATCTTCTTTGGTACCCATTTCTGAGTAACTTTTGGAGCTACGTATTTCTTTTTCTCCCCAATATAATTGTGAAACTTCTTTGGGAGAATACTGAAAGAAATGATATTATGAGACTCAGTTTTTCTCCAGTTTGGAACATCAGATCTTGTCATCTTAACATAATCGGATCTAGTTTTATCTCGTTTAAGAAATCTGCAATTCCTTTGCAAGTGACCTGGTTTTCCACAATAAAAACAATGCTTAATAGAATGATAAAGGTTATGTTTAGTATTACCTAAATGTGTATGTGCTTGCTTTGGATCTTGACAAAATTTCCTCTTTTCGTCATCGGTAGTTGGTAGAGATACTTTATTTTTGTCAACCGTGGAAGGTTTTGGTTGAGAAAAATCTTTAGCTTTGACAAATTTTACCTCTTTGAAAATACCAGGAGCATCTATTCCTTTATATCCCAATCCTCGTGTATCACAATGAAACATACATGCTCCCAATATCGAGGATAATTTATCTGAGCTGCTATTTCTAGACAAACTTTTTTTTAAGCTCGAGTTTTCTTCTTCCAACCTTTTGACCTTTTCAAGTGCAATAAATAGATCATTCTTGAATGATTCACATTGAACTTTGAGATCTTCTCGTTCCGAATCAAGTAACAAATTCATCTCAATATTTTCCAAGTTATCCAGCTTTGCTTGAAGAGTAATTTCCCGATCTCGGCTTCCGGCAATTTTTTCTTTAAGCATTCGTATTTCGTTGAGATAATCTCTTGAACCAATAGAATCATGTTGGTCTTGCAAGTATTTATTCCGAATACGAAGTCTGACATATTTAACTTTTTCACTGAAAACGGTGCTTTCAGCCTCCGAGAGTTTCTGATGACATTTCTTAAGAAAATTATTAGCAACTGGATCTACATGGAACACTTCTTCGTCAGAATCAGAATCAGTATCCTAAAGAATTTTTCTAGAAGCTAATGAAACCTTTCCAGCGTACTCTTGGTGCTCACAATATTCGGGTCCATCATCAAGAGTAGGCAAAGCAGATACATATGCCGATTGTCTACGGTTCCGGCTAGGACATACTGAAGAAAGGTCTCCGAAACCACAACAATTATAACATTGTACATCATCATTAGGAGATGTTGTAACTTTATAAAAACTCTTTTTCCAGTCTCTCAAGAGTTTTCTAATTTTTGGTGGAGTAACATCCTTAGTATCTGGAGAACCAGATTTATCCTTAGAGGATTTAGAATTGTTTGCAGCTTTAAGAGAAATCATCTCTTTTCTAGATGCATGTTCATTATCAAAGATCTTTAACTTTCCAACAAGAGTATTTGTGGAGAGTGTAGAAAGATCGTTTGCTTCTTCAATGTCATGTTTCTTAGACTCGTATATATCTTGATGGAAGAGACATGAGAATTTTGTACACAATAACTTTATCTGGAATAGTTCTTCCTAATGAATATGAGGCGTTAACTATTTGATAAATTCTTTGGTTAAACTCATCAAAGGTTTCATCATCATACATGTGAAGGTTTTCCCAGTCAGATGCTAGGTTTTGAACCCTCGCTTCTTTCTCTACGGCATTCCCTACAAATACGGTTTCTAAGATATCCCAAGCATCTTTAGACTTATTACACGTAGTCACATGGTGCTGAAGATCTGGGGTAATGGCATGGATGATAGCATTTAATCCTTCAGATTTTTTTTTTTGCAGCAAGAATCTCAAGATCACTATATTCACCAATATCCTTTGCAGCAGTTACACCGTCTACTATAACTAATACAGGATTATAGCCATTAACAATACTAACCCATGATTGAAAATATCGCGCTTGAATAAAAGAACGCATAATAATTTTACACCATAAATAGTTCGTGCCATCGAAGACTGGTGGTACGTTTATAGAGATAGCACTTCTGTCCATAACAATCAGATTTCTTCAAACACAGACTTATGAGGTCTTAACGAGTTTGCCTGCTCTGATACCAATCGAAAAAGAGGGGGTCTAACAACCACACCCAATAATTTATTTGGAAATCTGAATGGACTAACTCCAATATACTTTAAGAGGATCAACTAGACAGTCAGACTCAATCTAGAGTAAAGTATATCAAAGATATATATCTCTATTTCAACTCAATCAGAGTTAAACAGAAACAAGTCTGTAAACCTGATTTTAGTATGAAGCTCTTGAAACAAAATCTTTTGTGTTAATCACAACCAATCCAATATCCACCGTGTATAAACCTCTTTAAGCAACAATCACTAAAGGAATATCTCAACACAGTGTCCACTTGAAATATGGTTAGTCCAGACTAGTCTAACCATGTGAAAATAACAAAATCAATTGTTCAAGATCAATCAAGTCTCATCCAACAAACAAGGTCGGATTTAACAATTATGATTGATTAACGTAAAACCTGTATTATTTTAATTATATAAACAAATATAATATGGAAAATAAATAACACAAACACCAAAAAATTTGTAAACGAGGAAACCGCAAATGCAAAAAAACCCCAGGACCTAGTCCAGAATAAACACACACTGATTAAAAACTATTACACTAATTTCCTACTACCTATTCGGACTAGATGTAATACCTTCTTCAGCTGTATTCTTATAGAACTCCTAGAAGAATACCGATTCTCTTAGGAATTCTTCTCGTTAATCTTCTAGTAGAACCCAAGGCTCTCTTTAGAAGGTACAACAACACGATTGATACGATTCAATATTTTGTTTGCACAAAACACCGGTTTGATTTCCCTTTAGATGTAAATCAAGGTTTTGGAAATCTTGTGTTTATTTTGATAAAAACAATTACTAGGTGAAAGTAATATAAAAAAAAAAACTTGTAGATTAGGGATTATTATTATTTATTTATTTTAATAGGAAAGATAATTTCATTTAAATTAGAAATCTGGTACAAAAATCTTCTCTATAAGAAGAGAATTCAGCCATTCAGGAGCTTCATTAAGCCAGAAAGTTCTAGATGCCATAGATACTGCATCTTTAGCTAATAAATCTGCTACATAATTTGTTCCTCTGGGTACATAAGAAATCTCCCAGTTCTGAAAATACTTTAACAACTCAAAACAATCCCTAATTATTGCATTATTTTCCATTTTATGGCTCCAACATTCCGTTGCAGATCATTGATAACATTGCTACAATCTCCTTCCAGCTGAATTTTTGTGATTCCACTACTTCTTGCTACTTTAACTGCCTCCAAGAGTGCTAATGCTTCTGCTTGTTCTGCATCATTTGCTACTGCTGGGATACACCAGGCCCCTGAGAAACAACCTATAGCATTAATCATAATTAGTCCTGCTCCCATACATCTACTTTATTTATTGAAAGAAGCATCAAAATTTAATTTATGATAGTCTTCTTTAGGGACTGTCCATTGCACAGCCTTCCTACTACTCAAAGATTGTCTCTGAATGACAGATAACTTAGTCACATTATCATTCCAATCCAAGATGGATTTTTTAATTAGTTGAACTGTAGCACTTACCTGCAATTGAGAGTTATCAAAAACAACAGCACATCTCATTTTCCAAATATGCCACAATACATGAGTAATATAAACAAGTTTAACATGACACAATTATTATTATTCGCCACCAGATCGAAGACTACATATCCAGTATAACATATTGTTACCCAAGGAAATGTCCCTACTATATATTTCCATAGCATCCCAAACTTTCTTGGTTTCATGACATTCCAAGAAAAGATGATTCATGGTTTCAGTCTCCCTATTACAGAGAGGGCAAACAGGGTCAATGTTATGCATGTGCCTAGCTAATCTGTCTCTAACAGGGAGACAATCTTGAACACACTTCCAGAGAAAGTGCAAAACTCTTTGAGGAATATTCATTTTCCAGAACAGCTTCCAAGGAAATTTAATAAGACTATCATTTGGATCTGTGGTATTACCTATCACATCTACAACTCTGTAAGCACTTTTCACAGTGAAAATACCATTCTCATTAGGTTTCCAAATTAATCTATCATCCCCACATAAAGGAATCCTAATTTTACAAATTTCAGACACAGTATTGCTATCAAATAAACAATGTAAGAGTTCCACATTCCATCTTTTGCTATCAGGCATCATAAGTTGGTCAACTGTGACCATATTACTAGACATGAATCTAGAAGAAAGACAACCAGATATAGATGGGACCCAAACATCATTCCAGATAGAGATACTTTTACCATTTCCAACTTCCCAGCAGTAGTGTTGTTTGATAATATCAAGACCTCTACAGATCCCTTTCCAAATCCAACTACCTGAATCACTTCTAACATGCAGAGGAGTAGTAGTAGGGAAATATTTTGAACTCAAAATTTTAACCCATTCAGCCTCATTCTCATTCAACATTCTCCAAGCAAGTTTTGCAAGAAGAGCACTATTAAGTTCAGCCGTCTTTTTTATGTTTAAACCTCCCAAGGCCTTAGACTTAGCTACTGACTCCCAGTTTTTGGGGAAAAAACCTTTACCACCATGACTTTTATTCCACCAAAAATTTCTCTGAATCCCATCTAGTTTATCAGTGAGTTTTTTTGGCATAGGAAAAACAGCCAAATGGTGAGAAGCTAGAGTACCTAAAACAGATTGAACCATCACAGTTCTAGTAGGCTGATTCATGTTCTTTCCCTTCCAACTAGCAAGTATATCAAGGAACCTATCAGGTAAATGACCAAAGGTTTCCATCTTATTTTGTTGAATAATAATGGGAACACCTAAATATTTATCCTTAAGGCCTAGAGTTTTTATATTTAGAATGCTAGCAATTTGGTTCTTAACTTGACTATCCATCCTAAGGGAAAAATCCATACCTGACTTTTCATAATTTATGGATTGACCACTATACTTACTGAAATTCCTGATGATACCATCCATATCTCTAGCACCCTTAATAGTAGCTTTTGAAAATATGAGACAGTCATCTGCAAAAAATAAATGACTAACAGCTGGACTAGAATTAGAAACTTTAATACCTTGAATCAGGCCATCATTTTCAAATTTTAACAAAAGTCTAGAAAGACAATCCATAACTATGATAAAAAGGTAAGGGGATAAGGGGTCTCCCTGTCTGAGACCCCTTGTAGGGTAAAAAACTTCACCTGGTGAGCCATTTAAAAGGACAGAAGCAGAAACAGTTGAGATACATTCCATAATCAGAGAGCACCAATCATCATGAAAGCCAAGTTTCCTAAGAATAGCGATCAAAAAATTCCATTCAATCCTATCAAATGCCTTTGACATGTCTAGTTTAACAGCCATAAGACCTTTAGTAGCTTTACACTTCCTCATGGAATGAATAAGTTCATGATCAACCACAATATTATCAGTAATCTTCCTAGAAGAAAGGAAAGCAGCTTGGTAAGGACTTATAAATTTGTTCATAACTTTCTTTAGTCTGCTAGCCAATAACTTACTTATAAGTTTATAAGCTACATTACTTAGACTAATTGGCCTAAAATCCTGAGGCTTTTTAGGGTTATTAGTTTTTGGAATAAGACTTATAAAGCTATGATTAATTTGCTTCAAGAGATGTTTAGAATGGAAAAAGGATTTCACCATCCTAACTGTATCTTCCCCTACTACAGACCACATTTTTTGATAGAAACCTGGGGGATACCCATCAGGTCCTGGAGAAGTCCAGGGTTGCATTTGAAACAAGGTATTCTTAATTTCTTCACTATCTGGAACCTGGACAAGCATAGCATTCTCTTCTTGAGTAATACAAGGCAAGATATCACACATAAATCCCGTACAATCTGGAGGATTAGAAGTTTTACTGATACTAGAAAAATGTTTCCTAAGATCACTAGCAATGCTTTTCCTATCAGAAATCCATATCCCAGCATCAGTTTGAAGGGACTCAATTTGAGTTCTTCTTTTCCTATACTTAACCTTATCATGAAAGTATTTAGTATTCCTATCATCCCCAGTGAGAATGTTTTCTTTAGCTCTCTGAGAGTAGTAGTCATGTTGGACTTGATACCAATAGTCAAGTCTAGACTCAAGATCTTTAAGTCTAGTATTATTAACTCCACTACTACTATCCTGATTCAGGATATTTATTTGGGATTGCACATCTCTTATTTGAGTTTGAAAATTACCAAACTTATTGTGATTCCACTCTCTCAGGAAATACTTGACATTCTTAAGAGACCTAGTCATCTTAAAAGCATAAGAACCATTCTCATTTTTCTGCCAATTTTCTTTAATTAAATCAGTACAAGAAGGGTCAGACAACCAACATTTATTAAAGCTATAAGGTTTACTAGTATCATTAAACTCTCTATCACTGACTAACAAAATGGGACAGTGGTCACTAGCATGAGGAATAAGATGATACACAATACAATTAGGAAAAAAATTCAGCCAGTCACCATTACTAATGGCTCTATCCAATCTTTCTAAGATAATAGTAGCATCATTCCTTCTATTTGACCAGGTAAATGGGTTACCTATGAAAGGGATATCAGTAAGATTCAAGTTGTCTAAATGACCATTGACAAAATCAAGGTCAGCTTGTCTAGGAATGTTACCACCTAGTTTATCCTCTTTATGAGTTATGGAGTTTAGGTCCCCTACAATAACCCACGGATAGGGATAATTACTAGCCAAACCATACAGAAAATCCCATTGCTCAGTAATGTTGTCAATACTTAAAGCACCATACATTAGAATGACTCAGGATTTATCACTCCTAGCATCTATCTGCACACTACAAACAATAAAATTTTGGTAGAATCAATGATATCTAGGAGAATACCATCTTTCCATAAAAGAAAAAGACCACCAGAAGCCCCTATAGGATTAACAAAATGAAAATTCATAAACCCCAAATTTTGAGTATATCTAACCATTTTTCTATCAGTGTTCTGGGTCTGAAGCTAGAAAAACTAGATCAGGATCATTCGCTTTGACTAGATCACTAAGATGATATCTAGTGTATTTGTTTCCAAAACCTTGGACATTCCAGGAAAGAATCTTCATGATGTTCTGATACTCAATAAGATGACAGCCAAAACAAATTAAACAAACTTGAAAAAAAGAGATAAATTCGACTAACTTATCCCCTATTTCAATTTGATAGCTTAAATGATAAGAAGCACAATCAACCAGAATGAAAAACAACTTAATCAGAAAATTATAGAAATGAATTAGGTTGAAAATAATTTCAAAATTAGAAAAAAAATTAGGGTTCAGAGAATAAACCTGAGTAAGTTTTGCAGTGTTCCCATAGTGCTTCTGTGCATTTCCCCCAGCGAGATCAGATGTTGTTGTGCTATCAGCTGCTTTAGTATTCTCCTCTCCATAACTGTTCTGGTATTCCATCATATTTTCTAACACCAAATTGTCCTCTACTTGGTAAATCGGGTTAGTATGAGAAGTAATTGGAGTTGAAGTAAGGGTAATAGGGTTTCTCATTGAGTCTTCTTCTCTAGTTCTTTTGTTTTTCCTCTGGTCAACATCTTCAATTCCTAAACTATCGCCCGATGAAAATTGGGAAGTATCTGTTGATGTTTTATTAGCAGAATTATTAACAGCACCCACATTTAGATTTACACCCCCCTTCATCATATCAGCATCCGAATTTGTGATATATTGAGCCAAAAAAGCTTTCCCCTCATCAGATTGGCTCCAAACCGCATACTGATCATCTGTCATTGCTTCCACCTTTTGTTCCATGCTTAATATCTTGCAAGCATTGTCATCATGATCAACTACCCAACATTCTTTACATATTTTAAATGGTTGCATCTCAAAATGGTAAATAACCCATTTTCTCTGACCATTAGGGGTATCCACCCAACCTCCTCTTCTTAGCGGTTCTTGTAGTTTGACTTCAACATACACAGTATTTGTCACGCTTCCTATCGGTTGCCTCCTTCTCCCTACTGGAACAACTTTCTTACCAATGTCTTTGCATATTCCTTCGATCAGGTTTTCATTAAGGATGATGTTACCTAAATTCCTTAACTTGACACACCATATATGTTTATCAAAAACATGCTCTCCTATTGGTATGTTGGAATCATAAGGTATTAGTGCCAACAGATGACCCATGATGTCCCACGTTTTTGCTTGAACACCATTTTTTGAATCCTCCATTTGGAAGCGAAAAAGAAATAAGTTCACTCCTTTGGTGATAATATCATACTTTCTGTAACTTCTCCAACGATCATTTATTTCCTTTTTCACATCTTCATGATCCAGCGGCCTCTTGAAGATAATCTTACCAAGCAGACAAAAAAGATATTCATCTGCTGCATCGGATGATACTTGAGCTGAAGCTACCACTCTTCTTAGAGGTCTTGGGGTATTGTTTCCAATAGTTGCAGATTGCAACCTTGAGTTGAGGTTCTCAACTTGTCTACTACCTTGGGAAGACATATTACAGCTCTGAAAGTTGGGATGGAATGGCTTTGTGTCGAAGCTTTTTTTAGGTTTAGGGTTTATATTGATTGCTGGATACCTAATGGGGTTATAAAACCTTTTAGAATAACAAATAACCCTTTCCTTCCATGTATGACTATTATACCGCTGATTTTTCGGATCGACCAAGTTGACCATTTTTTTGAATTTGAAAGTTGATGAAACTTTCCCTCTTTCTGAGCTAAGATCACGGCATTGACAGTTAGCCAAAAACTGGGGAGGGATTTTCAAAGAAGAGATTAATCTAAAAGAACTTAATCCTATGGAGACCATGCTGAGGCCAAAAATTACCAGGGAGCAGATGGAACACTAGTGAGATTAAAAGACGTTTAACTCACAGTTATGAAGAAGAAAATCAGTAAAACACTACTGTTCTCAAGAGCAGCACTACCCGAACAACTTGTGAAAAATCTGATCTCAAATGATTATCACAACTTAAAAAACCACCACTGGGAACTACACATAGGAAACTATGGGAATCCTGCAAAAAAAAAAAATAGATTAGAAACCCATTAGACAACAAGAAGAAATTGATCTGCAAATTTCTAAAAATTCACAAATCAAAAGAAAAAAGACTAAAACCTTCTACAAGCGTTTTAGATACCACAAGACATAAAAGAAGAGAGGTTTAGACACCACAAGTCAAAAAAGATGAGAGAATAAGAAAAAAGGAAGCAAGATTAACAGTTTGTTATGATCATGGGATCAAAAGAACAATAGACAGATTCAAAACACGACCAGAACCCATCAGAAATCTTTTCACATTCCAATATCAAGCTATACCACCAAAAAGAAGAAAATAATTTAATCTATTCTCCTTTCTACTCTATATCTGAAACGTCTGCATGATGTCATACAGCAACATATCTTGCCTCTCCTTTTTACTCCGTATTTTCTTTTTTTTCGTCCATCAACTCCTTGTCTCTTCTGCGATTAGGGATTATTACACTCTTCAAGAAAAGGAAGAGAAACCTAATTATTCTACAACAAGAACAGCTAGAATAAATCTAGAGTTTTCTTGTATAAAACTTCTTAAGGATTTTTACGAGATACCTTAATCGAAGTTTTATTTATAGCTTCCGATTTTGACTAACAAGTGTTGGTATATGATCGGAAACTTAAATCTATCAAAACCTAGGGTTTATGATCAACAACTCTTAAATGGTTTTATATCAGAAGAGAAAACCTTAGAATAAACAAGAGGTGAAAAACCTAGATTACAAGTTGAATAATCAATCATGAAGAATAAATCCAACTCGGCTTTGTGATCCCCAATACAAAGGCTTTTATCTCACTCTTGCTTACGAAGAACAGAAGACATGGAAAACAACCTTGTGAAGCTAACACCAATTTTGTTAACACAGAATATAATGCGGAAAAAAATATAATGCGGAAAAAAAATAACACAGACACCGGAATTTAGTTAATGAGGAAACCGCAAATGCAGAAAAACCCTGGGACCTAGTCCATATTGAACACCACAATATATTAACCCGCTACAGACTATGGCCTACTACCAATTAACTTAATACTGGACTGTAGTTGAACCCTAATCAATCTCACACTGATTCAAGGTACAGTTGCGCTCCTTATGTATCTGATCCCAGCAGGATACTACGCACTTGATTCCCTTAGCTGATATCACCCACATCTAAGAGTTGCTACGACCGAAAGTCGAAGACTTGATAAACAAATCCGTCTCACACAGAAAAGTCTATAGGATTGAATAAATTTGTCTCCCACAGAAATACCCAAGAGTTTTTTTCCATCTTTTGATAAATCAAGGTGAACAGGAACCAATTGATAAACCAAACTTATATTCATGAAGAAAAGCCTATTATTATCAATCACCTCACAATAATCTTAATCGAGTTGTGAAACAAGATATTTTGGAATCAGAAACGATGAGACGAAGATGTTTGTGATTATTATTTTTTATCTTGCCTATCAGAGAAATTAATCTCGAGCCAATTATTTCAATTGTACTCAATACGATAGAAACAACAAGATCATATCACACAACTACAAAGAAAATAGTTGGGTTTGGCTTCACAATCCCAATGAAGCCTTCAAGTCATTAACCTACAGGGTCTCGAGAAGAAACCTAAGGTTAAAGGAGAATCGATTCTAGTTATGCAACATGTTAGAGCATAGCTCGGTTGAACCCACCAAACATTGGTATGTCAAGTTTGGTTATCATATTTTAGTGAATCAAAACTCATTTAAAGAGTTGCTTGATTATTTAGTAGAGTCAACTTCGTATAGGTTAGCTTGAAAGTATTAGGATATGAGACATTATAAGTATTACGTGAAGACTTGAAGAATGTGAAGAAGTACAGAGCTACAACGACAACATCATCCTTCCACTTGAGGTTAGTAATATTTGTCTTGAACTGTTTCATTCCCTAACGTATGTTTCAAGTCGTGCATATTGAAAACATAACTGCGAATCTATGAATGATTATACTCTAGTTAGACGTAGAATTAAGTAAAACAATACGAAGTATAACGCTTATCTTTTGAACTTCATTTATAAGACATCGACATAATCGTTTGAATGCTATTATGATTATGTATGGGTATGAGGTGAAGATTTCATTCTAGGAAACAATGTTTTACATTCGTTTAAAGGAACTAAATTCATGAACTTGTTTTATGAATCGAAAGGAAAATCACTAGTGAAAAAGCAGGGGTCTAACAACCACACCCAATAATTCGTTTGGAAATCTGAATAGACTAACTCCAATATACCTTCAAGAGAATCAACTAGACAGTCAGACTCAATCTAGAGTAAAGTATATCAAATAGCTATATCTCTATTTAAACACAATCAGAGTTAAACAGAAACAAGTCCATAAACCTGATTTTAGAGTGAAGCTCTTGAAACAAAATCTTTTGTGTTAATCACAACCTATCCAATATCCACTGTGTATAAACCTCTTTAAGCAACAATCACTAAAGGAATATTTCAGCACAGTGTCCACTTGAAATAGGGTTAGTCTAGTCTGGTCTAACAATGTGAAAATTACAAAATTAATTGTTCGAGATTAATCAAGTCTCATCCAACAAACAAGGTGGGATTTAACAACTATGATTGATTAACATACAACCTGTATTATTTCAATTATATAAAAAAATATAATGCGGAAAAGAAATAACACAGATACCAAAAATTTTGTTAACGAGGAAACCGCAAATGCAGAAAAACCCCGGGACCTAGTCAAGAATAAACACACACTGATTAAAAGCTGTTACACTAATTTCCTACTACCTATTCGGACTAGATGTAATACCTTCTTCAGATGTATTCTTATAGAACTCCTAGCAGAACACCGATTCTCTTTAGGAATTATTCTGGTAAATCTTCTAGCAGAACCCAAGGCTCTCTTTAGAAGATATAACAACACGATTGATACGATTCAATATTTTGTTTGCACAAAACACCAGTTTGATTTCCCTTTAGATGTAAATCAAGGTTTTGGAAATCTTGTGTTTATTTTGACAAAAACAATTACTAGGTAAAAGTAATATCAAAACAAACTTGTAGATTAGGGATTATTACACTCTTCAAGAAAAGGAAGAGAAACCTAATTATTCTACAACAAGAACAACTAGAATAAATCTAAAGTTTTCTTATATAAAACTTCTTAAGGATTTTTATGAGATACCTTTATCGATGTTTTCTTTCTAGATTCCTATTTCGACTAACAAGTGTTGATATATGATCAGAAACTGAAATCTATCAAAACCTAGGGGTTTATGATCAACAACTCTTGAATGTTTTATATCAGAAGAGAAAACCTTAGAATAGACAAGAGGTGAAAAACCTAGATTATAAGTTGTATAATCAATCATGAATATTAAATCCAACTCGGCTTTGTGATCCCCAATATAAAGGCTTTTATCTCACTCTTGCTCACGAAGAACAAAAGACATGGAAAACAACCTTATGAACCTAACACCAATTTTCCAAAGGGGATGAAAAACGTGTAGCACTCACGAACCCTTTATTTATAGTGAACGGTAGCTTGAAAGCTAAGCATAGCTATTTTCCTTTTTCAAGACTCTCCTAATTTTGGGAGTCTTTCCTAAGTTACAACTCTTGCCAAAATAATTGAATAAATAATTAATTAGCAAATAATGTATTTATGTGAATAAATCACATTTTAACTTAGGCATGAATTAAAAGTTATCACAAACACTTTAATATGGTAATCAAATATGTTTGGATTAATAGCCATCTTGCCTAGATAAGGAAACATCACCAACTTGACCAAAAATGCCTTTTAATCACGTAATTGGGCCCAAGTCCGTGAACCGTTACAAACAGTCCATGGATTGTTTCATACTAACGAACTGTAATAATTACAGCAACACTTATAATTGTTACTTTAATGAATCACTCATAACTTCATCGTTATAACTCGGAATTGAGTGATTCTTGGCTCGTTGAATTTGTAAGCTCGTTCACTATAACATGGGATCCTCTATAGAGATAAAGGTTATTGTCTCCAAATTCATGAATCAAATAACCTCAAGTATATATACATAAAGGTACATTTACCGTCATAGGAATTGTTCCATAGAGTGAGCATTTATCTCGATAGATTAGAAAGGTAGAATTGAAGAAAAATCCAAATGAAATCAATCACATACCTTTATTGATGTCGTCTTGTAGTATACAATCTTCATCCTTTAAGGATATATTCGATTCAACTTCTTAGACCTAATCTAGTCTGAAACTATCTTTAGTATGCTAAATCAAGAATGCATTTTGGCAACTAAAATTGACAACTAACTTGACATACCAACGCTAGTGGGTTCAACCGAGCAATGCTCTAACAATCTCCCCCTTTGTCAATTTTAGTGACAAAACTATTTTACATATGGATTGTACTTGTTAAAAGCATTACAACTCCAAAATCCTACATACTTGATTTCCTTGGTTCTTCAACTCTGCGTGTGTTCATCATGTACTTGTTGAAGATCCATCATAGCATTATTACACAGTATCAAAGTTTCATTATATCACAAATTTGACAATAATACTACGGTGATATGTATTACTCCACCTTAGTCAATACTCCATCTCAACATGAAATATATTCCCCCTTACATAATGATCCGTAAACCATATGTATTTTTAGTGTGAACTACACATTAATTACCCCCCCCCCCCCCTTGACAATATAAATTGGCAAAGGTACGAAAACTAGTGGGATCCTCATGATATTTTCACGGAGACACTTCATGACCAAAAGAAAGAAACATATCAACTTTGTTTAAACGATATCACAGATTCGAAACTTAGTGACTTCATCAAGGAGTTTATTAAGATACAAGTTAAACCCTTCATGTTCCACAACCACTTTTCTCCTTAAAGATATAACAATTAAGTACAAGTTAATTTAGGAACTCTCCCACATAAAATGTCATTCCCGAAAGAACAACGAGAGTGACCTTTCTCCATGGAGAAGGATTTACATATTGGATTTTAGAAATCCTACAAGGATATTTGATTTAAGAACCAATCATTAAAAGTCTCTCATGAGATCGTGTTACTAAAAAACTAGAACTATCTCATGGTAACAATACACAATATGTAATCATAAAGATAAATTATTGTGATCATCTTTTCTAAGATACAAACTTGTATAAACAAGAATTGATATGCTTAGAAGGAAGAATAACCATTTCCATAAGGATTTACACCAAGAATGGTTACCATAAGAGTATGAAAAGGTTTCTTTGACAATAAAAACTAACATCCATGGCTTTGCAAATTGCTTCTAACATGTTATATTTAAGAATTTCAATCACAAATCAAGTTAGGTAATTAAGAATCATACATGTGGTATCTAGCCATATTCATCTATACCATAACTAGTTCTAATAACTTCAAAAGAACAAGTTTAGAGAGTTGTACAATTGCTTAGATCTTTATAATAGACACAATTGAAACTAACCTGTTTGATTCACTTGAATCAATTCATGAACACTATATCCACGGTTTTCAAATATTGCATTCCTTATAATTTATTGTTTAAGTTCATGAACTATCGATTTGAGAACTAACCAGCTTAAGTATGCATACCTAAGCAACCAGATTGAGTTGGTTTTTGGTTTCCAAACTCAGCAGAATTTTTCGGGTAGAAAAGTTCCGCCAGGTGACTGGTTTAAGAGTTTGTAAACTCCAAACTCAGCAAAAATTCACAGATGTGAACTTCCACCAGTATGCGTACGGGTACGCGTACCTAACATGTCTCCTTCACCAATTATGTATGCACACACTTGGTTTCTGGTACATGGATTTATACACTAATGTGCGAACACACTATATATGCTTATATCAATATATGGTTACATAATCTCAACTCTACATTCCAATCTTTGAAATATACTTCTATAATGTTATAATAGTCGTTATTCACAACTATCGTCATCAAAGAAATTTTCAAGATATTGGAATATAAATATGACTTTTGTCATGAGTAAAGATGAACTTGGTTAAAGCGAAAGCTTACCAACATATATTTTGAGGAATAAGTAAGCGAGTTAAACTCAGCTCGAAATAATAAATTGTTCCACATATTCAGAAATTACCCAACATAATATGTGCGCCCCAATTATTTTGTAATCCTCACCGCATTTATTAGAGCTTCTTGGTGAGGATGCACTTTCAACACAATCAGTTTGTGTTTAGGTGAACAAAATCTTGCTCATGGCAGGTATACGAAACAAAATCATGCATAAACTCTAGGAATTTAATAACTTCCTCGAAACTTTCAATAACTGTTCCATACATTTTTAGGATGTTATCCCTTGTCGAACTCTTGTATGGTAGATCCTTCTTAATAGTACTCGTTGCTTTATTGATCTTCTTTGGTACCCATTTCTGAGTAACTTCTGGAGCTATGTATTTCTTTTTCTCCCCAATATAATTGTGAAACTTCTTTGGGGGAATACTAAAAGAAATGATATTATGAGACTCTGTTTTTCTCCAGTTTGGAACATCAGATCTTGTCATCTTAACATAATCGGATCTAGTTTTATCTCGTTTAAGAAATCTGCAATTCCTTTGCAAGTGACCTGGTCTTCCACAATAAAAACAATGTTTAGTAGAATGAAAAAGGTTATGTTTAGTATTACCTAAATGTGTATGTGCTTGCTTTGGAGCTTGACAAAATTTCCTCTTTTCGTTACCGGTAGTTGGTAGAGATACTTTATTTTTGTCAACCGTGGAAGGTTTTGGTTGAGAAAGATCTTTAGCTTTGACAAATTTTACCTCTTTGAAAATACCAGGAGCATATATTCCTTCATATCCCAATCCTCATGTATCACGATGAAACATACATGCTCCCAATATCGAGGATAATTTATCTGAGCTGCTATTTCTAGACAAACTCTTTTTTAAGCTCGAGTTTTCTTCTTCCAACCTTTTGACCTTTTCAAGTGCAATAACTAGATCATTCTTGAATGATTCACATTGAACTTTGAGATCTTCTCGTTCTGAATCAAGTAACAAATTCATCTCAATATTTTCCAAGTTATCTAGCTTTGCTTGAAGAGTAATTTCCCGATCTCGGCTTCCGGAAATTTTTTCTTTAAGCATTCGTATTTCGTTGAGATAATCTCTTGAACCAATAGAATCATGTTGGTCTTGCAAGTATTTATTCCGAATATGAAGTCTGTCATATTTAACTTTCTCACTGAAAATGGTGCTTTAAGCCTCCGAGAGTTTCTGATGACATTTCTTAAGAAGATTATTAGCAACTGGATCTACATGGAACACTTCTTCGTCAGAATCAGAATCAGTATCCTAAAGAATTTTTCTAGAAGCCAATTAAACCTTGCCGGCGTACTCTTGGTGCTCACAATATTCGGGTCCATCATCAAGAGTAGGCAAAGCAGATACATATGCCGATTGTCTACGGTTCCGGCTAGGACATACTGAAGAAAGGTCTCTGAAACCACAACAATTAAAACATTGTACATCATCATAAGGAGATGTTGTAACTTTATAAAAACTCTTTTTCCAGTCTCTCAAGAGTTTTCTAAATTTTCGTGGAGTAACATCCTTAGTATCTGGAGAACCAGATTTATCCTTAGAGGATTTAGAATTGTTTCCAGCTTTAAGAGAAATCATCTCTTTTCTAGATGCATGTTCATTATCAAAGATCTTTAACTTTCCAACAAGAGTATTTGTGGAGAGTGTAGAAATATCGTTTGCTTCTTCAATGTCATGTTTCTTAGACTCGTATATATATGATGGAAGAGACCTGAGAATTTTGTACACAATAACTTTATCTGGAATAGTTCTTCCTAATGAATATGAGGCATTAACTATTTGATAAAGTCTTTGGTTAAACTCATCAAAGGTTTCATCATCATACATGTGAAGGTTTTCCCAGTCAGATGCTAGGTTTTGAACCCTCGCTTCTTTCTCTACGGCATTCCCTTCAAATACGATTTCTAAGATATCCCAAGCATCTTTAGACTTATTACACGTAGTCACGTGGTGCTGAAGATCTGGGGTAATGGAATGGATGATAGCATTTAATCCTTCAGATTTTTTTTTTTGCAGCAAGAATCTCAAGATCACTATATTCACCAATATCCTTTGCAGCAGTTACACCGTCTACTATAACTAATACAGGATTATAGCCATTAACAATACTAACCCATGATTGAAAATATCGCGCTTGAATAAAATAACGCATAATAATTTTCCACCATAAATAGTTCGTGCCATCGAAGACTGGTGGTACGTTTATAGAGATAGCACTTCTGTCCATAACAATCAGATTTCTTCAAACACAGACTTATGAGGTCATAACGAGTTTTCCTGCTCTGATACCAATCGAAAAAGAGGGGGTCTAACAACCACACCCAATAATTTATTTGGAAATATGAATGGACTAACTCCAATATACTTCAAGAGGATCAACTAGACAGTCAGACTCAATCTAGAGTAAAGTATATCAAAGATCTATATCTCTATTTCAAATCAATCAGAGTTAAACAGAAACAAGTCTGTAAACCTGATTTTAGTATGAAGCTCTTGAAACAAAATCTTTTGTGTTAATCACAACCAATCCAATATCCACCGTGTATAAAACTCTTTAAGCAACAATCACTAAAGGAATATCTCAACACAGTGTCCACTTGAAATATGGTTAGTCCAGACTGGTCTAACAATGTGAAAATAACAAAATCAATTGTTCAAGATCAATCAAGTCTTATCCAACAAACAAGGTCGGATTTAACAATTATGATTGATTAACGTAAAACCTGTATTATTTTAATTATATAAACAAATATAATACGGAAAATAAATAACATAAACACCAAAAAAATTGTTAACGAGGAAACCGCAAATGAAAAAAAAAACCCAGGACCTAGTCCAGAATAAACACACACTGATTAAAAACTGTTACACTAATTTCCTACTACCTATTCAGACTAGATGTAATACCTGCTTCAGATGTATTCTTATAGAACTCCTAGCAGAATCCCGATTCTATTAGGAATTCTTCTCGTTAATCTTCTAGTAGAACCCAAGGCTCTCTTTAGAAGATACAACAACACGATTGATACGATTCAATATTTTGTTTGCACAAAACACCGGTTTGATTTCCCTTTAGATGTAAATCAAGGTTTTGGAAATCTTGTTTTTATTTTGATAAAAACAATTACTAGGTGAAAGTAATATAAAAAAAAACTTGTATATTAGGGATTATTACACTCTTCAAGAAAAGGAAGAGAAACCTAATTATTCTACAACAAGAACAACTAGAATAAATCTAGAGTTTTCTTGTATAAAACTTCTTAAGGATTTTTACGAGATACCTTAATCGAATTTTTCTTTATAGCTTCCTATTTTGACTAACTAGTGTTGGTATATGATCGGAAACTTAAATCTATCAAAACCTAGGGTTTATGATAAACAACTCTTAAATGGTTTTATATCAGAAGAGAAAACCTTAGAATAAACAAGAGGTGAAAAACCTAGATTACAAGTTGTATAATCAATCATGAAGAATAAATCCAACTCGGCTTTGTGATCCCCAACACAAAGGCTTTTATCTAACTCTTGCTTACGAAGAACAGAAGACATGGAAAACAACCTTGTGAAGCTAACACCAATTTTGTTAACACAGAATATAATGCGGAAAACAAATAACACAGACACCGGAATTTTGTTAATGAGGAAACCGCAAATGCAGAAAAACCCTGGGACCTAGTCCAAATTGAACACCACATTGTATTAACCCGCTACAGACTCTGGCCTACTACCAATTAACTTAATACTGGACTGTAGTTGAACCCTAATCAATCTCACACTGATTCAAGGTACAGTTGCGCTCCTTATGTCTCTGATCCCAGCATGATACTACGCACTTGATTCCCTTAGCTGATCTCACCCACAGCTAAGAGTTGCTACGACCGAAAGTCGAAGACTTGATAAACAAATCTGTCTCACACAGAAAAGTCCATAGGATTGAATAAATTTGTCTCCCACAGAAATACCCAAGAGTTTTTTTTCCATCTTTTGATAAATCAAGGTGAACAGGAACCAATTGATAAACCAAACTTATATTCGTGAAGAAAAGCCTAGTATTATCAATAACCTCACAATAATCTTAACCGAGTTGTGAAACAAGATATTTTGGAATCACAAACGATGAGACGAAGATGTTTGTGATTTTTTTTTTATCTTGCCTATCGGAGAAATTAATCTTGAGTCAATTATTTCAATTGTAATCAATACGATAGAAACAACAAGATCATATCACACAACTACAAAGAAAATAGTTGAGTTTGGCTTCATAATCCCAATGAAGTCTTCAAGTCATTAACCTACAAGGTCTCGAGAAGAAACATAAGGTTAAAGGAGAATCGATTCTAGTTATGAAACATGTTAGATCATAGCTCGGTTGAACCCACCAAGCATTGGTATGTCAAGTTTGGTTGTCATATTTTAGTGAATCAAAACTCATTTAAAGAGTTGCTTGATTATTTAGTAGAGTCAACTTCGTATAGGTTATCTTGAAAGTATTAGGATATGAGACATTATAAGTATTAGGTGAAGACTTGAAGAATGTGAAGAAGTACGGAGCTACATCGACAACATCATCCTTCCACTTGAGGTTAGTAATATTTGGCTTGAACTGTGTCATTCCATAACGTATGTTTCAAGTCGTGCATATTGAAAACATAACTGCGAAGCTATGAATGATTCTACTCTAGTTAGCCGTATAATTAAGGAAAACAATACGAAGTATAACGCTTATCTTTTGAACTTCATTTATAAGACATCGACATAATCGTTTGAATGCTATTATGATTATGTATGGGTATGAGGTGAAGATTTCATTCTAGGAAACAATGTTTTACATTCGTTTAAAGGAACTAAATTCATGAACTTGTTTTATGAATCGAAAGGAAAATCACTAGTGAAAAAGCGGGGGTCTAACAACCACACCCAATAATTCGTTTGGAAATCTGAATAGACTAACTCCAATATACCTTCAAGAGAATCAACTAGACAGTCAGACTCAATCTAGAGTAAAGTATATCAAAGAGCTATATCTCTATTTCAACACAATCAGAGTTAAACAGAAACAAGTCCATAAACATGATTTTAGTGTGAAGCTCTCGAAACAAAATCTTTTGTGTTAATCCCAACCTATCCAATATCCACCATGTATAAACCTCTTTAAGCAACAATCACTAAAGGAATATTTCAGCACCGTGTCCACTTGAAATAGGGTTAATCCAGTCTGGTCTAACAATGTGAAAATAACAAAATTAATTGTTCAAGATTAATCAAGTCTCATCCAACAAACAAGGTGGCATTTAACAACTATGATTGATTAACATACAACCTGTATTATTTCAATTATATAAACAAATATAATGCGGAAAAGAAATAACACAGACACCAAAAATTTTGTTAACGAGGAAACCGCAAATGCAGAAAAACCCCGTTACCTAGTCAAACACACACTGATTAAAAGTTGTTACACCAATTTCCTACTACCTATTCGGACTAGATGTAATACCTTCTTCAGCTGTATTCTTATAGAACTCCTATCAGAACACCGATTCACTTTAGGAATTCTTCTGGTAAATCTTCTAGCAGAACCCAAGGCTCTCTTTAGAAGATATAACAACACGATTGATATGATTCAATATTTTGTTTGCACAAAACACCAGTTTGATTTCCCTTTAGATGTAAATCAAGGTTTTGGAAATCTTGTGTTTATTTTGACAAAAACAATTACTAGGTAAAAGTAATATCAAAACAAACTTGTAGATTAGGGATTATTACACTCTTCAAGAAAAGGAAGAGAAACCTAATTATTCTACAACAAGAACAACTAGAATAAATCTAGAGTTTTCTTGTATAAAACTTCTTAAGGATTTTAACGAGATACCTTTATCGAAGTTTTCATTCTAGATTCCTATTTCGACTGACAAGTGTTGGTATACGATCAGAAACTGAAATCTATCAAAACCTAGGTTTTATGATCAACAACTCTTGAATGTTTTTATATCAGAAGAGAAAACCTTAGAATAGACAAGAGGTGAAAAACCTAGATTATAAGTTGTATAATCAATCATGAAGATTAAATCCAACTCGGCTTTGTGATCCCCAATACAAAGGCTTTTATCTCACTCTTGCTCACGAAGAACAAAAGACATGAAAAACAACCTTGTGAACCTAACACCAATTTTCCAAGGGGATGAAAAACGTGTAGCACTCACGAACCCTTTATTTATAGTGAACGGTAGCTTGAAATCTAAGCATAGCTATTTTCCTTTTTCAAGACTCTCCTAATTTTGGGAGTCTTTTCTAAGTTACAACTCTTGCCAAAATAATTGAATAAATAATTAATAAGCAAATATTGTATTTATGTGAATAAATCACATTTTAACTAAGGCAGGAATTAAAAGTTATCACAAACACTTTAATATGGTAATCAAATATGTTTGGATTAATAGCCATCTTGCCTAGATAAGGAAACATCACCAACTTGACAAAAAATGCCTTTTAGTCACGTAATTGGGCCCAAGTCCGTGAACCGTTACAAACAGTCCATGGATTGTTTCATACTAACGAACTGTAATAATTACAGCAACACTTATAACTGTTACTTTAATGAATCACTCATAACTTCATCGTTATAACTCGGAATTGAGTGATTCTTGGCTCGTTGAATTCGTAAGCTCGTTCACTATAACTTGGGATCCTCTATAGAGATAAAGGTTATTGTCTCCAAAGTCATGAATTAAATAACCTCAAGTATATATACATAAAGGTACATTTACCGTCATAGAAATTGTTCCATAGAGTGAGCATTTATCTCGATAGATTAGAAAGGTAGAATTGAAGAAAAATCCAAGTGAAATCAATCACATACCTTTATTGATGTCGTCTTGTAGTCTCCAATCTTCATCCTTTAAGGATATATTCGATTCAACTTCTTAGACCTAATCTAGTCCGAAACTATCTTTAGTATGCTAAATCAAGAATGAATTTTGGCAACTAAAATTGACAACTAACTTGACATACCAACGCTAGTAGGTTCAACCGAGCAATGCTATAACAATCTCCCCATTTGTCAATTTTAGTGACAAAACTATTTTACATATGGATTGTACTTGTTAAAAGCATTACAACTCCAAAATCCTACATACTTGATTTCCTTGGTTCTTCAACTCTGCGTGTGTTCATCCTGTACTTGTTGAAGATCCACCATAGCATTATTACACAGTATCAAAGTTTCATTATATCACAAATTTGACAATAATACTTCGGTGATATGTATTACTCCACCTTAGTCAATACTCCATCTCAACATGAAAGATATTCCCCCTTACATAATGATCCGTAAACCATATGTATTTGTAGTGTGAACTACACATTAATTACCCCCCCCCTTTGAAAATATAAATTGTCAAAGGTACGAAAACTAGTGGGATCCTCATGACTAGAAAGGTAGAATTGAACAAAAATCCAAATAAAATCAATCACATACCTTTGTTGATGAAGTACTTGTTGATGTCTTCTTATAGTCTCCAATCTTCATCCTTTAAGGATAGATTCGATTCAACTTCTTAGACCTAATCTAGTATGAAACTATCTTTAGTGTGCTAAATCCAGAATACATTTTCGTAACTAAAATTGACAACTAACTTGACATACCAACACTAGTGGGTTCAACCGATCAATGCTCTAATAGCTAGGATTATTGGTATTGTTATTCATTGCATATCTTTTGAACTACCAATATGTGTGATTAGTATAACCGCTCATGACTGGTTTATGTTCTTGGTAAAACTATTCACATGACCCGACTTTTATATTGGTGTGACTTTTATTAGTGAAACCGATCTTAAGTAATCACCTGATATGGTATGATCGATTTCGTGTTATTGGTATGACCAACTCTAGACAAAGGGGGATTGATCCTAATAAGAGGTGCAACCGATCACAAGAGGGGAATAGATCCTTGTATGAGGTGCAATAAGTTTTTAGATATTGGGTACCGATCCTATGAACATGTGCAACACGTTTTTAGACATTGGGAACCGATCTTATGGGTGTAAGAAATACAAGTTAGATACCATATATATGTGGGAACCGATCCTAGTACCTAGTCAGCCGAATTTTATAAAGCTAGTGTGACTAGTTCCAGTACCCATATGGAGGTAGAACCGAAACTTGTTTTGGTAGAACCGGGAAACCCACAGTTGGTGATTCGATAGGATAATCAATAACATAGTTCTTGGAAGACAGACGAACCAATTCTAAACTTGTTTGGAAGTGTGAAATATCGATTCCAAGAGTGTAAGTATGAAAGAGGACTTACAAAGTAAAGATGTCGACATACTTTGAACATATGCAGTAACGCTTATATTTTATTTTTCAAAGATATTCCTTAATAGCTAAAGGAGAATCCCGGATCGAAAATAAATTAAGAATTTTTTAATTAAGGTTGTTAGTTTTGCATATCTTTATAAAATAAAAATTAGTAATGTGCATTTACTAGTTGGAGATTTTCTAAGAGATTTTCGGTTATTATTTGGACAAAGCATTTCCAGGAATTATGGAAACCGAATTTGGAATATATTGCATATTTTGAGAATATTTTCGGTTATGGAAATTCATTGGTGTCCAAACTTCCTTGGTCTATAAATATCAAAGTTTGCATTTCGAGCAAACTAATCCTCAAAGCCAGCAAAACTGCGTAGTTGTGTTGTTACTGGTGGAGCTGCCTATTCGGAGAACAAAGTAACCTAATTAGGCGAAATCTCTTACAACCGCTTTGTTTAAAGACTTCTTTGGGATTTAGAAGCTCTATTAGTACCGTTGGTGGGAAACTAGATAATTGTGGTTTATTATTAGTTTTCGATTGGTTTGATTGACTAACGGTTGTTGAAATTTGATTGCACCTAGTTTGTTTATGATTGAGAATCTTATCTTCTGATATAAGATTCAATCAAACTAGATCGAAGTTTCGACGGGGATCTTTAGACTGTTTGTAGATCTAAAGACGTCTTGTGATAATACATTGTTAACAGACTCCATTCTGTGTGTCATTGATCACAAGAGATTCAAGTTGATTGTGTGCAGGTGTTTATTGAAGATCTAAGAATATTTGAAGACAAAAAAGACTTTGAAGATTTCTAATTTGGTTTCATAATCTTTGGTGTGCACAATACTTTTTTCGGGTAAAAAGGATCCAACTATAATCAGTTTATCCTTGTGGTAGATTGGATTGATTAGTTGAGTAGATTGGCATCAATACAATTCTTTGTGATTCAAAGTATTGATTGCAAAATCTTGACAATTACTGTGGTACTTGTTATTGGATATATCTAAGGGCCTGACAAAGGAGTTTATTGGGATAAACAGAAGAGCCTTTTGTCGAACTCATATCACTTGGTTGAAAAGAGTTGTTACCGAACATATTTTTTGTTCCTTTACTGTTTGGAATACGAACCCAAGGAATTGTTCCAAGTGCGTGACTTATTTACAAGTTGGAGGCGCATGAATACAGACGGAACTAGGTGAACTATAGGTTTAGTTGCTTGGTATCAACTATACGAAGTTGGTTTGATTTTGTATAGCGGCTTAATCCTGAAAGTATTCAATTCTGGACAAGGTCCCGGGTTTTTTTTTTTGCATTTGCAGTTTCCTCATTAACAAAATCTTGCCGTGTTTTTTACTTTTCTATTTCCACAATTATAATTGTTTTTATTATAATTAAAATTAAAATACACAAACGTTAATTCCTATTTACTTGATAGTAATCCTATTGTGTTTGGTTAAGTCTGAACCATTTATCAAGTAAACATACTTCGTTGTTGTATTGTCTTGATCTTGTATCTGTAGTCAATCAGACAAGTTATCTTGTTGTCGTATTTTTGTATTGTCTCGATCTCGTATCCATAGATGATCACACAAAGTGTGAACCAATTTTTTGTATTGTCTCGACTCAGTCCATAGACAATCACTTTTGGAGAAAGGACTTATAGGTGGAAAAGTTTTATATTGAGGTATATTGGGGTACCCTCGTATTTTCAATTGGTATCAGAGTAGGAAAACACGAAAAGATCTAACAATATGTATTTGGTGCGATCCAACCTATAAGAATGAATTCGAGTTTCATGAATCGAATTCAATTAACGTACCGCTAAGATTTGACGAAACAAACTATCTATGGTGGAAATTTGCTATGAGATCTTTTCTTCAATCACAAAACTTTAATACATGGCTATTAGTCATCGATGGTTATATTCGTCCAAAGATAGAAAATTCAGAAACTGAGTTTAAACGCTTAGTAGATTTTTCAAACGAATAAAAGGCTGTTGTAAAGCAGAATTCAGATGGTTTGAATGCTATAATACATGCTGTAAGTCGTGATCTACAACATCATGTATCAACATGTCAAACTTCGAAAGAAGCTTGGGATAATCTTCAGATCGTATTCGAAGGAAACACTTCAGAGAAAGAAGCTAAACTTAAAACTCTTACGTCTGATTGGGGAAACCTTCGAATAGATGACAATGACACTTTTGAAGAGTATCATCTTAAACTCTCTGAGATAATTAATGCTTCTTTCTCCCTTGGAAAGACTATTTCTATAAAAGATATAGTATCCAAATTCTCAGATCGTTGCCACCTAGATACGATTCTAAGAAGCATGCAATCATAAAAGAAAATGATCTTTCAACTCTCTCACGAAGCATACTTGTTAGAAAGTTAAAGATCTTTGATCATGAATCACAGTCTATTCAAACAAAAGGAATCGCTCTTAAAGCTGCAAAAGTTCCGAAAGCTCCAATGTATAGGAATAGACAGATGGGTGATTCAAATGAACATATTGCATAAAATTCTAATGATGAAATTGAGCAATCATTATCATTGATTACTAGACAGTTTCGAGATCTCATTGATCTTCTCATCCACATGATCTAGTTCCTGCCAAAAAAGGATCATGAAAGAGATGATGAATATCAGGCACAGTGCTTTAAGTGTAAAAGGTTTGGTCATATTTCTAAATATTGTCCCAATCTTAAGAAATACACTGGAAGCGAGGCTCTGACTGCAACTCTAGATGAGAGCTCTGATTTATATGATTCTGAAGAAGAGGAAACAACTAATATTGCATTAGTTGTTAGTCTTATTCCTTCCTCCTCCATTAGTGATTTACCCATTTTAAAAATGGACATGTCTTCCGATGTTATTAAATCATCTAATGTTAAAGGGAAAAATAAGACAAGATCAAAAAACTGTCTCAAAAGCAGAATTGCTAAAAGTTGCAAAGGCAACTCAAGTCAAGCTCAAGATACTTCGTTAGTTCGAGGTAACGTGAGGATAATTTATCATACGATACTAGATCAAGAACACTCTGGTTGTTCAAAATTCCATAATGAGAGAAAATCTCATACTAATACCACCTGATTTAATTCTTTCCTCACCATGTGTGCCAAAAAATTTGTGAGGAAGAAGAAAAATCAAGGCACTTATGTGTAGATTATGGAAACAAAATCTAGTATTTGAAAATATTTAAGATATTTGTATTTATAGGAATATTATATTTTCGAAAGTATGAAAAATATAAAAAGATCAGTCTCCTTCTTTGGTCATTCCTTGTCCGAGCCATGAGTCTGGATCCAACATCTTCTCTTGGTAATAATACTAGATCAGAAAGATCAACTTAAGAATAAGTCTACATCTTATCTTGATATTATGAGTAAAATCAAAAAGATAGATTGGCTTAGCAAGAATGAAAGAGATAATATGCTGAAGAAAGATTAGTGTAATGAAGCATTGACACACTTCTGTGTTCAATCAAAGACAGAATTACATGCTCTTGCAGAATCCTTCACGAAAATTTCTCACCTGCAAGGTTTTCTACTTGAAGAAATTCACAAGCTGAAGACTGAAAGTACTAATCTGCCTTCATTTAGCACTAATATGAAGGACTAAGTTGCAAAGAAAATAAACATCAGTTTTTGATTTCTTTCAATAATTGTATTTAGTCTATTATGAATAAAACTATCTTATTATGAATAAAATTATTTGGTTTATAATTTTCTTGTGATAGTTTTTGGTTTACATAGCCTGTGCTTGAATGCTTTATATTATTGTTATATATGATTATGGGATGTTTGATTTCGGTTTTCATGACCTTGATATTCAATCTCATATGTTGTGAACCCTTATGGTTTGGGTGACTTTTTGGTTTAACATGATTAAGTTCTAGCCCATGTTGGTAGGATTTATCAAAGGATCATGAGGGGTTCTTATTGAAACAATATGTGAAAAAGTCACAGTACGTTGAATCATTTGGTTTAGCATAAAATCCCATGTGTTTCAGGGTTTTCAACTTTTGCTTGCAATAGTTAAAACCGGTTTTCATTCTTTATCTGGTAAAGGTTGGTTGTTGTTATTCTTTTGTCTTGCGTAAGGATGATAACATAATAATATTTCGGTATCAATTCTCCCTGGAAAGAAGATGCAAACATTATTGGAGAAGTGGATGCGAAATTTGAGGTAACGAGTTTGTTAGTTAATCTTTTTACTGTTTAAGAAGAGCCTGATTTTATTGCGTATATTTGGTGCTTTTGCTTAACAAAATTTCGGTACAATTGATGTTTTATTCCATTGCTTGTGTATGGATGTGTGTGTGATTCAATTTTCTCCGGTTAAGAAAAACTATTGTTATCTTGCTTTATTGTTTGGTATCAATCGTTTAGGCTTACAAAATTTCGGTGAAATTGCGGTGCTTTAAAGTCTATGTTGTTTCAATTGCTTCCGGTTGAGGAAAATAATTATACAAGTTGATTTATTTGGTTTGTATGAATTGTTTATGGATTAACAAAATAAAAGGTTTCAGGATGAATTGTTTAGTCTAATTCGATTTCGGATAAGAGAAACTAAGTTAATTCTGATCTTAGTTAGACTTATCAAAGTGGAGGTTTCGGTTATTCAAGTTTAATCGAATGCCTTAACAAGAAATGCAAGTTAACTAACCTAGTACTTGTCTTGTTTAAAAGTGAAAGGTCTAAGTTATATGTATAATTAGAGCATGATGAGAAAAATAGAGTTATCTTTATTTTGGTCTTATAGAATAAGCGATTGTATTTGTACAATCAGTTTAGCAAAGGAACTAAGGTGCTTAGTCGATTTTTCATTTGCTAAACTATTAGGGAAAATTTCTTCGGGCTATTGTTTCCTTGGTAACATATCAAAACAAAATTACTTTGTAGTTTCGGTTTTGATATTGGTTATCAAAAATGGTGTGTGGAACCCTCGTGCTTAACTCTTATAGATTTGCAAGTCTAATGAGATTTGTAAGATCCTTTCGGTTTGTCCTTTATTTGAACGTATCTTTGTCATTTTGGGACAAAAAGGGGGAGAAATATATGGAGTATGTTAGAGCATTGCTCGGTCGAACTCGCATGCGTTGCTATCTTAAGCATGTTTGTCAATGTTAGTGATCAAAACTAATGTCTTGATTTCTAGTCTACTTATAGCTTAGTCTCAGTCTAGGACAGTTAAGTATAGTTGATCTCCAGACTCCATGGTGATTATCTTACAAAGACAAAGAACTACTCAAGCAACCAGTGGAACTTTATCCGACTAAAAGGTATGTCGAGACTTGAACTCATCTATGACTCAAAAGTCTACTCTATATGCTACTCTTGAGATAAAAAGTCGTATAAGTATGATAGTTTTCATGCATACACATTTGCTATTTCGAGCCGAGTTTACTCGCCTATTGTTTTCTCGAAATATGTGTTGGCAAGCTTTCGCTTTAACCATTTTCATTTTTACCCATAACGTTTCAATCTAGAAAATAGCTTTGATGACAATAGTCATGAAAAACGATTGTTATAACATTATAGAAGAATGTTTCAAGAATTTGAAATGTAGAGTTGAGATTACCACCTATGGATATAAGCATATATAGTGTGTTCACACATTAATGTATAAATCCATGTACCGGAAACCAAGTGTGTGCATATGTGTTCATGCAGTTTTGGTGAAGGAGACAGGTTAAGTACGCATACCCATACGCGTATTGGCAGAACTTTCCTCCCAGAAAATTCTGCTGAGTTTGGAGTTTACGAACTCATGAACCAGTCACCTTAATTATGCGTACCCGTACGCGTACTGACGGAACTTTTCTACTCGAAAAATTCAGCTGAGTTTGGAAACTAAAACCAACTCAAAATCCGGTAGCTAGGGTACGCATACCCATACACGTACCCAAGCTGGTTATTTCTCAAATCAGTAGTTCATGGACATAAAACAATAAATTATAAGGAATGCAATCTTTGCAAACCGTGGGTATATTTTTCATGAATTGATTCAAATGAATCAAACCGATTTTAATTTCAATTGTGTCTATGCATAAAGACCTAAGCAATTGAACAACTCTTCAGCTAGTTCTTTTGAGTCATTTGAACTAGTTATGAGAGAGATAAATACGGTTAATATGAAAGTGCTCATATGGCTAACCATTGGTTAACTATTTGTGAACCAACTAAGTGTACACGTTTAGGTACGGTTACTCAAACCTAAATAGAATACATTTCATTTGTGTGTGACAAGCTAAGTTTCGATCTAACGGTTGAAAAATATTAGCTTGGTTGAATTAGGTTTTTCATCTAACGGTGAATATTGAATGCTTTGTTACCAAGGTAACTTAGATTGCAAACCTTGATTTGAAAACTATAAAAGGGGAACTCTAGCAACTGGAAAAACTAATCCCCACACCTCATGTGTGATACTAGTTGGTTTTGATAGAGTTGATTCTCCTTTAACCTTGGGTTTCTTCTCGAGATCCTGTAGGTTAATGACTTAAAGACTTCATTAGGATTGTGAAGCCAAAATAAACTACTTCTCTTGTAGTTGAGCGATCTGATCTTGCCATTTTCTATCGTATGAGTTCAATTGAATAATTGGCTTGAGATTATATCTCCGATAGGGCAAGATAAAAATAAATCACAAACATCTTCGTCTCATCGTTTATGATTCCGCAATATCTTGTTTCGCTACCATACGATTAATATTATTGTGAGGTGATTGATAATTCTAGGTTGTTCTTTGGGAATATAAGTCTGGGTTATCAATTAGTTCCTGTTCACCTTGATTTCTATCAAAAAAAAGGAACAAACTCATAGGTTTATCTATGGGAGACAAATTTATCTATTATCGTAGACTTTTCTGTGTGATACAGATTGTTTTATTAAAGTCTTCGACTTTGGGTCATAGTAACTCTTGGTTGTGGGTGAGATTAGCTAAGGGAATCAAGTGCGTAGTATCCTTCTGGGATAAGAGATGTAAGGAGCTCAACTGTACCTTGAATCAGTGTGATATTGATTAGGGTTCAACTACAGTCCAGACCTAAGTTAGTTTGTAGTAGGCTAGTGTCAGTAGCGTCTTAATACAGTATGGTGTTCAATCTGGACTAGGTCTCGGGGTTTTTCTGCATTTTCGGTTTCCTCGTTAACAAAACTTTTGGTATCTGTGTTATTTCTATTCCGCATTATATTTTGTTATATAATTGAAATATCACAGGTTGTGCATTGTATCGATAAATTGTGAAATCCAACCTTTGGTTGTTGATTGGAAATTGATTTATCCTTGGATATTGGCCTTTGGTACCATCTAAGTTTATATCTCTTCTATTTGGTAAAGACTCACATATTTCTATTTGTTTGAGTATAAATCAAATCGAGAGATAGAGATATTAACTTCTTGATATAGTTTTTATTAAGATTGAGTCTGATTATCTAGTTGATTATATTAAAAGTATATTCGAGTTAATCCATACAGATTGCTAATCGAAATATTGGGTGAGGTTGTTAGACCCCCGCTTTTTCAATTGGTATTAGAGCAGGAAAACACGTTTAAGATCTCAAAAGTCTGTGTTTGTAGCGATATGACTCTATAGACAGAGGTACTATCTCTGATAAACATGTCACCAGAAATAAAACTTTGTTTCTAATAGGTCTATTAAAGAGAAAGATCCCTCAATCTCTGTTATGGATGAACCTAGTGTTCAAACGAAATAGACAAACACTGACATGTATTTTTACAATGAATCTGACTCTGTTATTCAAGAGGAAACAACTAGAGAGAGTAAACTAATTCTAAACCTTGTTAGAATTCAAGCTTATATATTCAAACAGTTAAAAAAAATGTCAATGTCCTTCTTGGTATAGTAAAAGACTGTGGCTCCAGTGAAAAGGCTTCTTATAAGGAAAATCCTGAAGTTCAATCTCGTATCTTACTTGAGGCAAAACTTAAAAAGGATGCTTTAGATGTTGAACATCTGTTGAGTAATATCTCCATTCAAGGTTGTTCAGAAAAGTCTGTTATACCATATACTTCTATCCAAACTGAAAGAGATCCAGTTTCAGAAGTAATTTCAGATTCTCTTCCCATTCAAACTAATGTGCAGGGGATTCACACATCAGTTGGAAGAAAGAAATCTCCAAACGATAATGTTAGGTCTGAAATCTCTAATCACTCCTATGATCAGAAAGTGTGCTTTTTTGTGATTCAAAAGGGCATATAGTGCAAAAAAGCAAACCCAAGTTGAAAAACAAATCGTTGGTTCAACTTCAACACACCTTAGATTTAATTCTTAAAGGTGTAACTGACATTCGTATGTCTAAACCAATTGGTTTTAGTATAAATCCTGTGATTCCTACCAGGAAGGTCAGTTCAATGGGTTCCTCAAATGCACAAAAGCATAATGGACCTTTTGAAAAATATCGTTCAAGAAGAACTCATGTTCTCTCTCCTATCAGAAATGGAGACAATGCTAATCCTGATGTGAATCATATATCAAGTGAAGAATGCAGATATGAGAAGATGGATGACAAACTAAGATTGATTATTAAGGGATATAAGGAAATCATCAAAAACCGTGTACTCCATATAGACAACACTCTTCAGGTAAAAATCCTTACTATGTGTCATATTATGATGATAGTAAATTTTATGTTAATTTTTCACGTCATAACAATCTTCTTCCAAAGTACAGAAGAAAGGGGTTTAACCAAAAACAATATTCATTTGATGAGCCAAAGGCTCATACTTGTGCCAATTTATCACAAGGTTGAAATCTCTCACACAAAAATCCGGGTTGAGAGATATGCTCAGGTATACTTGTTGACAATGGTGTTTTTCGGATTCTCAAGATATTTTCTTATCGTCTTTAGCATGAGTATCTTTGAAAAAAATGCTTGCACAAGTATTTGTTTTTGCTGTGGTCAATTTTTTTATTCATTTTGATTGTTTGGTTAAACAAGGTGCTACTCATGTACTCTAAAATTGCTTCTCTTATATATTTTTTTGGAGTCATTAGGATTTCTTCATATTGCAAGAGTTTTTTAGCAAGGTCGAGTGCTTACGATTCTTGTCCTTCTTTTGGGTCAAAATTGAACTCGTACAGGTTACCCATGTGACTGGCGTAAATCAATTAAGGAAACCCTTAAAAATTCCTTCCCTAAGAATCCTTTAAATACCCGACCTATTGAGTTATGTAAGTCAAGTACGCATACTCTAGGTTATTTTCTGGGTTATCAAGAATGTCATCTTTTTCATCTTGCTATGGTGATTTTGCAAAGGGATTTCTTGAGAAAGGTTTTGGTTTTAAATCAAAAGGGAGGAAGAAATGAACTCTTGTAGAATATGGTGCATCTAATACCTCATGCTACTATGCCTACTCACACCAATATGTTGAGAATGAGGATATGGTTTCTGCTGAAGTGGTTCATGACTTTCTTAAATACTTTGAGGAAGCAAAATTACAACTTGTTGATACTATGAAAGATCTTGATGTGGTTAGAACTGAGTTGAAAAAGGTTACTACTGACCTTGGTCTCATAAAGTCACATGTTAAAGATTTTCTCAATGAGGATATCTTCTCCAAAGACGCAGTTGATAATATGAATCACAAGCTACAAGGTATCGAAACCAGTGAAGCCGTCGAACGTGAACTTTTATTTATCTTGTGATCGGTTTTTAGTAGATATTTTATGTCTAGGAAACTTCTTAAGAGAATTTTTATTCTTGTTTTTGTTTAAGAAGGATAACTAGGGTTTGGAATAGCCATTATTGTGAGTACACATAGCTATGTCCAACGTTTTCATCTTACAATGTTTTTAGATTTATTTATTTAAATTCTAAAGTTGATTTGGAAGATGATGATTGCAGTATTAATATTTATGTTTTCATAGATTGCAATATGTTACGTGATATGTGTGTTTGCGTCCGTGAACTATTATTGTCCCATACGATGTCAAAAGTTATCTATTTTATATGTCGATATGCAAGTATTGATACAAGATCGATGAACTTTTGACAAACAAAAGTTAAGCCTATTATGTCATTTATTGATGGAAGATAGGTTAAAATCTTTTGTTTATAAGGATTCTGTCTATTGTATGTCATTGTGCAAATAGTGATGGAAAATAAGATGAATCCTTGTTTATGCTACAGTATTGATCTTCCCTGATCCATATTTTATGTATATACTATGTGGCTCCATAAGTTTTCTTGTGTGGGAATTTCCAACTAAACTAATCACAGATTCGCTTGTGGTTATTTTGGTTGTGTATTCCGATTAAATTAATCATGGGTTCTCTTGTGATTAATTTTATTGAGAATTTTGGATACAAAATCATTTTTGTTGCTTTTGGTGTCCAAAGAAATCCTTATTTTCCCGTAAAAATAAGGTCGCTCTTGTTGTTCTTTCTGGAATGACATCAAATGGGGGAGAATTATTTTGAACTTATGCTTAATTTCCATATCTTTGTGGGGAATGCGGCTGTGGAATTTTTTAGGGGTTATCTTGTATCTATATAAACTCCTTGATGAATGCATTTAGCTTCGACTTTATGATTGCATCTAAATAATGTTGATATGTTTCTTTCTTTTAGTATTGAAGCGTCTCCATGAAAATTTCATTAGGATCCCTTTTTCGTACCTTTGCAAATTTTATTGACAAAAAGGGGGAGAATTAATATGTAGTTCAAACTACAAATTCATATGGTTTTCAGATCATTATGTAAGGGGGAGTGGTTTTCGTGTTGAGACGAAAGTATTGACTAAGGGGAAGTGATATATATCACCATAGTATTTTTGTCAAAGTTGTGATACAATTGAACTTTGATGCTGTGTAATAATACTATGACACTGTATAAAAATGATTAAGAACTTTTGTTTTGTCATTGTTATGGCTACGGATATTCAACAACTATGATGCTGAACTGAACATCTATGGAATCATGGGAGTACTTGGAAAAGACGAAGTTTTCAAGTAATGTTGAAGCACCAAGGAGATCAAGCATGTGGACGAGAAGCTACAAAGTTTTATGTATTTTTGAATCCATATGTATTGATAGTTTTGTCACTAAAATTGACAAAGGGGGAGATTGTTAGAGCATTGCTCGGTCGAACTCGCATGCGTTGCTATCTCAAGCATGTTTGTCGATGTTAGTGTTCAAAACTAATGTCTTGATTTATAGTCTACTTATAGCTTAGTCTCGGTCTAGGACAGTTAAGTATAGTTGAGCTCCAGATTTCATGGCGATTATCTTACAAATACGAAGAACTACTCAAGGAACAAGTGAAACTTCATCCGACTAAAAGGTATGTGGAAACTTAAACTCATCTATCACTCAAAAGTCTACCATATCTCCTACTTTTGAGACAAAATTTATATAAGTATGATAGTTTTCATACATACACATTTGCAATTTCGAGCCGAGTTTACTCGCCTATCTATTTCTCGAAATATGTATTGGTAAGCTTTCTCTTTAACCATTTTCATCTATACCCGTGACGAAAGTCATGATATATTTTTCTCGAAATATGTGTTGGTAAGCTTTCGCTTTAACTATTTTCATTTTTACCCGCGACGAAAGTCATGATGACGTTTCAATCTTGAAAATAGATATGATGATGATAGATGTGAATAACGATTGTTATAAAATTATAGAAGAATGTTTCAATGATTGAAATGTGGAGTTGAGATTACCACCTATGGATATAAGCATATATAGTATGTTAGCACATTAGTGTATAAATCCATGTACCGGAAACCAAGTGCGTGCTTATGTGTGCATGCGGTATTGGTGATGGAGACAGGTTGCGTACGCGTACTGGCGGAACTTTCCTCCCGGAAAATTCTGCTGAGTTTGGAGTTTACGAACTCATAAACCAGTCACCTTAGGTATGCGTACCCGTACGCATACTGGCGGAACTTTTCTACCCGAAAAATTCAGATGAGTTTGGAAATTAAAACCAACTCAAAATCCGATAGCTAAGGTACGCATACCCGTACGCGTACCCAAGCTGGTTATTTCTCAAATCGGTAGTTCATGGACTTAAAATAGTAAACTATAAGGAATGCAATCTTTGTAAACCGTGGGTATATTTTTCATGAATTGATTCAAATGAATCAAACCGATTTTTTTTCAATTGTGTCTATGCATAAAGACCTAAGCAATTGAACAACTCTTCAACTAGTTCTTTTGAGTCATTTGAACTAGTTATGATAAAGATGAATACGACTAATATGAAAGTGCTTATATATGGCTAACCATTGGTTAACTATTTGTGAACCAACTAAGTGTACATGTTTAGGTACGGTTACTCAAACCTAAATAGAATACATTTCATTTGTGTGTGACAATCTAAGTTTCGATCTAACGGTTAAAAGATATTAGCTTGGTTGAATTAGGTTTTTCATCTAACGGTGAATATTGAATGTATTCTTACCAAGGTAACTTAGATTGCAAACCATGATTTCAAAACCATAAAAGTGGAACCCTAACAACTGGAGAAACTAATCCCCACACCTCATGTGTGCTACTGGTTGGTTTTGATAGAGTGGATTCTCCTTTAACCTTAGGTTTCTTCTCGAGACCCCGTAGGTTAATGACTTAAAGACTTCATTAGGATTGTGAAGCCAAACGAAACTACTTCTCTTGTAGTTGAGCGATCTGATATTGCCATTTTCTATCGTATGAGTTCAATTGAATAATTGTCTTGAGGTTATATCTCTTATAGGGCAAGATAAAAAGAAATCACAAACATCTTCGTCTCATTATTTGTGATTCCGCAATATCTTGTTTTGCTACCATACGATTAAGATTATTGTGAGGTGATTGATAATTTTATGCTGTTCTTTGGTAATATAAGTCTGGGTTATCAATTAGTTCCTGTTCACCTTGATTTTTATCAAAAGACGGAAAAAAATTTTATAGGTTTATCTGTGGGAGACATATTTATCTATTATCGTAGACTTTTCTGTGTGATACATATTTGTTTATTAAAGTCTTCGACTTTGGGTCGTAGCAACTCTTGGTTGTGGGTGAGATTAGCTAAGGGAATCAAGTGCGTAGTATCCTGCTGGGATCAGATATGTAAGGATCACAACTGTACCTTGAATCATTGTGATATTGATTAGGGTTCAACTACAGTCCAGACCGAAGTTAGTTTGTAGTAGGCTAGTGTTAGTAGCGTCTTAATACATTATGGTGTTCAATCTGTACTAGGTCCCGGTATTTTTCTGCATTTTCGGTTTCCCCGTTAACAAAACTTCTAGTGTATGTGTTATTTCTATTCTGCATTATATTTTGTTGTATAATTGAAATATCACAGGTTGTGGGTTGTATCAATCAATTGTAAAATCCAACCTTTGGTTGCTGATTGGAAATTGATTGATCCTTGGACATTGGTCTTTGGTACCATCCAAGTTTATCTTATATTTGATAAAGACTCACGGATTTCTATTTGTTTGAGTATAGATCAGATCTAGAGATAGAGATATTGACTCCTTGATATACTTTTTATTAATATTGAGTCTGACTGTCTAGTTGATTCACTTAAAAGTATATTCGAGTTAGTCCATACAGATCGCTAATCGAAATATTGGGTGAGGTTGTTAGACCCCCGATTTTTCATAGTAAACATGTGATACTGGTATTGATTTATATTGATTGGTATCACTAAGGGAAAGGATAATGGTGCTTAAACGCTTTATCTAACGAAATAGTAAAGCATAGACTAAGGGGGAGTAGCATGTCATATGATAATGGGAATAACAAAGACGTGCGGATTGAAAAATCTACGTATCTTACCTTTAGGGGGATTATTAGCTTTGTTATTATAATGTCAACAATTACATTTATGGATTGAATATATACAGGTTATTGTGCTGTTGAATTTGGAAATCAAGCGTATGTGTCATGAATTATTGTAATTTGTTTATCCATATGATGTAAGAGTTTTGTCACTAAAATTGACAAAAGGGGATATTGTTAGAGCATAGCTCGGTTGAATCCACCAAGCATTGGTATGTCAAGTTTGGTTGTCATATTTTAGTGATACAAAACTCATTTAAAGAGTCGCTCGATTATTTACTAGAGTGAGTTTCGTATATGTTAGCTTGAAAGTATTAGGATATGAGACATTATAAGTATTACGTGAAGACTTAAAGAATGTGAAGAAGTACGGTACAACGACAACATCATCCTTCCACTTGAGGTTAGTAATATTTGACTTGAACTGTTTCATTCTCGAACGTATCTTTCAAGTCATTCATATTGAAAACATAACTGCGAAGCTATGAATGATTATACTCTAGTTTGACGTAGTATTAAGGAATACAATACGAAGTTTAACGCTTATCTTTTAAACTTCGTATATAAGACATCGACATAATCGTTTGAATGCTATTGTGAATATGTATGGGTATGAGGTGAAGATTCTATCCTAGGAAACAATGTTTTACATTCGTTTAAAGGAAGTAAATTCATGAACTTGTTTTGTGAATCGAAAGGGAAATCGCTAGGCTTATTGGTATTGTTATTCATTGCACATATTTTGAACTACCAATATGTGTGATTAGTATAACCGCTCATGACTTGTTTATGTTCTTGGTAAAACAATTCACAAGGCCTGACTTTTGTATTGGTATGACTTTTATTAGTGAAACCGATGTTAAGTAACCACTTGAGATGGTATGATCGATTTAGTGTTATTGGTATGACCAACTCTAGGCAAAGGAGGACCAATCCTAGTAAGAGGTGCAACCGATCACAATAAGGGAATCGATCCATGTATGAGGTGCAATAAGTTTCTAGATATTGGAAACCGACCCTATGAACATGTGCAACACGTTTTTAGACATTGGGAACCGATCCTATGGACATGTGTAAAAAATACAAGTTAGATACCATATATATGTGGGAACCGATCCTAGTACCTAGTCAATCGAATTTTAGAAAGCTAGTGTGACTAATTCCAGTACCTATATGGAGGTAAAACCGAAAGTTGTTTTGGTAGAACCGTGAAACCCATGTTTGGTGATTTGATAGGATAATCAATCACATAGTTCTTGGAAGACAGACGAACAAATTCTAAACTTGTTTGGAAGTGTGGAAAATCGATTCCAAAAGTGTAAGTATGAAAGAGGACTTATAAATTAAAGCTGTCGACATACTTTGAACATGTGCAGTAACGCTTATCTTTTATTGTTCAAAGATATTACTTAATAGTTAAAGGATAATCCTGGATCGAAAATAAATTAAGAATCTTTTAATTAAGGTTGTCAGTTTTACATATCTTTAGAAAATAAAAATTAGTACTGTGCATTTACTAGTTGGAGATTTTCTAAGAGATTTTCGGTCATTATTTGAACAAAGCATTTCCAGGAATTATGGAAACCGAATTTGGAATATATTGCATATCATGAGAATATTTTCGGTTTTGGAAATTTCTTGGTGTCCAAACTTCCTTGGTCTATAAATATCAAAGTTTGCATTTCGAGCAAACTAATCCTCATAGCCAGCAAAACTACGTAGTTGTGTTATTACTGGTGGAGACACCTATTCGGAGAGGAAAGTAACCTAATTAGACGAAATCTGTTACAACCGCTCTGTTTAAAAACTTCTTTGGGATTTAGAAGCTCTATTAGTACCGTTGGTGGGAAACTAGATAATTGTAGTTTATTATTAGTTTTTGATTGGTTTGATTGACTAACGGTTGCTGAAATTTGATTGCACCTAGTTTTTTTATGATTGAAAATCTTATCTTATGATATAAGATTCACTCAAACTAGATCGAAGTTTCGACGGGGATCTTTAGACTGTTTGTATATCTAAAGACGTCTTGTGATAATCCATTGTTAACTTACTCCGTTCTGTGTGTGATTGATCACAAGATATTCAAGTTGATTGTGTTCAGGCGTTTATTGAAGATCTAAGAAGATTTGTAGACAAAGAAGACTTTGAAGATTTCTGATTTGGGTTCATAATCTTTTGTGTGCACAATCCTCGGATAAAGGGGATCCAACTATAATCGGTTTATCCTTGTGGTAGATTGGATTGATTAGTAGAGTAGATCGACATCAATACAATTCTTTGTGATTAAAAGTATTGATTGCAAAATCTTGACAATTACTTTGGTAGTTATTATTGGATAGATCTAAGAACCTGACAAAGGAGTTTATTGGGATAAACGGAAGACCCTTTTATCGAACTCATATCACTTGGTTGAAAAGAGTTATTACCGAAAAGTTTTATTATTCCTATAATGTTTGGAATACGAACCAAAGGAATTGTTCCAAGTGCGTGACTTATTTACAAGTTGGATGCGCATGGATACAGATGGAACTAGGTGAACTATAGGTTTAGTTGCTTAGTCTCAACTATACGAAGTTGGTTTGATTTTGTATTGCGGCTTAATCCTGAGAGAATTCAATTTTGGACAACGTTCCGGGGTTATTCTTCATTTGCGGTTTCCTCGTTAACAAAATCTTGTTGTGTCCTTTACTTTTATATTTTCGCAATTATAATTGTTTTAATTATAATTATAAGTAAAATACACAAACGTTAATTCCTATTTACTTGATAGTAATCCTATTGTGTTTGGTTAAGTTCGAACCATTTATCAAGTAAACATACTTCGTTGTTGTATTGTCTCGATCTTGTATCCATAGTCAATCGCACAAGTTATCTTGTTGTCGTTGTAGATGGGGAAAATGGACCGCTGGTTTTTTAGGAAAGTGAAGATTCGAGTGTGTCGTCGAGACTCCTCGAACGGGGAAAACTTCTTAACCTCACACAGATGCACTGCAAAGGGAGTGCTTAGATTCGAGAGATCAATCTATAGGAATCCGGCCTAAATCAAGTCAATGGTCGTTCCAGAGTCAATTCGGCCGCAAAGAGGGAGACGGGTTGATCAATGATGATCAAGGATGTGGATGTGTTGGAGGTTTCTGCAATAATTGGTGAACTGTTGAGTTTAAATAAGTTCTGATGGATTGATGAATTCTTGAGAGTAGTTACTCGAGAAATTATGTGTAGACTAAAAAACGTTGTCCTCAATCATGGATTCATAGGCTTATTTATATTATCAGAGTTGTGAACACCTTGATCCTTGTAAGTGTGACGGTTTCTTGAGTGGAAGAGTGGGAAAATGGAAGATCGTGGTAAAGTCAGTTCCATGTCGTGTGGAGACTTGACGGATCGTGCACCCACTACTTTGTTAACTCCTTCAACCGTTGACACCACTTACGCAAATTTCTCGTTGTGGATGAATCCACGTGTTGTAGGCCGCCAGACCAAAACCCTAGTTTCTATCCCCCAATTTGATGTAATTGATCTCTCACGAATCGTGGAGTCTGCATGACAGACGTGTATTTAGTTCGTCAGTTGTTGGCAAATGCTCAGCGACTCATGAATGTTAACGTTGCTCTGTTGAGCAAATATTGTAATTTTGACGAGTTGTTGAATATTGATGAATTACTGAATATTTGTGGATTATTCGAGCAACTGAGCAAGTATTGCTCGATTCGACGAAATACTGATAAGTTACTGAATATTGATAGTTGGGTTAATATTACATCAACTGAGCAAGTATTGCTCAATTCGAAGAATTACTGAATATTAAGAATTTGACGTGCAATTGGGCAAGTGTTGCTCAATTCGACAAATTACTGATAAGTTAATAAATATTGATAGCTGGATCAATATTTGAGCAAATGTTACTCAATTCGACGAAATATTTATTGGTAACGTGACCCAATAAAATATTAAAATATTGGTAGATTACCAAATATTATATGATTAATCCTCGTGGATCAACATAAATTCATTTGGTGTTTGAACTTGCTCAGAATGATGATTCCGTGAAGCGTTTGTTCGAAACCCTAATTTTTGAGCAATTGTTCAACAATTGATGAATTGCTGAAAATAGGTCATGAGTGATAAAGAGCCCGTCCATGTGATGCCCAATTTCTCGAGTGAGCGTGCCCCAGGGTTCTCAGTTAGAGAGTCGGTGAAGGAATGATGATTATGTGCCGGTTTCATCATTTATTGAATTACTGCTGGGTTCAACATTAGGCAAAAACTAAGTATGAAAATAAGAGTATTTTAACATCCAAAATTGCCGTGAGAGGCTAGCCGGTCATGTGACCACGTTGGCTTTTGAATTTTCATGATTTCAGCAATATTCGAGAAGTTATGAAGAAATCATGATTTTTGCTCAAACCAAGGAGTTTCATGAGTTTGAGGAAAATAATAATTATAAAAGACTAGGGATTGCAAGGTGTGGGACTGTCCACGGCTAGGGAATGTCCGGCCGGCTATGTTGCCCGGTCCCGCACTCATTTTCCTATTTTATAATATTATTTTTCATGAATCCGTGATTTATGGAGAATCCATGAGTTTTTGTTGAAACAGAGGAGTTTCATGAAATTGGAGAATGATTATTATAATAGGCTAAGGATTGTAAGGTGTGGGACCGGACACGACTGGGTCATGGCCGGCCGGCGATGTTTCCCGGTCCCGCACACCTTTCCTTATTTTATAATATTATTATTTAATGAATCCATGGAGTTATGGAGAATTCATGAATTTTGCAAAAACAAGGAAAGTTGCTAAAATCAAGGAGTTTTTCATGAGTTCATGAAAATAACAAAATAGGGCAAAATAATGGAAGGAACAGGGGGACCGTCCACGGCTAGGGCATGGCCGGCCGGCTGCTGGACCCGGCCTCTGGGCGTTCCTTATTATTTTATTAATATATGTTGTTTTCTCCTGTTTTGCGTAGGATTCCTCATCTGTTCATATTTTTGGATGCCCATTCGGGAATCCAGGTGCTCAGTCGTGCATCATTGTCGAGTACACTTACACCATTTTTGTGGGGCTTACTCAGTGATGGTCCAGATTCCCGACTGTGAGTATTTGCTGTTGATCCATGAAATTCAGTGTAGAACAATTCATGAAATTTAACAAATAAAAATGAGTAGTTATTTATTATCAATTCATAGGATCAGCTGTGGATTCGGCCATGAATTCAGAATAATAAAATAGGCATTACCATTCCATGGGATCGTGGATTCGACCATAGAATCAGAGTAATAAAATTATCTTTTACCATTTCATGAGATTAACAGTAAATTCGATCATGAAATCGGAGTAATAAGATAATATAAATTGTTATGCCATTCTATGAGATCAAGTCGTAGATTCGATCATGAAATTAGAGCAATTGTTCTTGCCATTCCATGGGATCATGTCGTGGATTCGACCATGGAATCAGATCAATTGATATTGCCATTCCATGGGATCAGGTCGTGGATTCGACCATGGAATATGAGCAATAATAGATTATTCTGGAAATTCAGTGGTGAATGTCACGGCAAAATTAATCTATGTGCATAGTCAGGAGACGATAAATATCCTGAGGGCGCTCTCTACGAGAATTTCCGAGTCTATACACGGTAGCTCTACATAGTCAGGATCAGTGAGTGTCATTGTCCTGAAGGCGTTGTTGCTCTCAATCTTACGGAGAACCGCCCAATCGTTCTTCTATGCAGAGGGATTTGCTCTCATGTAGTCAGGGAAAAATGAGTATCACCGACGTCCTGAAGGCGTTAAGCCCTCTCAACAAACAATTATGTAGGAGGACCGCCCAATTCTATTATTCTACATAGAGTGCACAATAAAATGTCAGGGATCGAACGCTCAGCTAGTGGAGGCTTTTCGAAAGACATGTTCATCATGGCTTCGTAAAATATGAATCGTCACATTCCTGAAGCCGTACAGAAACATGCAGTATCATAATTTTAAGGATTTGACCCTTGTTGAAAATTCACCATCAACATTAAGTCCCCTGCTTAGTGAAGAACAATCATGTTCCACAGTAAGTGTAGGACCAGAATATCGCCACTATATTGTTCTTGCGAGAATTAATGACATTCCTGCGAGTTATTCTGCGAGATTCTTTAACAACATACTGAAAGTGTTACAGGATGATCTAATAAGTGACGTAATGAATGATGACAGCCAAAACACGAGAAGAGCGTGATGATTCTGCGAGATTTAAAGTACTTGCGAGAGTTGATATTATAGCTGTTGCGAACGTTTCGCGGGCCAAATCCGAAATTAAAGGACATCTTAGCTGTCATCCACTATGTAACTACCCTATAAATAGAGGACCAATAGATCTGAGAGAGGAAGATAATTTTTGAGTGATGAGAAAGTCTTGAGAAGATAAAAAAAACTTAGAGAAGGCGGTTGTATTCTTGATTTCTTATATTTCCTGTAATTCTTTCTGGATCAAATTAATAAAAATATTGTTCTTTATCTTCAAATTATGTCTTAATCTTTGTGAATTCTTACTAAGGGTGTAGTGTAGGATTTCCTGCAGCTACATTTTGGCGCCCGAAACAGGGAGGAATTGATGATTATTTGAAGAAAAAGATAAAAATTGACATTGTGATTGGAAGGAATTTGGAATAATTAGTGAAAGATCTTATGCAACATTCAACAGACTACTAAGATTAATGGCTAGAAGAAGAAGAAACACATCAGAACCACCGACAACCGTAAGGAGGAGTAAAATACTTGCATGCGGAGAAACAAATGAAATGGGAGAATCTTCAAGGGTAATAACAAGAAGAAATGGAACAAGTAATGAAGGAGAAAATCAATTTCAACAACCAAATCGGCAAACACCAATACAAGATAGAATTGTGGATTATGATAGAGTTAGCGTGCATACTTGGCGATCAGATTCGATGGAGGAATCAGAAAATCGACAGTTAAGAAATGAGAGAAGATAAGAAATTGATCAAGGAATGGTTGAAAGATTAATTCATGGAGAAGGTGAAAATTAAACAGCAGGTGATTCAAGAAAAGGAATACAAGAGGAAAGGATATTAGAAGTAGAAGAACGTGCAAATTTAACAAGACAAAATCATGAGTTAAGAATGGAGAATCTGAGGTTGCAAAGTAAGAGATCAAGAAGTACTGCTAGATCAAGTTCAAGATCATTTAGAGAAGAACTAAGGAAAAATTCCCCTATGAGAAATGCTGGAGCAAATATCCGAGAGGAAATGCAAAATCCAAGTGAAGATCGGCATCATAGAGAAGAAGAGATGATTCGTGATCGCTACATTCCACGCGGAGAAACTGTGAATGGTAGACGTGATAGTAGAAATCAAGAGGGCGGAAATAACCAATATGGTGAAGAAAATCGAGAAGAAGGAAGAAGAATATTACATGGGTGAGAAATCCAAAGAAATCAAAGAATCATTGAGGAGGAAATTGAGAGACATTATGCTAAACAATCACGTCTGGCTTGCGAAAGAGAAAGATTAAGAGCAAAAATTGAAGAACAAGAGTTTCGAGAAGCAATACGGCAGAATAATCATAACAATCGAGAAAGAAGTCGCACACAAAATATCCATAACCATAATATCAATGAATAATTAGATAGAATACAAAGAAGAATAGAAATACAACGAAGATAAACGATGAGAAATGAAGAAACTCGCAGAGAAGAAAATGGGAGGCATAATCAGTTACAAAATCTATAAGGAGTTGAGGAGGAAAATCACTGAAGAAGGCAGACTGAAGATGCAGATGAAGGTACACAAAATCTCGCAAGACAAGAAAGACATGAATATAGAAGAATAGAAGCTACATTGAAAAGACCGATGGAGCAAAATTTAGTAGGAAATGAACAAATTTTAAGATAATTAGCATAAATGAGGGGAATGTTGAATAATAGAAGAGAAAGAGGCAGGAGACAACTCGATGAAGCCATTGAAGAAGCTGCGAGAACTCCATTCACTCAAGCAGTACAATTAAGAGGAATCCCTCCAAAATGCAATTTACCAGCATTAACTAGTATCTTCGATGGGACTACCTGTGATGTTCAACATGTTAAGGCTTATGTTAGGTGTATGCTGCAATGAGAAAACCATGATGCTGTATTATGCAAGTACTTTGCATCTAGTTTAACTGGCGAGGCGTTAAAATGGTTCGAAGGCTTACCTAAAAATACAATAACTTCTTTTGACCATTTGCAAGCAACATTTCCGGGAGCATATATAAGCAATAATTCTTCACGACCCGGTATTGACGATGTATTTGGGTTAAAACAGAGGATTGGCGAGAGTCTGAAACACCTAACCATAAGATGGAAGACAATATGCAGTGAAATGGCAGGAAGAGTGGATGAGAGATACCTCATTTTATCTTTCATTAATGCAATATTCGCAACCAATCTGCTATACATGCAAATCTTCAGAATCAAAAATACCATCACAATGACTGAGCTACGAGAACTACAAGAAGAATACATTGCTTTGGAGGAAAAACAAAATGAGATGGAATCATATCCAGTCGCAAACACCAGTTCAATAGCAGCGAGCGGGAGTTTACTTCCTAAAATAATCAACAATGTGGCGAGTACCTCGCAGCCACATCAATAAAAGATGGTGAATGATAATCAACAGAAATTAGTAGCTATGGGAAGTCGAGACCAAGAAGAATTTGAAAGAGAAAGGAATTATTACAATCGTGGTGGAAATAATAAAATCCAAAGACTTGATCAGTCTCAGGAAACTTATGGAGGACAAAGGCAAAATTATTCTAGAGGACAAGGAAATCAGAGGATAGTATGGGAAGAAATTAAAATGCCACTATAAATGCTAGTATTGATAAAATTTGGGAGGCTATTATTTTAATGGAAAACATACCATCACCCTGGAATATGGGAAAAGAGCCACATCCAAATAACCGAAATCAAGAATTTTGCCCTTATCATCATTTCCATGGCCATTCAATAAATGATTGCAGGAATGTAAAGAGAATAATTTTGCGGATGATTGAGCAGGGAAAGTTAAATCATTTTCTGACAGGATATCCACATCCTCAGCAATTACCACCAGCACCAGAAACTCGCAGAGTAAATATCGCAAAGGGAGCAGAAACATTTGTCATCGAAGTGGTGGCTAAAGCAAAGAATCTATTCTGTAATTCCATTGTACATTCCTATAAAACAATAGAGGATTTCCATGACAATGTTCTAAGCAGAGTATTTGCGAGAGACATAGATGGAAGAGAGATAATGAACATTGCGAGAGTCTCGCTATTAGAGGAGTGGCGAAAGCAGATTATTTCTTTCAATGCACAAGAAGCACCTGAGCCAGGTAAAACGCATGATAATCCATTAGTAGTGAGACTATAAATAAACCCAAGGTACAAAGAAGAAGAAGATGATGAAGAAGAAGATAAAGATGATGAAGTAAATAATTCATGGGCTATTGATAGAATTTTGATTGACACTGGAAGCTCAGTGGATATTTTGTTTTATCACACTTATCGTACAATGGGAGGAAGAGATGAAGATTTGATCCCGCCAACATATAAAAATTATGGTTTTAATGGAATAACAAACAAACCCAAAGGGGAGATTACCATGAAAATTCCATTAAAAGGGATATCTTCAAAAATTCAGTTCTGCGTGGTTGATATAAAATCTCCTTACAATGCTTTGATTGGATGACCTTGGTTACATGGGATACTAGGTGTGGCATCGACCTTTCACCAGTGCATTAAATTTCCCCATCCCCATGATGTTGGAGTGATACAAGGAGATTGGACTGAAGGGAAGAAATGTTACGAAATGGACGTTGAATCCTGCGAGCAAAGAATTACGAAGAACAGAAACTGGAGAATAACGTTAAACAACATCAAAGAAGTGAAAGGTTAATGGTGGATGCGATATAAAGGCGAGAAGATGAAATGCTGAAAGATTTGTGTATGCAGAAATGAACTGACTGGGAGTAACTCGCGAATGAAGCAAAAATAAAGACACAAAAGCAGAGAGTAGTAAGTAGAAAAGGTAAAAAATTCAGTTTAAGAATTTTCATGGATAACTTGTTGAAGAAAAGTTTATTCATTTTCAAGATATGTACTTCTTGTTGAAAGAAAAAGATGACATTGAAAAATCATATAAGAATTTAAATGCAAAAGCATAAGACATTGCGATATTCGCAAAAGATACACAAGAATGGGACGAACCTTTATGGCGTACACCCTAGTTCGCGAATACAATTTCGCAAGAGGAAAATGTAAGACCTAAAGTGCGTAATATTAGGGGGCATCTCTTTGCATGATTCAGCGAAAGGTTATATCGCTTATGGAACCTGAGTCATGGAGATTGGGGTTATAGAAAACCTATCCAGGAGAGGTAACTTGAATTTCCAACTATATAAGGTTATACCCTGGTTGGATGACCGAGAGTCTCTCCTAAGGAGTGCAGAGTATGACCAAGGCGCTGAGGTACACGGTTGAGCCAAGGGTGCCCGGGGCGTATGAAACTACCCTGGCCATTCTTGGCAAGTCTTGGCTATGATGCACTCGGCCTGAAGAAAACCCTACTTAGGGTGCAGTCTCGTAACTATAAGCCATATAGGCATAAAGGATAAGAGACTGCGAACACAACTGGTTGTTTCTAGGACTGGATATGAGGAGCTAGTCTTGTATGGCAAAAGTACGTGTTCTTGAAAGGGAAACCAGGGGGAGATAAGGGCGGCACCCTCCATTAGGGAGCTGATAAGTGTCTTAAGATGGCAATGTCATGGGGCTTTATGATTCACAAGAACATTTAGGCTTGTCATATTATTACGTGACAAATATTCTACTGAGGCAACAAGCCATGAGAAAAAGTTAAGATGAGATCAATGGGTTTTTACATGAAAGTGTAAAGACGTCCTGCGATTTCATCGCAAGACGACAATGTCATGAGACTTTGTTCTCGCAAGGGAACTTAGACTTGTCATATTGTCGCAGAATACTGAAAGAATAAAGTTAAGGCAAGATCAATGGGTTGTTACATGCAAATGTAAGGACGTCCTGCGATTTTGTCGCATCAAACATGGCGAGATAAGACCTTTAATTAGGAAGGCAAAATAAGACCACACTAAATATTATCAGAAAACAAAGAATAGCCGCGAGATTATGGTTTTAATTCTGGATGATTATTCTACTGAATTCATCATATTGCAGATAAATAACAGAGGAAAGTATGGTAATGCATAAAATAATAACATTGTTATTCATCATTATATGATAAATCTGTGTAGATAGTTAAAGATTGATGATTATATTAACCATATTACAAAAAGAAATTATTTTCTAATGTACATAGATAGAAGCAAGGGAAATTTATACACCAAGGAGGTAAACTCTGCAAAGTTTACAAATCTTATAAAATAGACCAAAAAGAGGAAAACAAGACTACTTCGATTCATCGTCGTCTTCACCAGATTTTTATTGTTCTTCATCTTCACTATCATCTCCACTAAATTCTTTAGCTTCACTATCAGAGATAATTAGGTTGGGAGTGTTCGCTGGGATTTCTTCCGTGAGGAAAGGGTACAAAGAATGAGAAATATTATGAGCATCGCAGACCTTCTTGACCGAATCATTGCGAACGACAACAAGAGCATTGTTAACATTCGCAGTATAAATTTTTAGTTGCTCTTTCAACCTTGAACATTTTTCATTGCGAGAAGCAAGATCTTTCGCGAGCTTTTCTTTTTCAGCATCAAGTTCTTCAACTCTGGTAGAATATCTCTTCTCAGATTCTACGAGTATATGATAACAGATTAGAGATTTGACAGAAATATATAAGAGACAAGAAGATATTAAGAAGGAATAATAAAAAAACCTTCTCTTTCAGTGATCATATCTTTAATCAAAGCTGCTTGTTCAGCATGAAGGCTAACATTTACACCTAGATTATTCCTGGCATTATCAAGAACTTTCGCAGCCCAAGAAAATTCATCATAATCATTAATAAGAAGACGGGAGCGGATTTGGTTTTCTCTTTTAACAAGATCATCTCTCTCACGGATAAGTTTATCTCTGTGAATTTGGACTTCAAGAAGGGTTTTATGAAAATTCGCTAAGTTTTGTGCTCCCTGTCTAGATATGCGATCCCTTTCATCTATAAGATCACTTTTTTGGGCTCTTAGAATCTTGATTTCTTCTTTAGAATTATGATATTGATGCTTGGATGCGTTGGACGCTTTCAAGCTAGATCTATGATCAATTGCTAAAAGATGAAATTTGGATCTAAGAGCAACTACATAAAGAGAGTTAATCTGTTCATTTGAATAACTAACTAAGGATTCATTAAGGTGATTGAGAAGTGTATCATCATCTATTGGGTTTGGAAAACAACGAAGGAATACGACTTTCGTGGAAAGGCCATAAACATCGAGGAAGAATAATAAGAACAAAATGCAAAGGAATACGAGGGTAAAAAGAAAGGGAAAGATTTCTTACCATAAAGATGATCATTCGCAGCTTGGAGGCTTGTAACCTTTTCTTGCGAGAAAGTTAGATCAGTTTCCAACTGCTTGATTTTTTCTTGAAGGTCAGTTAACCCAGATTCCAATTGCCCGCGAAGACTAGCGGACTCATATTCCAAATCCACATTCTTCTTGCGAAGAACAACATTCTTCTCGCGAAAATATGCACACCTCCTCTCCAAGTCTAAGGCAACGACAAAACAAGCTCTACCACTCTACGAAGAAATGGTTAGGTTTGTCAAAATAAATTTAATTAGAATTTCGGAATAAAATAAAGAAGTGAAGGAATAAAAATATACCAAAATACTGAGAGAATTCAGAAGACTGGGAGACATTGATTTGGAAATTCCTTCAATAGAGTCATTGTCAACTAACAGGGTAGCATCGCAAATCTTTGCGAGAGCTAAGCACGTTTTATTAGCAACTTCATCTCCAAAGTCATGAGGAATGCTACGAGGGTTACCAAATATATGAGATAATTAAGTCATAGAAGACTCAGGTTGAAAATTTTCCCTCACATTGAAAGTACCAGCATCATTATCATTATCATCAGTATTCTCGCTGGCTCTCACTAGATTGAGAATAAGAAGGTGTAGGAATATGAATTCTTCTCTTTTTCGAAGGGGGAGCAGTAGACTTTTCCTTGTGAGGAACAATGGGTTTACCCTTAGGAGGAACGGTAGATTTTTCTCCGCGAACAATAGTAGATTTTTCTTTGCGAGGACCATCTTTTCTTTTGTCTTTCCCTTTAGTCTTCGCAGGCTTTATGGGTTCAATTTCTTCAATAACCTTCAAAAAACACAGATTAAGATAAGAAATAGAGGCAACAATATATTGTTCAGAATGAGTAAAGAGTATTTCTTACTTCATCCGTGAAGGACTTAAGAGCCAAATAAATGTTGGGATTCCCAGTGTGTTCGGTAGCTAAGTTTCATTCTTTTAATCTGGAAAAATTGGAATGATCAGCGAGAATACATATCAGGATATGAAAACAATAATAATAATTTGGGAACACACCTCAGAATCTTTTTCAGACCAATTAAAGATCCATGGTCGATACTCTGCGAGATTCGCAGGTAAATTATGAGTACCAGAGATATAAGAACCCTCTAACATCAAGGGAAATTTGCACCATTTATCATCTTTAGAATATCGAGGGGATGAATTGTAAGGCTCGTCCCAATTTTTTTTGGGTATTTGTGTCATTTTACTCGTGAGGGTAAAATAGTATTTTGCTCTTGAGGGTGTTTTCGTCTTTTACCAAAAAGGTATTTTGGTAATTTGGTTTGTTTTGGTAACTAGGCTCGTTTCTTTCTTGCTCCTTAAAAAAGAACAAATACCTTTGATTATGTACGGTAAAAATATATATATATATATATATATTTTAGTTACAAAAGTTGACACTTGTCCACCAAGCATTAGTTTTAAAATATTAAATACTCATATCTTCATGTGGAAGACTTGTATGAATACTTGCCACGTGTCACTATTTCATAGGGTATTAATGTATTAAAAATTTGCTACCTTGTGATTTCTTTGAATACTTAAAGTTTTGACCGAGTTTTCATCACAACTAGCTTAGGATAAATTATAACCTCTAGTGCCAAATGTTGCGATCCGATTGGTTGGAAGTTATTAAGGTTTTAATAAATTTTGAGTATATATATATATATATATATATATATCCAACAAGAGGACTTTCTTAGGGACGAGTATTCTTTTAGGTTTAGGTATCACATTTTCCAGAGACGCACAAAGGAAAAAAAAGAAGAAGAAATAAGAACATGAGCTTGGTACTTAGACGATTTAACTTGTGCAAGGATTCTTTTTACTCGGTGCATTTACGGTTCTTCGTTAGGATTATTACTAGCATTTGAGGTAGGCACAACACAATCTAAAAATCTTTTTATCTATGGTTTTTTTTTTTTTTTTTAATTCATATTTACAAGTTTTATGATGCTATTGATAATGATGTGAGCATGATGATGATTATCGGGCTGCGGTCCATAGGTTGTGATCCTTAAAATTATTTTTGATGGGATACGAGATATCCTTGGGAACGGTTTTTTTCCCTAAACCCACGTGGGGATCCCTGGGGCGAGCGGATTTGATTGATTTGATTGTTGTTTTTGTTATGGATTTGGTGTTTCCATGTGCTTGTGATGCTATTAATCATGTTAGTTGGCTTTAAAGGTATTTGAAAATGTTTGATAAAATATTTTGTTGCTTCTTTTCCTACTGGGTGTCACAACTCACGCCGTTTAATGACAAAAAATTCCAGATTTTATGGCACCACAAGGAGCTAATGGCGGAAAAGCATAGAGATCGGTTTTGGTGCTTTAATTAGGAGTTGCTTAGGATTTATGACTGAAAAATTGTAATAAAATATCATCAAACTCTCTTTTAGATGATTAATTGAGTATTTTTTGATAATTAATACTTTGGAGATTATTGGGTTAATGTATATCCAATGGAACAATGTTTTATTAAGAAAATTCTATTTGATTAGACAATGAAAATTCTGAGTCATATCAGTTTGACCATTTATTATAATTATTCTATACTACGGTTTTGTGTAATTCTTTCGTGGTATATGAAAAACTCTTTCTATATGTACATGTAAAAATGTAGCAATTACTGGCTAGTCAACTTTTTCATGACCCAGTTAATGGCTAGTCCACCCATGAAAAACATTTACTCTCTAGTCCAAAAACTTCGTGGAGATTATAAAGTGTATATTCGAAATGCCTAAAACACCCTTATAGGTCTAATTAGTATCACCACATGTAAATGTTACTAGTAGTATGTTACGAAATACTAGTAATATCAATATGGTGATACTACATATTAATATGTACTATACTAGTTGTAACTACTAGTATTAACTAGTATATTAGTAGTAACATATGTAGTATCAATACATAACAATTTTTTGATATGTAGTATCAATACATAACATACTACATATTAATATGTAGTATCAATATGTAATGTACTACATATCAATATATAACGTACTACATATCAATATGTAGTGTCAATATATAACATGCTACATATCAATATGTAGTGTCAATATATAACATGCTACATATCAAACATACTACATATCAATATGTGGTGTCAATATATAACGTATTACATATCAATATGTAGTGTCAATATATAAAATACTACATATCAATATGTAGTGTCAATATATAACGTACTACATATCAATATGTAGTAGTATCAATACATAACATACTACATATCAAACATATACTACATATCAATATGTAGTGTCAATATATAACGTACTACATATCAATATGTAGTAGTATCAATACATAACATATTACTATTAGTACTAGTTACTACTAGTATACTACATACTACATACTAGTATGTACTACTAGTATATAACTAGTTACTACTTGAATTTAAATGTAAAAAACGAACTTATAATGTTCGGGGGTATATAGGTAAATCTACTTGAATTTAAACTTTTTTGGACTAACGATTAAGAAGAAGTTTTGGCTGGACTAGCCACTAAACTAGGTCGGGTTTAGTGGACTAAACAGGAAATCCCTCTATAAAAATTTCAGAATTTTCTAAGTCCCATAATTATTTTTAAAATAATTGTTTATTACTGTACTAAATTCATAAATTTTCTGACAGATTCAACTATATAGAAGATTTCCTTTTCTAAAACTATTCTATGGAACTTTTTAGGCTTTGATGTCTTAGGTAAACTTTAAGATCTATGTGTTTCCTCTTTAAAATGGTAAACTAAGTCTAATTTAGAGATTTTAGTGATTTGATATGATTTTTGTAAATTGGACTGCCACTGTTTTACATTTCTGCAGTACTGGTCAACTATGCGTTTGACTATGGTCAATAATTCCTTAAGATAAAATAAAAATCATAGAAAAATTTGTGACTGAAATTACACTAAGTTAGGGTTTACAACGTATAACCATAATAATTTTTGGAATTGAAATTTGTTCCGTAAAATTCTTGGAGTAAACTGATGTTTGTTTCTGTTTTACGTTTGTTCCTTAAAAACGCGACTCTTCTGGATTAAATCTGGAACATTTAACGGTGAGATTAATTTTTATAGTAAACTATAGTTCTTTAGGGTTAATGTGGATTAAAAACCACGTAAAGTTAATAGTTGGATGTTCCTAAAAGAATTTTTTTATGTATCCGTTGCGACAGAATTTCTGAATTGAACATAAATAAAGACTAGACAAATAAATGGGTGTTTGGGCTTGGGCCAAAAGTGCAAGTCCGGGATTAATATTAATTATAGCATTTTGGGTTTCGGGTTGGAATTCAGGCCCGAAATTTGGGGTGTTACAGTTTGGTATCAGAGCTAGTCTGATCCTTTGGGCAGGCTAGTTTCTGAATAAGTCAGTGCGTGCGTGTATATGCTTGAATGTGGAATTGTTTGTCTATTGTTGATTGTTGTTTGTTAGCATGCATAATAGGTTGCACTGCTTTTGCATAGAGAATTCTCTCTGTGATACTTATGATTTAATGTCCTTCATTCAGTACATGTCTCGTCATAATAATGGTTCAACCGACCCACAAGATGAGGGTTTTGGTGATGTTGTCTGTGCTTTGAATGTTGTTGCTCAAGCGATGCAACAACAAGTGAATCTTAATCAGAATGCACCTCCTCCTCCTCCACCACCTAATCAACGGGCTTTATTAGTTAGAAGGTTTATTGAACAAAAGCCTGATTCCTTCAAGGGTAGTCCTGATCCACTAGTTGCTGAAGATTGGATAGATAAGATTGAGAAAATATTCACCCTATTAGGCGTGAATGACGAGGATAAGATGGATCTTGCTGTTTATAAGCTTGAGGGTGAGGCCACTCGCTGGTGGGAATTGACTCGTAGTTCTAGGAATGATGGTATGTTTACCTAGGTGGAATTTCGACTCGCTTTTCTAAGTAAGTATTTTCCACAAACTGCACGAAACCAACGCATGATCGAATTTATGCAGTTGACCCAGAGAAATATGACAGTAGCTCAATACCAAGCCAAGTTTGAAGAACTCTCACGTTTTACTACTCACCTGGTTGAGAATGAAGAGCTGAAGGCTTTTAAGTTTCAGGAGGGACTTAGGCCTTCAATTAAGAGTAGGTTGTCTATTCTGAAGATTACCTCTTATAATGAGATGGTGGAAAGAGCAATGATTGCTGAGAGAGACATTGAGGAGGAAAATATAATTCGAGAACGTCATACTAGGGATAAGAACAAGAACAAAAATAACAACCATCCATACCAGAAGAAAGGAAATGGACCGAATATGGAGCTTCATGCACCTTCATGCTATCACTGCAAACAACCTAGACATTTTAAGAGGAACTGTCCTGTACTTATTTCTCAGAGGAACCAACAACCTTTTGTACCTCAGAACCAGCATCAGGGTTATCAACAGAACCGTCCTCAGAACAATCCACCACAATACCAATCTCGACATCCCCCTCAGCAACCTAAGGCATTCAATATTGCTCATGTTGGACATGATCCGGATAACTCAGTTGTTGAAGGTACATTCTTAGTTTACAATTCTTGGGCTAAGATATTGTTTGATACTGGTGCTACTCATTCGTTTATTTCTTATTCGTTTGTTTTGTCCTTGGGTTTGAAAACTGAATTACTTGATAGGTACCTAGGCGTAGCTAGTGCTTTAGGAGGTAGTGCACGTGTTGACCGTGTGGCACGAATGTGTGTAGTACGTATAGCTAAGCATGAGTTTTTGATTGACCTTTTTGTGATGAATATGTCTGGTTATGATATAATCCTGGGTATGGATTGGTTATCTGCTCATCGTGCTGTTTTTGATTGCTTCCAAAAACGCGTGACTCTTCACTCGGGTGAAGGTTCAGTGGTTCACTTTACCGGAACTCGTAGTTTTGCGGCTCTCCTTATCTTGTCGGAAAGACATTTTCGACAGACTCATTCTAGAGGTTTTCTTTATCACTTAGAGATGATAGAAGACGAGCAGCAAGATTCCGTCTCTACTATGGGTATCCATGTGGTAGAAGAGTTTGAAGATGTTTTCCCTGAATAATTACTAGGTCTTCCCCCTAGAAGAGAAATGGACTTCACTATTGAAGTTCAACCCGGTACTTCGCCAATTTCGATGGATCCTTATCGAATGGCACCAACAGAGTTGAAAGAACTGGATAAACAACTACTCGAGTTGGAAGCTAAGGGTTTTATTCGAGGTAGTACATCACCTTGGGGTGCACCAGTCCTTTTTGTGAAGAAGAAGGATAACTCGTTAAGATTGTGCATTGATTATAGAAAACTTAATGAAGTTACAGTGAAAAATAAGTATCCCTTACCTAGGATCGAGCATTTGTTTGATCAGTTGAAGGATTCTCAGTTTTTCTCGAAGATTGATATGCGATCAGCTTATCATCAACTCCGAATCAAGGAAGAAGATATTCCGAAAACCGCTTTTCGAACTCGATTTGGACACTTCGAGTTTGTAGTGATGCCATTTGGACTCACAAATGCACCAGCAACATTCATGGATCTTATGCATCGAATTTTCCGACCGTACTTAGATAAATTTGTAGTTGTATTTGTAGATGACATTATTATTTATTCACGATCACGAGAAGAGCACGAGGAACACCTGAGATTAGCATTGCAGTTGTTGAGATATCATCAGTTGTATGCTAAGTTGAGTAAATGTGACTTATGGATTTCTGAAATTCAGTTTTTGGGACACGTGGTTTGTAGAGAAGGAATCAAAGTAGACCCAGATAAGGTTGAAGCAGTTACCAACTGGGAAAGACCAAAGAACGTGTTTGAGATTCGTAGCTATCTGGGCATAGCAGGTTGCTATAGGCGATTCATTCAAGATTTCTCAAGGCTTGCTTCACCATTGACGAGATTGACTCGAAAGGATTCCAAGTTCGAGTGGAATAATGATTGTGAGGAGGCTTTCTCCATTCTTAAGGAGAAATTAACTACTGCACCAGTTTTGACAACACCCGTAAGCGGAATTGGTTATGTGATATTTTCTGATGCATCGTTGAAGGGTTTAGGATGTGTCATATGCAAGAAGGAAAAGTGGTAGCTTATGCCTCAAAACAATTAAAGACACACTAATTGAATTACGCAACTCATGACCTCGAGTTGGCGGCTATTGTGTTCCCTCTGAAGTTGTGGAGACACTATTTGTATGGTGAGAAGATAGACATATTTTGTGACCATAAGAGCTTGCAATATATTTTTACCCAACGAGACTTGAACCTGAGACAGAGGCGTTGGGTGGAATTTCTTAAGGATTACACGTATACTTTCCATTACCATCCAGGAAAGGCAAATGTTGTAGCAGATGCTCTTAGCCAAAAATCGAGGGTCGGTGTAGTGAGTATGACACTTCATGCTTGGGATTTGTGCAGACTTATAGAGGAATATGACTTGGGCCCTGACGAAATGATTTACAATACTGTATTTGTTCTAGAATTACAACAACGGATTGTAGAAGCTCAACAGACTGATAGAGATATGATCTCGATTCGTGCTCAATTAGAGAAAGGTCAAGCACCAGAGGGTTGGACTCAATCTGATGGTGGACTTCGCTTTATGGGGAAACTTTTTGTGCCAGTGAAATTGAGGATGTAGGTACTACAACAGGCTCATAATTCTAAGTTTACCGTTCATCCAGGAGGATCAAAGATGTACCATGAGATGAAAATCCAATATTGGTGGAAAGGGATGAAGAAAGATGTTTCCTTGTATGTGTCGAGATGTCTCACTTTCCAGCAAGTGAAGATCGATCATCGGAAACCAGGAGGGTTACTTCAGCCATTACCCATCTCAGAATGGAAATGGGAACACATCACTATGGATTTTGTCATGGGATTACCTAGAACTGCACATGGCAAGGATACTATATGGGTTATCGTTGATAGAATTACCAAGTCGGCGCACTTCTTAGCAATCAAGAAAACTGATACGTTAGCCACGTTAAGTCAGATGTATATCCATGAGATAATAAGGTTGCACGGTACGCCGGTGTCAATTGTATCTGACAGAGATCCTCGCTTTACTTCTCAGTTATGGCAGAGTTTACAGAAGGCGCTAGGTACACGCGTTTCCCTTAGTACTGCATTTCATCCCCAGAATGACGGGCAGTCTGAACGGGTAATTCAGATTGTGGAGGATATGCTACGAGCTTGTGCTTTGGATTTCAAGGGAAGTTGGAGTGAGCACTTCCCATTAGTAGAGTTTGCTTATAACAATAGCCATCAGGCTAGTATCGGTATGGCACCTTTTAAAGCATTGTATGGACGACCTTGTAGATCTCCAGTATGTTGGATCGAGATCGGTGAACGTAGCATTTTTGGACCTGATTTGGTACGAGAAATGACTGAGAAGGTTCAGTTAATACGGCATAGGTTAATGACAGCTCAGAGTCGTCAGAAGAGTTATGCAGACAAGAGACGCCGACCATTAGAGTTTAATGAGGGTGACTTGGTGTTACTCAAAGTGAGCCCGAAGAGAAGTGTTAAGCGTTTTGGAAAGAAAGGAAAGTTATCACCACATTACATCGGGCATCCAAATTACTCGGCGTATTGGTGCAGCAGCTTATCAGTTGGAGTTACCTCAGCGAATTGGGCACGTTCATGACACTTTCCACGTGTCAATGTTGCGGAAGTACAAGAGAGATCCATCTTATGCTATCGACCCTACACATGTTATTGCCTGAGAGGATTTGGAGATCCAAGAGGATGCTACATATATGGAGCGACCTGTTCAAATTTTGGACTTTAAGGAGCATGTACTTCGCACTAAGACCATCCCCATGGCCTAGTTAGTAATTCGGCGAATTATTCGCGAACGAATCCGAATCGTCCGAATCCGATTCATATGGCCGAATACTTGAAAGACCGTCCCTAGTACGCGTGTTTTATGGGAATTTCGAATTATTCCCGAATAGTTCGGAGTCGCGTATAATTCGAAGGTCTAGTTCGGACGGGTGACTCGGCTTGACTCAGCGATTCGGACAATTAAGTCATTGACTCGGAGATCCAAGACCTTTTCCTTTAATTTTTAAGAGGAATTAAAAAGATGTTGGTTGTGGGAATTGAACCCACGACCCCTTAGTTTGCCAAATAGGCGCCCAACCATTGAGCTACAGGCTTGTTGTTGTGTATTTTTTATGTGTTATCTATATAACACATAAAACTTGATTTACATCATTCTTTCATTTCTATAAAATCTTAAAAATATACTTTCTATTAATTTGATGTATGCCGAATTTTCATTACCGAACTCATATCTCAAAAACGAATTATGCACGTACGTATGCCGTTCTGAACTACCACCGATCAACGAACAGTTGACCGGATTTTTGACCGAATTCGGTCTACCCGAATCCTTATAATTCCCGTACGTATGCCGTCCCGAACTCCTCTCCGTATCCCGAATTGCTAACTAGGCCCCATGGTTAAGGTGCAGTGGCAGCGTCGCCAGGTCGAGGAAGCGACGTGGGAATTAGAGTCCGAGATACAGACCAAATACACTGATCTTTTCTAAGGTAACCTCTAAATTTCGTGACGAAATTTCATTTAAGGGGGATAGGGTTCTAAGGCCCGTCCCAATTTTTTTGGGTATTTGTGTCATTTTACTCGTGAGGGTAAAATAGTATTTTTCTCTTGAGGGTGTTTTCGTCTTTTACCAAAAGGGTATTTTGGTAATTTGGTTTGTTTTGGTAACTAGGCTCGTTTCTTTCTTGCTCCTTAAAAAGGAACAAATACCTTTGATTATGTACGGTAAATATATATATATATATATATTTTAGTTACCAAAGTTGACACTTGTCCACCAAGCATTAGTTTTAAAATATTAAATACTCATATCTTCATGTGGAAGACTTGTATGAATACTTGCCACGTGTCACTATTCCATAGGGTATTAATGTATCAAAAATTTGCTACCTTGTGATTTCTTTGAATACTTAAAGTTTTGACCGAGTTTTCATCACAACTAGCTTAGGATAAATTATAACCTCTAGTGCCAAATGTTGCGATCCGATTGGTCGGAAGTTATTAAGGTTTTAATAAATTTTGAGTATATATATATATATATATATATATATCCAACAAAAGGACTTTCTTAGGGACGAGTATTCTTTTAGGTTTAGGTATCACATTTTCCAGAGACGCACAAAAGAAAAAAAAAAGAAGAAATAAGAACAGGAGCTTGGTACTTAGACGATTTAACTTGTGCAAGGATTCTTTTTACTCGGTGCATTTACGGTTCTTCGTTAGGATTATTACTAGCATTTGAGGTAGGCACAACACAATCTAAAAATCTTTTTATCTATGGTTTTTTTTTTGTTTTTTTTTTATTAAATTCATATTTACAATTTTTATGATGTTATTGATGATGATGTGAGCATGATGATGATTATCGGGCTGCTGTCCATAGGTTGTGATCCTTAAAATTATTTTTGATGGGATACGAGATATCTTTGGGAACGGTTTTGTTTCCCTAAACCCACGTGGGGCTCCCTGGGGCGAGCGGATTTGATTTTTGTTTTTTTTATGGATTTGGTGTTTCCATGTGCTTGTGATGCTATTAATCATGTTAGTTGGCTTTAAAGGTATTTGAAAATGTTTGATAAAATATTTTGTTGCTTCTTTTCCTACTGGGTGTCACAACTCACGTCGTTTAGTGACAAAAAATTCCAGATTTTATGGCACCACAAGGAGCTAATGACGGAAAAGCATAGAGATCGGTTTTGGTGCTTTAATTAGGAGTTGCTTAGGATTTATGATTGAAAAATTGTAATAAAATATCATAAAACTCTCTTATAGATGATTAATTGAGTATTTATTGATTATTAATACTTTGGATATTATTGGGTTAATGTATATCCAATGGAACAATGTTTTATTAAGAAAATTCTATTTGATTAGACAATGAAAATTCTGAGTCATATCAGTTTGACCATTTATTATAATTATTATATACTACGGTTTTGTGTAATTATTTCGTGGTATATGCAAAACTATTTCTAGATGTACATAAAAACAATTCAGAATTTTCTGAGTCCCATAATTATTTTTAAAATAATTGTTTATTACTGTACTAAATTCATAAATTTTTCTGACAGATTCAACTATATAGAAGGTTTCCTTTTCTAAAACTATTCTATGGAACTTTTTAGGCTTTGATGTCTTAGGTAAACTTTAATATCTATGTTTTTCCTCTTTAAAATGGTAAACTAAGTCTAATTTAGAGATTTTAGTGATTTGATATGATTTTTGTAAATTGGACTGACACTGTTTTACATTTCTGCAGTACTGGTCAACTATGCGTTTGACTATGGTCAATAATTCCTTAAGATAAAATAAAAATCATAGAAAAATTTGTGAATGAAATTAGCCTTAGTTAGGGTTTACAACGTATAACCATAATAATTTTTGGAATTGAAATTTGTTCCGTAAAATTCTTGGAGTAAACTGATGTCTGTTTCTGTTTTACGTTTGTTCCTTAAAAACACGACTCTTCTGGATTAAATCTGGAATATTTAATGGTGAGATTAATTTTTATAGTAAACTATAGTTCTTTAGGGTTAATGTGGATGAAAAACCACGTCAAGTTAATGGTTGGATGTTCCTAAAAGAATTTTTTTATGTATCCGCTGCGACAGAATTTCTGAATTGAACATAAATAAAGACTAGACAAATAAATGGGTGTTTGGGCTTGGGCCAAAAGTGCAAGTCCGGGATTAATATTAATTGTAGCATTTTTGGTTTCGGGTTGGAATCCAGGCCCGAAATTTGGGGTGTTACATGAAATGTTGCCTGGATGCCAGTCAATGTCCAGCATAAGAACCTTGTCGTCAGCAATGCCATCTTTCTTTTGTATACAGACACCCCAACAAGTTCTATCCTTCTTCATGGGGATCACTTCATAATTTGTGAAAAAGTTCTCCACAATATAATTTTCAGGAATGATTGGAATGTCTTTAAATTTGGGATTCTTCGCGGTCTCAGGATATAAAGATTTTTACCGGCGCCGCGAGTAGCATACTCAAGTAACAGACGGATACAATCTCCACTCAACTTGTATATTGCTCGCGAAAATTTTTTATGCGAGAGAATTTCATAAAATAAGGGAAGTTCCGGATTGAAAAGGGGAATGGGAAGACCAGCTTCCAACTGACCTAGTGAGACCATAATTTTCTCTCTGGAAGAAGGATTATCAGAAAATAAATTGATAGGAAGTTCAGATCTAGGAGATTGATTAGGGATGGTAGATAATTTAAAACCTAGACCTTGAAGTTTTTGTTGATGAAGTTCAAAAGTAGCTTGATTTATACGACTAACAGGGGCCATTTGTTAGTATGGGAATGGAAAAAGAGTTGAAAATGAATCGAAGATCAAAAGAGGAAGAAAAACTACAGTAGCAGATCCGTAATTTAAGGAAGAACAATAAATTTGCAGAGCGAAGAAAGAAGAAGGTAAAAAGAAGGAAAGAAAAGAATGAAGGAAGTATTTATAGAAGAAGAAGATTCTCGAGAAGATAGATGTATTTAATGCGAAGAGAAGACGTGAACGGCTGAAATGCAATGGTTGAAAAAGACGTGTCAGAAATTGAATGGAAGAAAAAATACGTGTGATAAATCTAGCGAAGGATATAGAAACGTGCCAGAGCGAAAATAAAATGGAAAGATGAATAGTTGAGGTATCTTTATTCTCATGACCTTTCCTTCGTCACAAAAAAGACATGAGAAGAGGCAAGATGTAGGACCAGAATATCGCCACTATATTGTTCTTGCGAGAATTAATGACATTCTTGCGAGTTATTCTACGAGATTCTTTAACAACATACTGAAAGTGTTGCAGGATGATCTAATAAGTGACGTAATGAATGATGACAGCCAAAACACGAGAAGAGCGTGATGATTCTGCGAGAGTTAAAGTACCTGCGAGAGTTGATATTATAGCTGTTGCGAATGTTTCGCGGGCCAGATCCGAAATTAAAGGACAGCTTAGCTATCATCCACTATGTAACTACCCTATATATAGAGGACCTGTAGATATGATAGAGGAAAATAATTTTTGAGTGATGAGAAAGTCTTGAGGAGAGAGAAAAACTTAGAAAAGGCAGTTGTATTCTTGGTTTCTTATATTTCCAGTAATTCTTTCTGGATTAAATTAATAAAAATATTATTCTTTATCTTCAAATTATGTCTTAATCATTGTGAATTCTTACTAAGGGTGTAGTGTAGGATTTCCTGCATCTACAATAAGCATTAGATGGTGATTTTTAGTCGACGAGATCGTGGTTGAACTCAATATACAAAGGTAGTTTCAGAATCCTCGATTTGTTCCAATGGTATCATGTACGAGCAAATGTTTGGGTGAGGACCCTGATAGTGTGATAGAGTGTTATTTTATGAACATGGAGAGGTGAAGTGCCGCTGATTTAGTCGGTTTAAAACCTAGTTTTGGTCGGTTTAGGATTTTCGGGCCCGGGCCCAAAAAAGGAAACCCGTGTTTTATTAGGTTTTGGAAATAAAACTAATATAAAAGGTAAGTAACCCTAATTTTTTTTATTATTTGTTGATCGACCATCTCTCCCTCTCTTCATCATCCTTGCATGAGCAACAATAAAGGAGGAAAACTCGCCGGACTTCCAACCGCCGGCAGACGTCATCCGAACTCCGATCGAATTCCGGCGCCGACAGGTAAGTTTGTTTTTTTTATTTTCTGTATGTTATATGATTCATGAGTTGTTCATAAAACAAAAAATCCCATAGTTGCATGTATACGTAGGATTTATGAAAAAATTGTTTTTAGGGAACGTATGAACGCCCATTTTTCGTTAGTTTAGGAAACAAACAAAAATCCCTAATATGTAAGTGATACATAAAATTTTGCATGGATATGGTATAGTTGCAGTAGTAAAAGTGTTGTTTATTAGGTTTCATAAAAACCCAAGTTTGTTTTCAAAGCATGGACTTTGTAAATACTTTTAAGAACGTAGGATTGTTCGTAATAAAAGTAGTAAATAATAATCCTTAGGGTTAAAGGAAATTTTGAAAAAACCTGGAGTTCATTATAAAGTTTATTTGTAAACTTTTAAAATTTTATTTGGAACATGTGGACTTTTACAAAATAGAAAAGACCTTGGTTTTGAAGACGAATGCCCGATTGAGCAAAAAAATAATTTTTTTTTTTGAAATTACACGTGAGTTATTAGCTCACGAAAATATATATTTTTTAAAAATGCGTGACCTGTTCACGTTTTATTAAAATAGAAATCAAATTTTGATTTATGAAATTTTTTCGAAATCAAACAATGTTTCCATGAGTTGATGAATTCGTAGTGTATATGCAAGTTTGGCGATTTTATAGTGTATGTACACGTAAAAATCAGCGAATATTCACATGGAAGGTTGTGTGAATTATTCATAATTTCATGAAAAGACAATGTTGACTTTAAATAATAATAAGTTTTTTGCTCGGCTTTGCAGGTTTGAAAGAACGAACAAGTTTTTTGAGGCTTTACACTGTTGTCACTAAGTTCGTGAAATCGTAAATAAGTAAGAGTTTAGGATTACCATTTTGTAGACGCTAATTGTAAGCATCATAATTGTTTTATTGCCTTAATTCCATTTTATTGATGAAACTCGTGTGGAATGTTGCAGCGACTTGGCGGAGATGACTCGACTCCCTAATAATGCTGAGAGTGACGTTTCCAGAGACGCTTCTGGAGATGATGTTTAAACAGATGCATCTCCTAGAGATGATGATTGTTCCAGGGATGGCGACTCTGGAACTTCTCAGGTGAAGGAGGAAATTCCCAAACCCAAGAACATTCCAAGTATTGAAGACGGGTTCTTTGAATATTTGTATAGGCCTGAAAAACATCCTTTAGGTTCTTCGTTTCGGTTGCTCATAAATCCCAGGACTACTGCTCAGAATAAGTTGGTGTCTCCTTCAGCAATAATTCGGTTATGTTTGGAAGGGAAACATTATTCGGCTTCTCATGTGGAACTCAAACTTTCTCGGAAGCCGCTTATGCATTTTTCTCGATGGGCAAGGCAATGCTAGGCCATAGCCGTGTGAGGGCCTTGCTGGATAGTGCGCAGGTGACGAGAGCCATTCAAACTGCTGGTGATTTGATCATTAATCATGATATACTAGGTATCGTGGCTTTGCTTGCATTGGTGTATTCCTACTCACACCTTCATATGCAGATGGGGAGAGTTCACAATTACCTTAGAATATGTAGTTGCTTTGTTGCATCTTCCAGTCACCGGAAATTTCCCCGAAGAACTCTCGATAGAGGAGAAGCTGATATCTCGTACCTTGGAAACTAAGATGCACGAGTTCAACGAGTCTCCCAAATTTTGCTATGCTCAACGGTTGAGATACTGGTGGCCGAGAGATAGAATTCCTGAAGAACCTACTGATGGTACCCTATCCATTGACGCTTCCCTGTGCTTGTGGATTTCCAGAGATGTTCTTGAGGACATATGAAATTTATTGAAGTCGTTGGTGATACCCTTTGCTATTAGGATGGCTAAAGGTGAGAAACTTCCAATTGGTAGCATGTTTTTAGGTTCACTGTTTTCCAACTTGGACTCCTTGGTTATTGACTCTAGCATTTCTAACGGTTTCATGAAAATTGAGATATATGCTAATATCATGTTCCTCCAAGCTTTGATGTGGGAGCATCTTGAAACATATGCTCCGATTCCACGTAGTGTTTTGCAAGGGCCTAATTTCGACACTCATCATGTTTTCCTCGAGAAAGACAATGACAGGATCATGAGGTGGTCTACCAAGAAGCCGCAATACAAGATATGCATCACTGATATTTTGGACATTGAATCTGAGTTCCACTTTTCCCCCTGGGTGTCGGTTCCTAATCTCTTTTCATAATTGACCACCTTCAATACTGCTAAAGTAAATGTCACATTGAATACTGGTGTTTATTTGAATGATGGAGAAAGATCTTTCATATTAAGTTGCACTCCTGGCCACCTAGTATCAGTAATGCATGGAGAGTTCAGAATAGAGGACTATAACATTAACAGGGAAGCTTGGCAGATGGGCGTCGACCAGTGCATCCCAGGTTACTGAATGAAAAAACCATTAGTATAGTATTTAAAGGTTAATCTGGATTGCACTCATGTGGAGGGAAATGAGTATTTTTCCCCGTGTTCTGACCGTGCTAGTTTCGTGATTCCGAGTTACATAGACTTCTGGCGTCAGCAACTTGAGTGTCTGTATGCTTTTGTGATGGATGTTAAGTCCCCAGCACTATATTTTTCTTCCCTTGACTCTAATAATGCTCGACCAAGGTTGAAGTACCTTTCCCGTGGTGACAAGAGGATGACATCTCCAGAATGTGCACATGTAAGCCTCTTTCCTTTAAGATCGGTGAAAGTAAGCTAGATGTATTTTAATCATTCGTTGATTCCGTGTAGGATGGCCGTGCTGTGAGGCCTCGAATCTATGTAAACTTCTTAGACATTCAAGAAAGTTCCCAGGGTGGAGAAGGAAGAAGCAAAATAGCTCATAGAATGATACCGAATAAAGTGCAACCCCCTGCCGCTTTTTTGGTGAGTTGTTAGCATTTATCTTTTTGTTGCAATTTTCTTGTCCATATAATCAGGATCTTAGAAAAGGTATTACTAATTTGTTTCAGAATTTTGCTCCATCGGTTATTGACGGTCTTCATCTTTCCTATGTACGAACAATTCAGGAATCCAGCATCGATGGAAAGGTTGATGTAAGTATCCTTTTATGTAAGTAATTTCAGCATTTCCTCGAACGGAATAATGATGATTATTATTGATGATTCCAGGAGGAAATTATTGTGGAAATACAACATAGACATGCTATACATTCGTCTTCGAATAGTAGTGAGAAACAGAGTCTTCAAGAATCGCAACTGAATGAAGATAATGATACTTCCAATGTTGATGCCGACCCTGTTGACCCATCGAATGAGTTGGAGACTCCTCAAGTAAGTATCTACTTTGAATTATCTTCATAGAAGTATAATTTTGTTGACTTGTGGATGAATGCATGAGGATCCCAACAAATATATGAGAAATTTTACCTAAATACGTCATCAGATTTTCGCGACCTCAGTTTTTAGTAAAAATGCTGTAGAACCTTAATTCGACATCAGATATTCGTGATCTATCAATGTATCTTTAATACCGGGAAATTTCCAAGATTTATAATAGAAGCTTTATAAGTTTTGAGCAATTTTAGGGGTCAAAATCGATGAAACAGTAAACTTCCAGGATACCTTCAGAAAATTTTCAGTTGGTATGCGGTCCAATGTTTTGGCCACAACTCCATGCTCGTTCATCCAATTGCTATGAAATGTTTATATGTTGTAGATGATATCCATACGAAGGGAATGGTATATGACTCAAACTTATATTCCTTACCAATTTCCCCAAGTTCTTCATTGTATACAGAGTAGTATAAATGTTTCCTGACGGTCTTATTGAAAAACGTGCTTTATGATGCTATTTTCTCATGTCTTAGACGCATAATAAATAACTTAGATAATGTTAGTTCACTTACATGCTGGACTTTACGATTGTATTGAGTCCCCATGCTGAATTGCTCTAATCCCGTGTAATCTTCTTATTAGGTGTCAACTGCCGAAGTTGGGAATAACGAGACCATTAATGATGATTCGAACAATCCAGGCATTGCTGATAATGAGACAACCATCTATGCACTTCAAGGCCGTGAGATGGTTGATGTTGATATTGTTGAGGCGACTGAAACACCAATGGTGATTGCTCCCAAAATAGAAGAAACCGCACCAAGAGCAGAAAATACTGTCTCACAAGAAGTTGTGCCTATGATTGTTGATATTTCTCCCGAGGTAGAGAACCGTATAATAATACATGAATACTCTTCTGCAGGGATTGTTTGCGAGCTTCCATTTGGTGCTTCACTCCCGTATTATGTATTTATTGGTGGATTCAGCGTCCCCACTGGGTATGCCAATATGTATGAGAAGTTGTGGAAGATGTATGGCCATATTGTCATTTTAAGAGATCATGAGCGTAACTACTTCTTGAGAATGCTATTAGGAAACATATTGCGTGTCATAGATGATATTCTGAGAGACTTGGATTTAACCTGAAGTGGCTTCGTCAGAAGATCAACGCCATCAAGGATGCAGTAGTGAAGAATATACCTTTCACCAGTGATGTTGTGATGGAGAAAATGGCTAAAATTGCTGAGTTGACTCAAAAGTTGGAGTTGGAAAAAGCGGCTTTGCAAGCTTTGGAGAATGAAGAGAAGCAGAAGTCTTACTTTGCTGGCTTCCTTTAGTTTTCTTTCCATGATCTCTTGAACATTGAACTTCTGAGAGATATCTGAGGTTTTATTTTTGGTTTTGAATTTTGATAGGTTTTGAGTGATTGAGGATTTTTCTTTTGGATTTGACAGAGATTTTTCTTAAGTAAACGAACTTTGATAAATTGCTGAATTCAAACATTGAATGCAAGTATTGTAAACATTTTGGAGGAATTGAAAATACAGGTAAAGAAAATCCTAAAATACAAATGTAAAATGTCTTGAGCGTTTGTCTTGGGCATAAAACACTCAACATTAAATGCTTCATGCGTCAACAATTTTGAGCCAATTCTCATGGATCACTGGTATACTTGTCTTGCCCTTGATGTCATCCAATTTGTAGTATCCTCCATCTACTGACTTAGTAATCATAAAAGTTCCTTCCCAGTTAGATCCCTTTGCAGAATGCAAGTTGCACGTAGTTTCCTTAAGAACCAAATCTCCTTCGCGGAACTTGTAAGGCTTGGTGGGTCGTTCCCTGAGTATTTTCTATTTGTTAATAATTCTTCGCATAGCGGGATGCTCTGTTGGAGTTCTCCAATTTTGTGGCACATATGGACACTCATGCAAGGGATAGCATTCATGATATTAATTGTGGAACTCGGTCACTATTCTATCAATGATTGTATTGGTGAGATGCTGAATTTCGAGAGGTTTAGCATCTAACCACTTGGTAAAGTATTGCTGAGGTGAGACTAACCACTCATAACATTTGGTGATAGCTGAGTCATGAGTAAGATCAAGTCTCCTGACCAGAGTTTTATATTTAAAAGTTGGTAATATAGGAGCTTGAGGGGGAATGAGACTTTCCTGCGTGCGGAACATTTTGGAAAATTCGTGTGAGCTTTCTTCAGGTTTTCGTGTGAGTTCCATCAAGGCTTTGACTTTTCCCAAATGCTTAAATGGTGGAGTGTCTTTGGAGATTTCCTCCGAGTCGGAGCTTTCTTCAACAGAGAGGATATTGTAGTGACCTTTTCACATTGAATCCATGCTCGGCCAAGAACCATGTCATATCCTGGATCTTCTCTGATTATGAAAAACTTGGCTCAGTCCAAATTGAGACAGTTTTCACTTTGAGAACGATGTAACCGTAGGCGTCTCTGGAGATTCCTTCATGGTCACTTACTGATACAAGAGCATGAGTTGCTTCTTGACGGGTGATGCTAGCATCCCTGAGAGTCTTTAGAGGGATGATGTTAACAGAAGTTCCAACATTAACCAGTGCTCGCTTGAACTGATTTCCTTTGAGATGGATTGTAGTGAGATGTCCCCAGTCGTACATCTACTTATCCATTGGTGGAAGTTCAGGGCGTATTTCCTGATTGCTTAATTATTTCCCAGACACAATGTGGTTCAATGCAGCAAACATGTCGCTTCTTTGAGTTTTTGATAAGTATAGTAACTCACAGACATTCTCAATTAGGGATTGAATCGCTTCCTTGACCGGCTGCTCAGAGAGTGTGAATGTCCTGATTGGTAGAGGGTTTTTGTGCACTCCTTCAGTTCTCAGTTCCTCTGAGTCATCCTTTTCTTTGAATATATACTTCAAGATTCTGCAATCACTTGTCGGATGACTGACATACCTATGGAAATGGAAGTAGCATGCATTTTCCATTTTTTCCTCAGTCGGTTCTTTTTTGACATGAGGCAATTTGATAGCACCGTCTTGGATCCAAACTTCCAATAGTTCGATCACTTCTTCAATATAAAAGGGATGGTCAGGTGCATCTTGGTCGTTCTGTTGATGTTGAGTAGGTGATTGTGCATTCCTGGATTGACCATCTTTTCTTGGCGCTTTTAAGGGATTGGACGCTAAAGGAGCATTCTTACGTGGCTGTGCTTTAGCTTTCCTTTTGCTCCCTTCAGCAACATTCATAAAGTTTTCGACACTGTATTGCTTGTTGATTAGATGTCTGGCATTGCTATTCCGAGTGTCTTTCGATTCCTCTACTTTGACAATTTTTTTTCTTTCAAGTAAGGCAGTAGCGATAGTTGCTGATAACTTGGCCGCTTCATGAAGTTCTGAGAAGGTCTGAAAACGAATATTTTCCAGTAAAGCTCTGTAGACTGGGATCATCCCATTGATGCACAAATCTACCAGTTATTGTTCAATGATATTTGGATCGTGATAATCCAGAGCCTGGAGTCTGAACCTCTTTACGTAGTCGGTCGGATGTTCATTATTCTTCTGAGACATCTTTCCCAAGTCGGAGAGAGTAACTTTCTCAGAGACAAAAAAGTATTTCCTGTAGAAAGTATTAATCATTTCTCCCCAATTGGCTATGCTCCCTGGTGCGATGTTTTTGTACCAAGTGTAGGCTCGGCCGGTCAGATACTTCGAGAACTCCTTCAAATACACAACATGGTTATGTTCATGTTCTCCCAATGCTTCCAGGAATCGGGAAACATGCTCTCGAGCATTCCACGTTCTGTTGTAGAGTGTGAAGGTTGGAGAAGTGTAACCCTTTGGAAGAGGGATTCTTTGCGTAGCAGCAGGATATGGAGGCTTATGATGATGGATTGATGGTGCATGGCCCTTTCCCCGGCTCTCCATAAAATGTTCCAGATCTTCACGAGTGATGAAACTAGCAGGTTCAGGTTCCGCAGCTTTGCGGGTTTCATCATCGTCAGGGACCGAAATGACTTCGGGATCCACAGTTGGAGATGTTTCCTTGTCTTTTCCTTTCTCCCGAGTTTTGTCTGACATCTTGTCAGTAAGAGTTTTGAGATGGTTACATAATTATTTCTGAGTAGAAGCCATGCCAGTCTGATTTTTGGCAAGAACTTCCTGGACCATCATGAGATCAGCAATAGTAGGCGAATTTTCTATGATTTCTTCTGGATGACTGCCGAAGAGAGGATTGTCTCCAGTGTTGGTTTGCGGAGGAGTGGTATTGTCAGTGCGGTTGTTGGAAATATGAGTAGTTTTTAGAGATCCACCGTTGTTGCTAGTGCTAGCGTTGTTTGTGTTAGGATTTGTAACTAAACCTGATCTAAGATCAACCATTTTGTGAAAATAAGAGATTGCAACCGAGAGATTAATATCCCTCTATGGTCAACAATCTGTAGATGGGGAAAAACGGTTCGCTAGTTTTTTATGAAAGTGAAGAGTCGAGCGTGTCATCGAGACTCCTTGAACCGGGCAAACTGCTTAACCTCACACAGATGCACTGTAAAGGGAGTGCTTAGATTTGAGAGATCAATCTGTATGACTTCGGCCTAAACCAAGTTAATGGCCGTTCCAGAGTCAATTCGTCCTCAAAGAGGGAGATGGGATGATTTGTAGGAGGGAAGATGCGAATTGTGTGGGATCAATGATGATCAAGGATTGTGGATGTGTTGGAGGTTTCTGCAATATTTGGTGAACTGTTGAGTTCGAATAAGTTCTGATAGATTGATAAATTCTTGAGAGTAGTTACTCGAGAAATTCTGTGTAGACTAAAAAACGTTGTCCTCAATCATGGATTCAGAGGGTTATTTATATTGTCAGAGTTGTGAACACCTTGATCCCTGTAAGTGTGAAGGTTTCATGAGTGGAAGAGTGGGAAAATGGAAGATCGTGGTAAAGTCAGTTCCATGTCGTGTGGAGACTTAACAGATCGTACACCCACTACTTTGTTAACTCCTTCAACCGTTGACACCACTTACGCACATTTCTCGTTGTGGATGAATCCACGTGTTGTAGGCCGCCAGACCAAAACCCTAGTTTTTATCCCCTAATTTGACGTGATTGATCTCTCACGAATCGTGGAGTCTGCATGACAGACGTGTATTTAGTTCGTCAGTGGTTGACTGATTAGGCAACGAGCCTAGGTTTTGTTGAATCGAGCATGTTTGGAAAATGCTCAGCGACTCATGAATGTTAACTTTGCTCGGTTGAGCAAATATTGTAATTTTGACGAGTTGTTGAATATTGATGAATTACTGAATATTTGTGGATCATTCGAGCAACTGAGCTAGTGTTGATCGATTCGACGAAATACTGATAAGTTACTGAATATTGATAGTTGGGTTAATATTCCAGCAACTGAGCAAGTATTGCTCAATTCAACGAAATACTGAATATTAAGAATTTGACGTGCAATTGGGAAAGTGTTGCTCAATTCGACAAATTACTGATAAGTTAATAAATATTGATAGCTGGATCAATATTTGAGCAAATGTTGCTCAATTCGACGAAATATTTATTGGTAACGTGACCCAATAAAATATTAAAATATTGGTAGATTACCAAATATTATATGATTAATCCCCATGGATCAACATAAATTCATTTGGTGTTTGAACTTACTCAGAATGATGATTCCGTGAAGCGTTTGTTCGAAACCCTAATTTTTGAGCAATTGTTCAACAATTGATGAATTGCTGAAAATAGGTCATGAGTGATAGAGAGACCATCCACATGAGACAATGGACATCCATGTCATGCCCAATTGCTCGAGTGAGCGTGCCCCGGGGTTCTTAGTTAGAGAGTCGGTGAAGGAATGATGATTATGTGTCGGTTTCATAATTTATTGAATTACTGTTGGGTTCAACATTAGGCAAAAACTAAGTATGAAAAATGAGGGACCGACCAAGAGAGAATGGGGCTGGCTCTTGGTGGCCACGGGACTAGATGTTGTCTGTTTGAGCAATCCCCAGGTTAGTTGGAGAGAGTTTGGGCCCAATATGAGCGATTGCGCAAATTAGGTCAAAAGTGTGAAAACATGTGGGACCGGATTTGTGCAATCCCTAGGAACGACCCTGGTCGGTCATTAATGCATGCACGTTTTGTTGTGGTGTCCGTGTCTCCGTACTGAGAGTTCAGTATTTTCTGATGTGCGTTCGAGAAACATTGTGAATTTTCAGAAGAGTTTTATCTTGACTGAAATTCTTGATTTTTGTTGGAATGAGCATGTATGCTCAATTAATCAATATTTTGTAAACATTAAAATAATAGTATTTTAACATCCAAAATTTCCGTGAGAGGATAGCCGGTCATGTGACCACGTTGGCTTTTGAATTTTCAAGATTTGAGCAATATTCGAGAAGTTATGAAGAAATCATTATTTTTGCTCAAACCAAGGAGTGTGATGAATTTTAGGAAAATAATAATTATAAAAACTAGGGATTGCAGGGTGTGGGACCGGCCAAGGCTAGGGCATGGCCGGCCGGCTATGTTGCCCGGTCCCGCACTCCTTTCCCTATTTTATAATATTATTTTTCATGAATCCGTGATGTTATGGAGAATCCATAGGTTTTTTTTGAAACAGAGAAGTTTCATGAAATTGGGGAATGATTATTATAATAGGCTAAGGATTGTAAGGTGTGGGACCGGCCACGGCTGGGTTTTAAGCATGTGAGATGTTTGGCTTCTTTCTGGGTTTTAAGCATGTTTTTGCTCTCTCTTTTTTTGTATATTTTTTTTTGAAAGAACAAGAGAATTTTATTGATTTACTTCAATCAAACAAAGAAAAACAGACTTGATATTTGAGATGTGGAAGAAAAGTGGAAAGATGCCTGGCTATCCGTGTTTGTGATACGGCGGGGCGCTAGGTGGTGGTCAGGCGTAGTATGCCTTAAGCTATTTTCCGTTGATGACTTCTTCCAGTTTTCCTCCGTCTTCTTTAATGACCTTGTAGTACCTACTGTTGTATGCTTTCGTGACTATATAAGGCCCTTCCCACTTTGCGGAGAATTTTGGTACGGACCCGTCTTGCTGAATGTGTTTGGCAGTCTTCAGTACCAAATCTCCCACTTGAAAAACCCAAGGCTTCACGGTTTTGTTATATGCTCTGGAAACCCTATTTCTGTATGCTTGTGCGTGTTCTTCCGCCTTGGATCTTATGAAATCTACAGTGTCCAATTCTGTAACTTTGGCGCTCAATGCTTCAGTTTCATTCCATCGAACTCCGCTTGCTTCGGCAATCCTAGCCGATGGGATTTTAACTTCCGCTGGGAGGATGTCGTCTGCACCGTAAACAAGGGAGTATGGAGAGACCCTGGTGGAACTTCTTGGTGATGTCCGGTACACCCAGAGTGCCATTGGCAATTTATCATGCCATGTCCGAGGATTATCATGCACTGTCCGAATGAGGATTCGGATCAGAGTTTTGTTGGTGCTTTCATCCTGTCTGTTCTCTTAGGGGTAGTACACGGTGGAGAAGACTTGCTTAATTCCATATTCTTCGACTAACTCCCGTACTTGCTTGTTTGCGAAAGGAGTGCCGTTATTGGTGATGATATGTTTGGGCACGCCAAATAGGCAGATAATGTACTCCTTAATGAATGCCGCGATTGTGGTTCCATTCATCCCTCGTAAGGGTATAGCTTCGAACCATTTGGTAAAATATTCGGTTGATGTTATTATGTACTCGTGATGCTTTGAGGAAGGTGGATTGATATTTCCAATGATGTCGAGTCCCCAGCTGTGAAAGGGCCACAGACTGCTTATTGAATGCAGGGAAGTCGACGGTACATGGATAAGGTTTCCGTGAGTTTGACATTTTTTTAACCTCTGGACGAAAGCAGCTGCATCCTCCTTCATGGTTGTCAAGTAGTATTTTTCGTGTATCTGGAGAAATAATTTCCGCTTTCCTTGATGTTCGCCTTCGTGCATCTATTTCAGCATGTTTGGGATTTCTGCTTCGTTCAAACATTGTAGCAAAATTCCTTCAAAGATTTTACGATATAAGGTTCTTTCGTGGAATACGAATCTCTCGGACCTTTGTTTTCTCTTGGCTGCATCCTTGTTATTGGTGGGGAGTATGCCGTCACGAAGGTAACTGATATATGGCTCCTGTCAGTCCCCAGCGTGGCCAATATTGAAAACTTCTAATTGATATAGTGGCGCCTGACAGTTGGAACAGGTTCTTTGAAGTAATCGAGATTGAGCCTCCATTTCTAGCCAGTAGTAGCCAAGACGTTGCAAATAGCGATAGAGTGTTACCACTAATGTTTGCCCGCAGATCTCATCATGGACGCGGTTGAGTTGTTGTTGTGCTTCTCCCTCTCCAAGACATCTTGACAAGGAACCATCTGGATTTCGATGATATAGCACTCCTCGGAGCATGAAGAAATTTTGTAAGGTTTTGAGACCGACCTTTCCCTGGAAAAGTGAGCTGTTAAGTTCTTGGATAATTGGTGTTCTCCAGTCACCAGCTTCATCTTCTTCGTGTTTTGAAAGCCATGTTGAAGCCACGGTTCGTCTCTTCACTGTCAGGGTTTCCTCAAAACCTTCAAATTGTAGTTTTGATGCTAGCGTGGATAGGAAATCAGGGTGTTGGTTTCCGCTGCGTCCAATATGTGTTATGGTCGCGTCGGCGAAGTAGTTTAGCAGTTTTTGTGCCTCAGCTCTGTATGGGGCAAAGGTTACTTTTTTAGTGCGTATACTCTGTTCACCTGGTTGACAAGTAACTTAGAGTCTCCTCTTATTTCCAGACGCATAGCTCCAGCTCGTTTATCCAAGGACAGTCCAATAAGAAAGGCTTCATATTATGCTGAATTATTGGTGCAGGGGAAGTCTAGCTTGAAGGAATGTGAGAATACTTCACCAGCAGGGGATAATAGAACCACACTTGCTCCTCCAATACCGTTGTTAGGAGTAGCGGAGCCGTCGAAGAATAGTAGCCATGTTTTTTCTTGGATGAAAGAGATTTCCGGAAAGTCTTCAGGGAGGTCCTCATGTAGTGCCGTGGTATTCTCTCCCGGAAACGCCGCCAGTAAATCCGCAACTGCTTTCCCTTTGATGGCTCTCGGGTAAATGAATGTTATGTCGAACTCTGACATTTGGAGGAGCCATTTTGCCGGTCTTCCTATCAGGGACTGTTTTGAGAGAAGGAACTTCACCGGATCGGACTTAGATATTAGCACCACTTTATTGGACAGTAGATAATGCCTGAATTTCTGGATGGCGTGGATCAAAGCCTTTTCTGTTTTGGGATATCTGATTTAGGCATCTCTTAAAGTTCGACTGAAGTAGTATATGGGATGCTCAATCCCTTCGTCATCTTATTGGGCGAGGAGAGCTCCGACAGCAGTGTCGCTAAAAGCAGTGTAGAGGTGTAGCGGTCTTCCTTGTATATGTGATTTCATGATGGCTAGGGAAGATAATGTTTGCTGAATTTTCCATAACGCTTCATGTTGTAGTATGGTCTAGACAAAGCTTGCTTCTTTCTTCAGTAAGGGGGTAAACGAAGCAACAAGTTGAGACAATCCTGGTATGAAGCGGCGAATGTAATTTATTTTACCCATGAAACTCTGGAGTTCTTTCACGGTTCGCGGTGGTAGCATCGTGATAATGTCTTGTGTTTTGCCTAGGTTAACTTTAATTCCCTTGGCAGTCACTTGGAAACCTAGGAACTTGCCCGAAGAGACACCAAAAGCACACTTCAATGGATTCATATTCAGTTTGTACTCGTGACATCTTTCGAACACCTGCCGCAGAATTCCTGCATGGGCTGCCCGAGTTTTTGACTTGACCACTATGTCATCTACATAATCTTCGACTTTCTTGTACATCATGTCGTGAAAAATGGTGGTCATGGCACGCTAGTATGTGTTGCCAGCGATTTTCAAACCGAATAGCATCACAGTGTAGTAAAAGTTTCCAAGAGGAGTTCGAAAATCCGTCTTACTTGCGTCGTGTTCATACATCTTATTTGGTTGTAGCCGCTGTATTCATCCATGAAAGATAACATACCATGTCCACTGGTGGCGTCTACTAGCATGTCAATGTTGGGGAGTGGAAAGTCATATTTAGGGCAACATTTGTTCAAATCTCTAAAATCGACACAACACCTGATCTGGCTATCCTTTTTTTTTACCGGAACAACGTTGGCCAACCAAGTAGGGTGGTGGATCGGTTTGATGAAACCAGTCGCTAGTAGATTTTGAATCTCTACCTTAATCTGTTCTTCTATATCATGACGAAATTGTATCGGGGTTTGCTTGACCGGTTTAGATCCGGCTATCACGTGTAAATGATGAGTGACCAACCTTTCGTCCAAGACAGGCATTTCCTCGTATGTCCATGCAAATACGTCTTATTCCTTGAGGAGGTCTACCAGCTTTACACGTTTATCTTCGCATAGAGTCGAGCTTATCGAGATGGGCCGCGAAGATTCTTCACTCCCGATATTAACAACCTCAAGTTTGTCCATGGTAGAGTAGGTCCCGTCTTGTAGATATTGTGGTGCAACATGCACTTCCTCCTGCGGCTCGTTACTATGTTTGCGTTTCATTAGGCGGAGAGACTGTCTAGTAGTCGCCCCTGTTAATTTCTAACAGCGGCGCTGATATACGGTTTACCATTTTTCATCATGACCCATAATAAAAGCCCGTCCTCGCTTGGTGTGGGTGTAAGCCGAACCCCGGTTCGGTGGGTGGAGGCTGGCATGTCTCTATTTCGAAGGGGTGATATGAGGTCGGGTTTCTCCGCGAACCTGTGCAAGACCATCACTTTCTTCAATGGACGTCCACTTTGGTAGTGAAGTATGGTGAGCCTTGTTGGCTGTGGCCTATGGGTCCTTTCTTGGCTCAAACATCTCCATGCCACAGATCGGCGCATAGGGAGATAATGATGCATCGATGTGAACGACTTCTCCGTTTAACATGGTTTTCAAGCACTATTGATATGTCGAAGGAATGATTCTGTTATCTTGGAGCCATGGTCTTCCCAGTATCATGTGGTAATCTGGATCCTTTTCGATTACCTCGAACCTTACTTTTGATCGGACGGGTCCTACTGATAGATTCAGTCATTGTAGTGGACTATCGCATGACTTTGTTCGGCCATACCCTGTCCATTCTGAGCGTCCTGAAGGTAACAACATTGGAGGATGCTCCTGTGTCGATGAGAGCCCTTTTGAATTCCACGTCCTTGATACGGGCCGTGACGTGTAGGGCCCGATTATGTCCTTCCTCTTCCATCATGTCGTCGTCGGTAAACGTGATATTATTGATGGACATCTCTGGCGTTATTTATGTTTCCAAGCGTGAAGGAGTCAAGGTTGCACTTAATGCTATTCGATTGATGGCAGTGAACGTCTCCATCCATTGATCTTTTGAAAGATGTAAGAATTCACATAAATTTTCCACCAGTGAGGCTGCTTCCTGGCCTACTGGTTTCTGATTAGTAGTGAAGTTGTTGATTTAGGAGTGATTGTTTGGGATGTTAGTCCCCAGTCCTGGAGTTTTCGGGGAATGTGAACCGCTCAACGCTGCCGTTAAGTTGATGAGTAAGTCAAGTATGATATTAATCACATCTTTCATCAGACCCATGTTCTTGGTGTGGATCTTATGAATCCGTACCAAGTCTGTCAGCCCTGTAATTCCTTCATAGATTTCGTTGTTGGGCGTTACGTTGGGGAAAGAAATATTTCCGTTCGCCTGAGTGGAACTTGAGGACACGGATTTAGCCCTAAAACCGACCATCCTCCTGAGTTAGAGAAACGTATTCTGAAATTGGTATTGGGACCGAGAGATTGACCTCCCACTATGGTTGCCAATTGTTTGAGGGTGAAAATGATTTCTGCTGATTTCGGTAATTTCGCGTGAATGGATGAGAAACGAATTTAAACCCTAAACAATGTACTGCAAGGGAGTACTTTAGATTCGAGATATCAATCTGTACAAATCCGGCCTAAACCAAGAAATGGCCGTTCCAGACTTGCTTTAGTCACAAATTGAAGGAGAAGGGTTGGTTTTGGGGAGGGAAACGAAGAAAGTGTTGAGACCAAAATTATTGATTCTAGAAGAGTAGTTGTTTTACGACTTGTATCATAAAGTGGGAAGCTAACAGATGGATAGCTAGCAAATGTTTTCGGAGTGTTGTATGTTCCTGACCTGAACTTGTCGTTCGGTGGAAATAGGTATTGCTTATTTATATAAGTCGAAGTGAAACATACTCTGGTATCATTAAGAAATGGAAAACGGGTGAGTAAATGGGAGGAGGTGGTAACCGGTAACGCCTGGAATTGATGTTCCATAAAAGAAAGCGTTTCACCATTACTCCCTGTATTTACTAACCGCCTCATCCTTATGACACTGTCTTATAACGGGAGTAGTGTACGCCGCACACTGTAAACCTCCAAACCAATACCCAATGAACATCCCCCAATTTGTGACATGCGTTGATTTCTCGAGTATTTTCATAGAAAACATGTAGCACGTTGTTATTGTCTTGCAAGTTGATCTTGGGAGACTTGCCGACTCGATGGTGACCCTCGACTGTCGAGATTTTGCATCTTAAGAGGAAAGGTAGTCGTTGATTATTGAAACTGTAGGATCAGAATATCGCCATGACATTATTTCTATGAAATTAACAACACTTTTGCGAGTACATCTGCGACACTTTGCGAGCATCACATGATAACCTAAAAAGTGACGTAATAGATGACGATAGGAAAAACACGAGAAGAGCATGATGATCCTGCGAGGATTACAACACCTGCGAGGACTAACATTATAACTGTTGCAATAATACCGCGAGTCAGATCCGAAATTAAAGGATAGCTTAGCTTTCATCCATTATGTAACTACCCTATATAAAGAGACCCAGTAGATTCAAAGAGGGGAGGATGAATTTTTTAGCGTTATGAAAGTTTTGAGAAGAGAGAAAGTCCAAGAGAACAGTTGTATTCTTGAATTCTTCCATTTCTTGTAAACATTTCTGAGAATCAAATAATAAAGTGTTGTTTTTAATCTTCAAATATGTGTTGATTATTGTGAATTCTTGTGAAGGGTGTAGTGTAGGTTTCCTGCAACTACATTTTGGCGCCCGAAACAGGGATTGAATTAATGAAAATCATAGAAAAAAAAGAGGTTGAAGATGAGAATTATTCAAGATTAAGAAGATAATTGAACAAATCAGTGAAATAGTTGAAGGAAAAATGATTAGAGCCAAATAGAATTGTAGGAAATTGGAGTGTGGTATGATAACAAGAAAAATGGTCGACAAATTCCATGCAAACATTAAAGGGAGGATACATAAACAATATTTTGAAGGAAAGAAAATTATGACGGTGGAGAAAATATCACCGTTGAAGGATTGGGAAAAGCAGAAAATCACATTTACAGCAGTAGAAATACCAACACAAAATTTGAATCATACATCTTCTTTGGTAATTACGGTATCCGTTATACAAATGAAAAAAGGAAAATCAACAAGATCTGCGGAAGAATGGGTTGTAAATAGAACTTTGGTGGATGCAAGAAGTTCTGTAGATATAATATTTTATCATGCATTTAAGAAAATGGGATACAAGGATGAAGAAATGTCTTGTTCAACATATCATATTCATGGCTTTGGAAAATCTTTAACAAAACCTAAAGGTGAAATAGTGGTACGAAATCCGCTAGGAAAGATTGAAACACAAGTAGAATTATGTGTGGTAGACGTGGAATCACCGTATAACATGATAATGACCATGGATACATGCAATCAAGGCTGTAGCATCAACATTGAATCAATGCATCAAATTTCCTATGCCCAGTGGAATTGGAGAAATTAGAGGAGATACTGATCTTGCAAAGCTATGTTATCAAATTGAAGTGAGAAATTATGAAGGGCGTCCAAAGCTACGAAAAGCTCGCAGAAAAATGGCGAAAGAGACAAAGAAATAAGATTAATTTAAAGTTTACATGGTAAGAGCAAAAGAAGGAAAAGGAATACCCAGCGAAATTGGTAGGCTCGGAAAGATACCTACTTCTATGTATAAACTGCAAGTGCACAGTGTCGACAAGCAACACAGGGCAAGCACAGGTCGAACCACAGAGACTTGGAGAGTGTAGAAGTTGATTCTAAATCCTGATTCAGAGAGTAACCAAAAGGGGTTTGATTTTGTCGATACGACGATATGATTTTCAAGTGACTGAAATAATAAAAGTAAAAGATGCAAATAACAAGATATGTAAACAATGATAATATGGATACTAGGGTATTCAAATCCACCAATAACCTATGATATGCATTCAACTTGTAATATCATTCTTGTCCTTATAGTAGATTCAAGTCTACCGTATAACTAAGGTGTTTCTCCAATGGATAATTTAATCACAACTAAAGTATTTCTCCAAAGCATTAATTGTCTAATTAAGCACAACTAATCTAAAGATCAATATTTGGTTAAGCATGAGTTGTAGCATAATCAACATAGAGATATTCTAACTACAATGGATACATGGCATACATTGTGAGAGCAAGATGTTGAAAAACTTGGATTAAATTATATCTTTAAACAATTCTAAACTTTCAAGAACAAGATACAAGATATGAATACATACCAATGAGATTAGGGCTTCATATAAACCCTAGTAAATGAAATTAGAACATGAAGAACATTACAACAAAATTGAAATTTGATAAACTAACATGAACAAGCTATTCTTGGATGAGTTTTCAACACAACAACCCTCTCTATTTATACACAAAAATTCTCTCACACTTGGGATCCAAATTTCACTGTAGCAACCACTCAACAATTAAACAAAACATGTTTTCTTAATTGATGGATAGAATGGAATACAATGGGGGTGAGGTGGATGTTTTGGAAAGAATCCAATGGGGGTGAGGTGGATATGGATTTGGGTCTTGGTTTTTGGATCATGGGTTGTTTAATCCCATGAATTTGTAAACAGGTTGCCACTGATGCGCGAGCGGGTTGCAACGCTTCCAACTTTCTTCTCTTTTGTCTTCTCAATTCTTCCAAGCTTTATTTAGTACTTAAAAACACAAAATTAATTAATACAAATATTTATTCTTGAAGATGGTAAGAATGCAGAATTTGGGATAATATATGACTTTGAAGCGCGAAAGATGAGTTAAGTGCCAATGAAAAGGTGTATGAATATGTAATATTTGGCACTCATCAAATACCCCCAAACCTGAATTTTACTTGTCCTCAAGTGAAACAGAAATCCAGAAATCCTAACTATACCACTGTCGCTGGTCTCTTGAATGCATTTAGCGTATGCACTAAGCCTTTAAACCCCTAGGTGTCCCTAGTGGACGAGTTGTAGTCTCGTGAGGGCCTACCAAAGATGTACCCACAAAACCTTCTCCAATTTCAGAGCATCCATAGAAATGTCTTCGTCTTCGGTCTTCAACTGTAGATGATGAACTTCGGAATTTCGTAGAACCTTGACAATTTGTAACCAATTTTTTTTAAAAAAAAAAAAAAAATTTAGACCCGCTACACAGCTGATCATAATTTTTATTTTTTTTTTAGAGACCCGCTACATAGCTGGTCATCAGATATCATACACAAGATCCGAGACAAAAAACATTTTAGGGACCCGCTACACAGCTGGTCATCATTTTTTTTAGAGACCCGCTACACAGCTGGTCATCAGATATCAACAACACAAAAATGCAAAAGACTACAAAAGATCCTACAAAAGACCTGCTCCACAGCTGGTCATAAAAAATGCAAAAGACTACAAAGGATCCTACAAAAGACCCGCTCCACAGCTGGTCATAAAAGATGCAAAAGACTACAAAACGCCATATGCAAATACTCCCCCAAACCTAAATCTAACATTGTCCTCAATGTTTCAAAAGATAACAGAAACAACAACAAAACGTGAGAACAACACAGATTCAAATGAAAGAGAATACCAGATGCAAAAAGGTTGGTGCTAACCATAATTGAAATGAATGCTATGAAAGCAAACAATATGAGTGCAAGACAAAAAGTTCGGTTAGCACACAAATATATCAACAAGATTCAAAATTTACCTACTAGATTATACAATGATGACTCCCCAAACACCAACAATCTAAAAAGTTAAGGATCAACCCAAAAGACGGAATGCGGAAACATCAACAACCTTACATATTTATAACAGGACAACAATGCAAGTGAGACTGCATATGTGAATGAGTTACCCCCAAACCTAAATTTTTCAATAGATAAACTTTTGGGTACAAAATCTAACAATTTCAGTGGTGCATCATGCACAAGATCTAGTTCAAAGTGGATTTTTTCATGGATGGATGGGGAGACATGAGTAAACTCGAACTGTGGCTCATCAAAGGTATTATATTTAGCTGCAAAATAGTCCAAGAGGACTTGAGAGGCACACAGTTCCAATCCAAAGCTTTGACTTGTCCACAAAATGGGTTTGACAACCTCTCGGTTTACCCTAAGATAGTCATGTTGTGACTTAAGCATCGAATCATAACTCTCCAAGTTATTTTTATCTGTGTTACTATATGATTCAGCTTTCCCTAAGTCAGAAACAAGTACAACATCATGCTCATGCTCATAAAATAAATCAATAATACCCAGTTCACAATCATCCACTACAACTTTAGTTTCATGCATAGGAATATCACAAGAAACATCACAGTGTGACTTAGGCATAGAATCAGACACATCAAAGTTATTTTCATGCATAATATCATTGGTGTCTACAGAAGATTCAACATTTTCTAAGTCAGACACAAGATATGTGTCATGCTCTTTTTCACAGGATAATTCCATAGGCTCAAGATCAGTATCACATGTATATGGAACACTAGAAGAAACATCATTCATTAAGGTCGAGGCAGAGAATCCAAATGTCTCTGAACCCAAAGGTTCGACAATATTTTCAGCAAAAAAATGTTCTTCTAACATAACATCATCATCATCCTCATCATCAAAAATACATGAATGCAATGTCCTATTCAAAACCCTAGTGTCTCTAGTCCAGTCATTTACCTCTAGATTAGGCTCATTTTTAACATTAGCAGCCTGAGTAGGACTAAACACACTATTTTCAGAATGAAATTCATTAGGAATAACATTCATTTCACCCTGAAATTCCTCCTTCTCCTCATTCAGTGCATCAAGGATTTGACTCATTTTGAGTTCTAAACTCGCAAACCTTTGGTCAGTTAACGTTTGATATTGCACAAGGTTTTGATTAAATTCTAAAATTTCATTATGTTGTTCAATGAAAGGAGAGTCATCAATAGTATGAAATTCATAATCAATGCTATATGGTTTATCATGAAATACACTCCTAGCATTATTTTGTTCGATGAGATTTTCCTCCACAGATTGAGAAGTACAAAATTGTTCAACTTCCCACTGTGGTGGATGATACATGAGTGCAGGGTCATTAGGGTCTATAAAATACTGATCACAACCTTCGAAAGGTTGATTATGGTCCCAATGACTATCAGCTTTGTAATATGTTGGCATTTCATATTTTGGATTTTCATGATATTCTCTAGATTGCCTAAAATCATGCAAAATATAGCAATTCTCAGCAGGATGGCCTAAGCCTCCACATAAGGTACAAGCATAGATTTCAGATTGCCTAGACGAATTATATACGACAGATTCATGCATTTCCATTTCTAAAGCTGCAGTTCCAGCTTCTAACTGGTCCAAAAGTGATGATTGTGAGAGTTGGGAACTGTAAAGGTGTTCATTTTCACCCTGTGGTGGATGATACATGTGTGAGTAGTTAATAGGGTCCATGTATTGATGCTCAGGACTGTGAAAATGTCCATAAAAATCCCTATAACTATTGACATCATGGTCTGTTGGAGTTTCATAATGTGAAGCATGCCCGTAAGCAATCTCTCTGATGGATTTGTTTCCATCCCCACCTGCAGACCAGAATCCTGACATGATCTCTAACTAGCACTAGGCTTGTTGCAGAGATTGGGATGTACACACTGAAAACAGACCAATATATATTTTTTTCATTATTGGTTTTTTTTTTTTTTTTTTTTTTTTAAGCCCGTTCTCTAATTACGGCATACATTAGAAAAACAAAATAAAAGAAGAAAAATCATAAACGGAAGGGGAGTTCTATGCAATCGCAAACAAGGTGACTTCACCACGGTATACCTCTTTGATTTCTAGCAAACAAAAAGATGATGGATCCACTTAGATTGTTTTCTAGATCAGCTTCTAATCCTTCGAAATGGAATTCGTTACAATCTGAGCAAACTCCTCTGGAATCAATCCGAGTTTAAGTAAATTGAATAGAGGCGAGGAAGTCTGGCAGGAGCTTTGATACCCAAGGCCTCACCGTATTCCAAGGCGGCGCAGTCACGCATTCAATTTACAGAAACCTTCATGAACTTCGAAGTATGCTTAGAGAGTAACCAATATTTTTCGAACGACTCTCCTACTAAGCTCGTTACCTTATAGGTCTCGTTTTATTTCAAATTTTAATGCTTAGGTTCACGTTAGGTATTGTTTTCCTAAGGCGGGAAAGAAGAGAACGGTGATGAAATCCTAACCCTTATCTTGTATGGCCAGTCCTTGCCCTTTACTAGGAAAATAAAGCAGCCGTATTCAATTCCTCAACATATATGCAAACGAAGGAATACATTAACTCGCTAACAAGGGATTCGCTAGTGTTTCGACAAACTTACCTCCCGTTCCAGACGGGGGATGAACCGTTGTTGTCGACTCGGGCCACGACTCCTATGTCATGAACGAACCCGAGGGGCCGAGGTGATATTGTAATCACCGTCCTTCTCTGCAAACAGTTGATATTTAATAATACCCTTCCGTAGGGTTTAAAAATAAAAATAGAATGTCCAAGTCCAAAGTCCAAAATAAAGTGCAAAAGAAAAAGAAAATTACAAGAGTAGAGGAATCCTAATAAAATCTAAAAATAAATAAAATAAACTTTTTTTTTAAAAAAAAAAAAAAAAAAAAAAACTTCTTTCGCTTCCTTTCCTTCGCCTTTACAACAGCTACACCGGCACCTGTTGAGCTCAAAAGAGGTAGTTAGGGTTTCGAAGTTTTAAAGCAAAAGCAAAAATTAAAAAAAAAAATAATAACAAAAATAAGTGTAAAATTGACTGTGAATAGTTGCGATGCTACAGTGATATGTGGACAGTTCCAGGAGATGAAAAATGAATAGTGACAGGAGATGAAAAATGAACTACACCACTACCGAGTCCCCGGCAACGGCGCCAAAAACTTGGTAGGCTCGGAAAGATACCTACTTCTATGTATAAACTGCAAGTGCACAGTGTCGACAAGCAACACAGGGCAAGCACAGGTCGAACCACAGAGACTTGGAGAGTGTTGAAGTTGATTCTAAATCCTGATTCAGAGAGTAACCAAAAGGGGTTTGATTTTGTCGATACGACGATATGATTTTCAAGTGACTGAAATAATAAAAGTAAAAGATGCAAATAACAAGATATGTAAACAATGATAATATGGATACTAGGGTATTCAAATCCACCAATAACCTATGATATGCATTCAACTTGTAATATCATTCTTGTCCTTATAGTAGATTCAAGTCTACCGTATAACTAAGGTGTTTCTCCAATGGATAATTTAATCACAACTAAAGTATTTCTCCAAAGCATTAATTGTCTAATTAAGCACAACTAATCTAAAGATCAATATTTGGTTAAGCATGAGTTGTAGCATAATCAACATAGAGATATTCTAACTACAATGGATACATGGCATACATTGTGAGAGCAAGATGTTGAAAAACTTGGATTAAATTATATCTTTAAACAATTCTAAACTTTCAAGAACAAGATACAAGATATGAATACATACCAATGAGATTAGGGCTTCATATAAACCCTAGTAAATGAAATTAGAACATGAAGAACATTACAACAAAATTGAAATTTGATAAACTAACATGAACAAGCTATTCTTGGATGAGTTTTCAACACAATAACCCTCTCTATTTATACACAAAAATTCTCTCACACTTGGGATCCGAATTTTCATCTGTAGCAACCACTCAACAATTAAACAAAACATGTTTTCTTAATTGATGGATATAATGGAATACAATGGGGGTGAGGTGGATGTTTTGGAAATAATCCAATGGGGGTGAGGTGGATATGGATTTGGGTCTTGGGTTTTGGATCATGGGTTGTTTAATCCCATGAATTTGTAAACAGGTTGCCACTGATGCGCGAGCGGGTTGCAACGCTTCCAACTTTCTTCTCTTTTGTCTTCTCAATTCTTCTAAGCTTTATTTAGTACTTAAAAACACAAAATTAATTAATACAAATATTTATTCTTGAAGATGGTAAGAATGCAGAATTTGGGATAATATATGACTTTGAAGCGCGAAAGATGAGTTAAGTGCCAATGAAAAGGTGTATGAATATGCAATATTTGGCACTCATCAGAAATCTCGCAAGAAGGAGAAGAACCCGCGAGAGCTTTGAAAACCTCAACACCAATTGGAGAGCCTGAAGCCAGCTATACCACAGCAGAGCCAACAAAAGAAGTAAATATTGGAAGTGAAAAAGATCCTAAGATGCTGAAAATTGGAACGAAAATGGATGTAGATGAGGAGGAGCGAACCGTAAACCTCTTGCGAGAGTATAAAGACATCTTCGCGTGGAGTATGGATGAGATGTCTGGAATAGACCCGTCAGTTGCATGTCATAAGTTAGAAATTAACAAGGATGTAAGACCATTTAAACAAAGGATAAGAAAAATCGCAACAACATACCATTCCCAAATAGAAGAAGAATTACAGAAGATGCTTGATGCGGGAATTATAAGGCAGGCAAAGTACCCAGAATGGATTGCAAATATGGTGGTGGTTCCAAAAAAGAATAAAGGGATAAGAATTTGTATAGACTTTACTGACTTAAACAAAGATTGTCCTCAAGATATCAAAGAATGGTGGAAAAAGTGTTTGCGAAGTGGATCCATAAAACATTAGAGGTATATGTAGATGACATGTTAATCAAGAGTAAAGAAGCTAAAAACCATGTGCATGAATTGAAGGAGATTTTCGATCAAATGCGATATTTTAACATCAAGGTGAATCCCTAAAAGTGTACTTTTGGAGTAGCTTCAGGAAAATGTTTGGGGTACATTGTGTCAAAATAAGGAATACAAGTTGATCCAGATAAAGTACAAGCAATTCATGACATGCCAACGGCAGCAACAATAAAAAATGTGCAGAAGTTGAATAGGCTCTTAGCCTCGCTAGGAAGATTTATCTCGCGATCTTCAGATAAATGCAAGCATTTCTTAAATATGCTCAGGAAGGGTACAAAGTTCAAGTGGACAGATGTATGTGAGAAGGCTTTTCAAGGAGTTAAAGAATATTTAATGAACATATCTATCTTACAGAAACCGGAGCCAGGAGAAGAATTAATGATCTACCTTGCGACAACTTCGCATGCATTAAGTGCAGTGTTACTGCGAGTGGATGCAGGAACAGAAAAACCAATTTATTACATTAGCAAAACATTTAATACCGCAGAGAAAAATTACTCAAAGATTGAAAAGTTAATTCTGGAATTGGTTTATGCAACTTTTAAACTTCGCATCTATTTCAAGCACATACAGTAAAAGTATTAACAAAGGTACCAATTGAGTCAGTAATGAAGAATTCAAAAAGATCAGGCAGAATTGAAAGATGGAATGCACAAGTAGGACACTTTGAAATCAAATACGAAATCCTATCCTCGCCAAAATCACAAGTTGTAGCAGATTTTTTAGCAGAGTTTCCTCTAGAAGATGATGAAGCTGTGGAAGAAATGATGGACATAGAAGAAGAACATGGAGATCCAAAAGATCTATTAAAGAAACCCAACACGTGGGAAATATTGGTGGATGGATCATCAAATGGGGAAGGTAATGGAAATGGAGTTGTTTTTATCTCGCCAGAAGGATAAAAAATGGCTTTTTTATTTCGTTTGGAATTCACGTCCACTAATAATGAGATGGAGTATGAAGTTGTGGTACATGCGTTAAAATTCGCAATAGAAATAAATTTGGAGAATGCCAGAATTACTAGTGACTCGCAATTAGTTATTCGCCAGATAAAAGGAGAATATGCAACAAATGAACCATCTTTGAAGAAATACAAGAAACTTGTTGAAGAATTGTCTGCGAGAATTCCAAAAATAAAAAGGAGACATATATCAAGAAAAGATAATAGGCTCGCAGATGCTTTTGCTTTCATATCTAGCATGATGATAAATCCAGCTGCGAGATGCATAAAAATTCAAACACTTGTATCACCCTTAATCAATAAGGAAGAAGAAGAAGAAGCAGATGTGGTGGTGATAGAAGGTGGCGAAGAAGAACGAAAAGGCAATATTACATATTGGAGAGCAGAACTTCATGCATATTTGGCGAGAGGAGAGATACCAAGAAATAGATTAGAGGCACATAAATTAAAAAGTCGAGCAACAAATTATGAATTAAGAGATGGAGTATTATATCGCAAATCTTTTAATGGTCCATCACTAAGATGCTTGACACGGGAAGAATGAGAAAAGGAGTTAAAGATGTTGCATAGTGGAGACGCTGGTAATCACAGTGGAGGAAGATCTTTGGCATGCAGGGCAAAAATGCAAGGCTATTACTGGCCATACATGCATGAGGACGCAAAGCAACTTTCAAGACGTTGCGAAGATTGTCAGCGATATGGAAAGAAGATATATGCACCAGGGGCACTACTGTCATCTTCCATAAGTGTATGACCTTTTGGAAAATGGCGGATGGATATTGTGGGACCATTTGTACCCGGTTCTGGACAAAGAAGATATTTGATTGTCGTTACAGATTATTTCACAAAATGGGGAAAAGTAAAGGCAGTACAACATATTCGTGACAAAGACATTTTTACATTCATATTTGAAAATATAATTTGTAGATTTGGGATTCCTGCACAGTTGGTATTTGATAATGGAAAGCAGTTTGAAGGACAAAATATAGAATTGTTACTTAATGCATTTAAGATTAAATGTGGAAAGTCAACACCACTATATCCACAGGCCAACGGATAGTCAGAGGCAACAAATAATACAATTGCAGATATATTGAAGAAGAAATTAGAAGGACAATACATGGCATGGTGCGAGCAAGTGCATAATGCAATATGGGCTTACAATACAACTAGACGGGAAGCTACTGGAATGTCACCTTTTTGTTTGACATATGGGGTTGAAGCTATGTTACCAACATAAGTTGCTATTCCTAAAATAAAAAGAGAGGCTTAGGAGAAGAATCTTAGTGCTGGTATGATTCTAAATAAACTTGATGAGTTAGAAGAGAAGAGAGAAAAAGCTTTACAACATATGGAAAATTATCAGCGAAGATTAGCTCGCTAGTATAACAAACGTGTCAAAATACGTGAGTTTCAACCATGTGATTTAGTTTTGCGAGAAACACCGGGTTATCAGCGAGAAAATGGTGGAAAGATGGCGAGAAAATGGGATGGACCGTACATCATTAAAGAGATAGTTGAAACCGGGGCATACAACTTAATGGATCCAGAAGGTAGAGATGTTGGTCAAATACTTGATAGACCATGGAATTAATTATATCTGAAAAGATAATATCAATGACAAATTCTGCGAGATTTGAGATGCTGGTATATTATATGATGAAACGGATAATAATTTTTTTTTTAATCACAGCTGCGAGATTCTTAAAATGACATAACAAATAAGAAATGCAAAAATATCGCAAGAAACGCGAATAAAATTTCGCAGAGATTAATAGAATGGGACGAACCTTTATGGAGTACACCCTAGTTCGCGAATAAAATTTTGCAAGAGGCAAATATAAGACCTAAAGTACATCATATAAGGGGGTATCTGTTTGCATGGCTAAGGGATAAGGTTATACCGCTGCTGGAACCTGAGTCATGGAGAGCTGGGGTCCATCTCCATGAGAGGTACCTTGGATTTCCAACTATATATATAAGGTTATACCCTGGTTGGACGACCGAGGGTCTCTCCTAAGGAGTGCAGAATAAGACCAAGGCGCCGAGGTATAAGGTTGATCCATGGGTGCCCGGGGCGTACGAAACTACCCTGGACATTCTTCGAAAGTCTTGTCTATGATGCACTCGGCCCGAATAAAACCCCACTTAGGGTGCAGTCTCGTAACTATAAGCCATATAGGCAAAAAGGATAAGAGGCTGCGAAAACAACTAGTTGCTGTTAAGACCGGATGGGAGGATCTAGTCTTGTATGGCCGATGTGCCCTCCTTGAAGGGGCAACCAGGGGGAAGATAAGGGCGGCACCCTCCATTAGGGAGCTGATAAGTGTCTAAAGACGGCAATGTCATGGGGCTTTATGTTTGCAAGAACATCTAGGCCTGTCATATTGTCGCGTGACAAGTATTATACAGAGGCAACAAGCCATGATAAAAAGTTAAGATGCGATCAATGGGTTTTTACATGAAAGTGTAAAGACGTCATGCGATTTCAGCGCAAGACAGCAATGTCATGAGTCTTTGTTCTCGCAAGGGAGCTTAGACTTGTCATATTGTCACAATATATTGAAAGAATAAAGATAAATCAAGATCAATGGGTCAATACATGCAAATTTAAAGACGTCCTGCGATTTTGTCGCAGAAACAAAAAGATGGAAAAATAAGACCTTTAACTAGGAAGGCAAAATAAGACCAACAGAATAATCCCAAACATTAACTATTTTCTTTAAAGAATGCAGGAAAGATTTGTTCATCGCAAGAGAGATAGTGAGAAACAAGTATTATACTGTAGATTTTTCTGTGATACAGATTTGTTTATTAAAGTCTTCGACTTTGGGTCGTAGCAACTCTTGGTTGTGGGTAAGATCATCTAAGGGAATCAAGTACTTAGTATCCTGTTGGGATCAGAGACGTAGGAGCATAACTGTACATTGGATCAGTGTGAGATTGATTGGGTTCAACTATAGTCTAGAACGAAGTTAGCTTGGAATAGGCTAGTGTCCGTAGAGGCTTAATACAGTGTATGTTTAATCTGGACTAGGTCCCGGGGTTTTTCTGCATTTGCAGTTTCCTCGTTAACAAAATTCTGGTGTTTGTGTTATTTATTTTCTGCATTATATTTTGTTATATAATTGAAATAATATAGGTTGTGCGTTGTTCAATCAATTAGAATATCCGACCTTTTGGTTGTTGATTTAAATGGATTGACACTTGGATATTGGTTTTTGGTACCATCCAAGTTATCTCTCTTTGATAAAGACTCGCAGATTTATATTTTCTTGAGTAAAGATCAAATTGATAGATTGAGATAATTAATCCTTAAGATATTTCTATCTAGATTAAGTCTGACTGTCTAGTTGATTCTTTAGAAAGTAACTCGGAGTTTTTCCATACAGATTGCTAATCGAAATATTGGGTGTGGTTGTTAGACCCCCGTTTTTTCAGATGAAACTAAGTTTTTTAGGATATAAGTATATCCCAACAAACATTTTCCTAGAATAACCAAATCATATATGCTTAAGTAGTGGCTTAAGACCTAAGGCATACTAAAAGGTAAACTAGTTTCTACTAAAGCTAAATTAAATCTTAGATAGTTTCCTTCTGCTATGGATATCTTTACGTTAAATCTAGTTAGATGGTTCATTTGATGATGTTTCTGAAAGTGAAGTTATAGAACTAATATTTCGTAATCTTGTTGGTGAATCAGAAGGATCCAAGTGTAATTTTGTTTGTGTTGTATTAAGTACAAAACATGTGGAGGGAATATCCATTTGGTAGACAGTGAAATGGGCACAACAACTACAATTGGTAGCGGCAAAATTTGAGACAAATTTCAAAAATTATTGTGGATACCATCACGAAGGGACAATTCAACGTTAGCTGGTAATCTCATAATTTTATTAGGAGTTTAATCTCTATGTTTATCAATATAGTAAAACCTCTCCCGGAAGAATACTCTATATAAGAATAAACTCCATATAAGAATAAAAACTTCCGGTCTCGATTATGCCAGTTGTATTTAAGAATAAACTCCATGTTGGAATAAGTCATAATTTTTTCAGCTCCAGTCTTGAGGAACCTACCTCCATATAAGAATAATTGACATTAGAATATATAAATATATAGGTCTTGTCATACATCAAAGTATAAGACAAAAGAGATCTTTGTAGCCATTTTACATGGTCATTATTCTTTTGTGCACAAACTAATACAAATATCTTGAACTCATATGATTTTTTTTTTTTTGATAGTTTGGAAGGGTGGTCTTGGACTACATCCTTAACTCCTTATAAGGATTTATTTCTGGAAATTACGAGGCTCGAACCCCTACCTATGCAGTAGGAGTGAGCATGCCAACCATCAGACTACTTGATGGTTTGCGACCCATGTGATTTAATTTGTCAATTTTGTGTATGATAGTTGAGTTGTATGCGGATTTTATTACAAAAAATTTCATATCAAGAATACAAACCACGATTTGGATAACTTTTCCTATGTAAGTGGCGGTCCAGATTCGCTCTCCCAAAACATAAATATACGGCTATTATTGGCTTGAAAATAAGCAATAAAGCAGATATTTTGGCTGCTCGCACCAATCTTTTCTCCTCCCTGCAGAACCATTCTTGAGATGTCATTAATTGATGGAGCATAATTGCAAACTTTTAAGGATGTGTAGAAAAAGCAAATCGATTCCAGAACCCTAAAATACCAGATTAGATCAAACGTGAATATTTTTCTGAAAAGAATCAAATTTGTACTTCAGAATTATGAAATTCATCTTAATGTTGGGTTATGAATCAGATGCAGTATATGATGGAAACATTTTGGGTTTCAAATTTCAAAGGTGGGTTTATAAATTTGGCGAGCACAAATTTGGGTTAATTGAAGACACAAATTGGATTAAATATAATATTGGCTAGGGTTAATCTTTGTAAGTAAAAATTGGAAAATTTTAATTTGCATTTTCTGTAATGATGTTAAATATTTATGTTTAAAGGGTGATGAGATTCATTGATATTGATATTTAGAGTGCAAACTCCAAGTCTTTTATTTTTCTTATCTTCACATAATGTGGAAGTAAAAATCTGAGCAATTATTTCTAAAGATGTTTGGGTGTAGGTATAAAATTTGATAATTAATGTTTTTCTTCCTCTACATCATGATTCTGATGGGACTCTAGGATTTTTAGTTAGCAATACAAATATATACAATTTTGGTAATTTCGTAGTTTGTTTTAAACTGTTTGATGAACCCTAATTTTAGATTATTTTCTTTGTTTACCCTATTTTCGCTTCTTTACATCTCAATGAAGTATCAAAAAGTTTCAGGCAGATGAAAATTTTCAGGAACATATTTCGTCAAGGTAGAGTTTTATGAGTCATGAATGATTTTATCTTATGACACGAATCATTATCTCTCCCTCTCAAATTCCTCGTTTATGTAATCCTGAACTTTGATATCTTCATCGCTTGGTAATTCCAAGTCTTCTGCATCATTCTGATATCAAGAAGTCTAATCGTTTTTCGAAATACCCATAAAGAATGAATTAATCCATATTTAGTACTATCCACCGAAATTTTTAAATGTTGTCCTCGCTTAAGAAGGATCGATGGGCGCTTTTTAAATTTTTTTGAATTAATTTCAATACGGTCACCTATTTTCACCTTGGATGTTCTTTCTCAGTTTAGTCGTAAGTCATCTTGGTTCTATTAGTTTTTAGGGGTCGAGTTATTTGGGTACTTATTGGTTTTATTGATCAAATTATGCCCATTGTTTTCTTTGGGGGACTTACAAATACATAACTACCAATATGTGCAGGATTTTCTTTACTCCAAGATTGACACTAGGAATCAATACGAGAGGAATTCAGGTACGGTAAACTTCAGAATAAATGTTATGTGATTAAATTTGATATAGTTATTATTACTTCGTTATAAGTTCTTCCCAAATCTCAAATTAAGAAAATTGAATTTTGTCGTATAGTGTTAATGATTTGGTTGCAATCCTAACCATTTCAGAATGGTTGTAGCAGCAAAAAACTGTCACCGTCGGTCAATGTTTGGGATTTAGATGTTCTGACAATTTTAATTTCATTTGAATATTGCTACACTATACCATTGTATGATTGGGATTCGTGTCTTCATTAATATTGCCAACTCATATACATAGTGACACGCGTTATATGTATCTGCTACGTTGTATACTGCGGTTGAAGTTTAAATACACAAACTCTATCCGCAGGCGTTAAAGTATTGGAATCATGTTGTTATCTCAACCATTATGATATAAGTGATTGTTACTAGGGTAACAAGATGTGCAAGTTAGTTCATTTTAGCGGTTTGAGATTCTTTTTTGTTGATATCTTACAGTTCATTATCAAAATGTCATGCATTATACATAGTTCATAATAATTTTTGTATCAGTTGGTGTCCTACTATGTCGCACCAAAACAGTATAATTGGAAATGCGTACTATTTTTCCATTACAAAAGGCGCTGAAAAAAAAATATCGTCTTGCGCCCTTACTTAATTCATACCCAGGTTCTAGAAGAACACAATGCATTTAAAGAAGTAGAAAGAATAGAAACAAAAACATCAACCAAGTGATAAAGTAACTTTATCTATTTCCCTTACTTATACCATGCTATGTCATTATCTTCCCACCCTTAAACGTTCAATTTTTGATACTTTGTGATTCCATCAAATAGACTATGTGATGCAGGGTAAGCAGGAGAGATTGAACTTGCTTTTTCATAATATCCATTCTCATGTACTTCCAATTGGATAAATCATAAATGTCTCATCATTATCACAGCCTAAACAGTAAGTCCCGTTGTCCCTTTCCTCCTCTGGTGTGAATCTTATTTAAAATCCAGAATTCACCCATCACATACAAATCATACAATCAAATTACCTTTTTGGCTTCAAATATTTCGACACAACCTTTTTACATTCGAATTCTAACATTATAGATGCATTAAAAAAATATTTATAATTTCACCTGCTAGCATATGGTACTTGGTAAAAACTACAAACCTTCATAAAATACATGCCACCTAATGTTTGTGTCTATTAGGTTTCCATCTCCTAGATTAATTAACAGCCGAAATCACAAGGTTTACTTTAATAGTCGTTAGCCCCCTCCAAAGAACAATAGGCATGTGATTCAATGACTTGATGCTCACGAACCCCAAATTATCAAAATTACGGATCTGAATGTTACCCAATAAATATTAATAATCAAATATAATGTCCATGCATGTATCATTAATTTTGGATGTCGAGTTCTCAAAAAAAATTTATTGATCACGCGATTAGGTTTTTAAATCCAGGTCCCAAATATATGGCATGGCTTGGGACATCATGACACTAAAATCGGTAGTGTTTTTGAAAAGCTTATTTAACATTTTGTTCGAGGCTTATTTAAAAAGGTGGCATCACTTGGAACATTAGGAACTAATGAATTTATTTAAACAATTTGTATTTTGCGGAAAATGAACAAGTACTCAATGATAGTTGCTATTAAAAATCTCATCAGGTCCAGTAATCATTAATCTTTCTTTGATTTGGTCCAACTATTTGTTCGACCATGGCATTTGTTACTGCCACAATATAATATGGTGTTACGTAATTGTCGTTAATACTAATTAAAGTAATATCTAAGAACATGGCTGACCCATTTCGATATGTTTTTTTCTTCTTCTCTTGACGCATATACTGCTTCCCTTATTAATGCAGTTGATGAACATCCAGAGAGAAATTGAGACGCCTATGTCAACTAGAGAATTTCCCAGCTCCACTGAGGAGGGAACTCCTGGAAAGTCATACTTCGTGTATTACTTATTTGTATGTGCACTAAGTGTATTTATACTTTGTATTTTCTGTTCTATTAGATAGCTTTATCTGTCTCAAATTTTGATTGTCACAATTCTGAATCCAAATAAAGCTCCATTTAAAACCAATCTTCTGAAACTAAGCTTTTCTGAACAGGCAGGCGTAAACTAAATACTCATATGATTAATAGTTTATGTTTGAATTTAAATACTCTCGAACTATAAGTGTTTTCATAGATCTTACAAAGCTAGGTAAGTCGAGTTATCTCTTCTCATCTTTTGCACCTTAATTTTTTACCATATTGATTTGCGTGAATTTTTCATAGATATGGCCATTGACATTGCAAGCCATCCATTCGTGTTAGTGTTGAAGTTGGTGTGGGTATTGTTTGGTTATTTGATCGATGTGAAATTTGTCACGTTTTTGTTGTGAATGATGAGTTGTGTATGTAAGAGTTATTGTCCTACTAGGCAAGATGATAATGAGTTCATCCATTGATGCAGTGGTACTTTTGCATCCTTAGACAGGACACTGGACTCATGAGATAATTCCGAAGTATACAAAATGTGGGCCTATGTCAATTGTACTAAAATATCATGATGAGAATACATTCGGATATGGAAACTACCTCTTTCCAGGTAAAACATGTCAGAAAATCATCCTCTAGAAGGGTCAATCTTTATTCAAAATAGGAAGCGGTTTATATGCAATGAAAACTTTCATTGCAACGGATAATCCGTGTTTCAACAAGGTAATTTGGTAATATAAATTTGTGTATACTCGAACATGATCCAAACACTATGTTTCAGTTAACGGTAGTAATTTTTTATACCCTATCAAGAAAAAAAATTATTACTATTTATCAGGTATTCAAAAAACCACTACAATAAATCAGATACTATTTAATGCATTGCCAAAAGGTAATACATGCCCGTGCCTTACGGTAACAAATACTTCCGTTATGACTGATGAGAGAAATAAAGTTAATTGTGATCTTTATTTTAGTCTTATCGAAATAAGCGATTATATGTTTACAATCAGTTTAACAAGGGAATTAAGTTTTTTAGTCAAATTGTTAAACTATTAGGGAAAATTTCTTTGGGAAATTGTCTCCTTGATAACATATTAAAACTAAATTACTTGTAGTTTCGGTTTTAATATTAATTATCTAAAGTGGTATGTGAAACCTTCGTGCTTAACTCTTATAGGTATTTACAAGTCTTTTAGATTCGTAAGATCCTTTCGGTTTGACCTTTATTTGCTCGAAACTATGTCATTTTGTGAAAAAAGTGGGAGAAATATATGGAGTAAACAAGTGATTTGAAATCACTAAGGAAAGGACAATTGTGCTTAAACGTTATATCTGACGAAATAGTAAAGCATTAACTAAGGGGGAGAAACATATCATATTGTTGTTGTAGTTATCTTGACTACAAAAAGGGGAATGACAAAGATGTTCGGATTGAATATCTACCTATCTTACCTTAAAGGGAGTATAAGCTTTGTTATTCAAATGACAACATCATCATTTATTGATAGAATATATGCAGGTTATTGTGCTATTGAAACTTGGAATCAAGTGTATGTAAAATGAATTCTCGTAATTTGTTTATCCATATGTATTAAGAGTTTTGTCACTAAAATTGACAAACTGGGAGATTGTTAGAGCATAGCTCTTTTGAACCCACCAAGCGTTGGTATGTCAAGTTTGGTTGCCATATTTTAATGTGTCAAAACTCATCTAAGAGTCGCTTGATTATGTACTAGAGACAACTTCATTTAGGTTAGAATAGAAAGTCTAGGAATGTTGAGACATACAAGTATTACTCGAAGACCTGAAGAACATGAAGAAATAACGAGCTACAACGACGACATCATCCTTCCTCTTGAGGTTAGTAATATTGACTTGAACTGTTTCATTCCTAATGTATCTTTCAAGTCGTGTTATATTAAAAAAATAACTGCGAAGCTGTGTATTGGATATATTACTCTAGTAGTAAGACATGATCACGTGATCATAGTATTAGGGAATTAGACTACGAAGTATAACGCTAAGTTTTTGAACTTCATAGATATGATATCGACATAATCTTATGAATTTTGTTATGATTATGTGAATGGGTAATGGTGAAGATTTCATCTTAGGAAACAATGTTTTGCATTTGTATAAAGGAAGTACATTCATGAAATTGTTTTATGAATTGAAAGGGAAATCGCCAGGCTTATTGGTACGGTTATTCATTGCAAATCTTTGGATTACCAATATGTGTGAGATGGTATAACCGATCATAAATTTTTTATGTATCTTGGTACAACTAATCACAATGCTCACTTATGATTTGGTATGACTAGTTTTGATTAATTAGTGTAACCGATCCTAAGTAATCACCTGAGATGGTATGATCAATATTTGTAATTGGTGTGACCGATCCTAGTAATTGGTGTGACCGATCACATAGTGTTGTGTAATCGATCCTTGTAATTGGTGTAACCGGTCCTAGTAATTGGTGTAACCGGTCCTGGTAATTGGTGTAACCCATCCTAAGAAAAACATAGTTAATCAACTGCTAAAATTCCTATGGGCCTATGGGTAGTAGAACACTACTTCATCCACTTCTTCAAAATAGAGTAGTGTCCCTACTTCGAAAAGAAATAAATCATCAAAGGTCGTAAACCAAATTTGTAACTGTAGATGGTGGATTTTCGACAAAGGGTAAAATTGTAAAACTATACTCCAGATTAGGCAACCGGATGAGTATTGAGGCTCATGTCTCTCGTTAAAACATGAAAGCTCATGCCATAAATCTTTGACTGAGAAGGATGTCTCTCAGAGTACGTGTAGATGTGTAGTCTCTCAGCTGAGACCACGACACATCTCATGAATACTGAACAATTTCAGTAATTACTCTGGATCTGGCAATCAGATGAGTATCGAGACTCATGTCTCTAAGCATGAAAGATCATGCCATAAATCTCTGACTGAGAAGGCTGTCTTTCAGAGTATATATAGATGTGTAGTCTCTCAGCTGAGACCACGGCACATCTCATGAATACTGACAATTTCAGTAATTACTCCGGATCCGGCAATCAGATGAGTATCGAGATTCATGTCTCTAAGCATGAAAGCTCATGCCATAAATCTCTGACTGAGAAGGCTGTCTCTCAGAGTACATGTAGATGTGTAGTCTCTCAGCTGAGACCACGACACATCTCATGAATACTAAATAATTTCAGTAATTACTCCGGATCTGGCAATCGGATGAGTATCGAGACTCATGTCTCTAAGCATGAATGCTCATGCCATAAATCTCTGACTGAGAAGGTTGTCTCTCAGAGTTCATGTAGATGTGTAGTCTCTCAGATGAGACCACGTCTCATCTCATAAATATTTAGCAATTTCAGTAATTACTCCGGATCCGGCAATCGGATGAGTATTGAGACTCATGTCTCCATGCATGAAAGATCATGCCACCCCTGATGGAGAAAGTCTCTCAAAGAAGATGTAGATGTGTAGCCTCCCAGCTGAGGCCACGACACATCTCATACTGTATAGAATCGAAAGATTAGGAGGCTCCTAGACAGCATGCCTGCTAGTATAGAGCGACAATGTCTTCAGGATGCAACAAGGTTTTCCCTGACTATACAAGAGGAATATGACACTCCAGCAAGTTCATATTTCTCAACCCTCAGATGATTAATGTTCATAGACAGGAATCCCTTCTAGTATAGAGCCATCAATTAATTATCTTAAATCGTTCGAATATCCAGCAATATTCCACGAGCCATCGTCTGAATATCCAGCAATATTCTATGAATCATCAATCAATTGCCTGAATATCCAGCAATATTATACGATTCTTCGTTATATTTCGTCACTTCAATTCGTGGTTCTTCCCAGCAGAATGCCACGGGTTAGTGATAAATATCCAACGAAACAGTTATCTGAGCATCGAATAAGCCCTGACAAAAATGGTGCAAGTGTAATTAGCAAATGATGCACAGACCAGCATTTTGAATGCACGAACTAGCATTTCTAACAATATGAATGAACGAGGAACCTATGCAAAATATGAAGGAAAAATAATAGTAATAAAATATTAGCAAGAGCGTCAGGGGACTTGGCTCACCAGTCGCCAGTCATGCCGTGACCAGTCCTCGCCTAATTTTGTGTTTTATCATATTTTACTATTTTTCCCTGATCTCACGAAAATTCTCTCGTTCGAGCAAATCTCATATTTTTCAAAGAAATTATCTAAATCACATGATTTCATCAAAAGATAATAAAATTAGGGAAAGGTGTCATGGGACCGTCGGCCGGCCGGTCATGCCTTGGTCGTGGCCGATCCTACACCTCACGTCCCCATTATTTAATTATTCCTCTCAAATTATGAAAATTCCTTGATTTAATGAATTTTCTCTAAAATCATGAAAGTTACCTAATTTCATTTATTTTTATCTAAATCACATGATTTTATCAAAAAATAATAAAATTAGGGAAAGGTGTCATGGGACCGCCGTACGGCCGGTCATGCCTTGGCCGTGGACGGTCCCACACCTCACGTCCCCATTATTTTATTATTTCTCTTAAATTATGAAAATTCCTTGATTTCATGAATTTTTCCTAAAATTACCTAATTTCATGTATTTTGTCAAAATCATAGAAAATATTAAAAAATTAGGAAAAACTTGTGGGACCGGATCTAGCCGACTGGTCCCACACGCCCATTGTTTTATTATTATTTGGTGTTTTGTTTCATGATTTCATGAAAACTCCTTGATTTCAACAAAATACCTTGATTCTTTGATTTTATGAAAATTCCCTAAAATCATGAAAATTATATAAAATTGGGAAGAGTGTCTTGGGACCCACACCCATGGCCGGCCGGCCATGCCTTGGCCTTTGCCGGTCCCACACTCCCATTCCTTATTTTATTTTATTTTATCTCTCATCTTATGGAAGTTCCCTAATTTCATCAAAACTCTTCAGTTTCATGGAATTTCCCTTAAATCAGAGAAAATACATAAAATTACATAAAACTAGGAAAACATTTGGGACCGTGCTTGTCAACTGGACGGCCATGTCCTAGATGTGACCGGTCCTACACCTTGTAATTCCCTGTTATATTTATTATTCTCATCATTTCATGTATTTTTCCCAGTTTCAGCAAAACCATGGATTTTGCATATTTTCTCCAAATGTTGCTCAAACGTGCAGCAGAAAATATCAAAATTCTCAGGACTGAAGTGTGGACACCATGGTGACACAGGCACATCCCCTTGACCGACCAAAGGTGACCCTGAGGATTGTAAACAACTGGTCCCGCATGTTTTAATGATTTTAATCTAATTTGCTCAGTTGCTCATATTAGGTTCAAACTCTTTCCAAACAGTTGGGAGTTTGCTCAAACTACCATCTATTGGTCCCACGGCCACCAAGATCCGATCCCATGACCTCTTGGCCGGTCTCTCATATTTTCTACATCAGGTTTTATGATTTGTCGCTCACACGAGAATTATTTCAGTAAATGATTAAACCAACATTTAATCATCCTTTCACCAACTGGTCCTCAAGAGACTTTGGTATTTTTGCTCATTCGAGCATCTAGGCGTCATATGGTGAACCCTTCATCCCATGTAGCCGGTCCCGTGTTGATTTTCAATAAATCATCATTTCGATAAAATTAGGGTTTTGAATCCAGAGCTCTGCAGAAACGTGATTCTGAGCAGATTCAAACACTCTGTTAATTTTATGTTGATTCCATGATTAACATTTTTATTTATTTTGCTCGACCCAGCAGTCAGTAAATTAAATAAATATTTTATTCGATCCTTCTATCAATAAATTCATCAAACGAGAAATATTTTCTCGAACCGGCAATATTCACTCAGACTAGGAATATTTTCTCAGATCAAAGAATATTGGTTCAACTATCAATATTCGATAATTTAGCAACACAGTTTGCTCGTTTTAGGTTATATTGATACCTCGTCTCAGCAGACATACATTTAATTCATGAGTTTCAGAACATTTGCTAAAACACGTTCAACTCAGCACTACATGGACTCATCGTCCCACAAAGTTAGTAACTAACTCCACAATCACGAGATTTCAATCGTGTCACATGGGGGGATATTAACTAGGGTTTTGGTCTGGCGGTCTATGGCACGTGTGTTCACCCACGATGAGAATGTGAGAAAGTCGAGCAATCAGTTGGAAGAGTCATCAAAGTAGTGGGTGGAAGATTAACCAAGTATATGCACGATGAGTAATTGGTTTAACACGATTTCCCACTTCCCCACTCTCTGATTCCAGCAAACTGTCACACTTCATGAGATCATGGTGTTTTCAACTCCGGCATTATAAAATGTCTCTGAATCCTGATTAAAAGAACAAGTTTTTCGAACATTCGAACAACATTCGCCTAAACGAGAAATTTCTCATCAAAGTTCACACAGACAATCTTTTGTCTACACGAACTCACAGAATTCACTCTCAATTGAGCGAAATTCCAATCATTCAGAGCATTTTCACGCTGAAGTCACAATACCTCTACAATCTCAGATCACCATTGATCCCACGCATTTCTCAGCTTCCCTCCTATAGATCAACCCATCCTCTCTTGTGACCGAATTGACTCTAGAAAGGCCATTGCTCTTGGTTTAGGCCGGGGTCTTACAGATTGATCTCTCGAACTTAAAACACTCCATTCTTGCAGTGCATCTGTGTGTGGTTCAACATTTCGCTCGGTTCAGGGAGTCTCCACACGGTCGACTCTTCAATTTCGTAAAATCAAGCAAATCGTTTTCCCCCATCCACAGATTGGCGACCACAACGGGAGATTAATCTCTCGGTTGCAATCTCATAATTTCATAAGATGGCTGGTCTTAGGTCTGGGTTAGTCACATGTTCCAATACCAATGGTGCTAGCACTAGCAACAACGACAACGACAATAACAACAGCAACGACAATGAGGATATTCCGGAAACCATTCCGACAACAAATACTGATGGTGGTGATATTACTCCTCCTCACACAGAGGGTCATCCTTTGTTCGGACGACACCTTGAGGAAATCAGAGTAAACCAACCACCTACCATTGCTGATCTCATCAAAGCGCATGAAATCTTTGCACAGAATCAGACAGATATGGCTGCAGTACAGAAGAAGCTATTTGATCAGTTGAAAAATCTCACTGACAAGATGTCATAGAAAATTCAAGGAAGGGGAAAAGAGAAGGAGAAATCCTCAGATGACGATTCTAAGGTAATTCCAATTCATACAGTGGATGGTGATGAAGCCGGAAAAGCTGCGGGTGATCCATCAGCAAAGGAGTTATCAAACTTCATTACTCGTGAAGACTTGGAGCGTCTTCTGGAGAACCGTGGAAAGGGAAATACGTCACATTCCATCGTCACCAACCTCCATATCCTGCCGCTACGCATAGGATTCCTCTTCCTAAAGGTTACATTTCTCTAACTTTTACTCTGTATGATGGAACTGGAAATGCTCGAGAATACATCTCTCGTTTCCTCGAAGCCTTGGGAGAGCATGAACATAACCATGTTGTTCAGCTCAAGGAATTTTCAAAATCCTTGAAAGGCAGAGCATACACCTGGTACAACAATATTGTATCGGGGACTATCAATATTTGGGGAGAAATGATCAATGCCTTCTACATGAAGTACTTATTCATGTCAGAGCAAGTCACTCTCTCCGACCTTGGAAGGATGTTTTCAGAGGGTCAGTGAAAATCCCAACAACTATGTGAAAATATTCTGAGTCCAAGCCCTGGATTTTCATGACCCAAATGTCACGGAACATCATCTGGTAGATTTTTGCATCAACGGAATATTCTCAGTTTACAGAGCTCTGCTGGAGAATCTTCGATTCCAGACTTTCTCAGAGCTTCACGAAGATGCAAAGAGATCAGCAACCACCGCACCTTCTCTGTTGGAAAGAGAGAAATCTACAAAGACTGAGGAAACACGTGACACTTGAGGAAGCAGACATCTGATCAACAAACAGTATAACCTGCATCCATCTACAAACGTTGTTGCAGAAGGGAGAAAGCACAAGGATGAATCCTCGAACAAGCATACTGCAGCTCCACGCATAAGAAGGACAAACCAGAGACACAGACTCCTGGACAACGCACAGAGGCTCCTGATGATGCACCTGATTTTCCTCTCCCCATCGGAGAAGTGATCGAACTATTAGACGCCTGGATCCAAGATGGTGCAATCAAATTGCCATACGTCAGGAGAGACCCAACTGAGGAAGACATGGAAAATCCTCGTTATTGCCGATTCCACCGGTTCGTGAATCATCCAACAAGCAGTTGCAAAGTATTGAAACGCATATTCATAGAAAAGGTTGAGTCAGGAGAGCTTAAACGTGATTCTGAGCAGATTCAAACACTCTGTTAATTTTATGTTGATTCCATGATTAACATTTTTATTTATTTTGCTCGAGCAGTCAGTAAATTAAATTAATATTTTATTCGGTCCTGCTATCAATAAATTCATCAAACGATCAATATTTGCTCAAACTGGCAATATTTGCTCGAACCGGCAATATTTACTCAAACTACCAATATTTGCTCAGATCAAAGAATATTGGTTCAACTATCAATATTCGACAATTCAGCAACACAGTTTGGTCATTTTAGGTTATAATGATACCTCGTCTCAGCAGACATACATTTAATTCATGAGTTTCAGAATATTTGCTAAAACGTGTTTAACTCAGCACTACATGGACTCATCGTCCCACAAAGTTAGCAACTGACTCCACAATCACGAGATTTCAATCGTGTCACATGGGGTGATATTAACTATGGTTTTGGTCTGGCGGTATACGACATGTGTTCACCCACGATGAGAATGTGATCAAGTCGTGCAATCATTTGGAGGAGTCAGCAAAGTAGTGGGTGAAAAATTAACCAAGTCTCCTCACGATGAGTAATTGGTTTAACACGATTTCCCACTTCCATACTCTCTAATTCCAGCAAACTGTCACACTTCATGAGACTATGGTGCTTTCAACTCCGGCATTATAAAATTTTTCTGAATCCTGATTGAAAGAACAAGTTTTTCGAACATTCGAACAACATTTGCCTAAACGAGAAATTTCTTATCAAAGTTCACACAGATAATCTTTCGTCTACACGAACTCACAGAAATCACTCTCAATTGAGCGAAATTCCAATCATTCAGAGCATTTTCACGTTGAATTCACAACACCTCTACAATCCCAGATCACCATTGATCTCACGCATTTCTCAGCTTCCCTCCTACAGATCAACCCATGCTCTCTTGTGACCGAATTGACTCTGGAACGACCATTGTTCTTGGTTTAGGCCGGGGTCTTACAGTTTGATCTCTCGACCTTAAATCACCCCCTTCTTGCAGTGCATCTGTGTGTGGTTCAAGATTTCGCTCGGTTCAGGGAGTCTCCACACGACCCACTCTTCAATTCCGTAAAAACCAGCAATTTGTTTTTCCCCATCCACAGTAAAAAAACTGAAAACACAAAATTACTTCAAAATCAATCAGATTAATCATACAAAATATGTTAGCTTTAGGAATTACTTTTGTCCCTTTAGTGATATAAATTATTCCAAATTTACATACATTTGTGTTTATTCATTTTCCAAAAGTTTAATAATATGTAACTCTTGATCCATTTTGCTTCTTATGTACTTATCTTCTCTCTTTGCCTATTACCATGAACTATTTTGTTGGCATGCATAATCACATGAAATCAAGGAGAAATGCTAGAAACATAAATCATGACAAAAAATAGGAATACAGAGAGATATGAGAAACTAAATCAATTACAATTGATTCGCATGTAGCCTTGTATATGGTCAATATTTTTTAATAGGTTTTATCTTATTTCCTGTCCCGACCCGATAATCTTAAAACCACAGCTATTGATTCCTATGGGCTATGGGCTTAAAACCCGATAATCTTAAATTTCATATATCAAGAATACATAACAAAGTTTGGATAACTTTACATATGTAAAGAGTGATAAGGATCTATCCTTGGATGTGGTTATTTAGACCGCATACTTCTCCTCACGTGTGTCTTAAATATACCAAGCATTATTTTTTTTGTTCCCCTCTTGTGAGTTAGAAAGATGAAACGCCTGTCCTTCCATTAGACAAATCGATGGTCATTATACCATGGGAAAGAGGTCTCAAACCCTCAATCCCTAGCAACGTAAGTTCGGTTTTACTTTACCTTCGTTCTTTTATATATTCGAAACGAGATCCTACTTTTCTCTTTCCAACATCCGAAACCCCTAATATAGGTATTAAATCATATAGTTGGAAAATTTTCAAAAGATGGCCGTGTATTTACAAGTTCTTCAGCTGATTTGGGGCAATATTTATCCTGTATAATTCTAATTTTATTGGAATTTTGAATTGCAGTAAATCAAGGAGGAAATAATTTTGATGATACACTCACCATCTCGATCACAAATTAATGGAAGTATTCATCAACATGGGTGGATTTTCTGATGCGGTTCTAGAAATCAGAACGATAAACTAGGGAAAAAATAGAACAAAGATCATTGAATTGAACGTAGGATTGATAACAATAAGAACGTAGATAATTGAGTCTAGGTTAAAAACCCATTACTCTTCTATAATCCGCAGATTAAAGCTTAAGAAAAATATATAATCAAAGTCTATCTCCTAAAGAAAACCCTATAACCTATTTATACTAGAAAGATAACCCGTACGAAAAGAAACCTAAACTAAGTACAGAAACAAGTAAAAACGTCCTTAAATCATAAGACATTCCTAATTAAACAATATCTCTAAAGAAGGACAATATTCCCCTGCATCAATCACCACCGGTTGAAAAATTTCTCGTCTCCGAACGAGAACGTCTTAATAACTTCTAGCACATTTCTCCTCGTTCTCATTTTCATGTACCCTTGTATAACATCCAACTGACTTCCCACGATCAAAAACAAAACTCGTAGCCTTAGAGATCGTAAAAGGCAATAAACCAGAAATGTTTAACTTCATTATATCAAATGATGTCCTCGCTGCTTTCCCGCGATCAAACACAAAGCTCCAACCATCATTGCTGATTCCCACAGCAGGCTCTAACTCTATTACGCCATCTTGATATTCAAAGAGAGTTACTCTCTGGTTCGCGCTAGTCATCGTACCACGGCAAGAAAACAATGAATTTCTCCCTAGTTTTCCTTGTAATACTTTGTGCCATCTATTAGCATACGCTGACATTGTATACATTCCACTGATCTTACTAGTGGTTTCTTCCAGGACAGTTACATGACCTAGCTTGATATCTTTGTTAGTTGTTAAATAGTATCCATGTGATAAACCATCTCCCTCACTTGGTAAAAGTAGCCCCAATGCAGCAATGGCAGGTGTTAGACGTTCAGTAGTCCATCGTCTACCTGTTGTTGCGGGCCATTGCACGAGAGTGTCCTTTACGTAAGAACCAATGTCATGATAGGATGTGATGTTGTTTCTAAATTTTTCTGCTACGTCTTCTGCTATAGTATTCCTCCTGGAGTTCAAGAGAATTCTCCCTCGAATTATACTTGCATAATTATATGCACAAGTTTCCTTATGACAAAACTTGACAGTCTCTGCCACACGTGAAACTTGAGTTTCATGAATATAATTGTTGTAACATAGTACTGAAATACTTACTATGATTGGAAACCCTTCTATCATAATACTGATCCGTTTGTTAGAGAAAATTCTCCCATGAATTTTACTTATATAATTTTCTCTACCAACTTCTTTGCGACTAACTTCTTCCTTGTGATAGTTTGATCTCAAATTAGGATTGTCAACAGTACATAAATTTGGTGCCATACGTAAAACTTGAGATCCCAAGCTAAGATCATCTACTAGATATGTAGCTTGATTTTTGGAAAATGGATGAGTTTGGTTAACCGAGATACTTACAATGCTTGTGTCTTCGTTGATAAGAGTATCAACACTAGCAGCTGTAAGAAGTTGTTCTTCCTCAACTTCTGGGTCGTTGTCTTCCTTGATAAAATGGTTAACACCAGCAGAAGTATGCAACACCGTGTCTTCAACCTTTGGACTGTAGTCGTAGACTGGTGGTAAGTCCCAATCAACAGCGACTTCGTCTTCACCCTCAAACTCATCACATTTCGGCTCTTCAAATACAAATTCATCATATTTCAGCTCCCCCGACGTGCCTTCGTCAGTATTAGCCTCAATGAGGTGAACTTCTTTCTTGTGACTCTGTTTGTAATCCGAGCAGTTGTTGTTGATGTGCTGGTTACCTTTGTGCTCTTACTAAGGTCACGCTGATGCAAGTGAAACTTCTTATGCATCCTCACCATATAATCTGATGGCAGAAATTGTTTGCGCAACTTCTGTTTCATGTGAACCCAAATGTTGATTTTTGTTTTGCCTTGCCTCTGACGCCTTTCTTGTAGTCTTTTCCACCAATGTAGTGCTGACCCCTTCAACTTTAACTTGACAAACTTCACTTTACGAGCTTCAGTCATCGGTTTCCATTCAAAATATTCCTCTATGTTCTCCTCCCAGTCTAGGAAATCTTCTGCAAGCATTATCCCTGCCATATCATCCACTTAGACTTTCACCCTTTTGGTGTTCAAGTCAAAGGCTTTAAGTAACCTGTTTTGTAATCTTCCACGATGTGATTCATGAACAACACGGTTATGAAAAGTATTTTCATTAAACACGTGTTCTTCATCCTCTGATCCTCCTTCCGGTGAATACAAAGGGGTGTGCTTTGAGAATACTGGATTCTCATGAACAACATAATGACGATTCTTATCGACCTTTGTGTGTTCATATTCTTCAGAAACTCCTTCCTGGGAATCTAAAGGCTTGCGTCGGCTCTCCGGTATCTCCATTCGAGCTTTCGCACGTCCCTGTCGCAACAACTTCTGTCGCAACATGTCCTCAATCAAGGTTCTTGACTCAGTAGAAACTATGTATCTAATACCTCTACCACCACCTCTATCTCTACCTACCATTGTAGAAACTAGGGTTTGCTGGTCTGTTTGGTTTCTAGCACCAACTGATGCAGTTCTAGAAATCAGAACAATAAATTAGGGCAAAAATAGAACAAAGATCATTGAATTGAACGTAGGATTGATAACAATAAGAACGTAGATAATTGAGTCTAGGTTAAAAACCCATTACTCTTCTATAATCTGCAGATTAAAGCTTAAGAAAAATATATAATCAAAGTCTATCTTCTAAAGAAAACCCTATAGCCTATTTATACTAGAAAGATAACCCCTAGGAACAGAAACCTAAACTAAGTACGGAAACAAGTAAAAACGTCCTTAATTCATAAGACATTCCTAATTAAACAATATCTCTAAAGAAGGACAATATTCCCCTGCATCATTTTCTATGTTTGATGTTTCGAGTTTTCATGAAATTATGATAGGTAAATCATTTTAAATGAAATCCCTCTTGGTTCTGTTCACTTTAATGCCACCAAATTGGGCACCATGTATGATGAATTTGGCATTACTTAAATCTAAGACACCTTATTTGTGTTAATGGGTCAATTGGTCTCTAAGTAATGTCATTTTTTTTCCCGTTGAGTTTGAGCGTTCTTATCAGATCTTTAAAAGACTCAAAATACTAGCAGAAGATTCCAAAATGATAGCTAAATGTTAAATTCGATGTCTGCAAATTAAATCTTATATATGCTAAAATTTGTTGCACTGTATGATGATGTGAGTTGTTTATCAGCTCCACGACCCTTACAATTATTATCATGGGAAAATTAGGCTAAGGCCCAACCCATGGATAACCCATAATGTGAGACCCTTAATTAAAAGAAGTTTAAATCTAGGCCCCAAATTATTAAAAGACCTTGATACCCTTATGTATATGGTCAAGCCCATAATTAAATAAAATTTAAATTTAGGCCCCAAATTATTAAAATATTATGTGATGATGTTCCAACCACCTCCGACCACCACCGCCGGAAACCACCTCCGACCAGCACCGCCGGCAACCCACCTCCGACCACCACCGCCGGCAACCACCGCCGACAACCACCGCCGACAACCACCTCCGACCACTACCACCGCCGACAACCACCACCGCCGGCAACCACCACCAACCACCATAGCCACCGCCAACCACTGTCGGCAACCACCTCCGACCACCACCTCCATCGACCACCACCAACCACCACCGCCGCCGATAACCACCACCGTCGACCGCTCACCACCACCTCCGGCCACATTGATATTGCAAGTGTAACCGGAAGTTACACATGTATAAAAATTAGACATTCATGTTGTGTATCCAATAGTGTTTAACTTAAAGTTACACATCCATATGACATGTGTAATAAGAAGTTACACATACATATGACAAGTGTATCCACAAGTTACTCATGCATATGGCATGTGTAGTCAACAGTTACACGACAGAAAAAAAAAATATACAAAAAATACATCTATCACATTAATATTAATTTACAATAATAACTCTGTTTACCAGCTATAGTAATCGGTTGTTACTGAACACAATAAATGAGTTAAAACACTAGAAATAAGCCACCGAAACCTATACTAGAAGTTTTGCCTTTCTTTCTTGTCTTCCTCATTCCAAAATGCTTGCATATCTGCAACGAAATAAACATCCATGGATTAGGTTGGATGAATAAAAAGAAAAAAGAAAAAAAAATATTATAGGAGAATTGTAAGGCAAAATTATAGAACAAAGATCACAGAAAAGACACATGATACCCATCTTAGCATGTGTAACTTGGAGTTACACATGCATCTATCATGTGTAATTGGAAGTTACACATGCATATGACTTGGATACCTAGCATCTGTCTAGTGTAAAGAGGAGTTACACATGCATATAATATGTGTAACTGAGAGTTACATATGCACCTGACTTGTGTAACTAAGAGTTACACATCCATAAAAGCTTGTGTAACTGGCATGTGTAATTTTTTGGTTACAAGGTTTGTTCATAATTGGCATGTGTAACTAGAAGATACTCATGCATCTGTCTAGTGTAATTCATAGTTACACAAGCACATCACATGTGTAACTAGAAGTTACACAAGCACATCACATGTGTAACTAGAAGTTACACATGCATCCTACTTGTGTAATGTGAATAAATGTGCAGTCTAGACATAGAATTTGAAACTAAAAACAACAAGAGAGGGATCTAAAAAGGTGTACCAGCAAGCAAAGAATTTGAGTGCATTGAATAGTTTTTTCCAGCACCACCATTGGCTCCATATCCTCCTCTAAAAGATGCACCTCCACCACCAACACCTCCTAGAATCACAAAACTCAATAGAATAGTTTCACCACTTTGCAATTCCACCACCACAAATTAATGTGACACCACCAGTTATTTCTCCACAACTCACACCACAACTCCAGTAGTACCACCACCCGCACCACCATCGGCTACAACTTTCACCATCACATAGCTACGAATGGACGAGTAAAGCACAATGAACAACTATCGATTAGATACACGTTTCATATCATACAATCATTCACATATTATATGCACATTTTAGAATGAAAAGAATGCAACCTTAATGGAAAGAATGCAACATTTTCAATCAGTAACAACCATTAATATATGTAAGTAAAATCTGTGTAACCAAAAGTTACACATTCAATAAGTATGTGATTTACTAGAAAACCTAGAAAAAATTATGATCCTCTACTAGAAAATCTCTGCATCAAAACGATATATAGAGAAAACTTACAGCAATAACAGAGGCAGCAAGGCCTTCCCGTTCCCTTGGGTCCTTGCGATAATAGTTTCCAAAGTACAGAATTGTAGCATAGTACCACATTAGTGGAAATACAAATCCAAGAAAAAAACTGCAAAGAAAAAGAAGAACAAACATGACTGATTAAGGGAGGGAGTGAGCAAGGAAGGGACGGAGACAGAGTGAGTGAGAGTACTTACGAACACCACCCAATCCCACAGCCACAACATGGAAGGGGTTTGTCAAACAATCCTAGTCTAGGGTCATCTTCATCCCTAATCCTGACATAATTCCCTTTTTCATGGTCTTTTACACGTGTAGATTGACCTGCATATACAATAGTTCCTCGTATAAATATTTTATTGCTATAACAAAAAATAAAACATATATCCTATCGAGCCAGATGTAATTACTGAATGAAAACCATAACAACAACAAAATACACACTGGATAGAATATAAGGGAACTGATTAGTATTCAGCACAGCAAGAAGATAACATAATCAAGATAGCTACAACCGCTTATTTTTTGAATCAACTTCAACGCAAGACAAAGTAAAATGCGAAAATTAGATGCTCTTATACAGAGATACAGGTCCGAACTAAAATTGGAAAACAATACTCATTTTCTCACTCACCAGTGACCAGATTGAATGGCAACAAACTCAGCGGAGCAAAATAAATTGTAATTGTCAGAAGCAAAACAATATATTCACTACAGGATAACCACTTTATTCACAAATTACTAAAGCCTAAGTAGAGGATCATAAACTAGATGTTACTGATTGTTACTGAATGTGTAACTTAAAGAGATTTAAGATAAATTGATTGATTGATCTTCAATAAAAAAACCTAGAAAAAATTATGTGATTTACTTTCAGGATTTTTCATGTTAAAAGCAAGATAAGGATTAGATTATAACAGATCTGAACTCTAATCTTGATTTCATCGAGAAAATTTAGTTAAAATCATAGAAAATTACAAATCAGGGCTGATTACAAACCCTAAAAAATATTTCGTAAACAAAATTCGAAAAAAATAGGTCGAATCAAAGAAAATGATAAAAGGATGATAGATCGAAGCAACGATTCTAAAATCAGATCAAACTTCGAAGTAAAATCGAATTTATTAGGTATTTGAAGTTGTCAATAAATTTTTCAGAACTTTTTTTTGGTTAAAACATAATGAGAATCAATAAGAACAAAATATATGATGAGAAACTTATCTTGTTCTTTCAATATGATGTTGAATCTTCAAGTTTTCTTCGAGTTTCATCAAATTAATCTTCCATTCTTTGTTCTTCGTGAGCGAGAGGGAGCAAATAGGAGAGAGAAAAAACATTAGAAAATGAAACCGAAAATGAAACTAAAAGCTAGCTTTATTAGCTATATGTAGTAAAGGGCATTTTTGGTATTACGAATTTCCCCTAAACCTTAAACTTTATTACCAAGCCCTGAAATTTAAAGTTCTGGGCCTAGAAATATTAAAAAGTGAAAGTATTGAGTTGATAGAGGAGGATCCATTTAGTGGGGCTTCTATATATTAAACCCATATAGTTGGGGGATTCCAGTATTTTTCACTATTATCATCAACAATTTACTGAGATTATCATGATTATTACATTTTAATTTAATGTTCATTTTCTTATTTCCAAAATTATTTGAACTTTAGTCAGTGGACTATTAATACAATTAATCTTAGGCAGTTTATAAACCTAAGTTATGGGTTTTTGCTGTTGTTTACATTGAATCTGCCTCTGCAGAGGAGGCTTGAGTCCATTCTGAACCCCATTTAGCTGCATTTTCTGTTACCGATGCATTTTCGATGAACATTCTGCCAGTCATAGTGTAAATACTCTTAAAGTCCTACCGACAACGTTTGTGTCTTACTGAAAAACGACTTAATGTATGGGAGTATTAGGTTCGCTAACTCCGGAAGTTGCATTTCTAAATCTTATAAGTAGGACACGAAATGGAAAATCGAAATATTGGTTTGCTTCATGAATGTACTTCTGTTGCTGCACTTTTTAGTAATATAAGTTTAGCTGTTACAAACCTTTTTTTCTTATACGAAACCACAACTATTCACTTGCTCATTGTCATTGACGAGTTTTCCTGTAAAAGTTTTGTTTCCAGCTTCAAAAATAGTGTTTAGATTGTGAATAGTTTTGTTTCAAACTATTCACTTCTCACATAGAATGTGATTTTGACCATTCATCGTATCCTCTATCATGATTTAATTGATCATCTCTCATCCTTATTAAATATTACATATGTTTCAGGAAAAATGTTACTTTTACTAACTGTTAAAAATAGGCCAAATTGAAAAAGTGAAAGTAACACTTTTCCTGAAACGGAGGGAGTATCTCATTAATATTTTACTAACTGTTAAATCTTTGTTCTATTTTCCAATTGTGAATCTCTCATTCATCGATCTACATGCTCTTACTTGGTTAGATGCAAGTATTGGTTTCATTTATAGGTTGTATGCATGATTTTCTTTCGTAAACTATCCACAAATTTGTGTAATTCAAAAAGTATAGTAGAGATTAATTGAAGAAAAAAAATTGATCGTAGAGTACGCTCTAAACATGTTGTTATATACTCCCTCTGTTTCTTTATTATAGGCCGGTTTGGAATAGCGGCTAGATTAAGGTTTTTATCGGGCCGTCGTTTTTTTTTAATGTTTTTTCCATTTTTGCCCTCACCTAATAAATTCCTCTCTCCAAATTTGAAACCGTCAATAACAAAATTCAAAATTTCTCTCTGAAATTGAAACTGAGAAAACAACTCTTCCAAATTCAGAATTCGTGTATTTTCTGGATCTGTTGAATTGAATTAAAGATGGGGAAAGGATGAATCAGATTGTTTGAGAGAGTTTAAAGTTGAAAAATAATTTTGATTAACTAAAGAAGAAGTTGAGAAGCGTCTATTATTCTCAGTGTGTTTTGCTGACGAATTAAGAAGAAGTGAAGGAGAATTAAGGGTTTTATTTGAATCTGAGAAGGGAAGAAGGAAGAAAAGCAGTTGTTGCTGTTGTTGAATCTGAATCGAGAGAAGAAGGGAAGAGTTGGCGCTGCAATTTAATTAGAGATTTGATGAAATTGAATTCACAGATAGGAGTTGTCGAGAATGAATATGTGATAGAGAAGGAAATTAGGGTTTGAAGCTGTTGCTATTGTTAAAGGAACAAATCTGGATTTCAGAGACGTTTTGATGGTGGTAGTGATTGGTTGAGATGATTCTGTGGTGGATTGAGTTGTCGATCGAGAAGAAGAGATGTTTAACTGAATTGGGTTTTGTGGTGTTGGGTTTTAATGGATTTGATTGTTTGTTTTGTTCTCAGTGTGTATCAATGGGGATTCACCCTTTAGGTGTTTGATAAAATTACCAAGTGAAATGGATTTCGACTTAAATCAAACTCATGAGGATACTCTATCTCAAGGTAATTTTCCATCAACTACTCCAATTACAATTCCATCTCCAGTTACAATTATATCTCCAATTATAATTCAATCTCCAACTATAAATGATTCAAATCAATATTGTCTCATCTATTTAAACGAATGTTACCCGGAAGAACGAATGTTACCCGGAAGAAGATGATGAGGGTGATAGTGAAGAAGAAGAACTATAATAGGAATAACACACGAACTATAAGAAGAAGAGAACTATAAGAAGAAGAAAACTATAAGAAGAAGAAGAAGAAGAGAATTCAATTATTGATACCTCTTCGCAAACGAACAACTATAAGAGGAATATCACACACACTAAACTTGTCAACATCAACTGTACATCGGCGAATTAAGGATGGAAATCTTCGACCGCATTCAAATGCCTTGAGGTCGGAACTTACGGATGAAAACAAGATAGCAAGGGTGAATTTTTGCTTGAACATGATAGATAAAGGTATGACCCAATCTTCAAATTCATTCATTGATATGTTGGATCTAATTCATATAGATGAAAAATGGTTTTACATTACTAGAAGAGCACAAAAGTATTATCTTCATGCCGAAGTAGAAGATCCTTTACGCACGTGCAAAAGTAAAAAATTTATCACCAAAATCATGTTTTTAACGACCGTGGCTCGTCCTCGCTTGGGTTTTGATGGTAATATCGGAATATGGCCTTTTGTGGTTAAAGAAGCCGCAAAAAGGAGCAGCAAAAACCGCAAAGCTGGGATAATGGAAACCAAGGCAATGAAATCTGTTGACAAAGAGGTTATGAGGTGTTTTTTGATTGAGAAATTGCTGCATGCTATCAAGAAGAAATGGCCATTTAATAATTGTAAGAAAATCTTTATACAACAAGATAATGCAAAACCACATGTTCACGAGAATGATAAAAAAAATTTGGAAGCGGTTAGAAGTTACGGATTAGATATCGAGTTGTTGTGTCAACCTCCAAACATCCCCGACTTGAATGTTTTAGACCTTGGGTTCTTCAGCGCTATTTCTGCACTTCATCATACTGATGCTCCAACCACAGTAGACGAGTTTATCGCAAGTGTTACGAGAGCGTTTGAAAATTTCTCGGTTGAAGAAGCAAATAATGTTTTTATAACATTACAATCTTGCATGAAGAAGATTCTTAGAATCAAGGGTGAGATTCATACAAGATTCCTCATATGCACAAATGGAATTTAATTAGAGATGGCCAACTCCCTAATGTACTCGAGTGTGATCCTCAAGTATTAAATAAGGCCAGGGAATTTATGAGGGAGTATGAAATTATGCAACAAAGTTCTTCAGGTATGTGATTTCAAACTTATTTTTTCTTTGCCTTTTGTTACTTGAGTCTGTGTGTTTGCACGTATTTTGAAAACCTTTATACATATGATCAATGCTGTCTATACTTTGTTACATTGTAATTTCGAACTATTCTGAGGATGGATGGATTGAGTGAGCATCATAAGCATTATAGTCATAAAACCTTTATACATATGATGCTTTTAAGAGTACAGTAGTAGAGAAACCATATCTGTGTTGAATAAGCTTTTTCTTTCTCAAAATGGTCAATGTAGTAGGAATACTGTTGTAGGTGTCAGTTTATTGTATGGTGAGCCATTAGTGTAGAATTTTGTCAAAAGGTTTTGACATTAGTGTTCTGAAATTGCATTGCATTGCATTGCATTGCATTGCATTGCTTTTTTTTTTTTTTTTTTAATTTTCATTTGGAGCTCAGGTTGTTGTGGAAATTCTGTTTGTATGTTATTACTTTTTGCCGACACTGTGTGGTAATAATTTTTTCTTAAAATGATTTGAATAATGGGCAGGAGAAGGGAAACGAAAATATGTCAAATTTGGTAAATAATCTGAGGATTAACTTAGTCAGATAAATCTTCCTAGGCTATATTGCATATGCAGAGAACCTGTCCATTGGATTATTGCCAACTAGAAATTTCTGGTTCCATTGATCACATTTGTTTTCAGTCCCAAGGAAGCACGCGCCATCTCATTCAAAAGTTTTTTTTTTATTTAGCAAAAGGCCATCGAATTATTACGGAAAATAGGTAATTTTAGTGTTTTGCTTAGCAATCTTTTCCTAGGCTGTGTAAATTTAGACTCGTATATTGCCTCTTGTTCCCTGAATCATGTGATGCTAATTTTTTTTTTTAAATTTAGTGTTTTTCTTAACAAAATATGCCATATGACAGTGCTTAGGCTGAGCCCATAATTGAGTAGATAGACTAAATAGTCCTGGAAATCTTGAGTTAATTTCCTTGCTGCTGTAGGTTTTTATCTTTAAGAATAATTTTGTGTTCAATCTGCAGGATGTTAGGAATTGATTTGCTAGTAATCTAACAAACACAGATACCGCAAATAGATCACAGACATAGTACAAACTCCATAAAGGAGTAAACCAGCACACAAAATAACGAGATGCAACTCGGCCTAAATGACATGGGGCAAGGCCTATTTTTTTTGAAATTATGCATTCTATTTCAATTGAATTTTTCCTCATTCAGAACTTTGGTTTATCTTTAACAGAAATACCTGTATCTGATGGATGCTCAAAATATTTCTCTACCTACTTACTTTTCTACTTATTGTCACATTCATATTGCAAGATCCATGATTATGTGCCACTGAGTGTTGTTATTAACTTCCCAGTTTCTCAAAATTGTAAAGAAAACAAACAAATGGAAGCATATCAAATGAAGGAGAATACAAAAATAAAAAGAACGGGCCAGCTTGCTACGAATTTTAAACAAACTATCATCGGCAACGATATTTACAAGAGCTGTCTTGAGGATGCCTCTGACCTTGTCGGAAGAAAGAAGGTTTTAATATTGCACCACCTTCTATGCAAAAACAATACTTTATGACTCTGCAGTCTTTTCCTTGTAGCTAAAAACACCTTTTTACTATGATGTTTTTGCAGAGCGCCAAATCTATCAATAAAATGAAGATAGCACAGCTCATGGACCTCCCTCTAGTAGCGATTGTATGTGGGTTGGAAGAAAAGCATTGCACAGAGGTCTATTATCCGAAGCCACTGCTTGAGCTATATAGGAGAAGCATCCACATTCGTCCACCTCGTGATTCAGTACCCAAGCCACCTGAACCAGTAAGCTAACTCCTCCCACCTTTTTTTTTTTTTTTTTTTTTTGCTAAACCCAAAATTTATTAAACCAAGAAAAAAGAAGAAGGGGGATCGAGCCTTACCTCCAAAAAAGAAACAGAAGAAAAGGGAGAAAACAAAAAAGAATTACATATTATGAAATCTGTAAAGCGGAAGAATCGAATTATCTAACTCCTCCCACCTGAATATGTTGTTACTTGACAAATCAAACCATGATTCTTACCAATCTATAAACCAAACTCCTGCACCAATGGTTCCAACGGAAGTTGGTACCTGACAAATTTTTTATTTTGTATCTATTTTTTGTTGTTTGTGGGTTATATCCATAGGTCTTTTGACTGACACATGTTGTGCACAATGAATTCCCTTATAATCTGGCCATATATGTAATGGATTACACAAGTTCATCATCGAGTATATCCCCTAAACCTTCGCATTCAAGCCTGACCCAAATTGCTTGTACAGAAATCCTTCTAAGCCATTGTTGACATTTGTGAAAACTGAGCTATTGGGAACCTGAGTATGTCTAGTAATAGGAGATTTTATTTCATACATGGTTTTATGTTTTTTGAGGTTCTATTATTTCAGTCTTGGTTCCTCTAGGGACTACCTTGTTGAGAAAAAATAGTTCCTAACCCTGTAATCATCTTATATTTCTTTTGAATGTTTTGTTGCCTGCAATGTCTCAAGACACATTGTTTGTGTGTTCTGATTAGGTCGTTCCGCTTATCCCAATGGAAGAAAACCATGGCTTTGGTGCTCAATGGTTAAGGCCATTACTGGAAGCAAACTATTTTGTTCCTTGTAGAGACCATGGGGAAGAAAAGTCTAAAACTAAATCCAAATATTTCTGCTTGGATTGTATGGGTAAATCCATTTGTTCTTACTTTCTAATTCATCATAGAGAACATCGCATTGTTCAAGTAAGTTCTCTCAGTTTTTTTTTTTTTTTTTTTTTTTTTGAAAACCCACTTAGAAGATTGAACTCTTATTAGCATTTTTGTTCCGGTAATTGCAGATAAGGAGGTCTAACTACCACAACGTTATAAGGGTTAATGAAGTTCAGAAGCACATAGACATTTTTGGTGTTCAACATTAGGTAATCAACAATGCTGAAATCGTTTTTCTCAACGAACGCCCTAAATTGAGACATGGTAAAGGAGTTACATATACATGTGAAATTTGTGCCAGGACCTTGCTTGATTCATTCAGATTTTTTTCTTTGGGTTATAAGGTAATTTTCAGTCAACTATACCATCATTTGAATGGAGTTATAAGTTACGCATCATCAACCGTATTGAGAATATTTGAATAATTATGTTTGCACATATGTACAGGCGAAGAAGATGATGTATGCTGTCAAAAAAGATATGGAATCTGTGGAAGAACTTTGCAAGTAAACATTTCAGATCCAGAACTTCAATCAGGCCAATTTGTGTTCAGGTTGCAGGATAGCAATAAGGAAAACATCAAATTGGTTTTCACTAAAGAAAAGCGGAAGTGATACACTTCCCCCACTCCTTTCCCCCATTATCTGTCATCGTTCTTAGCCCTTTATCCCTGGATTAAGATTAGCAGGGGGTCCCATTATTATTGGGTTTAACCAACAGATGCTTGACACATAGGCGGGGGAAAACATTGGGGGACACTAGTGGGGGAAGGGAAGCATTTTTGAAAGAATAGCCTTTTCCAAGGAGGAAAATGCTGAAAAGAAGTCTGTACAAGAAAAGGAAAGGGAGAAAAGCATTGACAGTTCGCCAGCCAGTTTTTTTTACTTCTGCGGTCCAATTATTCTTTACTCAATTGAAGTCCAGATATCGTATTCATAGTGACTCATTCTTTGACAAAAACTTCTAGTACTCCAGTGAAGTCTAGAGATTGTATTCATGATGATTCATTAACAAAAACTCATTTCAATAAAAACACTTCCTGCACAAATTTTAGGGAGTACAAGAAATTATGGAAATGATTCATTTTCCATTGCAACCGTAATTAGACCCGAGTACAAACTTATGCAATAATCATTTTAAGACTAAATTGAAACAACAAGAATCTACTCGCATTACAAAATTACCATCCATTATCACTCACAACATTTCCTTACCACAGTGCAACATAATTTGAAACTCCAGTAGCTCAGTTGTGAATCACTACCATTCAACTAATACCAATTACTCCAGTAGCTCAGTTGTGTATCACTTCCATTCAACCTAGCAACATCATTATTAACTCCATAGCCTCTTTTATATCCCTGGAAATTACACAGCCACTACCAACAAAGTACTCAGAGTTGTTGATGGACGTCAAAGATCTGCCATTCATCACCATTAGTAAACCTGAAATTCTTTTGCGACTTTCTTCAAACAACTTGTGGGCATAAAATTCCATTCTCAATTAAACCTTCTTCTGCTACTACTAAACCATTACTACTCATCATCATCGTCAAGAACTTCTCCAGAAATCTCTACTTCAATAAAAAATACTGAAGAAGAAGGTGATAATAAGAATTCAAGAACTACAACCACAACTGTTACTAGAATAGAATCACAAGAATGATTCTGATGTTAAACTATCAAAAATCCAACAACCCATTATTGAATCAGTGGTGGTTCCTAAACAGAAACCAGAAATCAAGAAGATTATTGATGAAATTGAATTGAAGAAATTCAAGGGCCTCCTGAAAGTTGTGATCTTTTTGATGGGAAATGGGTTTTTGACATTTCTTTGTTGTAATGGTGGTGACGGTGTTGCTGGTGGTGTAGTGGTGGCGATGGTGTTGCTGGTGGTGGTTTGTGTGGGAGAAGATGAAGCTGAAGAATGCCTGTAATGGCAGTGAAGATGTTTCGGTGACAATGGTACAGGAGAAAAAACGTTTTTACCAAGGTTAAAATCGTAAAAATAAAACCTAGTACCCTCCCAATTTGGATACCAGCCTATATTTTTGAAACATCTATTTTAGGAAACCAGCTTATAATAAAGAAACAAAGGGAGTAGCTTTTTTCTTTTCATTGTATTAATGAAGTTGTCTAAGATATATTTGCTTTGATAGTGATGATGAATATCCTTCACTTAGGTTACATGGGAACAGAAATGAAAGAGAAGGTGTGCTCTAATTTTTTATATATCCTCAACTTAAGGTTATTTATATCGATTGGAAAATCTTAGTAAGCATCATTCTTATTTTATGTAAATATTTAAACACCGGAATATATTAATTTAGGGAAAAAGATAGCCACACCGCGATGATAAATTACATTAGAGTGGGTACATACTACATAGGAAGATGTTCTGATACCATACCCTCTACATGTTCTGTAAAAGTGTTGTTTTGATAACTCTATATATTTTTGATGTGTATAGGAACCCGAGAGCAAAGGAATTTAGAAAGAAGCTTTGAAATCTAAAGAAAATTGTGGAGCAAATTCGAACTACAAGATTAGAAATGGGCGCTAAATCAAAGAAGTGAACTCTTTAAAGGGTAAAGCCTGTTCTGTTGCTATTGTTAATGATAAATACATCACTTGCTTTATTAGTCCGACTGTGTTGAATCGGTTCTTCCAAAGATTCAATTTTTATATGGGTAGCCATTAAGAATGCGGCATGTAAATCAGAAAAAATTAATAATAATTAGTTCAGCTTCTTTGTTTTGTACATTTGAGTTATTATCTTATGATAACATTTAGAAGCAATTTTATTTTATTTTTGTTATAGGGAAAGCTAAAAATGATTTGGGGAAAGCTTACCCTGGTCTAATCAGGTTGACCTACAGTCAATATATGCACAACATGAGACATAGAGATAAAGATCATCAAACACTCAGTTCCATTTTTCAATTTTTTTTCCTATCGTTGAATTGCATGATACACAGAAGACTTGATGATTTTTATTTTTCATCCCACGTTGACCAAAAATCATATTTGTTGACTGAATATCAGCATTCCCCCTATCTATATTGGATTTCCTAATAACAAAAATCTTTTTTTGTGTGTGTGTTTGTATATTATTTTTCCCGCATTGGCTCAAAAACTTCATTTTAATACATATTTATTTCTTCCAATCAGACCTTTTAGGGATTGCACTACTAGAAAACAAAGGTTTTCATTCTTATTTAAGAGTGATAAGTAACAAAGGTTTACGTTCTTATTCATACCATCATACGTCTTTGATGGTATGAAAACTTAAAGTTAATTACAAGTTGTATGAAGAAGAGAGTCATAGTCGTAACCTTACATACACAAGCAAATCATCAATTATATCGGAGGCTTTAGATGTAAGTTGTCATTTATATATAAATATATGATGTTGCTGGGATTGGTGAGAATAATGTCAACTCTTTACGAGCAGTTGTTTTCAACCAGCAAATTAGGTCCGATAAAAATAGCTTGTGTCGTTACAGCACGGGTTAAGAGCTAGTCAAGAATACAAAACAAAGTTTGGCAAACTTAGGCAAGATAAAGAGTTGTCCAAATTTTTTCTTGTAATAGATAAATCTAAGGTTGTAATTGCTTCTCAAAATTGATGGTTATGATTGGGATTAGAAATGCATCTGATAGTTGAAATTTGGTTATCATAACATTAATGTTCCATTAATTGTCCATGATAAATGTCACATTAAAAATGATAATAATTAAATTATTCTATTAATTTTTTTTTATTATAAAGTGTTTTTTTAATTAGTGTTTCACTAATTGCTCATAATAAATGATCTATTAATTTTTTGATTATAAATGTTTTCTTAAGTATTTTATAAAAGTGCATTTTCATTAATAAATAATTTTGATAAAAATAAAAAATTAATATCAATATACATTAGCGGCGGTAATGGGTGGTGGAAGCTCTGACGGTTACTAAAAGGTTTTGGAGGCGGAAATATTAGTGGAGGTCAAGGGAGGTAGTGGGTGGTGTTCTTAGAGTGGGGGCGAAAACGTTAGTGGTGGTTAGGGGTGGAGCCAACCCAATTGTAATAATTTTTGGTCTTTTAGTCGCAAAATGGGCTATTAAGTCCATTTTGCACCTATATCCAAATTGCCAAGAATTTTTCTTACCTTTCCTCAAAATCATGGATCGACCCCTGGTGGTTGTGGTGAAAGAAGTAGTGGCGTTGGGTGCTGATGAGTAATCGTGGAAAAAATTAATTTTATTTCATGACAACACGGATAACATTGTATTGTGAAAGATGTGGTTGATTGTTTTTAGCACGATTGATAAAGACGGGTACCATATATTTCAAGGATGATATCAAATCATATAGGACAAAATGTTCATGATAACTGGATAACCCTAACAAAACCCCTGCAATCTTTGGTACCAGATCGTATAAATCATGGTTCTTAATGTTAAAGTAAAATTGATTGCAATACAAAAGAGAATAGAACACGGAAAGAAAATGGAATAAATTAATTAAAATCCCAATTTTGTTCTACCTAAGCATCATACATGGCGTTTGTGATTGAAAATTAGAGTTCTTAACAACCTACAGAAATGGACGGTAGTGGTGGTGGCAGTGGCGGAGTCAGAAGGAGCTACTTTTTAAAGAAACATGTAAACTTTGATGGACTAAACCCTAAATATAGTTAGGCTAAAACATATTTGACGATAAAATTAAAAACTTTATGTAGTTATTAGAATTTCAAGGGAGGCTACAACCATGTTAGTCAACTCTTGCCATTGGGTGGTGGTGGAGAAAGAAATGGTATCATACAGTTTTGTGGTGGTGACGCGTATTAGTGAGTAATAAACTATGTTTAGTCGGTCATGAAACAAAAAGTGTAACATTATAAAGTATATAATAAAATGTGGTTGATTGTTTTAATGTTAAAATAAACTCGGTTAAAACACATAACTGAAAAAGCGGGGGTCTAACAACCACACCCAATAATTCGTTTGGCAATCTAAGAGGACTTACTCCAATAAACTTTCTAGAGAATCAACTAGACAGTCAGACTCAATCTAGAGTAAAGTATATCAAAGATGATACCCAATAATTTTGTTAACGAGGAAACCGCAAATGCAGAAAAACCTCGGGACCTAGTCCAGAATAAACACACACTGATTATAATCTGTTACACCAATTTCCTACTACCTATTCAGACTAGATGTAATACCTTCTTCAGTTGTATTCTTATAGAACTCCTAGCAGAACACCGATTCTCTTTAG